>CM070779.1:67073079-67698079 GCA_036346955.1 Dipus sagitta | reverse complement strand
CATCTCTCCAGCCCTCTTGTTTTGAATACTCTTATGTGCAAGCAGAGAAAGGTAAGAGAAGAGAAAGAGAAAGAATGGACACACCAGGGCCTCCTGCCACTGCAAACGAACTCCAGATGCATGTGCCACCTTGTGCAACTAGCTTACGTGGGTCCTGGGGAATCGAGCCTCGAACCGGGGTTCTTAGGCTTCACAGGCAAGTGTTTAACCACTAAGCCATCTCTCCAGCCCTCTTGTTTTGAATACTCTTATGTGCAAGCAGAGAAAGGTAAGAGAAGAGAAAGAGAAAGAATGGACACACCAGGGCCTCCTGCCACTGCAAACGAACTCCAGATGCATGTGCCACCTTGTGCAACTAGCTTACGTGGGTCCTGGGGAATCGAGCCTCGAACCGGGGTTCTTAGGCTTCACAGGCAAGTGTTTAACCACTAAGCCATCTCTCCAGCCCTCTTGTTTTGAATACTCTTATGTGCAAGCAGAGAAAGGTAAGAGAAGAGAAAGAGAAAGAATGGACACACCAGGGCCTCCTGCCACTGCAAACGAACTCCAGATGCATGTGCCACCTTGTGCAACTAGCTTACGTGGGTCCTGGGGAATCGAGCCTCGAACCGGGGTTCTTAGGCTTCACAGGCAAGTGTTTAACCACTAAGCCATCTCTCCAGCCCTCTTGTTTTGAATACTCTTATGTGCAAGCAGAGAAAGGTAGAGAGAAGAGAAAGAGAAAGAATGGACACACCAGGGCCTCCTGCCACTGCAAACGAACTCCAGATGCATGTGCCACCTTGTGCAACTAGCTTACGTGGGTCCTGGGGAATTGAACCTTGGTCCTTTGGTTTGCAGGCAGCCACCTTAACCACTAAGCCATCTCTCCAGCCCTCTTGTTTTGAATACTCTTATGTGCAAGCAGAGAAAGGTAAGAGAAGAGAAAGAGAAAGAATGGACACACCAGGGCCTCCTGCCACTGCAAACGAACTCCAGATGCATGTGCCACCTTGTGCAACTAGCTTACGTGGGTCCTGGGGAATTGAACCTTGGTCCTTTGGTTTGCAGGCAGCCACCTTAACCACTAAGCCATCTCTCCAGCCCTCTTGTTTTGAATACTCTTATGTGCAAGCAGAGAAAGGTAAGAGAAGAGAAAGAGAAAGAATGGACACACCAGGGCCTCCTGCCACTGCAAACGAACTCCAGATGCATGTGCCACCTTGTGCAACTAGCTTACGTGGGTCCTGGGGAATCGAGCCTCGAACCGGGGTTCTTAGGCTTCACAGGCAAGTGTTTAACCACTAAGCCATCTCTCCAGCCCTCTTGTTTTGAATACTCTTATGTGCAAGCAGAGAAAGGTAAGAGAAGAGAAAGAGAAAGAATGGACACACCAGGGCCTCCTGCCACTGCAAACGAACTCCAGATGCATGTGCCACCTTGTGCAACTAGCTTACGTGGGTCCTGGGGAATCGAGCCTCGAACCGGGGTTCTTAGGCTTCACAGGCAAGTGTTTAACCACTAAGCCATCTCTCCAGCCCTCTTGTTTTGAATACTCTTATGTGCAAGCAGAGAAAGGTAAGAGAAGAGAAAGAGAAAGAATGGACACACCAGGGCCTCCTGCCACTGCAAACGAACTCCAGATGCATGTGCCACCTTGTGCAACTAGCTTACGTGGGTCCTGGGGAATTGAACCTTGGTCCTTTGGTTTGCAGGCAGCCACCTTAACCACTAAGCCATCTCTCCAGCCCTCTTGTTTTGAATACTCTTATGTGCAAGCAGAGAAAGGTAGAGAGAAGAGAAAGAGAAAGAATGGACACACCAGGGCCTCCTGCCACTGCAAACGAACTCCAGATGCATGTGCCACCTTGTGCAACTAGCTTACGTGGGTCCTGGGGAATCGAGCCTCGAACCGGGGTTCTTAGGCTTCACAGGCAAGTGTTTAACCACTAAGCCATCTCTCCAGCCCTCTTGTTTTGAATACTCTTATGTGCAAGCAGAGAAAGGTAAGAGAAGAGAAAGAGAAAGAATGGACACACCAGGGCCTCCTGCCACTGCAAACGAACTCCAGATGCATGTGCCACCTTGTGCAACTAGCTTACGTGGGTCCTGGGGAATCGAGCCTCGAACCGGGGTTCTTAGGCTTCACAGGCAAGTGTTTAACCACTAAGCCATCTCTCCAGCCCTCTTGTTTTGAATACTCTTATGTGCAAGCAGAGAAAGGTAAGAGAAGAGAAAGAGAAAGAATGGACACACCAGGGCCTCCTGCCACTGCAAACGAACTCCAGATGCATGTGCCACCTTGTGCAACTAGCTTACGTGGGTCCTGGGGAATCGAGCCTCGAACCGGGGTTCTTAGGCTTCACAGGCAAGTGTTTAACCACTAAGCCATCTCTCCAGCCCTCTTGTTTTGAATACTCTTATGTGCAAGCAGAGAAAGGTAAGAGAAGAGAAAGAGAAAGAATGGACACACCAGGGCCTCCTGCCACTGCAAACGAACTCCAGATGCATGTGCCACCTTGTGCAACTAGCTTACGTGGGTCCTGGGGAATCGAGCCTCGAACCGGGGTTCTTAGGCTTCACAGGCAAGTGTTTAACCACTAAGCCATCTCTCCAGCCCTCTTGTTTTGAATACTCTTATGTGCAAGCAGAGAAAGGTAAGAGAAGAGAAAGAGAAAGAATGGACACACCAGGGCCTCCTGCCACTGCAAACGAACTCCAGATGCATGTGCCACCTTGTGCAACTAGCTTACGTGGGTCCTGGGGAATCGAGCCTCGAACCGGGGTTCTTAGGCTTCACAGGCAAGTGTTTAACCACTAAGCCATCTCTCCAGCCCTCTTGTTTTGAATACTCTTATGTGCAAGCAGAGAAAGGTAAGAGAAGAGAAAGAGAAAGAATGGACACACCAGGGCCTCCTGCCACTGCAAACGAACTCCAGATGCATGTGCCACCTTGTGCAACTAGCTTACGTGGGTCCTGGGGAATCGAGCCTCGAACCGGGGTTCTTAGGCTTCACAGGCAAGTGTTTAACCACTAAGCCATCTCTCCAGCCCTCTTGTTTTGAATACTCTTATGTGCAAGCAGAGAAAGGTAAGAGAAGAGAAAGAGAAAGAATGGACACACCAGGGCCTCCTGCCACTGCAAACGAACTCCAGATGCATGTGCCACCTTGTGCAACTAGCTTACGTGGGTCCTGGGGAATTGAACCTTGGTCCTTTGGTTTGCAGGCAGCCACCTTAACCACTAAGCCATCTCTCCAGCCCTCTTGTTTTGAATACTCTTATGTGCAAGCAGAGAAAGGTAAGAGAAGAGAAAGAGAAAGAATGGACACACCAGGGCCTCCTGCCACTGCAAACGAACTCCAGATGCATGTGCCACCTTGTGCAACTAGCTTACGTGGGTCCTGGGGAATTGAACCTTGGTCCTTTGGTTTGCAGGCAGCCACCTTAACCACTAAGCCATCTCTCCAGCCCTCTTGTTTTGAATACTCTTATGTGCAAGCAGAGAAAGGTAAGAGAAGAGAAAGAGAAAGAATGGACACACCAGGGCCTCCTGCCACTGCAAACGAACTCCAGATGCATGTGCCACCTTGTGCAACTAGCTTACGTGGGTCCTGGGGAATCGAGCCTCGAACCGGGGTTCTTAGGCTTCACAGGCAAGTGTTTAACCACTAAGCCATCTCTCCAGCCCTCTTGTTTTGAATACTCTTATGTGCAAGCAGAGAAAGGTAAGAGAAGAGAAAGAGAAAGAATGGACACACCAGGGCCTCCTGCCACTGCAAACGAACTCCAGATGCATGTGCCACCTTGTGCAACTAGCTTACGTGGGTCCTGGGGAATTGAACCTTGGTCCTTTGGTTTGCAGGCAGCCACCTTAACCACTAAGCCATCTCTCCAGCCCTCTTGTTTTGAATACTCTTATGTGCAAGCAGAGAAAGGTAGAGAGAAGAGAAAGAGAAAGAATGGACACACCAGGGCCTCCTGCCACTGCAAACGAACTCCAGATGCATGTGCCACCTTGTGCAACTAGCTTACGTGGGTCCTGGGGAATCGAGCCTCGAACCGGGGTTCTTAGGCTTCACAGGCAAGTGTTTAACCACTAAGCCATCTCTCCAGCCCTCTTGTTTTGAATACTCTTATGTGCAAGCAGAGAAAGGTAAGAGAAGAGAAAGAGAAAGAATGGACACACCAGGGCCTCCTGCCACTGCAAACGAACTCCAGATGCATGTGCCACCTTGTGCAACTAGCTTACGTGGGTCCTGGGGAATCGAGCCTCGAACCGGGGTTCTTAGGCTTCACAGGCAAGTGTTTAACCACTAAGCCATCTCTCCAGCCCTCTTGTTTTGAATACTCTTATGTGCAAGCAGAGAAAGGTAAGAGAAGAGAAAGAGAAAGAATGGACACACCAGGGCCTCCTGCCACTGCAAACGAACTCCAGATGCATGTGCCACCTTGTGCAACTAGCTTACGTGGGTCCTGGGGAATCGAGCCTCGAACCGGGGTTCTTAGGCTTCACAGGCAAGTGTTTAACCACTAAGCCATCTCTCCAGCCCTCTTGTTTTGAATACTCTTATGTGCAAGCAGAGAAAGGTAAGAGAAGAGAAAGAGAAAGAATGGACACACCAGGGCCTCCTGCCACTGCAAACGAACTCCAGATGCATGTGCCACCTTGTGCAACTAGCTTACGTGGGTCCTGGGGAATCGAGCCTCGAACCGGGGTTCTTAGGCTTCACAGGCAAGTGTTTAACCACTAAGCCATCTCTCCAGCCCTCTTGTTTTGAATACTCTTATGTGCAAGCAGAGAAAGGTAAGAGAAGAGAAAGAGAAAGAATGGACACACCAGGGCCTCCTGCCACTGCAAACGAACTCCAGATGCATGTGCCACCTTGTGCAACTAGCTTACGTGGGTCCTGGGGAATCGAGCCTCGAACCGGGGTTCTTAGGCTTCACAGGCAAGTGTTTAACCACTAAGCCATCTCTCCAGCCCTCTTGTTTTGAATACTCTTATGTGCAAGCAGAGAAAGGTAAGAGAAGAGAAAGAGAAAGAATGGACACACCAGGGCCTCCTGCCACTGCAAACGAACTCCAGATGCATGTGCCACCTTGTGCAACTAGCTTACGTGGGTCCTGGGGAATTGAACCTTGGTCCTTTGGTTTGCAGGCAGCCACCTTAACCACTAAGCCATCTCTCCAGCCCTCTTGTTTTGAATACTCTTATGTGCAAGCAGAGAAAGGTAAGAGAAGAGAAAGAGAAAGAATGGACACACCAGGGCCTCCTGCCACTGCAAACGAACTCCAGATGCATGTGCCACCTTGTGCAACTAGCTTACGTGGGTCCTGGGGAATCGAGCCTCGAACCGGGGTTCTTAGGCTTCACAGGCAAGTGTTTAACCACTAAGCCATCTCTCCAGCCCTCTTGTTTTGAATACTCTTATGTGCAAGCAGAGAAAGGTAAGAGAAGAGAAAGAGAAAGAATGGACACACCAGGGCCTCCTGCCACTGCAAACGAACTCCAGATGCATGTGCCACCATGTGCATCTGGCTTATGTGGGACCTGGAGAATCGAACCTGGGTCCTTAGGCTTTGCAGGCAAGTGGCTTAACCACTAAAGCCATCTCTCCAGCCCTCTTGTTTTGAATACTCTTATGTGCAAGCAGAGAAAGGTAGAGAGAAGAGAAAGAGAAAGAATGGACACACCAGGGCCTCCTGCCACTGCAAACGAACTCCAGATGCATGTGCCACTTTGTGCATCTGGCTTTACATGGGTACTGGGGAATTGAACCAGGGTCCTTAGGCTTTGCAGGCAAGCACCTTAATTGCTGAGCCATCTCTCTAGACCCCAGTCCCTTCTTGAACTGAATAAAAATAGCTCTCTCCCAGGTTATGTGTGCATTCTAAAAGACATTAAGCTAATGTACCACCTAAAATTTCAATTTCTCTCTTCACAGGTTTTCATACATTTTGGGGCAAGAGATTTTTTTCAACTTTCTTCTTTAAAGTGGCCAATGAACATGAAAAAAAAAAAAGGAATGTAAATGAATGTAGTTTTCCCTAAATGAAAATCCTGCATCTATGAGGGAAGCCCATTATACTTCTCTCTTCTCCACTCAAATTGCTGCTTCCAGTAGGACTCTTACTTTGTCAAAGCCCTCTTTGTTGAGGCAGTCATTCCAGCTCTTCATGAACTCTCCAGGGAATTTGTCTTTGCTGAACACTCCAATCTTCTTGCCATTTTTGCTTTCTTTAATGGCTTCAATCATTTTGTCAAAGCTGCTCTTATTACTTTCATTCTATCAATCCACAAAGAAGGGGGGGTCTGTTAGTTTTAGAATTAGATTTCAAGTAGCACAATATTTTAAATCATGCAAAGAATGAATTCTCCCTGAAACCCTAATTACTTTTTTCATTTTTGGTTTTTCAAGGTAAGGTCTCAGTCTAGCTCAAGCTGACCTGGAATTCACTATGTAGTCTCAGGCTGACCTTGAACTCATGGCACTCCTCCTACCTCTGCTGGGATTAAAGGCGTGTGCCACCATGTCCGGCTCTACTTACTTTCTTTAGGCAGATTATAACATACCAAATGTTAATACAAATTTTCTTTGGACAATTTCACATACTTCAGTGCCATGTAAGATAACAAACTTATCGTTTTCTCCATGAAAAGAACCTCAAATACACATGTCAACAAAATTATGACAATTAGGGCTGGAGAAATGGCTTAACAGTTAAGGCACTTGCCTGTAAAACTAAAGGACCCAGGTTTGATTCCTCAAGACCCACATAAGCCAGATGTATAAAGGTGGCACATGCGACTAGAGTTCGTTTGCAGCAGCTAGAGGACTTGGTGTGCTCTATCTGCTCTCTCTCTCAAACAAATAAATTTAAAAAAATTCTGACAATTAGTATGTCTAAGTTTTCTTAAGAAAATTTAAGGTTGGATGCTTTAATTACGTATTCTAATAAGAACAAATTATCTTTGAACATGGTCAAGTAAAGGTCAGGTTCACCAGACCACCACAACTCATTTATTTTGCTGTCAAACTAAAAGTTACTAACTCTTTTCTGCCTAACCAATAAGGAAGATGTAGCACAACTGGCTACAGTGTTTCTCTTGCAGTTCTAAGACTCCTATGAAGCACTTATGTTCAGCAGTTAAATACTTTCCCACAGTTATAACACACTGATTATTAGTTGTTACCTTTTCTCGTATGAGCAGCGTTATGGCAGGGGCACCATTAGCATTCTCATTGCCCTTGGTATTGGCAATCTGTTTCAAAAACTCCACTTTTTTCTTGCTGGCCATAAAGATGATTTTGTCATCACAGAAGACCATAATTGTATCAGTCAGTTCATAACCAAATAGCCATGTCTATGGGGAAATACAACAATAACACAGTATTTACAGATAAAAAGAGAAGCTTTTCTTTGGAGATGGCTATGAATACTGAGGAAACTCAAAATTCATCAAAGTGCTAAAAAGAAGAGGATTTTGAGAGCTCAGTGTTAAATGAGACATCTCTATCACTCCCCTCCAAGGCTAAGTGAACACTGAAGAAGAGGGACTGAAAGAATGTCAGACCCTCAGGGTACTACCCTCCAGACATGAACTGATCAGTGCATTCGTGACCTCATAGTGGATGCAGTTATCACAAGACTTATATATAATACTGAGCTCATTAACATTTTGACATAGAGGGAAGTGGACAAAAAAGAATGAGTCATCAAAATAGGGGCTGGGGAGATAGCTGAGTGGTTAAAAGTACTTGGTTACAAAGTGTGCTGCTGGCTTGAGTTCAATTCCCCAGTACCCACATACAACCAGATGTACAAAGTGGTGCATGCATTAGGAGTTCATTTGCAGCAGCAAGAGGCCCTGGTGAACTGATAATCACACACACTCTCTCCCCTTGCAAATGAGTATATATAAATAATAATTAAAAAAGAAGTCTTCTTATAAAGGGAAAATTACCTATTCTTCCCTTTCTTCATATTTCTTTTTAGAATACAAATGGAATGACTGGAGTTTTAGCAGCCATTTTGTATCATGAGCACAATGGTTGTACCCTATAGACGAAGAACAGAGACTATTATAAAGAATGGGTTCCTGAAAACTAGATTCTAACTTACTCAGTAATTCCTATTTTCCTTATGTTCTGAATCAGTGCTAAATGTAACTGGCTAGTCACTAGTCATTGCTGTGTATCTGAAAAAGATGATGCAGGGCCTCCCTGTATATGGCCTCCCAAGTGCTAAGCACATATTCTACAATATTACAATACTGCTGGGCATGGTGGCACATGCCTTTAATCAGGACATTTGGGAGGCAGAGGTAGTAGGAGGATCGCTGTGAGTTCAAGGCCAGCCTGAGACTACATAGTGAATTCCAGGTCAGCCTGAGCTATAGCGAGATCCTACCTTGAAAAAACAAAACAAAACAACAAAAAACTACAATTCCAAATAATGCTTTAAATGACTCAGTGATATTAAGAGCTGAAAACTCTAAATCTCTCACCTGTAAGGCAGTTGATTTGGCATAAACAATTTCTTCATCAACACCCACTGATACAACAATGGCATCAATGTTGGCATATTCATCTTCTCCTTTCTGAAAAGAGGATAATTTAATTACTTGTTTTCATACTGGTAAAACAGGAATACAGATTTCAATACCTACCCAGGGTGTAACTTTTTCCTAATAGAAATCCCAAGTTTATAGTACATGCCCGCTTGGTAAACTCAGTGCTATTAATTACTCTGGTTTTTTTTTTTAAGTTTTAATTAATTTATTTATTTGAGAGAGAGAGTGAGAGAGAGAATGGGTGCACCAGGGCCTCCAGCCATGGCAAATGAACTTCAGATGCATGTGCCACCTGTTGCACCTGGCTTACGTGGGTCCTGGAGAATTGAACCTAGGTCTTCTGGCTTCATAGGAAAGTGCCCTTAACAGGTAAGCTATCTCTCCAGCCTTGTTTTTTCCTTTTTTTCCCCAGCCTGTCCCCCTACCCCACCAGGGTCTTGCTCTAGCCCAGGATGACCTGAAATTCACCATGCAGTCTCAGGGTGGCCTTGAACTTACAACAATCCACCCAATTCTGCCTCCTGAGTGCTGGGATTAAAGGTGTGTGCCACTATGCCTGGTTGTTTTTGTTTTATATTATTTTAATTAATTAATTATTTGGTTTTTTGAGGTAGGGTCTCTCTCTAGCTCAGGCTGACCTGGAATTCACTATGTAGACTCAGAGTGACCTTGAACTCATCGTGATCTTATCTCTTCAAATCCTGGGATTAAAGGCATGAGCCACCATGCCTGGCTAATTTTTTTGTTAATATTCAAAAATTTTTAATGAGCCAGGCCTGGTGGTGCATGCTTTTAATCCCAGCACTTGGGAGGCAGAGGTAGGAGGATCTCTATGAGTTCAAGGCCACCCTGAGACTACATAGTGAATTCCAGGTTAGCCTGAGCTTGAATGAGACCCTACCTCGAAAAACAAAAAAATTTAATTTAATTAACTTTTTTTGGTGGGGGGATAAAGAATGGGCACATTAGGGCCTCCAGCCACTACAAATGAACTCCAGATACATGTGCATCTAAGCCATTTCTCCCGCCCATAACAAAATTTATGATACTAACATTCATGATTTCCACTTCTCCTTCAGTGGGAGACATTTGAATGAAAACAGAATAATCCTAACTCTTCTTCTGGCCTTTTTTCAAAGTTATCCAAAAAGGGACTCGATTCCATTTTTAAAATTTTTTTAATTTTTTGATTTTCGAGGTAGGGTCTTGCTCTGGCCCAGGCTGACTTAGAATTTACTATGTAGTCTCAGGCTGGCATCAAACAGCAATCCTCCTACCTCTGCCTCCTGAGTGCTGGGATTAAAGGTGTGTGCCACCACACCTAGCTCGGTTCCAATTTTATTTCATTATCAATACAAACGGCTGTAAGCCATACTGATACGCAGAACACTCCAAAGGGATGGCCTGAGAGTCAGTTAATATTCCTTGGAGTAAAGTATACCTCAGTTTGAAAAAGGACTGTATATTGAGATAAACATTTCCCTGATAACCCTATTTATAAACAGGGTATTTAAAATGGCATAAAGATGTTTGTATTCAAGTCATAGGGCGGCCCAGTCCCAGAAACTACAGGTCAGCTCAGACTACAGAGAGACCCTACCTTGAAAAAACAAAACAAAACAAACAATATATAGAGAAAAAGAGAGAGAGAACATACAAGGGCCCCTTGCCACTGCAAATATAATCCAGATGCATGAACACTTTGCACATCTAGCTTTACATGGGTACTGGTAATCAAACCTGGGCTAGTGGACTATTAAGCTTTATAAGTCTCTCTAATGAGCTGTCTCTCCAGCCCTGCCAATCTTTCTTTTTAAAAAAATATTTTTAGAGCCGGGCGTGGTGGCGCATGCCTTTAATCCCAGCACTCGGGAGGCAGAGGTAGGAGGATCGCCGTGAGTTCGAGGCCACCCTGAGACTCCATAGTGAATTCCAGGTCAGCCTGGGCTAGAGTGAAACCCTACCTCGAAAAACCAAAAAAAAAAAAAAAAAAAAAAAAAAAAAAAACTTATTTATTTTTTTTTGTAAGGAGAAAGGGAGAGGGAGAGGGAGACAAAGAAAATGGGTACAACAAGGCCTCTTGTCACTGCAAACAAACTCCAGATACACGTGCCACTTTGTGCATCTGGTGTTATGTGGATTGGGGAATCAAACCCATGCTGTCAGGCTTTGCAAGCAAATGCTTTTAACTGTTGAGATTTCTCTTCAGCCCCGGAAATGCCAGTCTTTATAGTAGTATAGAACTTTGCAAGGAGTTCCTAGTTAGAAAATCTCATGTTCCGGTTATTAAGCTACAATAATAAGAATATGGTTCTGAGCTGGGCGTGGTGGCACATGCCTTTAATCCCAGCACTTGGGAGGCAGAGGTAGGAGGTTCTCCATGAGTTCTAAGACACCCTGAGACTTTGTAGTGAATGCCAGGTCAGCCTGGGCTACAGCGAGACCCTACCTCAAAAAACCAAAACCAAACCAAATCAAACCAAAAAACAAGAGTATGGTTCTGGTATGATAGACAAGTAGCTGAATAGAATTGAGAGTCATGGCTTAGCGGTTAAGTTCTTGCCTGTTAAGCCTAAGGACCCCGGTTCGAGGCTCGATTCTCCAGGACCGCGTTAGCCAGATGCACAAGGGGGCCCATGTGTCTGGAGTTCATTTGCAGTGGCTGGAGGCCCTGGCATGCTCATTCTCTCTCTTTCTCTCTCTTTCTATCTGCCTTTATCGCTCTGTCACTCTCAAATAAATAAAAATAAAAAATGAAAAAAAAAAAAAACCAGAATTGAGAGTCCAGAGGCAGCCTGACCTTAAACTGACAGCTATCCTCCTAAGTAGTGGCATTGCCTCCTAAGTAGTGGCATTGAAGGTGTGTGCCAGCATGCCCAGCTCACTTAATTTGATTTTTGTCAAGGTTGTCAAAACAATTCAGTTCTTTTATTTTCAGTATGGAGATTGAACCTAGGGCTTTCTGCATGCTAAGCAGGTAGGTGCTCTACCACTAAGCAATACTCCCCATCTCCTTGTCAACACAACTCAAAGAGGAAACAAATGTTGGGACAACTGAATGAATATATACACAAGAGAATAAAGTTGGGTTTTTGCAGATACCATAGTAAAAATGATTTCAAAGGAAATTGCACCTGAATGTATGAGATAAAACAAAACTAAAGCTACTGTAGAGGCATTGGTTAAAATCATCATTAGCTTGGATTAGGTGAAATCTCAGATTGAAGACACCAGAAACTTAAGAAAATGGAATTTCTTTGAAATTAGAAACTCAGAGAGACCCTACCTCAACAACCCCCCCCCCAAAAAAAAGAGGCTGGGTATGGGACTTCGGGTTCAGATGGTGGCTTAGGAACTACGCCAAAGCAGCCCAGGGGAGAAAAAGCGAAAAAACTCCAGCAAAATACACTCTTCTAATAAAAAGTAAGGCATATGATAAATTTTCAACTTCACCAGAGAAGTAGGAGAGATTCAGAGCATCTAGAGACCACAGAAGCAGGCAGAAGCGGCCTAGCAGCAGCAGAACCAGGTCCGCATGGCCATAGCTGCAAGGCTTGCCCTGAGCCTCAGGAAGAGCCAGGTGAGGGGATTCTCTATTCACAATGGCCTCCTCGAAAACTCAAGAAACATGAAGGGAAGACGCCAGGGACCAATGGAATGTCTAGTGAGGAAGAGGATCACAAGAACTAGTGGGAGAACTTCAGCCACCATCCACAGCCTCCTTCCCCCATGGCCAAGACCAACGCCAACAAGCAGCACAGACCTGGGGAAGGGAGCTCACCAACACAGCATCCCACACAGGTGATCAGAGCAGCAAACCACTAAACCAGCTAGCCTACCTGACCCACAGCACAGCAAAGAAGGACCCAAGTGGGTGTGCAGCATAACTGGGACAAAAGCCATCCCAAAAGGTAACTGGGGTTACACCAGGTCAGTGCCCACCAAATAAACCTGGTATATAAGCTAGAATCAGAACTATGAAAATGGATTCTTTTCTCTCTCCACGCACAAGAATTAAGTCCAAATGGATTAAAGACCTTAACATCAGACCTGAAACTCTGAAACTGCTAAAGGAAAAAGTACGGAAAACCCTTCAACATACTAGTCTTGGCAAAGACTTTCTGAATATAACTCCAATTGCTCAGGCATTAAAACCACACATTAACCACTGGGGCCTCAAGAAATTATGAAGATTTTGTACGGCAAAGGACACTGTGAGTAAAGCAAAGCAACCTACAGAATGGGTAAAAAATTTTTGCCAGCTATACATCTGACAGAGGATTAATATCCAGGATATAAAAAGAACTCAATAAACTAAATAGTAATAAATCAAACAACCCAATTAAAAAATAGGCTATGAGCCGGGAGTGGTGGCGCACGCCTTTAATCCCAGCACTCGGGAGGCAGAGGTAGGAGGACTGCCGTGAGTTTGAGGCCACCCCGAGACTCCATAGTGAATTCTAGGTCAGCCTGGGCTAGAGTGAGACCCTACCTCGAAAAGCCAAAAAAAAAAAAAAAAAAAAAAAAGGCTATGAAACTAAATGCTGGTGAGGATGTGGAAGAAGAGGAACCCTTCTACACTGTTGATGGGAATGCAATCTGGTTCAGCCATTGTGGAAATCAGGGTGGAGGTTCCTGAGACAGCTAAAAATAGATTTACCATATGACCCAACTATAGCACTCCTAGGCATATATCCTAAAGACTCGTCTCACTACCTTATATATGCTTGCTCAACCATGTTTACTGCCGCGCTATGCACAATGGCTAGGAAATGGAACCAGCCGAGATGTCCCTCAACTGATGAGTGGATCATGAAGATATGGCATATTATTAATGGCATTCTAGTCAGTAGTAAAGAAAAGTGAAGTTATGAAATTTGCAGGAAAATGGATGGATCTGGAAAGGATTATACTTAGTGAGGTAACCCAGGCCCAGAAAGCCAAATGTCGTATGTTCTATCTCATATGTGGATCCTAGGTACAAACGACTGGACTTCTGTGTGAGTAGGAATAAAACTCAGCAGAGGATAGTAAGCTAGAAAGGAGATATAAAGGGAATACAGCCAGGCGTGGCGGTGCACGTCTTTAATCCCAGCACTCGGGAGGCAGAGGCAGGAGGATCGCCACGAGTTTGAGGCCACCCTGAGACTACACAGTAAATTCCAGGTCAGCCTGAGCCAGAGTGAGACCCTACCTCGAAAAACAAAACAAAACAAGGAATAGAAAGGGAGGGAGGGCAGACTTCATAGGATAATATTGTATATATGTAATTAGAAGAACAGATTAATTTGGGTGAAAAGGCCTAAGTGAGGTCAGGGGAAGAGACTAAGCAAGGGAAAGGTGGGGGGGATGACTAATCAAAATCTAACAGGATATAAATAAGTCACACAGAAAACTCCTTTTTTTGGACAATCGAACACTCAGAAGCCATAGATTGTTACTAGAAAAATTTCAGTGCCAGGGATGGGATACCTTCCAGAGAGTTGTTGGCCAGGGAGGTCCCTGATATCCATTACAGGCCACTGCCAAGGCCCTTGGTTTCCCACCAGGAATAGATGGTAAGATCCTATTGCTGAAGACTCCACATACTTGGGCTACTGAGAAATCCTGCTGGAGCTGTGCTGAAAACCTCCTCCATGTAGACCAGCTGACAGAAAGCTGGAAAAAGCCACGCTGTATGCAATTCAATGGGAGAGAGAGAACTCAACAGTGAAGATACTCAACAGTGGATACTGCAACCCTTAAATCTGGCCAGCCAGGCCACATAAGCCAATGGGTACAATAGTGGCATGTCTGTTATGGGGGAAACCAACTGCCCTCTAATTTGACTGGAGGCCCACTCCATGGGAGGGAATACATCCCTGATACTGAAAACCTACAAGAGGGGTAGTCATGAGCCCTAGGGGTGTAATGGGTCCTGGTGTCTGGCTAAATGTATATACTATGCTCATGAAACTGCCCAGTAAGCACTTCTATTAATGTTCACACCCATATGTTAATGCTACTCTCACTTTTGGTTAGAGAACCTTCTCTTTTCAGATTGTAGTGACCCTGGGATGACTCAGAAGGCACCATGGTGCTGAGAAGTGATACAGGAATGCTCAGCACTGAAATATCTCAATTACAACTTCCAAGGCTCAGGGTCCATTGTTGAAGAGGTGGCAGAAAGAATGTAAGAACGAAAGGAAGGATAGGACTCCTTATAACATGTTCCTCCATACACAAAATGGCCTGGATAGCCATGACCTCACAGCGCCTGATACTACCTACACAAGACCATCATAATAGGAGGAAAAGATCATGACATCAAAATAAAAGACAGACTGACTGAGATGGGGAGGGGATGTGATGGAGGGTAGAGTTTCAAAGGGGAAAGGGGGGAGGGAGGGAATTACCATGGGATATTGTTTATAATTATGGAAGCTGTCAATTAAAAAAATAAAATTGAAATTAAAAAAAAAAAAGAAAAACCTGGGTGTGGTGGCACATTATCTTTAATCCAGGGAGGCGGAGGTAGGAGGGTCACCATGAGTTTGAGGCTACTCTGAGACTACATAGTGAATTTCAGGTCAGCCTGGACTAGATGAGACCCTACCTCGAAAAACAAACAAACAAAACAATCTCTTTGGGTTGGAGAGATGGCTTACCAGTTATTGTGTTTGTCTGCAAAGTGAAAGGACCCAAGTTCAACTCCCTATGACAGAAGTCTGATGCACAAGGCAGTGCATCCATATGGAGTTTGCAGCGTTTGGATGCCCTGGGGCACTCATTTTCTATCTGCCTCTTTCTCTTTCTCACTTTGTCTCAAATACATACATAAAATTAAAAAAAAATTTAATTAATAAAAATTCCAGCACTCAGAAGCAGAGGTAGGAAGATTGCCACGAGTTCAAGGCTACCCTGAGACTACAAAGCAAATTCCAGGTCAGTGTAGCCTAGAGTGAGACTCCACCCTAAAAAATCAAAAATAAATAAATAAATGTTTACCATATGACAAGTGATTTTTCTCCTAGGAATTTGCCCAAGAGAAATCTGTCCAAACAAAAGCAAATTCACAAATATTTATGGCATTATTCATAATAGATCATAAACAAAAAAAATCCTCAAGTCCAGTAACTACTGGTTCAAATGGAGTATTGATAAAACACAGATGAACTTTGATAATGTTAAATCAACAAAACTAGACCCACAGCTATTATTAAATGGCAGTATTTATATCAAATGTCAGAATAGACAAATCAATAATAATGGACTGGATGGGCTGGAGTGATGGCTTAGAGGTTAAAGGTGCTTGTTTGCAAAGTCTGACAGCCTGGGTTCAATTCTTCAGTACTCACATAAAGCCATATGTACAAAGTGGCACATGTGTCTGGAGTTTGTTTGCAGTGGCAAGAGGCCCTGGTACATCCTCTAACCTCTCTCTCTTTGCTTGCAATAAATAAATAAAAACAATGGCATTTCTGGATTCCTCTATTGATCTTTTAGATTTTCATAAAAATAGGGTCATGCTATGTAGTCCAGTATAAACTTGAGCTCACAATCCTCTGCCTCGGTGACCCACATGATATTGGTATGGGCTACTACATTTAGTTTATTCTTCTCTTGGTTGAATAATATCTCACTATATTTGCATATGATATTTTCCTTATGTACTCATCACCTGATGGACAAATAGGCTGAGCCCATATCTGAGCTATCATGAACAGTATCATAAGAAACATGTAAGTGTGGGTATTTCTTTGATATGCTGCTTTCATTTTCTATACACACAGACAGAAGAGGGGAGGGAAGATAGCTGGATCATAAGGTAGACCTACTTTCAATCTTTTGAGGGATCTAAATACTGTTCTTCATACTGGCTGTATTAATTTAGCTACCCACCAACAGCATTTGAGAGTTCCTTTTTTCCCTTATCATTGCCAGCATTCATTACCCTTTTTGTATAATAGCCATTGGAACTGGGATAAGATAGTGTATCACTGGAGTTTTGATTTGCAATTCCTTGATGACTAATAAACTTTAAAAAGCCACCAAAAGCCAGGCATGGTGACACATGCCTTTAATCCCAGCACTGGGGAGGCAGAGGTATAAGGTTTGCTGTGAGTTCAAAGCTAGCCCGGGACTAGAGTAAGGAGTTCAGCCTGTGCTGGCGTGAGACCCTATCTCAGCAAAACAAAAAAGGTTCTAAAATATACAAGTTAATTAAAATATACATATTCAATATCTGTTTTAGTTAACAAACTAAAGGGAGTAACTTTTGTAGAGTTCTAATGATTAAAAAAATTGGTATTTTTGTGCTGGCTCGTGGGAAAAGAAGCCATGTAAAAAGCTGGGTGCAGTTGTGCATGCCTCCGACTCCTGAGGCTTGACTACCAGGGACTTTAAGGAATCAAGTATTCATCTCTATTGAGGAATAAAATGGCTCCTAACTAAAAATGGCTAGATACAAGTGAATTCCCAGTTTGTTGGCTAGCCATCCTGGCTTTCCCAGTGATAAACAAGGGATCCTGACTCAAAAAAGGTGGAATGAGAGGATTTGATACCTGGGGTTGTTCTTCGACCTCCACATGAATGTGAACACACTTAAATACACATACAGACTTTTAAAAAAAAAAGTATAATCCAAAAGGAGATGATTTAGGTGGTATGGCTCCAAATAATCACAGAGCAAAAATGTTATATAGTTTTCAATTTTCCCCATCTCTTTTTTTTTTTAAGAATTAAAAAAAAATTTATTTATTTGAGAGCCAGAGATACAAAAGAGGCAGAGAGAGAGAGAGAGAGAGAGAGAGAGAGAGAGACAGAGACAGATGTGGGGGGAGGGGTAATGGGTGCGCCAGGGCCTCCAGCCACTGCAAATGAACTCCAGATGCATGCGCTCCCTTGTGCATCTGGTTAACATGGGTCCTGGGGAATAGAGGCTTGAACTGGGGTTCTTAGGCTTCACAGGCAAGCACTTAACCGCTAAGCCTTTTCTTCTTCTTCTTCTTCTTTTTTTTTTTTTTTTTGAGGTAGTGTCCTGCTCTAGCCCAGGCTGACCTGGAATTCACTCTGTAGTTGCAGACTGGCCTCAAACTCACAGTGATCCTACCTCTGCCTCCCATGTGCTGGGATTAAAGGTGTTGGCCAACACACCTGGCTTCTCTCTTTTCTTTTTGAGGCAAGTCCAGCAGACTGCCTTTTTTTTTTTTTTTTTTTTTTTGTTTTGTTTTGTTTTTTAAATGCGAGAGGGAGAGAGAGAATTGGCATGCCAGGATCTCCAGCCACAATTAAGCTCCAGATCCGTGAGCTCCCTTGTGTGCCTGTGTCACCGTACATCTGGCTTATGTGGGACCTGGAGAGTTGAATGTGAGTTCTTAGGTTTTGTAGGCCAGTGCCTTAACCATGAAGCCATCTCTCCAGCCACTTAAATCTCTTTTAATCTTGGTTACATAAAGAATGTAAGGGTGAGCTGGGCGTGGTGGTGCATGCCTTTAATTCCAGCACTTGGGAGGCAGAAGTAGGAGGATCGTCATGAGTTCAGGGCCACCCTGAGACTACACAGTGAATTCCAGGTCAGCCTGAGCAAGAGTGAGACCATGAAAAAACAAAAAAGGGCTGGAGAGATGGCTTAGTGGTTAAGGTGCTTGCCTGTGAAGCCTCAGGATCGAGGTTTGATTCTCCAGGTCCCACGGAAGGCAGATGCACAAGGTGGCAGGTGCATCTGGAGCTCGTTTGCAGTGGCTAGAGACCCTGGGCACCCATGCTCTCTCTCTTTCCCTAATAAGTAAAAGTAAATTTTAAAAAAAAGGATGTAAGGGTGGTGCCAATCTTTTAATGCTTGCTACAATTTGTCAACACAGCTGTGTTTACAGTCACTTTAAAAAAAGTTTTTAAAAATATTTTTATTTGCAAGCACGGAGGGAGGCAAGGGAGAGAGAATGGGCACATCAGGGAAGATTGCCATGAGTTCAAGGCCACCCTGAGACTACAGAGTGAATTCCAGGTCAGCCTGGACTAGAGTGAGACCCTACCTTGAAAACCAAAAAAATAAAATAAAACAAAGAGGACTGGACAGATGGCTCAGGAGTAAAGGCGCTTGCTTGCAAAGTCTGATGGCCTGGGTTCAATTCTCCAGTGCCCATGTAAAGCCAGATGCACAAAGTGGTGCACAGATATGGAGTTTATTTTTATTGGCAGGAGGTCCTGACACGCTCATTCTTTCTTCCTCGAATAAATATGGAGAGACAGCTTAACAGTTAAGGCACTTGCCTGTGAAGCCTAAGGACCCAAGTTCGATTCCCTAGTACCCATGTAAGTCAGATGCACAGGGTGATGCATGCATCTGGACTTTGCATAGGCTAGAGGCCTTGGCGTGCCCATTCTCTGTCTCTCATCTGCTTCTCTCTCCCTAAATTAAATAACTTTTAGCCAAGCGTGGTGGTGCATGCCTTTAATCCCAGCACTTGGAAGGCAGAGGTAGGAGGATAGCCATGAGTTCAAGGTCACCCTGAGAATACAGAGTGAATTCTAGGTCAGCCTGAGCTAGAATGAGACCCTAAAACCAAGAGTAGTAGACAGTTGAGTAGTAGTTAGCTACACACCAAGTAACTAACAAGCTCTCTTACTGGGAAGATAATGATGTCTTGTAGAAGAATTCCAGTGGGCTCAGAGCCAAGGAGGTACTAACCAGGTGTCAAGGAAGGGAATGGGGTTGTGGGTACATAAATAAGATGGGTCTGGTCAGTAAGGTCAAGAGATGCATCTCCAGTTTCCCGAGGTCTTGAGATAATGCCATCTAGTCTAATTCCTTTGCCAAAGATTTTAATCTTCTTTGAAAACCTTTGTTGAAGAAATGGGCCAGATTCAAAAACCAGGCTTACCAGGATGTGCTAAAGCTAGAGTCAAATCAGAAGTCTGCATTCTACATTATAGTATTTGCAAACAAATAAGATGAGACAGAGATAAGAAGTGAGGATTCTGAACATCCTGACTGAATTAACAAAAAAATTATTTTTAATACCGACATCTGGGCGTTCTTTATGGAATAAGCCTAGCCCATACTCTATAGTAACATAGTCCACTTTAGAGGTCCCATTCATACAGTTTTTGGACTTCCAGAGCCTTATCTTTATAATGGAAAGGTAACCACAGCTCTATTTTCTTCTTTCAGACGGGATCTACTATGTAGCCTACATTGCTTAAAGTCCTCCAGCGTTAGACTCTCAAGTGCTGGGATTACAGATACACATACCATGCCTAGCTTTCATTTTGATTTCTTAGATTCCCAAAACTAAAGAGATAGCAAACAAGCTCATAGGAACAAAACAAAGGGCTAAAAATTTTTACAAAATTTTCTCCCACTGGGGCTGGAGAGATGGTTCAGCAGTTAAGGCATTTGCCTGCAAAGCCAAAGGATCTGGTTTGACTCTCCAGGACCCAAGTAAACCAGATGCACAAGGGAGCGCATGCATCTGGAGTTCATTTGCAGTGGCTGGATGCCCTGGCGTGCCCAATCTCTCTCTCTCTGCCTCTTTCTCTCTCTCAAATAAATAAATAATATATTTTAAACAATTTTCAAGCCAGGTGTACTGGCGCACGCCTTTAATCCCAGCACTCAGGAGGCAGAGGTAGGAGGCCACCCTGAGACTACACAGTGAATTCCAGGTCAGCCTGAGATAGAGTGAGACCCTACTTTAAAAAAAAAAAAAAAAAAGGCTCCTCCTAAGAAAAATAAAATCATACATGGACTGGAGGGATGGCTTAGGGGTTAAGGTGTTTGCCTACAAAGCCAAAGGACCCAGGTTTGATTCTCCAGGACCCACCCAGATGCACAAGAGGGCACACACATCTGGAGTTTGTTTGCAGTGGCTGGAGGCCCTGGTGTGCCCATTCTCTCTCTCTCAGCCCTCCTTCCCTCTCTCTCTGTCAAATAAATAAATAAAAAATAAATAAAATCATACATTACTTAATAGAGATACTATTTAAGAAATGAGTATTAGAGGCTGGAGAGATGGCTTAGAAGATAAGACCCTTGCCTGCAAAACCAAAAGGACCCGGGTTCAATTCCCCAGTACTCATGTAAAGCCAGATGCACAAGGTGGTGCACTAATATGGAGTTCATTTACAGTGGCTGGAGGCCCTGGCATACTCATTCTCTTTCTCTCAAATAAATAAATAAAATAAACAAATGAGTATTAGGTAATGCCATTATTTTTATACCTGCTCATTTATGTTTATTTCTGTAGTGTTCACAATAGCTAGGAAACGAAATCAGCCTAGATACCCATCAAACTGATGAATGGATAATGAAGATGTGGTCCATTTACAGAGTAAAGTTTTATTCAGCAGTAAAGAAAAATGAAATTATGATATCTGCAGGGAAATGGATGGATATGAAAAAGGCTATAGTAAGTAAGTAAGCCAGGCTCAGAGATTCAAATGCCAAATGTTCTCTCTTAATAGGTGGATCCTAGTTTCATATGTTTAGATTTGTATGTGAGTTGGAGTCATAAGTCAGTAGCAGAGGCCAGTAAATAGAAAGGAGCAATGAGGGAGGGAGAGAGGAAAAGGGAGGACTTAACAGGAGGATATAGCTGGGTGTGGTGCCTTTAATCCAGCACTTGGGAGGCAGAGGTAGGAGGACAGCCCTTGAGTTCGACAGCCTGAAGCTACATAATGAATTCCAGGCCAGCCGGGGCTAGAGCAAGACCCTACCTTGAAAAATCAAAAATAAACATAAAAAATAAATAAAAGGATATAGTAAATATGGGAGGGCAGAATACTGAGTGAACCTGGTCTAAATGGGATGAGGGGAGGAGAAAGGAGATGGAAGGAAAGTTAATCAAAATAGAAGAAAGTTGGAGCTGGGTGTGGTGGTGCACACCTTTAATCCCAGCACTCGGGAGGAAGATGTAGGAGGATCTCCTTGAGTTCGAGGCCACCCTGAGACTAAATAGTGAGTTCCAGGTCAGCCTGAGACCCTACCTCCAAATACAAAAAGAAGAATAAAGAGTCCAGTGTGGTGGTGCACACCACCTTTCATCCTAGCACTCAGCTCAGTCTGGGCTACAATGAGATCCTATCCTTGAAAAACCTAAAACAGTTTTGGAGAAAATGCTATAATAACAAAGAGAAAAACAAAAAAAGGAGCTCAAGGACACAGGGACTCAAGAGTGGACTATCTAGGCCCGGAGAACAACCTGTACAGAGAAAGGAAGATAATGGGAGCAGACAGAGCTTAGAGAGGTAACATTCTTCAGACCAAATGAGCCAATGGGGCACGTCTGTTATGGGGGAAACTAACCACTCTCTAATTTGACTGGAGGCCAGCTCCATGGGAGGGAATACATCCCTGATAGTGAAAACCTACAACAGGGGTAGTCATGAGCCATAGGGGTGTAACGTCTGCTGTTGTCAGCCTAAATGTATATATTATGCTCACCAAACTGCCCAGTAAGCACTTCTCTTAATGTCAATATATTAATGCTAATCTCACCTTTGGTTAGAGAAGCTTCTCTCTTCAGATGGCAGTGACCTTGGGATGACTCAGATACACCATGGTGCTGAGAGGTCACAGAGGAGTGCTCAGCCCTGATATATCTCTATTACAACTTCCAAGGCTCAGGGTCCATTGCGGAAGAGGTGGAGGAAAGAATGTAAGAGCCAAAGGAAGGGTAAGACTCCTTACAATATGCTCCTCCAGACACAAAATGGCCTGGATAGCCATGACCTCACAGGGCCTGACACTACCTACACAAGACCATCATAACAGGAGGAAAAGATGATGACATCAAAATAAAAGAGACTGATTGCGAGGAGAAAAGGGTATGATGGAGAGTGGAGTTTCAAAGGGGAAAGTCGGGGGAGGGAGGGAATTACCATGGGTTATTGTCTACAATTATAGAAGTTATCAATAAAAAATAAATTAAATTTAAAAAAAAGCTAACATTCTAAGTTTGAAAATTTTAGAAAAAAGATATTTAGGAAACCTGCTGGAAAAAGTTTAAGGCTACCTGGGCATAATGGCCCACACCTTTAATCCCAGCACTTGGGAAGCAGAGGTCGGAGGATCACTGTGAGTTCAAGGCCAGCTTGGGCTAGAGACCCTAATTCAGAAAAAAAAAAAAAAAAAAAAAAAAAAAAAACCAAATAACAGAACAACAATAACAAAATAAATAAAAGTAAAGCTGGGCATGGTATCTCATGCCTTTAATCCCAGCAAGCAGCAGGCAGAGGTAGGAGGATCGCTGAGTTTGAGGCCAGCCTGAGATTACATAGTGAATTCCAGGTCAGCCTGGTCTATAGCAAGACCCTACCTTCAAACAAAACAAAATAAGCTTTAGGACTCCAGGTTCCCCTGCACTGAAGGCAGCGAGAACCAAGATGAACCACCCCTCGCACATCAGCTAGGGCCCAGGTGAAACCACAGAGGAATTGGTGAGATGAACAAGAGTGCTGCTTCCAGGGAGAGCCTGACAACCTGCACCAGGTGGATGGAGATGTAGACAGACACTGAGGATACACAAAACATACCAAAGCAGAAACCCATAAGTTGCTGAGAGCTAAACACTGATGTAGACTTACTTAAAACCATTCACTATGGCTCAGGGAATTTTGTGGAAGGGGGATAGAAAGACTGTAAGAGCCACAGAGCAGAAGGGAATGTCCAGAGGCACTGCTCCCCCACCCCTTACTGACTGATGTTCTCACATCTCATAACCCACAACCCAAGGGGGAATACTGAATCCCACTGTGAGGAGGGCCCTCAGCAGAATGGGGGCAGGGAGGAGGGAAAAGATACTACCAACACATTATATGTCCATATAATTTTCTACTTAATAATAATAAAAGAGGGTTAGAGAGATGGCTTACAGGTTAAATCATTTGCCTGCAAAGCCAAGGGACCCAGGTTCGATTCCCCAGTACCCACACATGGTGACACCTGTTAGGACAGGTCAGAGTATATCACAGGATGCAATCAAACGTTTGTTCAATAAGCAGATTATTGCTATGAAAATAAGTTTTAACTATGCATGATTCAAAAGCAGCAAAACTGTCCAATTAAAAATATGTATTTTTTATTTATTAGAGAGAGAGAGAAAGATGCAGGTAGAGAGAGAGAGAGAATGGGTGCCCCAGGGCCTCCAGCCACTGCAAATGAACTCCAGACGCATGGGTCACCTTGTGCATCTGGCTTACATGGGTCCTGGGAAATTGAACCTGGGTCCTTTGGCTTTGCAGGCAAGTGCCTCCATCGCTAAGCCATCTCTCAAGCCCAAACTGTCCAATTTTTAAAAGATGTGGAACTTCTAAACTCTAACATGAAATCAACACAGAGTGTGGTGAGGCATGCTTTTAATCCCAGCACTTGGGAGGCAAATTACCCAGTACCCATGTAAAGCCAGATGCACATTGTGGCACATGCATCTGGAGTTTGTTGGCCACAGGTCCTGGTGTGCTCATTCTGCTTGCAAATAAATAAATAAAAAGAAATAAAATAACTTTTTAGCATTCATTTGGCATGCACTTCTTACTTTGGCTTTTTAAAAAAATTATTTATTTGAAAGAGAAAGACGGGAAAAGTTAGTATGAGCACATCAGGGCCTCCAGATACTGCAAACAAACTCCCAGAAGCGCGTGCCCCTTTGTGTATCTGGGTCCTGGGGAATTGAACCTGGGTACTTTGGCTTTGCAGGCAAACACCTTAACAGCTAAGCCATCCCTCCAGTCCTACTTTGGCACTTAATAAGTGCAACACACAATCTACTTTATTTTAAAGCATGTAATGTATTTTGCCTCAAAACGTACACAGGCTTTTTTTTTTTTTTCATGAGTAGTAGGTAAGCAACCAACTTTTCAACTTTTATTGCTTTTAGTAGAGGATTTTTTTGGGAAAGGAGGGATGGATATGAAGCCCAGGCTGGTCTAGAAGTGGCAATCTTCCTACCTCAGCATTAAAAAATATATATATTTATTTGAGAGAGAGAGAGAGAGAGAGAGAGAGAGAGAGAGTTAGATAGATAATGGGCAAGCTAGGGCCTCCAGCCACTGCAAACCAACTCCAGATGGCTTACGTAGGTCCTGAGGAATTGAACCTGGTCTGCTTTGCAGGCAAGCACCTTAACCACTAAGCCAACCCTCTATCCCCCTGCCTCAGTATTTTGAGTGCTAGGATTAAAGGAACTCTCTCCGCTTGTGGAGGATAAGTTTTGAAGATAATTTACAATGCTGAAATTAAAAGTTGTTGTCAGGACGTTTTCCGGTATGTTTTTAAATCAAATTTTTACTTTATTTACTTATTTGCAAGGCGAGAGAGGAGAGCAAGAGAAAAATAGGGCATGCCAGGGCCTCCAGCCACAGTAAGCCAATTCCAGATACATGTGCTACTTTGTGCATATGGCTTTACATGGGTACAGGAATCAAACCAAGGTCGTTAAGCTTTGCAGGCAAGTGCTTTAACCCTTGAACCATCTCTCCAGTCCGGTTTTCTAGTTTCTAAAGGTCTGAAAGTTCTTTCCTTAGGGACAAGGTAATCAAACCAGGTGTTAGGACAGGCTGCATCACAGGATACAATCAAACGCTTGTTCAATAAGCATATTATTATTATGAAAGGAAGTTTTAACTATGCGTGATTCAAAAGCAGCAAAACTGTCCAATTTTTAAAAGACGTGGAACTTCCACAGCTTTTTTTTTTAATTAGTGCCCCGGATACTGTTGTACCAACACGGGTACTAATGAGGCTTGAGGCATTCATCAGTTTTGTAATTCTTACTACGGTTTCCAACGTCAGGTCCATTACCCACGGTAGGGGCCTACCCCAGAACATGAAGCAGCTGTGCGCGTGGGCAGTATTAACTCCAGCAAAATGCCCGCAAACGATAAATGCCAAGAGCTCGAAGCACATCCTTCTCGCCCCTCCTCTACGTAGAGGGTTGTAATTCTGGTGGCACCTGGGGCGGAATTTGATGGTTCCGGAGGGGCAGTGTGTGCACGCGAACCCCGCAGGAAGAGCAGCACGGCGTGAGCACCGAGAGGGAGAGAAGCTGCCTCTCTCCTAGGGCGGGAAGACTGCTAGAGGCGCGGCTGGCACGCGGGGAAGATGGTGGGGCCGCGGGCAGGACGATGCAGGGGGATAGTCGGCCACCGGTCACACTCCTGGGCGCCTGCGGGGAGCAACTAAAAGGGCGCGACACTGAACCCGGGAATTCAGGACCGAAAGGAGAAAAAAGGGCGCCGAGAAACAAGGCTATTATGGGATGGCTGAGGAGGCTCCCTGGGGAAAATTACGGGATCTTCCTTACCCGCCAATTACAGTACAGTCTCTTAACACGCCGATAGTATGCGTCTTTGTCCAGAGTTACAGCCATAGCCCCGGACACCGCTTCGCCACGGGCTCTGAGAATCACGCGAAGTCTCAGCTCCGCCACCCGCTCTCGCCCCGGAATCCCGCACTCTCTCAGTGACCCGGAAGTGGCGACCTCATACGTACCCCTTCCGCTTCCGGGTCCCAACAACGTTTGGGTTATGTATATTTTTTAAAATTCTCCCTTCATAGGGTGGAAGAGGAGCGAAGAAACAGAAGTGGAAAAAAATCAACAAACTGTGTAATGCACAAAGACTCGGTTTTCGCGGAGTTTCTCCACTTCGTTAGAGGCCGCGCGAGACCGTGCCATCACGTGACGCCGCCCTTCCTCCGTGCGCCGCGCCGCGCCGCGGAGGCTGGGACTGCTCACCCGGGTGGCGGGGCGAAGCTGGGGGAGGCTGGACGCGCTGCCCCGCCTCCGGAGGCAGAAAGAGCGGGACTGGGCGTGGGAAGGGAGAGATGCGAATCCCTGCACTGCTCCAGGGCAGCATTATTTATGTCAAGGGGAAGACGGCTCGGTGCCGGATCTAGTGCTATAAACGTACACACAGCTCATTCCAGGGAAACAGGCAACCCTCGCGATCAAGCTGAGGGGAGGGCTGTAGCTACAGAATGGAAAATGAAACGCTCGGGATTCACCGGAGCTATAGGATGGCAAGAGGGTTGAAGGAAGCCTTTAGTTCCTACCCGTCCCCTCGTGGGCCCAAGTCGTGACAGCACCTTTCCGCCAGACAAACCCTTTGCTGCGCTGCATGAAAAGTAACACTGTTTAATGAAATAACCGAGCACGGATACTTCAGTTAATTCAAGACAAGTTCTGTGGGGTTCTTGAATGTCGTCCTTATCGAAGGACGTGGGGTTGGACTCAAAACATTTTGAGTACCTTGGCTCATTCCCTTGGCTTTAGTGAACAGGATAATAGTCTACATTTATATATTACTTTAACTGATTACAAATGACTCTTCTACCCAAGGTAATAGGATTATACTTTAGGAGACTGGTGTTGAAATTACCCTTCATGCTTTAAATTAATACTTATATTGGGTTTGAGCAAATATAGAACAAGGGAAGAGTGAAAAAGGATTAATTTAAATTTATTAATGCCAAAGGGAAGAAAGGTAACAGTTCCTGACCCTCCAGCTGTATCCACAGTTTG
This sequence comes from Dipus sagitta, assembly GCA_036346955.1. Classification (NCBI taxonomy): domain Eukaryota; kingdom Metazoa; phylum Chordata; class Mammalia; order Rodentia; family Dipodidae; genus Dipus; species Dipus sagitta. The sequence continues at coordinate 67,671,022 of CM070779.1, read as the reverse complement.
GCCAGGAACAGGCTCCGCCAGAGGCTAGGACCAGCACTACATGGTTAATGGAGGTGTCTGGGGAGGGGTGAGCCCATCAGCTGCTCTAGGCTCCTTTCTTCCCCAGAAATGAGGACGTGGTCATGTATTATTTTTAGGAATTTCCCCTGCCCACCCAATCCTCTCAAAATTAGGAGCAATCAGGTACAAGTTTTTTTTTTCCTTTCCACCTCCTGGACTCCTGGGTTTCTCCATATTCTCCCCAGCCCCTCCCACACTTCCATAGTCCAAGGGCCGGAGTAAGTGAACATACAGCAGCCACCCCAGCAATGGGGCTATGCTGGGGCTTCAGTCATCAGCATCTTCACTGGAGTCTGAGTTGGCTGGCATCATGGGATCATCAATGAGTGAGAAGTCCCTTTCTGAGCTATCATAGCCCTGAGATAAATCATCGTCATCTTCTCCATCCTCATCATCATCGTCCTCAGGTTGCAGTGGTGGTAACCGCAAGCCAGTACCAGAGGTGGTAGTCGCTGGTGAAGAAGGGTAGCCAGTGGCCCTCAAGCCTGGATGGTGATGGTGATGATGGTGATGGTGGGGGTGGGGGTGAGGGTGGTGGTGGTGGTGATGAAGCATGGCACTGGAGTCTACATGAGGGGATGGTGCTGCACCACCTATCACAAATGGCATAAAAGGCAAAGATGCAGAAGTGGCACTGCTGTGACCCAGAGATGACATAGGCTGTAGGCCACTACTACTGCTGTGTTGAAAGGTGTTATGTAGAGATAGGGACCCGGTGCCTCCACCTTGCATCAGAGCCATCATCTTAGAAAGGTCTGGTCGTGTCCTACGGGCCCGCTTCTTGCTGCTTTCTGTTGCAATAGGCCCTGGCAAAACCTGGTTGAATGAAGTTTCAATATAGTGACCCTGGGAAGTAGGAACAAACAAACAAACAAAAAATTAAAAAGAAGTGGGGGACACAAACGAAGAATAGTCTAGTTTAGAAATGCTTTTGCGAACCTTAGGAGAGGCAAAACAAGTCTAGTCAGATCAGGCTTGATTGGTGGTAATAGCTGAAGCATCCTGACACTGAAGCTGATAGTTACTAGGGTACCTTCAGCACTTCTGCTTTGCTATTGGCCTAAGTATAATACTGGGTGACTTTTTACTAAGAACTAGGAATTTTGTGCCTGACAAGGAGGCACATATTTATAGTTCTAGCTACTGGGGATGAGGATCACAGGAGCTTCAGAATTTGTACCTAACCTGGGCAACATAGTGATATCATTCCAATTGTAGTATATGTGCTGCCAAAGTGAGCATAACATAGTGATACTTACTTCTTTAAAAAATAGTAATGAAGCCGGGCATGGTGGCGCACGCCTTTAATCCCAGCACTCGGGAGGCAGAGGTAGGTAAATCGCCGTGAGTTCGAGGCCACTCTGAGACACCACAGTGAATTCCAGGTCAGCCTGGGCCAGAGTGAAACCCTACCTCAAAAATCCCCCCCCCCAAAAAAGAAAAAAAAATAGTAATGATAGGCTGGGTGTGGTGGTGCACGCTGCTAATTGCAGCACTTGGGAGGCTGAGGCGGGAGGATTGCTATGAGTTTGAGACCTGTCTGGAATTACATAGTGAATTCCAGGTCAGCCTGGGCTAGAGCAAGACCCTACCTCGAAAAGCCATAAAAAAGAAAAAGTCAGGGCTGGGGAGAAGATTCCTCAGTGGTTAAGAGTACTTGCCATTAAGCACGAGGATCTCTAGGTCTAGAGAATCAGACCACCACATTTGACTCCCCAGAACCCACTTTAAAAAGCTGGGCATGTTCCCATGCCACATCTATATCCCCAGTCTGCAGGGGATGGACACTGAAAAAAAATCACTGGGGCTCAGTGTCAGACAACAGCTCAAGACTGAGAAAGAGATTCTGCCTCAAGGAAATATGTGGGTGATCAACAGAAAAGAGGTGCTCTCCTCTGGTGTTTGTATGTATGCACAAAGGGGTATGCATACATCACACGTCACAGACTACACATAAACATGCAAAAATAATAAGAGAATTTCTGTATAAGATTATGACTTTAAGCCAGGTGTGGTGGCGCATGCCTTCAATCCCAGCACGCGGGAGGCAGAGGTAGGAGGATCGCTGTGAGTTCGAGGCCACCCTGAGACTCCATAGTGAATTTCAGGTCAGCCTGGGCTAGAGTGATATCCTACCTCGAAAAAACAAACAAAAAAAATATGACTTTATACATTTCCCCAATGGTTTTAACATTTTGATTTCCTACAATATTAAAAAGTTATTGAGATGGGCATGGTGGCGCACACCTTTAATCCCAGCACTCGGGAGGCAGAGGTAGGATCACTGTGAGTTCGAGGCCACCCTGACACTGCATAGTGAATTCCTGAATTCCACATCAGCCTGAGCTACAGTGACACCCTACCTCCAAAAAAAAAAAAAAAAAAAGTTACTGATAACTCACCATGAGATACAAAACAAAACAAAAAAAATATCTGAAGCAAAAAACAGGTTGCATTAGAGGAAAAGTTTACTCTAAAATGTTCAATTCAAAGCAGGTCACAACTGCTTTGTGGTGTCAACTTGCAATCTCAGCACTTGAAAGGCTGAGTTTTTAAAATCACAAGTTCAAGGCCAGCTTGGCCTATAGAGTAAGTTTAAGGCTAGCCTGGGCTATTTATTTAGTAAGACTGCCTTTAAAAATATTGTTAAATTTCAAGAGAGATGCACTAACTTTCTAGACAGAGACTTTACCATATCAACCATTCTGTGCATCACATTTTTACCACAGAGGATAAAATGTAACAATATTTTAACTTTTCCATGGTAACACTTTCACCAATAAGTAAGACATGAAGTGAAGAATGATAGGATAAAGCTAGTAAACGAAAGTTCCAATCCATTTTGAAAATAACTGTTACCTACCAAACTGTGATTTATACACACCTAATGGAATGGGAGAAATGGCTCAGTGGTTAAAGGTGCTTACTGTCAGTCTGGGTTCAATTTCTCAGCCTCTCAGTTAAAGATAGATGGATGTGGGCTGGAGGGATGGCTTAGCAGTTAAGGCACTTGCCTGCAAAGCCAAAGGACCTCGGTTCAATTCCCCAGGACCCATGTAAGCCAGATGCACAAAGGGGCACATGCATCTGGAATTCGTTTCTCACTCTCTCACTCTGCCTCTTTCCCCTCTCTCAAATAAATAAAAATAAAATATTTTGAAAAGATAGATGGACGTTTGTTTGCAGGGCAAGAGAACCTGGTATGCACATGTGTGAGGATGGACACCTCCATGCATAAAAACTAACAACATAACTACCAAACCAGGTATATTTATACATGCCTGTAATCTCAGTACTCAGGAGGTAGAGGCCAGAGGATCAGAAGTTTAATCCTTAGCTATATAGCAAGTTCAAGGCTAGCCTGTACTACATGGGGCCCTGCCTCAAAAAGAAAAAAAAAAAAGGAAAGATACAAACTACTACATAGATTAAGGTTAAAGTAAATAGAGCCAAAAGAAACTTGGAGAGTTATATTTTGGTGGAAAGAAGGAAAAATGCACATTTAATCCACCAAATGGTCTATAACCTTGGTAAGAAATAACCTAGCGACTGTTACTAATTTGTAATTTGTGCTATTTTACTTTAATGGCATACTGTTAAGTGATTATCAACCCACTCCTAAAGTGCAAGCCCAACAGATTGGACTTTTTTCAATGAGCACAAGAGCGACAGTGAGAGAGACAGCAACAGTGAGAGAACTGACATGTCAGGGCCTCAAGCCACTAGTCAAACTACACATGCATGTGCCACCATGTGCATGTGGCTTACGTGGGATTTGGGTAGTTGGTAGCCCTTACACCTTGCAGGCAAGCACCTTAACTGATAAGCCATCTCTACAGCCCAGAATTATAAAACTTTTAAAAAATTATTTTATTTTAGAGTGAGACAAAAAGGTAGATAGAAGCCTGGTATGATGCGACACACATTTAATCCCAGCACTCAGGAGGCTGAGGTAGAGGATCGCAGTGAGTTTCAGGCCACCCTGAGACTACATAGTGAATTCTAGGTCAGCCTGGGTTAGAGAGAGACCCTACTTTGAAAAACCAAAAACCAAACAAACAAACGAAAAAGAACTCCAGGCTGCATGTACCACTTTGTGTGTCTGGCTTTACATGGGTCCTGGGTAATAGAACCTGGGACTGTCAGGCTTTGCAAGCAAGTTCCTTTAACCACTGGGCCATTTCCCCAGCCCAAGGAAATATAAAACTTTTAAGAAGATATTTATTGGTGGTAATGTAGCTCAACAGTAGAGCATTTACTAGCATGCTGGGTGTTGGATTTAAACACTAGCAGATTAAAAAAAATAAAAGATATTAACTCTAACCCTCCCTCCACTTTTAAGGATGTGGAAATTGAAGAGGTAAAGAATTCAACCAAACCCCTCTTAGATATGCCAATTAAGAGCAGGATAAGCCCTGAAGCTTCTTCTGACACAGCTCAATCATTCTGCTCTCATATACTGAAAGTACTACGGTTAAGAATACCAGTGGTGGTAAGGTTTTATCCTTCTCATCTTGGCAGCTTGCCTTATTTTTAAAGCCTCTTTTATATTCTTTTTCACATTTTTTTTTTTTTTTTTGAATCTTGGACTTTTACATAGACCCTTAGACCACATAGATATACCTACTCCTCACCCTTTGGTTCCTGGGTGGAATAAAATGTAATCAATCTCTCTCTCTCTTTCTCTCTCTCTCTCTCACACACACAGGAATACCAGTGACTGGGGACAGGGCTCAGCAGTTAAAGGAATTTGCTTACAAAGCCTGACAACCCAGGTTCAGTTCCCAAGCTGCTCACATAACCATGACACAAAAATGTGGCACAACTTCTCTTAAAGTTCATACCCATATATTAATGCTACTCTCACTTTTGGTTAGAAAAGCTTCTCTTTTCAGATGGCAGTGACCTTGGGATGACTCAGAAGGCACCATGGTGCTGAGAAGAAGTGGCAGAGGAGTGGTCAGCACTGAAACATCTCTATCACACCTTCCAAGGTTCAGGGTTTATCGTGAAGAGGTGATAGAATGTAAGAGCCAAAGGAAGGGTAGGACTCCTTACAATGTGCTACTCCAGACACAAAATGGCCTGGATAGCCATGACCTCACAGTGCCTGACAGTACCTATACAAGACCATCATAATAGGAAGAAAAGATGATGACATCAAAATAAAAGAGAGACTGATTGACAGGGCAAGGGTATGATGGAGAGTTGAGTTGCAAAGGGGAAAGTAGGGGGGAAGGACAGAATTACCATGGGTTATTGTCTATAATTATGGAAGTTGTCAATAAAAAAAAAAATGAAAAGATAAAAAAAATTTTTTAAATGTGGTACAAGTGTCTGGTGCTTATTTATTTTGATGGAAGAGGCCCTAGTTTGCCTACACATGTGTGCACACACACACACATGTAAATAAAGAAAAATGGGATTTTACTCAACAACATATACTGGAAATATGGTAAAAATCTCAATCAACATTAAGAATGTCATAATAACCAAAATGAGGTCAGGGGAAGAGATTGAGTAAAGGAAAGGTGGAGGGAGGGCTCATCAAAATCTAAGAGGGTATAAATAAATCATATGGAATCCTACTTTTTTTGGACAATGGAACACTCAGGAGCCGTAGATTGTTGCTAGAAAATTTTCAGTGCCAGGGATGGGATACCTTCCAGTGAGTTGTTGGCCAGGGAGGTCCCTGATGCCCCCAAAACATTATAGGCCATTGCCAAGGCCCTTGGTTTCCCACCAGGAACAGATGGTAAGACCCTATTGCTGAAGATTCCATATACTTGGGCTGCAAAGGTCACTGAGAAAACTTGCTGGAACTGAGCTGATAACCTCCTCCATGTAGACCAGCTGACAGAAAGCTGGAAGAAGCCATTCTGCATGCAGTTCAATGGGAGAAAGAGAAATCACCAGTGAAGATACTCAACAGTGGACGCTGCAAGCCTTATATTTGGCCAGCCAGGCCAAATGAGCCAACGGGTGCAATAGTGGCATGTCTGTCATGGGGGAAACCAACTGCCCTCTAATTGGACTGGAGGCCCACTCCATGGGAGGGAATACATCCCTGACACTGAAAACTTAGAACAGGGGTAGTCATGAGCCCTAGGGGTGTAATGTCTGCTGTTGTCTGGCCAAATGTATATACTATGCTTATCAAACTGCCCAGTAAGCACTTCTGTTAATGTTCACACCCTTATATTAATGCTACTCTCACTTTGGGTAGAGAATCTTCTCTTTTCAGATGGCAGTGACCTTGGGATGACTCAGAAGGTATCATGGTGATGGAAAGAAATGACCGCAGTGCTCAGTACTGCAACATCTCTATCACACCTTCCAAGGCTCAGGGTCTAATGTTGAAGAGGTGGTGGAAAGAATGTAAGAGCCAAAGGAAGGGCAGGACTCCATACAACATGCTCCCTCCAGACCCAAAATGGCCTGGATATCCATGGCCTCACAGTGCCTGACACTACCTGCATAAGACCATCGTAAGAGGAGGAAAAGATCATGACATCAAAATTAAAAGAGAGACTGATTGAGATGGGGAGGGGGTATGATGGAGAATGGAGTTTCAAAGGGGAAAGTGGGGGGAGGGAGGGTATTACCATGGGGTATTTTTTTATAATCATGGAAATTGTTAATAAAAATTTGGAAGAAAAAAAAACTGTCATAATAAGGGAGATAGTATGAGAACAGTGATAATGCTTTAGTCTCACCTTTTTTCCATTTCTAGAGTTAGTTGTCTGTACTGGTTCCATTCCCATACAGTTCAATTCTGTCTTGTTATTTTTTTTACATCTCTGCCACTTTTGTTTTCTACGTTCCTCCATATACTGCAATTGAAAACAATAGGTTACCCTAAAGGAATAGAAATCTCATTAAGATATTACTGTTTTCTGATAGATAATAAATGCTTATTATATAAACTGTATAAAGATTAGTCATAGTAAAAACTGACATTAAATAGACCTCTCCCAAAAATTGAGTGGTTTATGAAATAGTTTTATAGCAAATATTTTTTCTAGCATTTACTTTAAGAATAATTTAATAGTATAGTTTGTATCTCATAACATAAATAATCTAACATTAATTTGTTTGGAATATTCCTATTCCAGTAGGTGGGAAGACTGAGTATTATTTTGTAGATATAGGAATAGCAATATAATAGACACTTTTTCTCCCTCTCATATAGCTTAAATACCAACAGAATGACTTTAAATTTGGCTGGATGGAACTGCCACTCACCGCTAGAAATCGGGGATCAACAGCAAATTCTGGATGACCCTGTAACCACATTTCCAGTTCCACCCGGCGAGGGGCATCCTCACCCACCAGCAAAGTGCCATCCACCTTATTGATGACAGGGATCCGGGTCTCCAGGTCCACATCAAGGTGATTAGGCTCTTCCATGCACTCCACCTCCAGCTGCAAACCCAGAATCCACCCCCATGAGCACATATGCTTCTTGGGAGCAGGGAGGGAAGGGGAGCACAGCTAATGGCAGTCACAAGGAAATTCTTAGTCTTTTAGTCCCTTAATTCAACTGCCTTTCTTCATCAATGACAGGGAGAAAGACATATTATCTCATCACGAGGTTAAAGAATTTTACTAACACGTACCTCTACTAGCTTCTTTCTGTTCCCCTTCTTCTTATGAAACAATGGGTGTCCATCTCCCACTACTCCATTAGCCATCAATTTGTGCTTCTGGAATGTTAACTTCAATCCTTCTTCCTAGGAAAACATCCCACCCACCCAAGATATCATATGAAACATGTTCTTAGAAGTAAAGTTTGGTGGGAAAGATAGCTCAGCAGCTAAGGCACTTGCCTGCAAAGCTTAAGGACCCGGGTTCAATTCCTCAGGACCACGTATAGCCAGATGCAAAGTTTCACATGCATCTGGAGTTTGTCTGTAGTGGCTGGAGGCCCTGGTACACCCATTCTCTGTATCTCTCTGTGCTTACAAATTAGTAAATTTAAAAAAAGCTTAAGCTTTGGCAAATTTGGACCAAGGGTCATTCTCTGGCTCAATGACTGTAAGAAGGAAGACCATGTGACCACAGGATAGAAATCAGATATATGACAAAAACTTTCTCCTTAAAAAGATCTCATTTTGCCGGGTGTGGTGGTATACACCTTTAATCCTAGCATTAGGGAAGCAGAGGAGGATTGCTGTGAGTTCAAGGGCACCCTGACACTACATAGCTAGTTCCAGGTCAGCCTGAGTTAGAGTGAGACTCTACCTCGGAAAACCAAAACAAAAATAAATAAATAAAAAAGGATTTCATTTCGGGCTGGAGAGATGGCTTAGTGGTTAAGGAGCCTGGTTTAATTCCTCGGGTCCCACATAAGCCAGATGCACATGGTGGTTCATACATCTGGAGTCCTTTTGCACTGGCTGAAGCTCACTCTATCTCCCTCTATCTCTCTTTCAAATAAATTAGCTAATCAAATATATCCCCCCTAGTAAAACTAGTTAGAAGGACTCCTGCTTTCCACTTCTCAATACTTAAGTGATAAGCTTACATCTTTGATTTGAACTGTAAACTCCTTCTCATCCATGCCTCGGCGAAGTTTGGTAAACTGGGCTGCTGCTGTGGAGACTGCAGATGCTTCCTCCTCTGCCATGGAAGCTGCACTGCTACTTCGTGGTGTGGGGACTGGAGAGTCACCAAATTCTCCTGGGGTCAAAGAGGGACTATCTAGTAAGTGGTTGCCTGGCTCCAAAATTCCCCCTGTTATCACTTCCTGGTTCCGACGGCTAGAAGGCCATTTCCCTGAGAGTACAGCCTGGCAGACGAGGTCAATACGGTTTATCAGGACACGATCCTGAATGGGAAAAAAAAATTTTTTTTTAACCACTTCAAAGGCTTAGTTATATGAACTTCAGATACACAATACTGCTATTATTACTAGAATGAGTAAAAATGGTAAGGCAGCAGGATTTTATTTGAATCAATTGCAGTTTCATGAAAGAAAAATGTAACACTAAACATGGAAAAAACAAGCAAGCTTATATAAATAAATATTTATTTATTTAATAAACAAACATTACTCTACAACCATCTGTATCTGGTTCCCTGGATATGATGTTACACTGTTTTTGGACCTCATATGACCAGGAATGAAATTATTACCTTGGGCCATTCAGAGGCTCTTTGTCTTTCCTGCAACAGCAGAAGCTCAGGGGTCATTTGTTCTCCATCTTCATTTGGAAATCCATCTTGAGACATAGTGAGGGACAGGAGACTCTCTTCATCATAGAGCTTTGGGCAGGACTGGTCAGGAGCTAGAGATACATGCAATGTATGAGCAAAGACTGCAGAATAATGTTAAATGGGAATAGTATTATGTGAATTTTGAATAAAGGCACAAAAAATACAGATCTCATTTGATACTTTATCCAAATCTCTTTCAAAAGGATGCATTGAGAAGGGAAAGAGCAGAGGTACGGGTAAATAGGGAAGAGGCCCTGCAGCCTGTCACATACACTCACTTAACTTCTCTTCCTTCTCGTCCTCACTCTCATCAGTGCTGGAGCTGGAGCTGGATGAGGATGAGGAAGAAGAGGATGATGGTGACAGCTTGCTCAAGTCCAGCTCAGAGTCTGAATCATCCTCATCCTCCAGTTTGACTGGCGGAACACTCTGGGACACCAGAGGGGCAGTATCAGAGAGAGCTACACGCATTTCATAGTCTTGTGGGGTTGGTTGGCTCCTGGCCACCACCTCATGTTCTAGCTTTAAAGTCAGACTCTCCAGACTGGGGACCTGGACAGCTGTCTCTTCAGGTGACTGTTCAACAGGTGCATCTGGGCGCAGGGGCAATGGTGAGGCAGTGCGCGAGGCATACTGCTGGTGTAGCAGTGGAGTAGAGCAGCGTGACAAGGATGTAGCTGGAACTCCTGTCTGATGATTCTGCATATAATTCATACGGGCAGCCAGAAAAGAGAAGTCTGGGTCCTGCATGATGTTGCAGTCTGTTTGGCTCACCCCATGGCGGGCTGCCCCTCGTAGAAGCTCCCCATCATGACGAACAGGCTCCCACCATTTGGGCAATTCAGGACCTGGAGGCTGACACAATGCCAGTCGGTCTTCTAAAAGTGGGTGGCATAAAACTTGTTCCCGTAACCGCCGAAGCAATTCGATTCGGTACAAAGTCCGTGAGGCCCTCTCCTCAGTGATTGGCTCAATGAACAGATTAGGGTCTGGGGATTCTGCAAGAGATAACAGGCAAAAAAGAAAAAGAAATGAACCAAGCAAGGATTGGTCCATCACCACCCTTTCCTCATTCATTCTAGAGTCTCCAAGCTCACCATCGCCAGCAGCTGGGGGAAGGCGACATACTTGTCGGCACATGGCCACAAAGCCATGAAAATACTTGGTAAGGCTTTCATCTGTTTTTTTGTCCAGTCGAGCAAAAGAACGGAAGCGATCCCAATGGAACTGCATATTATCAGGGTCATACTCCACACCAAAAGTAGACACTACACGATAGAAATCAGTTTGTTCACGCCTTGTCCATCTACAAAGGGAGGGGGAGGAAGGCAACACTGATCAGAACACAGGAAAGCTGGTTATTTCTTAAGATGATTTAAAATACTTGAAGACACAAAAATGGAAAAAGTCAACTAAGCCCAGAAGAAAGGTACTACATAGCACAAAGAATTATCAAGTAAAGGGGGAAATGACATAGGCAGACACACAGCACACCTAGGTGATTCTCTCAATTGCACACCAACCTTTGGGTGTGTACAGCTGTCCTTTTCTTTATCCTCTTCCTCCCTTCGCCCTTCTCTCAGTGACTGCCTAAATCCCAAATCTATTAAAACCTTTTCTTTTTTCTTTTTAATTATGAGAGAGAGAGAGAGAATGTGAGTGAGAGAAAGAGAAGACATAGCAGGGCCTTCTGGCACTGCATGAGAAATCCAGACATGTGATGTACTTTGTGTGGGTACTGGGGAATTGAATCCAGGCAGATAGGCTTAAGAGAAATTTATAGAGAAGATTCTTCTGAAGTTATTACTGCATCTAAGTGAAGTTTTTGTTTTATTTTATGGGCAGTGCCAGGAATTAGACCCAGGGTCTTTGCACATAGAAGGCAGTACTTTGCCAGTACTACAGATATAACAACTGAAAGCAGAGAAAATGACTCTCCTATAGGGAATTCCAAATAAATCCTTAAGATACTTATGTAGTAAAGGGTGTAGAGTTGAAGGGAAACTTCAGTCCAGTTCCCATCTGTGTTTTACCGTTGTTGTTTTTCCCTTCTTGCAATCTCTTTGAGTTTGAAGGCTGCTTCACAACGCCGCCGTCGCCGGTCTCCACGTTCTGCAGCCTCTATCTTCATTTGTTCTCTCTTGTAGCTACGCTGATAGGCTGTTACTAGGCGGCGAAGCCTAGCTGTTAGGGCAGAGCCTGGAGGCCAGAATAGATGGCCTGGCTGTTGAGTCACCTGGGCTGTGGGAAATAAAGTAGAAAAGGAAGCATAGAAAAGACAATAGAAATAAAACTTGTACTGCAACCCACTGAAAGTTAAAATTTTTTAGAAATCCAAGTGCAGGATATAGTCAATAATTCCCCAACCTACCTTCATCTCCATCAATGACTGAGATCTCCTCATCCATCATCATCAAAGGATCACCCTAGAGAAGGAGATCCACCCCACAGGATGGAGAGGAGAGTGAAAGGGGAGAAATTGGCATTTTGAAATAATTTTCTTGGGTATGTCCTTCCGGGGTACCAAGGGATTAAAAAAAAAATCTCCTCCAGACATAAAATGGCCTGGGTATCCATGACCTCACAGTACCTGACACTACCTACACAAGACCATCATAAGAGGAGGAAAAGATCATGACATCAAAATAAGAGAGATTGATTGAGATGGGAAGGGGATATGATGGAGAATGGAATTTCAAAGGGGAAAGTGGGGGCAGGGAGGGTATTACTATGGGATATTTTTTTATAATCATGGAAGATGTTAATAAAAATTGAGAAAAAAAAGAAATACATTAAAAAAAATCTAATACAAGGAACCCTCATAAAAATTTGGAAGCAACCAAACTAAATGAAAAATAAGCAAAACCAGAATGATCAAGTCTTATTAATAGTGAGATGAAATGAAGAAATGGGGTTTAGGAATTTATTAAATAATATTGATTAACATCCATCTTAGGACCCACTTCCTCTACAAACCCATTCCCAATCTCTATCAGATGGAATTATAATCCTTTCCATTAAAACTTTATATTCTGACGTATTTTTTCCTATTTTGTATATATGTTAACAATATAATTTACTATTAGTAAAGAATACCTAGACTCACACAAATTCCTTACCTCATCATCTAGGTCCTTTGGGGGACCTTGGAGTGGTTTATATTCAGGATCTTCACAATCCTTATCAAAGTCAACCCTAAAAATATGCAAAGGCAAAAGAAAACGATAATAATACATATTCCATCATAAGAGGCCTGGCCAAATATACAATCTAGCATGAAGCAGACTTTAATTTCATGCCTGCAGGAGTGGCAAGTCAAGTTCCAAGCTTTGGAACAGCATCCAAGAAAACAATTATGAGAAATTTTTTAAAAATCCCATTTATAATATGCAAGAATCTGAAATAAAACAATTAAAAATAACTTTTGAGGGCTCGAGAGATGGCTTAGTGGTTAAACTCTTGCCTGTGAAACCTAAGCACCCCGGTTCGAGGCTCGATTCCCCAGGACCCACGCTAGCCAGATGCACAAGGGGGTGCATGCGTCTGGAGTTTGTTTGCGGTGGCTGGAGGCCCTGGCGCACCCATTCTATCTATCTATCTGCCTCTCTGTCTGTTGCTCTCAAATAAATAAATAAATAAAAATAAATTTTTTTTTAAAAAGGAATAGGCAATATCTTGTCGAAACAGTTTTAAAAAAATAACTTTTGAGATAAGAAGCTTGCTAAACTGTTGCCCAGGCTGGTCTTGAATAACAGGTTCACATAATCTTGGTGCTTCAAAGATCTAGCCTAGCTGGGAGTACAGGTGTACACCACTACATCCAGCTTGAAATGAAATACTCTGATTAGCACACTTTCCTCTTCTTGGTAACCCCTTTTCTTTTAAGTTTTCTCTCTCCTATATAAGTTTTACTATTTATTATTTTATTTGAATAGATTGTACATTGTTTAACTATTTTGAACTACTGAGCTAAAGGGTAACATAAAAATGATTTTCAATAAATAAAAGAGCCAGTCCCCCGCTCTCCCCCACCGAGGGTCCTATACCAAGCAAACGTAAGTTATGCTTATCAAATAGAAATCTAAGTCTTTTGATCATGGATGATTTGATAGGAAACCCTCACCAAAGCTAATCATTGTATATGCCCCTCAGGTATCCATGTGAGAAGTTTTGTTAAACTCACAGACACCCAAACCAGAGCAAAAATGCCCTAGCGGTAACTCACTGGGACATGTACTGAGTACCTTATGTGTAAACACACTAGGGCTAAAAATCCCCGAAGCTGTATCACATAATCAACTTGTGAGAACTGGCCAGCTGTTTTGTTTTTGTTTTTCCTTCAAAGAGAATTAGTTTATTTTTCCTGATACTGAAGCTGTCAAATCATCATAAAGTGAATTGAACAGGACACAAAAAAAAAAAAAAAAAAAAAAAAAAAACCCTCTGGGAATCACTTACAAATGTGCCTCATGGCAATGTGTGATTCAAATCAGTTTCTGGAGTCCTGCCTGCACATCCTAGTAGAACCATCATTAAGAATCCCAATGGAGGGCTGGAGAGATGGCTTAGTGGTTAAGTGCTTGCCTGCGAAGCCTAATGACCCTGGTTCAAGGCTCAATTCCCCAGGACCCACATTAGCCAGATGCACAAGGGGGCGCATGCATCTGGAGTTCGTCTGCAGTGGCTGGAGGCCCTTGCACGCCCATTCTCTCTCTCTCTCTCTATCTGCTTCTTTCTCTCTTTGTCGCTCTCAAATAAATAAAAAATAAAAATTAAAAACAAAGAATCCCAATGGAACCTACTGTTTTGGATAATGGCACACCCAGAAGCCATGGATTGTCAGTAAAAAAATATCAGTGTCAGCGATGGAATACCTCCCAGTGAATGGTTGGCTAGGAAGGTCCCTGATGCCCACAAAACATTATAGGACATTGCCAAGGCTCTTGGTTTCCCACCAGAAATAGATGGTAAGACCCTATTGCTGAAGACTCCACATACTTGAGCTGTAAGTATGAGAAATCTTGCTGGAGCTGAGCTGAAAACCTCTTCCCTGTGGACCAGTTGACAGAAAGCTAGAAAATGCTTTGCTGCATGCAGCCTTATGGGAGAGAGAAGTCATCAGTGGTGATAAACAATAGTGGATACTGCAAGTCTTAAGTTTGGCCAGCTAGGCCAAATGACTCAACGTGTGCAATAGTGGCATGTCTGTTATGGGGGAAACCAATTGTTCTCCAACTGGACTGCAGGCCCACTCCATGACAGGGAATACATGTCTGGAACTGAAAACCTATTCAAAAGCCTATAGAGGGGAGGTCATGAGCCCTAGGGGTCTAACATCTGCTGGTGTCTGGCTAAATGCATATACTATACCACCAAGCTGCCTTGTAAACACTTTTCTTAATGGTCATACCCATATACTAATGCTACTTTCACTTTTGGTTAGAGAAGTTTCTCTCTTCAGATGGTGACGACCACTGGACAGTATAGTACTGAGGAGTGACCACGTGTTCAGCACTAAACCATCCCTATCACACCATCCAAGGCTCAGGGTTCAGTGTGAAGAGGTGGCAGAAAGAATGTAAGAGCCAAAGGAAGGCTAGCACTGCTTACAATGCAATCTTCTGGACACAAAATAGCCTGGATATCCATGACCTCACAGTGCCTGGTACTACTTGCACAATACCCTCATAATAACCTCTTATCACATCAAAATAAAAGAGAGACTAATAGAGGGGGAGAGGATATGATGGAGAGTGGATTTGGGAAGGAGAAAGAAAGTTGGGGAGGGCAGGAAATTATCATGGTTTATTGCCTATAATCATGGAAGTGGTCAATAAGAAAAAATTTTTCTTTAAGAATCCCAGCTAGGCGTGGTGATGCATGCCTTTAATCCCAGCACTCGGGAGGAAGAGGTAGGAGGATCACAGTGAGTTCAAGGCCACCCTGAGACAATATAGTGAATTCCAGGTCAGCCTGGCCTAAAGTGAAAAACAAACAAACAAACAAAAAAAAAAAAAAAAAAAAAAAGGAAAAAAAAGAATCCCGGGCTGTAGAGATGGCTTGGCTATTAAGCCAAAGGACCCACGTTTGACTCTCCAGATCTCACGTTAGCCAGACACACAAAGGTGAGGCAAGTACAAGGTCACACATGCCCACTAAGTGGTGCAAGTGTCTGGAGTTTGATTTCAGTGGCTGAGGCCCTGGTGTGCTAATTCTCTCTCGCTCTCTAAAATAAAATTTAAAAATCCCAATGGGTTCATTTAATGCTGGAGTTATGTTATCTCTTAACAGAAGTAACTAATGGCTTTCAGAGTATAGGTACATAGATGAAGAGATGTGAATACGAATGCTTACCCTTCAACTATGTCAGAAAAATTATCCAACACTCTATGCTCTGCAGCAATGGCTTTGTCATCTGGCCGGCCAGCCTTTTCTAGGAAGCATAAGGCTGGGTCTGCCCTCATTGTGTTGTATTTCTCATAGCCTAGAAGAAAAAGAGCCATGAATTGAAGAAATTCAGAGATTTGCATATTTTTATATGGCGCTGGATTAGAAAGGTTACTTTGCTCATAATACAAACTGTAATCAACATTAATGCGGACAGGTGTTGGTCATATTCATTTATTTAATTTTTTTTTCCAAGGCAGGGTCTCACTCTAGCCCAGGCTGAACAGACACTTATTCTGTAGTCCCATGCTAGCCTTGAGCTCCCAGTGATCCCCCTTATCTCTGCCTCCTGAGTACTGGGATTAAAAGCATGTGCCACCATGCCCGGCTTATTTAAATATTTTTTAAAAAATTATTTTATTTATTTACAAGCAGAGAAAGATGGGAGGAGAGGGAGAGAGAATGAATGGGCACATTAGGGCCTCTTGACACTGAAGGGTTAATAGCCTTTCCTGAAAACTAAAGGGAACTAAAGAGTTAATAAGTATCCCTAAAGCTTGGGGCAATAAAGAAGCAACAGAGGTATTTGTCCTCATTAAGTTTGATACCTTTCCTGATTAATGTACTCCCCTTAGCCTAGATGGCCTTGAAGGACCAGGGACCATCTGAGTATCCTCCCTTGTAGACATTCTTGGCTGAAGAAGCCTATTCTAAACAAGGATAGAAACAGCTACAATTTTCTTATCACCTGCACCTAGTACAGTCTGTTTTTTAGGATCCTCCTTATAAGCTTGTGCCCCAGCCTGGCCCAGTGCTTCAGCCTTCGTCTAGTGGAAAGGCTGCTGACCCTCACTGTTCCTCTCAATAGTCTGTCTGTAGAGATCAAGTCTGGTGTTCCCTTTGCTTTTCTTTCTTTCTTTCTTTCTTTTTTCTTTCTTTTTTTTGAGGTAGGGTCTCACTCTAGCACAGGCTGACCTGGAATTCACTATGTAATCTCAGGGTGGCCTTGAACTCATGGTGATCCTCCTACCTCTGCCTCCCCAGTGCTGGGATTAAAGGCATGCGCCATCACGCCCAGCTTCCCTTTGCTTTTCTCTTACACTTTCCTTACAGCCATTACTATGAAAAGAGGATGATATTCTCTTACAGTAAGAGATATGTAGGTGAAATTGGGTGTTATTTATTTATGAGAAAGAGACGGAGATAATGGGGTAAAACAGGGTCTTCCTAGAATGAATAAGCATATTTTCTAAACTTGTGTCTAGGTTACTAGGCCAATGTTGTTTTCCTTTCCCACTACATTTCTCAAAAACATGTAGACTAAGTATTCGTATATTTATTTAGAAAACATTTAAAGAAAATACATTCCAATATAAAAAGGGGTAAAGGTATAATATTCAGTGCTTCTAGTACCTGTGGTTTTTTTTTTGTTTGTTTGTTTTTTTTTTTATAAAGACACTGCTTTTATTTAGTTTGGTAAGTTCCTATATAGAATACAGAAAACACATCTTAAAATCATATCCATGCTAATCTTCTCTGTATCGTTCCAATTTTAGTATATGTGCTGCCAAAATGAGCTGCCCCCCACCTTTTTTTTTTTCCCCAAGGTAGGGTCTCACTCTGGCTCAGGCTGACCTGGAATTCACTATGTAGTCTCAGGGTGGCCTCGAACTCTCGGTGATCCTCCTACTTCTGCCTCCCAAGTGCTGGGATTAAAGGCATGCACCACCACGCCTGGCTCCCCACCTTTTTTTTGAGAGAAGGTCTCATTCTAGCTTAGGCTGACCTGGAACCCACTCTGTAGTCCCTGGTTGGCTTCGAGCTCACAGTGATCCTCCTACTTCTGCCTCCCAAGTGCTGAGATTAAAGGTATGTGCCACTATGCCCCTAATGCCTCAGATTAAGAAAAAAAATTAAACATTTTTTTTTAATTTGAGAGAGAGAATGAGACTGGGTGTGCCAGGGCCTCTTGCTGCTGCAAACAAAATTCAGATGCATGTGCCACTTTGAGCATCTGGCTGTAAGTGGGCACTGGGGAATTGAACCTACACTGGCAGGCTTTTTAAGCAAGTGCCTTTTATTGCTGCCATCTTGCCAGCCCCAAGTATCTGAGATCAGTTCCCTCCTTCCTTCTTTCTTTTATGAAGCAGAGTCTAATTTTATTCCAAGCTGATCAGAAATTCACTCTGGGTCCCAGACTGGCTGGGAGTAAAGGTATGCACCACCATGCCTGGCTGGCCTCAGCTTTCTTACTAGGTTAAACAGCAAAGTAGTTTCCCTTTTTTATAGTGCTCACTTCTACCTCAGTGTGATGACTAAACATTTAGACAAAAAAGACAAATAGATGAATACACTTAGCAATCCAGAAGAAGTCATTCTAATTAACTATCATTATTAATAGGAATGGACATATATTCCTGACTTGTAAGATCTTAAGCACCACAACATGCAGTAGGGTAATATAATAAAAGCAATTACAGAAGAGACTGAGGTTCCCTATTCTGAGATTTAACTATATTTGGCCTTTCTTGATCATCTAAGTATAGGAACTTATTTGTTCCAGATATTTAAGAACCAGTTTCCTATTAAAACACAAATTTATAGGCTGGAGAGATGGCGTAGTGGTTAAGCGCTTGCCTGTGAAGCCTAAGGACCCTAGTTTGAGGCTCGATTCCCCAGGACTCACATTAGCCAGATGCACAAGGGGGCGCACGCGTCTGGAGTTCGTTTGCAGTGGCTAGAAGCCCTGGTGCGCCCATTCTCTCTCTATCTCTCTCTCTCTGCCTCTTTCTCTGTCACTTTCAAATAAATAAATAAAAATAAACAAAAAAAGTTAAAACACAAATTTACAAAAAAGAAAAAAAAAATAAAAATCCCACAAATTTATCCAAGATCAATAAGAAAACTGTTCACCATAAGCATTTTGTTAAATGTATTATCCACTGACATACACATTGAATAGAAAAGGAACACACTAGAAGAAGGAACCTACCATGTTTAAAGACTCCAATGAGCAGGGATTTATCAGCCTCACTGTCCCACCATGTTGTTGGAACCTCCACCTGATCCACTACTGGGAACCATATGTCAATCTCACTACAAGTATAAGGCAGTAAAGCAATGTTAGAAATAAGTGATCCTTGGCAAGATTACTACAGGTATTTTGCTGTATCCATTAAGTTAAATGCTCATGTTTCTACTATTTCCATGAGCACATTTCAAATATAATAGACCTGATACACAGATTTTAATTATCAGATATCTCAAGCATAGTGTAGAAAAAAAAGTAATATTCTTTAGTTATTCCTGGAATAAAAGATGAAGTTAAAAAATAATGAATGAGCCGGGCGTGGTGGCGCACGCCTTTAATCCCAGCACTCGGGAGGCAGAGGTAGGAGGATTGCCGTGAGTTCGAGGCCACCCTGAGACTCCATAGCGAATTCCAGGTCAGCCTGAGCTACTGTGAGACCCTACCTCGGAAAACCAAAAAAAAAAAAAAAAAAAAGAATGAAGCTGGGCGTGATAGCGCACACCTTTAATCCCAGCACTTGGGAGGCAGAGGTAGGAGGATTGCTGTGAGTTTGGGGCTATCCTGAGACTACATAGTGAATTCCAGGTCAGCCTGGGCTACAGTGAGACCCTACCTCAACCCCCTCCAACCAAAAAAAGAATGAATGAATGAATAAACTTTACCTGGCAATGGCACCCCCTAACACCTTCTCTGCCTGGTCTCCAATAACTTCCTGCCTCAGGTAGTATAGCATTCGTACTCTCAAGAGTACCCTAGAAGAGGGAGAGATATCTTAGCAACAGCATGGAGAGTTTGGGGTGGAAAATGTCTTCTAAGTACTATTCTTACTTGTTACACTGATGTTTCAAGTGCTTCTTATAGCTTTCATCTTGAAATAGAGTATCAGGGTTGTATTTCCGGATCCAGTCTGCCTTATGAATGTCAAAAGTACTTTGTGACTTTACTTTTTTTCCCTTACGTCCCCGTGGCACAGGGATAGACAGCCCTGGGAAACAGGGAACAGCAAAGACTTGAATTGAGAAAAACCCTTACACCTGAAAAGGACTAGATACCTTGTAGGAAGATGAAAAGTAAAGAGTTGATAATTACCTGAGTGATTCTGCAATTCTTTTGTCTTGCCATTTTCTGCAGGGCTAATCAAGTCCCAAATGAAACCTTTGATATTTTCATCTCCACGGTAGTGTAGAAGACAGTACACAAGGATGGCACGGCATATTGTCTCCACATCTCGTTCAGTCATACGTCGTTTGAAGCGTCCATGAGACAAAATATCTCGCCACCGTCCCCAACTACAAAAGCAGAAATAGCAAAAATATTGCTTGAAGTGAACTCTTTGTTTCTCAGAATTGCACCCCCCCCCCAATAAAAAGGAAATAAAACAGAATGATATTCCTCAAAGACAAAATGTTTCCGTATGATGCCCCTTGGCATGATGATGCCTCCAGTTTGAAAGGCAAGTGGAGTTAATCAGGATGGAGATGCACTACTTCTCATGGCAAGCTGCAGTCTTACCCATATACCAGGAGATGCTTTTCCACCCGAAAGCAGTCAGTGCGCCCGTAAGTATGATGACGGTCATGTCTGCGGGAGCGGGGCCGCTCATCATCCTCACTTTCCAAATCAGAGAATTCAACAAGGTCATCATCTTTCAGAGTGCTGAAATGGCGAGTCTGTTTACGTACTCTAGGTGTGTCAATCACCAAGTTATTCTATGCAAAGAACAGAAGAAGAGATAATTGTATGGTATGTTCATGCGAAAGATTTAAGATAATTATGGACTGAAATAATCTTGGATATAAGAAAATATTCAGATTGTTTTGGGGCATATAAAATTTATAAGGACTTAGTAAGAAAATAATCTGCTGGGCATGGTGGCTCATGCCTTTAATCCCAGAACTCCATAGGCTGAGGTAGGTGGATTAGTGTGAGTTTAAGGCAGCCAGAGACTACACAGTAATTCCAGGTCAGCATAAGCAAGAGTGAAACTCTACGTAAATAACAAAACAAAAACACCACCACCAACAATCTTTGTTTATATGTAATATCATCTACCATAAACTGCAATAAGTATCAAAGAACCATAGTCGACTGAAAGTACTGTCTTCTACAACACTACCTCTCCAATGGAAGAATTAGCTCACCTTGCTATTCAGCAGGTCCATGTCTAGGTCAGCTTTTTTAGCCCACTTCTGCCAAAAGTTGGGATCATCTAGAGAAATATCTGTTCTATTTTCAGAAGCAACAAAGCTTGCCTAATGAGAAACAAATACAGGATAAAGTCAACTACAATGCTCTTTTGAGCAATCAAAATTAGAAACTATTTCAAAAACATTTCAATCCCAAAGGTTCCTATTTCCATCCCTGCTGTTCTAGCATTTTGCATAGACAAAACATGCCTTGGCAAAAGTAGAACCTTTTCCTTCAGATTCAATAGTGATGGTTGTAGTTCGTCTTAACAAGATCTGGTCTATGTCCTCTTCACAAAACTTTGAGCCCTCATCATCTTCTTCCATTATGGCTGCATATGCTCCTTTCCTTAAAAGATCTTCAATCTCCTTTTTGGAGAATTGTTGAATCTGCAAGCAACAAGAGAATGATGAAGTCTATGAAAAAAAACAATGACTTAATCTATTACTGTACTATAAGAAATAATTATTACTTGTCAATTATAAATATCATAAAAACTGAAAAGAAATTATTGAGATCCTAAATAAAGTAGTTAGATCCCTGTGCTTTTACTTCCTTCTGTTACTATTACCTATTACAAACTTATTTATAGCCAGATGTGGTGGCACATGCCTTTAATCCCAGTAATCACGAGGCAGGGGTAGGAGATTAATGTGTGAGTTCGAGGCCAGCCTGGAACTTCAGAGTGAGTTCTAGGTCAGCCTGTGCTAAAGTAAGACCCTATCTTGAAAAAGCTAAACTAAACTAATAACTAAACTTATCTATGACTTACTCCAGTAATGTTGCCATCCCGACCACTCATGGACTGAAGCACAGCCTTATCCAATCCCAACTTGAGGCTAGCCTTATCAAACATCTCTCTCTCATAGGAATTACGAGTGATGAGACGATACACCTTCACAGCTTTGCTCTGTCCAATTCGATGACACCGTGCCTGGGCCTGGTTAAAAAAAAGAAATATAAGGAAAGAAAAAGATAAAATAAAAAATTAGAGGGGAATGAAAGATATGTTAATATTAACTCACAGCTTCAGACCTATTTATTTTTATTATTAGCATGTATGTATATTTGTGTGGGTGTGCCAGGTTCTCTTGCTGTTGCTAATAAATGTCTATTCAGCTTTACATGGATGGCTGGGGAACTGAACCCTGTCTGGCAGGTTTGGCTAGCAAGTGTCTTTAACTTCTGAGCCATCTATCTCTCCAGCCTCTCTTTCACACTTCTAACGTGGCCATGAGATCAACTCAAAACCAAAGTCAATTTCAAGAAGAAATCATTGCACCACCTTGTAGAAGAGGAGCCAGTAAGCTACATTCTACATGGATAGCTGTTTTTAGAAACAAAATTTTATTCACTCAGACTCATTCATAAAAGTACTGTCCATGGCTGCTTCAGTGCTTTGGGAGTAGTTGCAAAAGGCTGCACAGCCTACAACATTTAGGATTAAGTTCTTAACTGACCTAAGTGCAACCTCTAAGTAAACAAATTTAATATTCTTACTGTCTTACAAAAGACAGGCCTTTCTAAGAGATCCTGATTCTGTTGAAAATCTATAGCCGGGTGTGGTGGAGCATGCCTTTAATCCCAGCACTCGGAGGCAGAGGTAGGAGAATAACCGAGAGTTCAAGGCCACTCTGAGACTACACAGTGAATTCCAGGTCAGCCTGAGCTAGAGTGAAACCCTACCTTGAAAAACCAAAAAAATTATATATAGCTGGGTGTGGTGGCACACGCCTTTAATCCCAGCACTCGAGAGGCAGAGGTATGATCGCCGTGAGTTCAAGGCCACCCTGAGATTATGTAGTGAATTCCAGGTCAGCCTGGGCTAGAGTGAAACCCTACCTCAAAAAAAAAAAAAAAACAAAAAAAAAACATATATATATATATATGCACATGTAAAATCTCCTAGGTTACGTAGGTAGTGCCAAAGAAAACAATTTCCTTTACCTGAAGGTCATTTTGTGGATTCCAGTCTGAATCAAAGATGATACAGGTATCAGCAGCTGTAAGATTAATACCAAGTCCACCAGCCCGGGTGCATAGCAAGAAGACAAAGCGGTCTGAGTCAGGCTTGCTAAAGCGGTCAATAGCAGCCTGTCGAAGGTTGCCTCTAACTCGCCCATCAATACGTTCATATAAATACCTTATGGGGGATCACAGGAAAAAAAAATTTAAGTGGCTAAGCAGAAGAAAGCAGGGCCAGGCAAACAATGTCCTACTGAGCCACGTCCAGCTATCCTTGAAACTTTATGAAGATGTAGTAAGCAAAAACTGGACTGACTGAAATGTCTCACCTTCTCTGGATTAGATAATCCTCTAGGATATCTAAGCAGCGTACCATCTGGGAGAAGATCAGAACTTTATGACCACCAGCTTTAAGCTTTGGAAGTAACTTGTCTATTAGAACCAACTTGCCAGCTGACCGAACCATGGCCTGCAGATGGAAGTCATGAGGTATTATATGGCAAGCTTCTCGAAATTCTGTTAGGATTTTTTCTTCTGCACCTGCCAAAGGAAAAATCAACAATGATGTTAAGATTCAGTGAAAACACACTGTAAATTCTGTTTAATTTGAAGGCTTATTTGAGATTAAGTATACAAAGTAAAAAAAATAATGACAAATCAACATTTCTCATTGCTATATGAAATATTCTAAATAAGACATGTCCTATGTGAGTAAACAGACTTAAAAAAATAGTAGATAAACTAAAACAGAACATACATTCCACTATTATTAGCATATAGGCACCCCCTTCAAAAATAACCCCAAAATACTAGTTTGAGAGAACAGATTAATCTGGGTTTTGTATTCCTTTTCTTCACTTGAGAACAAAGAGAGCAAGAGAAAAAGAATGAATAAATGAATGAATGAATATGGAAGCACCAGAGACTTTTGACACTGCAAAAGAACTCCAGAAGCATGTGTTACCTTTGTGCATCTGGCTTTATGTGGACACTGGAGAATTGAACCCAGTCTGTCAGGCTTTGCAAGCCAGTGCCTTTAGCCACTGAGGCATCTCTCCAGCCCCTAACTTGCGTTCTTATTCATGAAATCCTAAATAGCAAATCCTATGTGGTTGTGAAGATTATGCAGAACCAAGTAGGTAGAAATAATCAGGGAAAGAAGGTCCACATAAGAATCTGATTTGTTTATTTATTTTTGCCTGTGTATGTGTGTGCATACATGGAGAGGGCAGAAGTTGATAATGTAGACTTTCCTTGATTGCTCTCAACCTTATTTACTGAGGCAGGGTCTCTCATTGAACCCGGTAGTGCTGATTTGGCTAGTGTAGCTAGCCAGCTTGCACCAGGGATCCTGTCTCTGATTCCAGAGCACTAGGATAGGCCTCCATGCCCATCCAGCACTTAGAAGGCTATGTGACAAGAGCTTTAGCCAGTGTACGATTTCCCCAGCCCACAAGAATCTTGTTTTTTAAAAAAATAATTTTATTTATTTGCAAGCAGAGAGAGAGAGAGAGAGAGAGAGAGAGAAAGAGGGAAGAGAGACAGACTGAGAAAATGAGTGCACTAGGGCCTTCAGCCACTGCAAACTCTGGATACATACACCAATTTCTGCCTCTGTCTTTAAGTAGGAACTAGGGAATTGAACCCAGGTCGTTAGGCTTTATAGGCAAGTGCCTTAAACACTAAGCCATCTCCACAGTCCAAAAATCATTTTTTTTTAAAGGAATATATTCCCAACCCATAGCTCCTACCCCTAAGTGAAGTTGCATCTATTCTTCTTGAGACATATATGGACAATTTCCCTCACCATTGATGAGATATGGGTGGTTGCAACACTTGCGCAACTCCATCATTGTGTTGAGTAGATTAGGCATGTTGGTATGACCTGCCCCTTTGGAAAGGAAAGAGAAATTCTTCTCTAAAATAGCCCGGTAGTATTTCTTCTGGATGTTGGTCAGCTCTACTTCAATAATAGTTTCCTGTTTAGGAGCCAAATTTTTTTCAACATCCTCTTTCAGTCTTCTCAGCATCATTGGTTTGAGGATAGCCTGGAGTTTTTGAACCTATGGTTCATTACAAAGGGAAAAAAAAAAAAATCAGTAACACAGGACACATTATATGGAAACATGGAAAAATCATATCAGTTTTCCACTATGGAGGAAGTAGACAATGCCAGAGGTGGTACTGATAAGAGTTAAAAAAGGTCCTTGACACCAGTGGCAACCATCTTTCTGGTCCTGGATTAATCTCATGTCAAAGATTTCCTACCTGTTCCTCTGTCTTGAGATCCCCAAAATCCTTGAGGAATTCTGATTCTGAGGGAAACTGTGAAGGTTCCAAAAAATGAAGCAAGCTAAAAAGTTCCTCCACAGTATTTTGCAGTGGTGTTCCTGTGAGCAACACTTTGTGTTCCTAGAAGTGGAGAAAAAGAGAAGAATGATAAAATTGAAAAACTATAAGGGACTTCCAGGATTTTTCAACAAGTATATGATGGTAATAATATGCAAGATTACTGTCTTATCCTTTCTTTTACTTGCTTATTTCCCCTTTCCCACCTGCCCCCACCACAAGGTAGGGTCTCACTCTAGCTCAGACTGACCTGGAATTCTATATAGTCTCAGGGTGGCCTCGAACTCACAGCTATCCTCCTACTGCTTCCCAAGAGCTGGGATTAAAGGCATGTCTACCACACCCTGCTTTACTTGCTCATTCTTTAGATAACATAAAGCACTTAAATACCCTCATGTCAAACACACACATTTTTTTTTGGGGGGGGGGTTCGAGGTAGGGTCTTGCTCTAGCACAACCTGACCTGGAAATTACTATGCAGTCTCAGGCTGGCCTCAAACTCATAATCCTCCTACCTCTGCCTGAGTGCTGGGAATAAAGGTATGTACCATCATGCTGGTTTTTTTTTTTTTTTTTTTTCTTAAAGCAGGGTTTCATTCTAGCCCAGACTGGCCTTGAATTCATGGTAATCTTCCTACCTCCATCTCCTGGGTGCTGGGACGAAAGACATGTGCCATCACACCCAGTTTATTTAACATATTGAGACAATGTAATTATAATTAGAAACAAATGAGTAGTAATTCATACTATGCTTTTTCCGAATCCATGTCTCCTTACATTTAGCTATCCATAGATATCCTAATTTGCTCCCCTCTATGGAATATACCTGTGGTATAATAAATCTGGCAATTATTTCTTTGTTTTTCCCCCTACTAAGGTTCACCCTTGAATGTAGGCTTGCCCTGTGACTTGCTCTAACAAGAGAATGAAGCAGGGCTGTAGAGATGGCTTAGTGATTAAGCACTTGCCTGTAAAGCCTAAGGACCCTGGTTCGAGGCTCAGTTCCCCAGGACCCATGTAAGCCAAATGCATAAGGTGGCACATGCATCTGGAGTTCGTTTTCAGTGGCTGGAGGCCCTGGCACACCCATTCTCTCTCTCTTTCTTTCTCTCTCTACTTGCCTCTTTCTCTCTCTCTCCGTTGCTCTCAAATAAATAAAAATAAAAAAAAAATTAAAAAAAGAGAGAATGAAGCAGAGGTGATAATATGTGAATTTCAAAGCTTACCTCAAAGGCTTGTCTGTAGTTTCTACTTTTGCTTTTTTTGGAACACTGCCCTGAGATTACTTTATAAGGAAGACAGCCCAACCAGTCTGACCTAGACTGTATGTAGGACTACTCAGGAGCCCCATCCAATAACTAGTATCAGTTGCCAGTTGTAGCAGTATTATTGACTCTAGGCAAGACCATCAGAACATATTAACTGAACATGACCCAAGTTGCTAAGCTAGGAAATCATGAAAATATAGTTGTTGTTTTAAATCAGTAACTTTTAGAATATTTTGTTATGCTGGAATAAGCAAAAGTTAGTTGCTTCTTCTGATTAATTAACACTAACCTATTAAGTCATTTCCAACTTTAAAATTTATAATATTGCTGGGTGTGGTGGCTCACACCTTTAATACCAGCTTAGGTAGGAGGATCACAGTGAGGTGGAGGCCACCCTCAGACTACATAGTGAATTTCAGGTCAGCCTGGACTAGGAGACCCTACCTCAAAGAACCAAAAACAATTTTTTACATTCTTTTACAGGACTTTCAGAGGCCACGGCCACAACTCAACATAGGACTGTGACTTTTTTTCCCTCAAAGTTAGGACAATTTTCATTGCATGGGGACTTAGATTAATTCCAAATGCTTGTGTTACTGAGGGGAACTAACTCACCAGGTCCATGTGCTTGAGACTATCAAGCAGCTTGCAATTACGGTTCTTCAGTCGATGAGCCTCATCAATGATGACACAGCGCCATTCAATTTCCCGAAGCTCTGGACAATCTGATAAAATCATCTCAAAAGTGGTGATCAACGCATCAAACTTGTATGCGCCTGGGATGAGCCGCCCCTAAGCATGAAAGCAATAAAGTTAGAAAAGGCCTAATATGCGCACTTGAAAAGTTACCAATTTCTTGCTATATTTAGGCAGATTTAACATAAAGTACCAACTGAACCACCTACTTCCATCATTGTTTATATTCCTAATAATCAATGCCAAAGATTGAATATGAAACACTGCTTCCTCAACACATCAGCTTCTAGGGAAATGACACACATCACTCAGTGAAGCTGGACAGTTCTGACTCTCTTGTATGCCTAGCTCATGTATCTCTATCCTAGTTATTTGTTGGTTAACAACAAACTCACAAATGCTGGGCAATGTTCAATATCTACAAACCTACAAATTGGGAGATTAGACAAAAAGGATTATGAGCTTGAGGCCTACTTAAGCAACAAATCAAGAGCCTATCTTAATAAAACTAATAAGGGCTGGAGAGATGGCTTAGTGGTTAAGGTGCTTGCCTATAAAGCCAAATAACCCAGGTTTGATTCCCCATGACCCATGTAAGCCAGATGTGTAAGGTGGTGCATGCGTCTGAAGTTTGTTTGCAGTGGCTGGATACCCTGGTGTGCCCATTCTCTCTCTCACCCTCCCTCTGCCTCTTTCTTGGTCTCTCTCAAACAAATAAAAATAAAATATTTTAAAAATAAAACAAATAAGTAATTAATACAAGTAGAAACAGCTAATACAGGACATTTCAAAATCAGATACTGTCAGCCAGACATGGTGGCACATGCCTTTAAACCCAGCACTTGAGAGGCAGTGGTAGGAGGACTGCTGTGAGTTTCAGGCTACCCTGAGACTACATAGTGAATTTGGAGTCAGCCTGGGCTACAGTGAGAACCTACCTCGAACCCCCCCCCCCCCCCGCAAAAAAAAAGATATTACCTACAGTTTCAGAGAATCAAATAATTTAAACAAAATTAAGAAAGGGGAGGCTGGAGAGATAGCTTAGCAGTTAAGCGCTTGCCTGTGAAGCCTAAGGACCCCCGTTAGAGGCTCAATTCCCCAGTACCCACATAAGCCAGATGTACAAGGTGGTGCATGCGTCTGGAGCCCGTTGGCAGTGGCTGGAGACCCTGGCATGCCCATTCTCTCTCTCTCTCTCTGTGCCTCTTTCTGTCTTTCGCTCTCAAATAAATAAATGAAATGAAATAAATCTTTCTTTAAAAAAAAAAAAAAAACAGGGCTGGAGAGACGGCTTAGCGGTTAAGCGCTTGCCTGTGAAGCCTAAGGACCCCAGTTCGAGGCTCGGTTCCCCAGGACCCACGTTGGCCAGATGCACAAGGGGGCGAACATCTGGAGTTCATATGCAGTGGCTTAGAGCCCTGGCGCACCCATTCTCTCTCTCTACCTCTCTGCCTCTTTCTCTATCTGTTGCTCTCAAATAAATAAATAAAAATGAACAAAAAAAAAAATTTTAAAAAGGGGGAAATAATGGGATGGAGAGGTGGCTTAGTGGTTAAGGTGTTTGCCTGCAAAGCCTAAGGACCAGGGTTTGATTCCCCAGTACCCATGTACAGCCAGATGCACAAGATGGTGCATGCATCTGGAGTCATTTACAATGGCAAGAGGCCCTGGTGTGCCCATTCTCTTTCTCAACATGTAAAAATTATTACATAGTGAATTCCAGGTCAGCCAGGATTAGAGAAAGACACTATCTCGAAAAACTAAAAATTTAAAAAGTAATTCAGGGGTTGAGGATATGACTCAGCAATTAAAAGAGCTTGCTTACAAAGCCACCTGGCCCAAGTTTAATTCCTGAGTACTCACTTAAACCAAAAGCACAAAGTGGTAGATGTGTTTTGAGTTCGTTTGCAGCAGTGAAAGGCATTGGTGTGCCCATTTTCTCTCTCTTTCAAACAAGTAAAAACATAAAAACAATGACAACAAACAATTCAGGGATTAAGAGATGGTCCAGCAATGAAGCACGCTTCCTGTGTAAGCATGAGGGCCTAAGAGCTAGAATTTGCTCCCCAAGACTTGAATAAACAGCTGGGCCTAGCTACCTAACCCTGTAACCCTAAGTCCTAAGAGGGAACAGAGACCAAAGAATCCCTGGAGCAAGAAAATAAGGTTCAAATAAGAATGAGCAGAGCAAGGGCTGGATGGCTTAGTGGTTAAGGCGTTTGCCTGCAAAGCCAAAGGATCCCAGTCCCATCTCCAGGACCCATGTAAGCCAGATGCACAAGGGGGCACATGCATCAAGAGTTTGTTTGCAGTGGCTAGAGGCCCTGGTACACCCATTCTCTCTCTCTCTCAAATAAATAAGTAAATAAAATGAGCAGAGATGGAGAGATGGCTCAGTGGTTAATGGTGCATGTAGAGGCAGATTCATAAAGTGGCACATGTATCTAAAGTTCTTTTGCAGTGGCAGGAGGCCCTCGTGAGCCCATTCTCTCCCTCTCTACTTGTGAGTATAAATAAGAAAATAAACAAACAAACAAACTAGGTACCTTGGCCTATGTACTTTAAGAGTAGCTTTCCCAAGAACTATAACTCACCCGTGAATCTTTACAGTACATTTCATATTGCTGAATCATCTGGCGGCTGGCTAGGCTGCCATGGTATACAATAGTGTTCATCTCTGTCCATGTATTGAATTCTCGCTCCCAGTTAGTAATTGTAGACAGTGGAGCAATGACCAAGAAAGGGCCATGGATGCCCACATTATATACCTCCTGCAAGAAGGCAATTGACTGAATAGTTTTGCCCAATCCCATCTCATCAGCCAGGATGCAGTTCTGCCTGTATTTGGGGGGGGGGAGGGGAAGGGCAGGGTAAGAAGCATGTCAAAAAATTACTATCTTAAAAAATGAATAGATCTAGGAAGAAATTGTTTCAACAGAATATGTATAAAAATAATTCAAAGACTAAGCCTATATTTTATGAGACCATTCTTTTCTTTACCTGTTATACCAATTAAAAAGCAGCCAATTGACCCCTTCTAACTGATATTCCCGTAATTGATTTCTGTTTTTATATTCATGTGACAGCTCCAACTTCTTCCAGGCACTTGCTTGAGGACGATTCTAAAAAGTAGAAAATTTGAGTAAATGGAATGATAATACTAAGATTAGGCAAGATAGAACAGACAATTCCAATAGTTTAATCAACTAAAAAACATTATTGCTAGGATTAAAACCTGTGAAAGCCAGGCATGGTGACACACTTTAATCCCAGCACTTGGGAGGCAGAAGTAGGAGGATTGCCATGAGTTCAAGGTCAGTCTGAAGCTAGAGAGAACCTATCTCAATAAAACAAAAGCAAAAAAGAAACACTTGTGAAATATTTTTAACTTCATGAACTCAGTTATCTGTTTTAAAATATTTTTGTTTATTTTTATTTATTTATTTGAGAGCAACAGACAGAGAGAGAAAGAGGCAGAGAGAGACAGAGAGAGAGAATGGGTGCGCCAGGGCCTCCAGCCATCGCAAACGAACTCCAGAAGCGTGCACCCCCTTGTACTTCTGGCTAACGTGGGTCCTGGGGAATTGAGCCTCCAACCGGGGTCCTTAGGGTTCACAGGCAAGCGCTTAACCACTAAGCCATCTCTCCAGCCCCAGTTATCTTTTTTTTTTCTTAACATGGCTTGTTTCTCTTTTTTTTCTTTATTTTTATTTATTTATTTGAGAGCGACAGACAGAGAAAGAGGCAGAGAGAGAGAATGGGCACGCCAGGGCTTCTAGCCACTGCAAACGAACTCCAGATGCGTCCGCCCCTTTGTGTATCTGGCTTACGTGGGTCCTGGGGAATCGAGCCTCCAACCAGAGTCCGTGGGCTTCACAGGCAAGCGTTTAACCGCTAAGCCATCTCTCCAGCCCCAGTTATCTTTTTTGAAAAATAATATTTTATTTGAGAGAGACAGAAAGAGGCAGATACAAAGAATGGGCACTGTAGCCAGTGTAAATGAAGTCCAGATGCATGTGCTAGTTTGTGCATCTGGCTTACATGAGTTCTGAGGAATTGAACCTGTGTCCTTAGGCTTCACAGGCAAGTACCTTAACCGCTAAGCCATCTCGCCAGCCCATCATAATGTAATCTAAAAAGATTAAAAAAAAAAATAAAAAAATAAAAAAGGAAAGCTCATTTTAGGAAGATGCTGGAGAACTACTCATTTTTTTTTTTTAGTTGGAAAATAAAATAATAAATATTTATCTTTGTTTTGTTCCTCCCTCCCCCATGCCCCAAGTTTGGCCTCCAACTTGCAGCGAACCTACTTCTGCCAACTGACTGCTGGAATTAAATGGGACTAAAGGCACCACCATGCCTGACAAAGTATTCTTTTTATAGGTAACCAAATAGCAGATGAAAGAAATTTCTTTCTTTCTTTGAAGGTAGGGTTTTGCTCTAGCCCAGACTGACTTGGGACTATGTAGTCTCTGACAGGCCTAGACCTCACTGCCATCCTACCTCTGCCTCCCAAGTGCTGGGATTGAAGGTGTGTGCCACTACACCTGGCATTTCTTTTGCATACCTGTATCCCCGCACACAAAAAGCTGGGGCAGGAGGACCTTGAGTTTGATTATTAAAATAAAACAAGAAATGCTGTGATAGCATTTCCAGTATTGGCTTATGCGAAACAAGCACAATTAGAAGAATCTAATTATAAACTCATGGAAGTATGTGCTTTCAGACTTCACTGTGGGACCTTGCTGAGGCAGGAGGCTCATGTCCACATGTACCTAACTGAAGATTGGGTAGGCTCGATACACCCTTCATGTTTCCTTACACCGTATTTGTTTAAACAGATTGTAGGGCTGGAGAGATGGCTCAGCAGTTACAGTACTTGCCTTCAAAGCCAAATGACCTGGATTTGATTCCCCAATACTCACATAAAGCCAGTTGCACAAAATGGTACATGTGTCTAAAGTTCATTTTCAGTGATGCTTGCCCTGACTTACCCATTCTCATTCTCTCTATTTGTAAATAATTAAAATTATTTATAAAAAAGTGACACAAAAAAATATAATCAACATTCATGACAAACACTGTATCAAATCACCTGGGTTTTTCAAAAGAAAATTGTAAAGAAGGGAAAAGAGAAAACTAAGGGGGGAGCTGTAACTGAGAAAGAATTAAAGATTAACTGGTCATAACTGGATCTTAAAATTCAGTTCAGCTCTCTGTGGTCTGGCTCGGCTCACGGCGACATGGCCAAGCGCACCAAGAAGGTCGGCATCGTCGGTAAGTACAGGACCCGCTATGGGGCCTCCCTCCGGAAAATGGTGAAGAAAATTGAAATCAGCCAGCATGCCAAGTACACTTGCTCCTTCTGTGGCAAAACCAAGATGAAGCGACGGGCTGTAGGCATCTGGCATTGCGGTTCCTGCATGAAAACGGTGGCCGGCGGGGCCTGGACCTACAACACAACTTCTGCTGTCACAGTCAAGTCTGCCACCAGAAGACTGAAGGAACTGAAGGACCAGTAGAAGCCCTATCATTTGAGACATCCCTGGCCTGCAATAAATGGGTTAATTTATGTAACAAAGTCAACTTGTTTGTTAATTATAACAGACATTTTGCCATGTAAAAAAAAAAAAATTCAGTTCAAATGATTTGACGAAAATTAGAAGGCATGAGCTAGAGAGATGGTTCAGCAGTTAAGGTGCTTGCCTGAGAAGCCAAAGGACGCAGGTTCAATTCCCCAGGACCCATGTTAGCCAGATGCACAAGGTGGAGCATGCATCTGGAATTCATTTGCAGTGGGTAGAGGCCCTGGCATGCCCACTCTCTCTCTTTCTCTCTCTCTCTCTCTCAAATAAATAGGTAAAAAAAAAAAAATTTTTTTTTAATTAGAAGGCAAACAGGGAAATGTAAATTATGGCTGGTATCTAATTCAAATTAAAGAATAATAAAATGCTTACAAGTATACTAATGGTGTTATCTTTTAGAAATAAATGCAAATAATTACAAATGAATCTATGATTTGATTTAAAATAAGCTTGGGAAAAAGGCAATGAATAGGTGAGAAGATAAATAATACAATTGGCCAAACATTAGTTATTTTTACCTGAGTGATGGGTATACATTATATAATTTGGACAACTTTTGTATATTCACAAATTTTCATCATTAAAAGCTAAAACAAGCCAGGTATGGTGGCGCATACCTTTAATCCCAGCACTTGGGAGAGGTAGGAGTATCACCTTGAGTTCAAGGCCACCCTGAGATTACATAGTGAATTCTAGGTCATCCTGGGCTATAGGGAGACCCTACCTTGATAAACAAAACAAAACACAATAACAAAGCTAAAACAATCATATTATACTATCTACAGATAATATGTGTGAAAGTTGTAAATCAAAAATTGAAAAAGGAAGCTAACAACAAAAACAGTTGTAGCAGGGAAAAACAATTCACTGTACACATTAGTCCTTTATACTTAACATTTACCTTCTAAATCCAAACGTACTTACCACCCTTTTTAGTTCTGGGTGCCTTGACTGAATCCGTTTAAATTCTCTAATTTTGCCCTCATCAACATCCTCTTTAAGCTCCCATGTACTATCCTCATAGGGCAGTGAGCACCACTTTACCAGGTAGTAAATTACAGGCTAAAAAGAAACAAAACAAACAAAAAAACAAAAGACTTAAAATATCAATATCTAAAAGGCACAGGTAGGCTGAATATACCAACAACAGGCTCACTCACTTGACTTTCATTTTTCTTCCAGACAATTTATTAAAATTAACATCATTTAGAAGTAAAATTTCTACCCAGTATTTTTGTGAAACTAAAACTTAAACCATTATGTTCATCAGATGGGAAAAAAAGACTCCTCCTCCTCTACTGTATAGAAACTAAAGGTAAGTTCAACCCATACTCTTTTTTTAAATTTTATTTATTTATTTATTTGAGAGCGACAGAGAGAGAGAGAAAGAGGCAAATGGAGAGAGAGAGAATGGGCACGCCAGGGCCACCAGCCACTGCAAACAAACTCCAGACACGTGCGCACTCTTGTGCATCTAGCTAATGTGGGTCCTGGGAAATCGAGCCCCGAACCAGGGTCCTTAGGCTTCACAGGCAGGCACTTAATGGCTAAGCCAGCTCTCTAGCCCCATACGTTTTTCCCCCTAGGTAGGGTCTCACTCTAGCCCAGGCTAACCTGGAATTTACTATGTTGTCTCAGGTTGGCCTCGAACTCATGGCGATCCTATCTCTGCCTCCCAAGTGCTGGGATTAAAGGCATGCAACATCACAGCCGTCTTCAACCATATTCTTATTCTGCTACCAAAATTTGTTTGCTTGGGAAACAGTTTCACTTTATAGCCCAACTGGCCTGGAACTCACTAGAGACTAGGCTGGTCTCAAATTCACAGTAACATTTCTGTCTCTACCTCTCAAGGGCTGGGACTACAGGAGTCAACCAACATACCTGTTGAAACATTTGTAGCCTTCTTCTTTCTCTCCTTTTATTATACTAAAGATTGAACCTAGAACCATACCAACAGCATCTGATACAGTAGAAACCATACCATTTTTAGAATGAAAAACATTGTGTAGGAGGAGCATACTTACAAAAAATTACATCACTCTAATAATAGTGAAGAAGTACTTTTTGGTGAGCCCCAGGAAGCTTGGACCTAACTCTAGGGGGCATCAATGAGGAAAGGCAGCATGAGTGAAGAGGAAGAGGAAATGCTT
Organism: Dipus sagitta; assembly: GCA_036346955.1. Classification (NCBI taxonomy): domain Eukaryota; kingdom Metazoa; phylum Chordata; class Mammalia; order Rodentia; family Dipodidae; genus Dipus; species Dipus sagitta. The sequence goes on along the minus strand of CM070779.1, from coordinate 67,636,122 downwards.
AAGCTCCAACTATAGCACTATTTTAGAGGCTTCATACTTGGAGGAGTAACATAGCTCCTATTTTCTTTTTATTTTATTTTTAGAGAGAGAATTGGCATGCCAGGGCCTTAGCCACTACAATCCAATTTGATGCTTGCACCACTTAGTGGACATGTGTGACCTTGTACTTGCCTCACCTTTGTGCATCTGACCAATGTGTGATCTGGAGAGTAGAACATAGGTCCTTACACTGTGCAGGTAAGTGCCTTAACCACTAACCCATCCCTCCAGCCCTCCCATAGCTCCTATTTTTATCATCCAAGACAGTCACTGATGGGCTGGGGACATACCTTAGTGGTAGAGTGCTTGTATAGCATGGGTTTCATCATAAAAAAAAAGGATGATGATCACCCATTGCTGTGACAGCATTTCCATTACTGGCTTATATAAAGCGAGGACAACAAGTGGAATCTCAAATTTCAACTCAGAATACTTCTTCTTTTTTTAGTTTTTTTGAGGTAGGGTTTCACTCAAGCCCAGGCTGACCTGGAACTCATATGTAGTCTCAAGGGTAGCCTTAAATTCATGGCGATCCTCCTACCTCTGCCTCCCAAATGCTGGGATTAAAGGTGTTTGCCACCACGCCTGGCTCAGAATACTTTTTTAAAACAGCCAGCAATAACTGTGCAAGTGCTTCAATATACTTATATATCAAGAAGTCCCCAGAAATAATCCACTGGCTCTTTCCACTTTATTACAGTGACTCTTCACCTAAAACTATCTGTACAGATGATCATCTATTTCTAGCATAACTTACTTTCCTAAGGAGTTTGTGTGATGTACTGACAGGAAAACTGGCTACATTCTACTTATGTGCTGAGAACTTGAGCAAAACTGAATCTAAAGTAATGGACTGGTGTGTTTGGCACAGGAAAATACAAGCAGAAGGATATGAAGCATGTAAAGTTTAGTAAAAGAGGCAATATGAATGGGTTTTGGGTCCCAGGATGAGATTATGATCTCTTTAGCTGCAGCTGTCTTAAGCTGGCAATGGGCTAGCTGCTCTCCATTGGGACAACAGAAAGAGCGTTAATTCTTCTGAAAGGAGGGGTCTGAAGGCATACTGCTGAAGGAGTTTCCAGCTTCTCATGGTTGGGCTTCATTCCCTGTGGATTAAATTTGGCAGGACTGCCCAAATGATATTAGTTTTACAAACATTCAGATGAAGGAAATACAAAGTTATGAAGCATGTACAGTTCTGAAGATAGCTACTAGAAGTAAGGCAGGGTTAAGTGCCTACATAGAGTCATGGAAGGGCATGGCATGGCGATGTGAAAATGTACCATGGTTGCAGTGCAAAACCAGGATTTGGGAGATGCCAGAACTACTGGACACCTCTAAGAGAAAATGTTGACTCAGGTTCATTCTGTCCAGGCAGCAACACCACAATTGGAAAGGTAGAGTTACCCACGCCTTTTGAGCCCAGAGGATTTCATCAGGAGTTCCAGGTACTAGACTTGGAGCTGCAGGATTTGATGCTTACCCTGCTGGTTTTCAATCTTGCATTGGCCCAGTCTTTCTTTGTTATTACCTTCATTCCTTATTTTGGAGTGGGAGCATTTATTTTGTGCCATTATGTGTTAGAAATGTTTTGATTTTAGCAAGAGTGAGACCCTACCTCGAAAAAAAAAAAAAGAAAAAAAAAAGAAATGTTTTGATTTTATAGGACTCCGAGTTAAGACAGTCTTCAGTCTACATGATACTTTGGACTTTTGAACAGTGTTGGGATTGGTAAAGGGACTTAAAAGGGACATTTAAGATATGACTTGAATGCATATTGCATCATGAGATAGCTGTAAATCTACTCAAGTCATGGGAAGAATAAGGTAATTTGAATGTAAAATGCCCCTGTGGTGGTCTGATTCAGGTGTCCCCCATAAACTTAGATGTTCTGAAGGCTAGGTTCCCAGGTGATGGAGATTTGGAAAATTAACATCTCTAGGAGGGAGTGTATTGTAGGAGACAGGCCTATGGGTATTACAGCCAGTTTCCCCTTGCCAGTGTTTGGCATACTCTCCTGTTGCTATTGTCAACCCTATGTTGGCCAGGGGGTGATGTCTACCCTCTGCTCATGTCGTCGTTTTCCCTGCCACCATGGAGCTTCCCCCTTGAGCCTATAAGCCAAAATAAACCTCTTTTTTCCCACAAGCTGCTCTTGGTTGGGTGATTTCTACCAGCAATGCAAACCTGACGCAACAGTAAAGTGGTACCGAGGAGTGGAGTTGCTACTAGACACCTGACTGTGTGGCTTTGGCCTTTTAGAGCTGATTTTTCAAGAAGAATGTGGAAGGACTTAAAACCTTGGCCTAAAAGTCGCCTTGCAGTCCTGTAAGTACAGCTTGTGGGCTATTCTGGTCAGAGTTGAAAGACCTGAATGCAGTAAGAACTGTGGACTGTGAGGTTTGGCTTATGAGGGTGAGAAAGAGCTTTGCTTGGACTGGGCTAGCAGTTTGTGTGAGGCTTGCTGTTATGCCTGGGTCCCGAGAAGTTGTGCAGGGTTGCATGGTGTAGAAATGGATTGGGTGAGCAGAGGGGTATGGCACAGAAAAAATGCAATCTCTGGGTCGAAACTGCTGCCTGTTCAGCTGCAATGGTATGAGATGTTACAACCATTGAGATTGAGCCAGCTGACCTACATTGGGACAACAGAAAGAATGCAGTCTTTAGAAGGGACCTGAATGCTGAAGGAGTGTTCTGTTCAAAGTCTGTTTTATTTCCCCCTGGATTAACAAATTGGCACCCCACCTGGTATTATGGAGTATAAGAAATACAGGAAAGTGAGGGTCATTGAATTTGGTCATGTGTTTTGGAAATGGCCATGGGCAGCATGAAGCAGGTTTGCTGGATGCCTGCATGGAGACATGATGGAGCTGTGAGGATAGGCCCTGGGTTGCACTGTAGACCCAGTGGAGATGTTGGGACCATGATATGGGTGCCAAGGAAAGCTTCTGGCCCCAGATGAAGTTTTCCAGGACTGTGAGTAGCCTAGCTGGAGGGGCAGAATTGGAATACCAGAGACTTGTTGCTAGTTAGAATTAATGGACTTGGATACTTGTCACTGGCTAGAGTTGTTGGACTTGGAGCTACAGAGTTTGATGTTTGCCCTGGTTGTTTTAAATCTTGTATTGGTAGATTATTTCTTTGCTATATACCCAGTGAGATCTTTTACAGGGTCAAAAGTTTATTCTGTGCCATTATGGGTTTGTTGAGTTTTGTTTTGCTTGTTTTTTTTTTTTTTGGTATTGCGGCTCAGTTAAAAGACTGGACTAGCCGGGCGTGGTGGCGCACGCCTTTAATCCCAGCACTTGGGAGGCAGAGGTAGGAGGATCGCTGTGAGTTCAAGGCCTCCCTGAGACTACATAGTGAATTCCAGGTCAGCCTGAGCTAGAGCGAGACCCTGCCTCAAAAAAAAAAAAAAAAAAAAAAAAAAAAAAGACTGGACTATAGGGATGTTTGAACATCACTGAGATTGATAAGTAGTATGGGGACTTTTAAAATTGGACTGAATGCATTGCATTTTACATCATGTATGGTTATCAAATGGTTATCATATGAGGGCCAGGGGCAGAATGTGGTGGTTTGATTCAGGTGCCCCCCACAAACTTAGGTGTTCTGAATGTTAGATTCCCAGCTAATAGAGATTTGGGAATTAATGCCTCCTGGAGGCAATGTATTGTTGAGGACAGGCTTCTAGGTGTTATAACAAACTTCACTTTGCCAGTGTTTGGCACTTTCCTGTTGCTGTTGTGCATCTGATGTTGCTCAGGAGGTAATGTCCACCCTCTGGTTATTTTCCCCTGCCACCATGGAGCTTCCCCAAAATAAACCTTTTCCCCACAAGCTGCTCTTGGTGGGGTGTTTTTTGCCAGCAATGTGAACTTGACTGCAAATATATATATAAAGTAATGGAAATTGAGCTGGGTATGGTGGTGCATGTCTTTAATCCCAGCACGTGGGTGGCTAATGTAAGACGATCACTGTGAGTTTGAGGCCAGACTGGATCTAAGAGTCCCAGTTTAGGCTGGGCTAGAGTGAGACCCTACATCAAAACAAACAAACAAACAACAAATGAAAGTAGGGCTGGAGAAATGGCTCAGCAGTTGAGGAACTTGCCTGCAAAGCCAAAGGACCCAGGTTCAATTCCCTAGGACCCATGTAAGCCAGATGCGTAACGTGGCACATGGTTCTGGAGTTTGTTTGCAGTGGCTGGTGGCCCTGGTGTGCCCATTTTCTTTCTTCCTCTCCCCCTCCATCCCTCTCTCCCTCTGAAATAAATAAAACAAAAATTATTTATTTATTTTACAGAGAATGAGGGAGAGGGAGAGAAAGAATGGGCGCGCCAGGGCCTCCAGCCACTGCAAACAAACTCCAGATGCACGCTCCCCCTTGTGCATCTGGCTAACATGGGTCCTGGGGAATCGAACCTGGGTCTTTGGCTTTACAGGCAAGTGCCTTAACCACTAAGCCATTCCTCCAGCCCTAAAATACTTTTTAAAAAATTTAATTAATTGAAAAGGAAACAGGTAATTTATAAAACTGCATTAGCAAGTGTATGAACATATATAAGATGTGCTCTCCAATTTATAAAAGTATTAGTGCAGTAAGTCTCAAGGCTATAAAAAAATTTTCAGGGTTGCAGAGATGGCTTAGCAATTAAGGTGCTTGCCTGCGAAGCCTAAGTACCCATATCTGACTCCCCAGATTCCACTTACGCCAGATGCACAATGTGACATATGCTCAAGGTCACACATATGCACAGGGGTGGCGCATGCATCTGGAGTTCAATTAAAGTAGCTGGAGGACTTGGCGTGCCAATTCTCTGTCATATTCTCTTTTGTTTAAAACAAAACAAAACAAGACCAGTTTGTTGGGCTTGCCTCAAAAAAAAAATTTTTTTTTTTCCCAGAGGACCAATTTAAAAATAAAGATTTGGGCTGGAGATTTGGGCTTAGTGGTTTAGGCGCTTGCCTGCAAAGCCAAAGGACCCAGGTTTGATTTACCAGGACTCATGTAAGCCAGATGCACAAGGGGGCACACATATCTAGAGTTCGTTTGCAGCAGATGGAGGCCCTGGCATGCCCTTTCTCTTTCTCTTACATAAATGAAGAAAAATAAAATGTTTTTTAAAATAAAGATTTTCAGCGGAAGAGGTGGCAGAAAGAATGTAAGAGCCAAAGGAAGGGTAGGACTCCTTACAACGTCCTCCCTCCAGACATAAAATGGCCTGGACATCCATGACCTCATAGTGCCTGACACTACCCATACAAGTCCATCATAAGAGGAGGAAAAGATCATGACATAAAAATGAAAGAGAGACTGATTGAGATGGGGAGGGGATATGATGGAGAATGGAATTTCAAAGGGGAAGGTGGGGGGAGAGAGGGTAGCACCATGGGATATTTTTTATAATCATGGAAAATGTTAATAAAAAAATAAAAAATAAGTAAAGATTTTCAGCTGGGTACAGTGGCACATGCCTTTAATACCAGTACTTGGGAGGCAGAGGTAGGAGAATCACCATGAATTAGAGGCCGCCCTAAGACTACACAGTGAATTCCAGGTCAGCCTGAGTGAGGGTGAGACCCTACCTCCCGCCCCCCAAAAAACGGAAGATTTTGGGAGATGGCCACTTAAGCTGGAATCCCTAAATTTGATCTTCAGGCCCTACTTACAAACCCAGAAGCTATGGTTGGTTTCTATAATCTCAGCATGCTAAAGTTGACAGTGAGGTGGAAGTGTTTAATGGGAGAATTTCTCAGAAGCTTGTGGTGAGCACATCAAAGAATAGCACAGCAAGAATCCAGAGTAAGAAACCCTGCCTATGAAGTGGACCAATCCCAAAGCTGTCCTCTGACCTTCATATACATACCATGGCCATGTACTTATTGATGAATACACACACACAAATAAATAGTCTTAGCTTGGCATGGTGGTGCACGCTTTTAATCCCAGCACTTGGGAGACTGAGGTAGGAGGATCACTGTGAGTTTGAGGCCACCCTGAGACTACATAGTGAATTCCACGTCATCTTAAGCTAGAGTGAAACCCTACCTCGAAAAAACAAAGAACAACAAAAAAAAGTCTTGACGTCTCACCTTAGACTTACATTCTCTGAACCAATGTCTATTTAAAATACAGACTCAAAGGCCAGGCGTGGTGGTGCACGCCTTTAATCCCAGCACTCAGGAGGCAGGAGGATTGTCGTGAGTTCAAGGCCACCCTGAGACTACAGAGTGAATTCCAGGTCAGCCTGGACTAGAGTGAGACCCTACCTCGGAAAAAATAAATAAATAAATAAAATAAAATACAGATTCAAATACACTTGACCTTTTAATGACAAATGAAAATATTTAACTAATGGTGAGTTCAAGAAATATGTATTTCCTAACCATGTCATTAAGACAAAGCTAAGGCTGAGTGTGGCTGTGCACACCTTTAATCCCAGTATTCTGAAGGCCGAGGTAGAATTATCACTGTGAGTTCAAGGTCAGCCTGAGCTAGAGCGAGACCATACCTTGAAAAAAGTAAAACCAAAACCAAACCAAACCAAAACACCCCACAAAGCTAAGAAACCATGCAATCATTTTTAGTCATAAATTTAAGAAGTTGTGGAGAATCCCTCTCCAACCCCACCAAATCAATGTGCATGGTCTTTTATATAAAAGCTGAAGAAAGGGGCCAAGAAGACATATGGTCATTAAAGTGCTTGAGTGCAATCATGAGGATCTGAGTTTAATCCCCAGAATCCACATTAACAAAGCTTAGCATGGTTTTAGTGTGTGCTTGTAATCTCAGCAGTAAGGAGGCAAAGAAAGGTGTATCACTGGGGCTTACTGGACAGCCAGTATAACCTACTTGCTGAGTTCCAGGCCACTGAGAGACCCTGTCTCAAAAACAGGTGAGTACAGGGCTGGAGAGATGGCTTAGTGGTTACAGTGCATGCCTGGGAAGCCTAAAGGACCAGGTTCAATTCTCCAGGTCCCACATAAGCCAGATGCACATGGTGGTGCATGTGTCTGGAGTTCGTTTGTGGTGGCTGGAAGCCCTGACACCCATTCTCACTCTTTATCTCTCTCTCTCTCCCGTCTCCAATAAATAAACAGAATAAATCTTTAGCCAGGCATGGTGGCGCACGGTGGCGCATGCCTTTAATCCCAGCACTCGGGAGGCAGACGTAGGAGGATCTCCAAGAGTTCAAGGCCACCCTAAGACTACATAGTTAATTCCAGGTCAGCCTGGACCAGAGTGAGACCCTACTTTGTAAAACCAAAAAAAAAAAAAAAAAAAAAAAAATCTTAAAAACAAAACAAAACAGGTGAATACAAAGGTGAGGCAAGCGCAAGGTTACACATGGCCACTGGTGGCAGAAGCGTCTGGAGTTCAATTCCAGTGGCTGAGGACTTGGACACACACACACTCTCTCTCTCTCAAAAAAAAAAAAAAAAAAGGTGAATAGTAGCTGAGGAGTGACACCCAAGGTTGTCTTCTGGTTTCCACATGCACAGTCACACACACACACACACACACACACACACACACACACGAGTACAGTAAACATATAAAAACACATATATACATATAAAATCTGAAGTAAAATGAGACTAAATGCTAAGACTCTTCAGTGCTTATAAATACACCTCCATGAGAGAGGCCCTACCTCAAAAAACCAAAATAAATAAATAAATAAATACACCTCCATGATATTTCACAGTGTGGAATCCATATACACTTCTACCTTTTCTACTCCCTTCACTTTCCTTTACCTTTTTGAGAACCCTACAAAAACAACTGAGAAGTACATTTCAGTCCAAAGGACTTTTCAGTCACATCTGAAAAATAAAAGACTGGTACACAAGCCAGATGAAATCCACAAAAGGTCTTTCATGCTTTTCCAAGTTCAACTCACTTCACCATTATCCTTGTCAATACTGTGTGATTCATCCAATATCCTATCCACCTCTACGTAGTCTGGATTGAAAGGTTCTTCATCCTAGATGTGTGATGAAACCAAACGACAGAAAAATTAGCATATGTTAAGTTTATGACTTTTCACCTCACCTCATCTTAAACAGACGATACTCGGAAAAAAAAGAAAACTTCAATGGGCATTTTCATAATATTAATTCATACAACTTTACCTGTATCTTTACCTATATGCAAATCTGTTACAAGAGAAAGTGTTTCTTATCCCTAAGAGCAGCTAGTTTCTCCAGACGTCCCTGGATTCTGTCTACTGAATCATCCAAACTTGCTCCCACAACTTGCTGCTCTCATACCTTATTCTATTGACTGTAGAATCTGCTACAACTATTTGTTCTGCTCTGCCTTTAACTTTCAAGAACTTCACATACACATACACACATACCCATTGCTTCATCTCCCTCATGTGTTTATGGGTTCCACTTTTCCTTCCACTTGCCTCACGTAAGCCAAGGCCCTGTATAACTTCCAAATTGTTAAACAAAATGGACATATTTCTTTGCTCAAAGAGTTCCAGTTATTAACTAGTAGTAAGCCTGGATCTAAGAAATTATTTTTTCAAGAAGTTATTTATTTATTTTAGAGACAGAGAGAGAAAGAGGCAGAGAAAAAGAGAGAGAATGAGTGTGCCAGGGCCTTTAGCCTCTGCAAATGAACTCCAGACATATATGACACCTTGTGCATCTGGCTTACTTAGGTACTGGGAAATTGAACCTGGGTTCTTTGGGTTTGCAGGCAAGTGCCTTAATCTCTAAGCCATCTCTCCACCTCTAAGAAATTACTTTTACTGACTAGATTAAATTTGAGGGAAAAAATATTTTTTGAGACTGGAGATGAATCTCAGATTGGGAAGTACATGTCTAGCATGTACAAAGCCCTGGGCTCACTCCCCAACATCACATAAATGAGTGTGATACATGCCTGAAATCTCAGCAACTAAAAGGTATAGGTAGGAGGATCAGAAGTTCAAGGTCACATCTGGATACACAGTGAGTTCAAAGCTAGCTTGGGCTATATAAGACCCTGTCTCAAAAACAGGGAGGGTGGGCTGGAAAGATGGCTTAGCAGTTAAGTACCTACCTGTGAAGCCTAAGGAGCCTGGTTCAAGGCTTGATTCCCCAGTACTCATGTAAGCCAGATGCACAAGGGGGGGGGGCATGCATATGGAGTTTGTTTGCAGTGGCTGGAGGCCCTGATGCGCCCATTCTCTCTCTCTCTCTCTCTCTCTCAAATAAATAAATAAATAAAAATGGAAAAAAATGGGGGAGGGGAGGCATGGTGGCGTACTCCTTTAATCCCAGCACTCAGGAGGCAGAGGTAGGAGGATCGCCGTGAGTTTGAGGGCACCCTGAGACTACATAGTGAATTCCAGGTCAGCCTGGACTAGAGTGAGACCCTAGCTTGAAAAAATCAAAAATGGGGAGGGGGGACTACAGAGATGGCTAAGTAGTTAAGGCACTTGCCTGTAAAACCTAATGATCCAGGTTTGATTACCCGGTGCCACATAAAGCCAGATACACAAAGTGGTGCATTCATCTGGAGTCTGTTTGCAGAGGGAGAGCCCATGCAGGCCCATTCTCATTCTCTCTGCTTGCAAATAAATAAATAGGTTAAAAAAAGGTGGGGGCTGGAGAGATGGCTTAATGGTTAATGCACTTGCCTACAAAGCCTAGGGACCCATGTTCAATTCCCCAGTACCCACATAAGCCAGAAGCACAAGGTGGTGCGTGCGTCTGGAGTTTGTGCAGTGGCTGGAGGGCCTTGTGCTCCCATTCTCTGTCTCTCTCTCAAATAAAATATTTCAAAACAACAACAAAAAACCCTAAAAGAACAAAATAACAAAACAAAACAAACAACAACAACAAAAAAGAGAACAAAACTCAAACAAACCAAGTTTTCTCTTAGCAAGATAGCTGTCTATGCCTAAACATATCATCAATAGCTAAAGACTACTATTACAGAAATGAGTGCCTGAAGTGGACCAGATATCACAATATCATCCCTTTTGAGAATACTCTATGCATACTATTAACCTCATATAATATCAAGCCCTATAACTAATCAACAGATTTTATTTAAACTGAGGAAAACAAAAGCATGAGTAGTGAAGGAAATAATCACTCAAAATTAAAACTTTACATCCATATATAAAAAAACTACTAACTAGATGTCTTTTGACAGGTCAGCTATGGATGAACACCCCGTAATTAATTTGTACCTCTAGGAAAGAAATAAAAAAACCAAATGGGGTAGTGCACTCCTGTAATCTCAGCCCTTAGGAAGCAAAGACAGGAGGAAGGTGAATTTGATGCTAGCCTAGGTTACACAACAAGACACTGTCTCAAAAAACTAAGACTAAGCCAGGTGTAGTGGCACACGCCTTTAATCCCAGCACTCGGGAGGCAGAGGTAGGAGGATTGCCATGAGTTTGAGGCCAGCCTGAGACTACAGAGTAAATTCCAGGTCAGCCTGAGCTAGATTGAGAACCTACCTCAGGGAAAAAAAAAAAAAAAAAAAAGAAAGAAAGAAAAAAGAAAACAAACAAACCCTAAGACTAAAAAGAAAATAAGAAATAACAATGATTTCTTATTACCTCATGGAAGAAATGTCTCATCTGAGCCATTTTGGTTTTGAAGCGCTTTAGTTTTTGATGAATCCTCTTATCCTTCTCTAGTTGGGAGATAGTTGCCCATTCACAGTGCAGATAGGAGCTTCAGGAGAATAAAATAGCCAGTCATAATGTGAGAAAGGGAAATTGGGATGCTAGTATTTGAGAATTTGGGATTAGATCACAAACGACAGGGTAAATGTGTAGGTAATATTTTAGCTTAGATTAGTGCTTCTGTTGCTTTAATCTTGCCATAAACTAGCTTTATCACCCATATTTGTAAATAACACCCCAGTTATACAATTTTGTTAGTCCATGCACATAGTTAAGAGTAACAAGGTCTTAGCTAAGGTAGAGAACATTTCAAAGAATTTTGTCAGAAATTTCCCACCTCACTTTCCAGCAAAGAAACAGTAAGTCATTTCAATTTCTAACTTTTTTTTTTCTAGACAGCCATTGGAAACAATAGAAAAGGGACATATTCCCAGGCATAATGGCCTATCCGGCAATCTTTTTTACAACCCAGTGGAGTTTGGGGTGAATGGCTTTTATCGGAAATAACATACTAGTTCTTGTACTTGACAAAGAATTCTTCGGCTTCAGCATATTGTCCAGAAGGAAGCTGAGAAAAAAGACAGAAATTATCACTAATCCCTTATTTATCAAGAAAGATCCTTTATTTTAGCTATACATGGAAAAATTTCATCTGAATGTTCTCAGAATGTTTTATTTTTATGTATTGATGCAGGGAAAAATGAACTAATTGAGTACTTCAATAATAGAGGTTGGACAGCTGGAAAAATAACTTTTATCCATCGTAAACAGATTAGTGACAGAAGAGGCATTAAGACACATCCTATTTTCTAACTACCTTCATCCATTATCTCTCATAACTATATCCTAGCAATATCCTGTCATTCAATAGAACCTGTAAACTGGGCTGTAGTTCAGTAGCATGCCAGAGGTACAATCACTAGCATGGCAAGAAATAAAAACACAAAAATATATAAAAACCTATGAATTTAGCATTATAGGATACCATTATAGAGAAAGGCCTCACCTCCTTCTTTACAACACGCATAGAAAGCACCTTGTCCACAATAGCTGCATCTTCTTCACTGGGATTCTCCTAAAGCAAAAGATGCTGTCAGTCAACAAATGAGTGAAAAGAGCAAAACTAGGCACAGCAGCTCACCCCTGTAATCCCAACACTCATGAAGAGGTTGAGGCAGAAGAATTGTTGTGAGTTCCAAGCCAGCCTAGGCTACACAGTCACTTCTAGGCCAGCTTGGGATGTGCAGTAAGACTCTCAAAAACCAAAATCAACACACACAAAAAAAGGCTAGATAAAACAACTTACCACAAAGAACTGCATGGAAGGCAAAGTCTCTCCATCTGGTTCTTGCAATGGTTCAGGGAGAATAGGCTCAGGTTTTATTGGACCAGTTACATCTACCTCCTCCTCCTCTTCATCATCTGTGATCTTTATATCGAGATCTTCTGTATATTTTTTTCGTTTAACTTGGCGATTTGAACGTCTCTTCTGTAAAAGAAAAAAAAAAGTTAACAATAACTATCCAGGCCAGGTGAAACAGTGGTGCATGCCATTAAGTTCCAGAAGGGAAGGATGGGGTATCAAGACAGCCATGATTTCCGAGGCCAGCCTGGGATAGAGTGAAACTCTACCTTGGAAAACAACAACAAACCAAGTAACTATTCAGGACTCTCAAAGGGAGAATTTTTTTCAGAAACAGAGTAAGCCTATGTATCTGTACTCAGGCTGGCCTTGTTCTGTTGAGCCTACTGCTTCTGTCTCCTGAGTATCACCACACTTGGCTTTCAGAGAACTTTTAAAAAATTAAAAATTTATTTTATTTATTGAGAGAGATAGAAAAAAGAGGCAGACAGTCAGTACAGGCATGCCAGGTGCTCCTGCATTGCAAATGAACTCCAGACACATGGGCCACTTTGTGCATCTGGCTCTATGTGGGTACTGGTGAACTGAACCTGGGTCATTGGGCTTTCAGGCTTGGTAAGCAAGCAAGTGCCTTTAACTGCTGAGCCCCCTCCAGCCCTGAAAGCAAACTTTTAAAAACATTTGTCTATGTTAATATACTTAGGTTTCATACCAAAATTATTATGAAAAACTAAACCAAACAATGTTAACTTATTTACCAAATTATGCAACTTTTTAAATGTACTAGATATCCAGCAGTTAAAAAAATACTTTATTTATTTCAGAGAGAGAGGAGGAAGAGAGGGGGAGGAGAGGGGGAGGAGAGGAGAGGAGAGGAGAGGAGAGGAGAGGAGAGGAGAGGAAGGAGAGAGAGAGAGAGAGAAGAGAAGAGAAGAGAAGAGAAGAGAAGAAGCACACCAGGGCCTCTAGCCACTGCAAACAAACTCCAGACCTATGTGCCACCTTAAGCATCTGGCTTACCTGGGAACTGGGGAGTTGAACCTGGGTCTTTAGTCTTCGCAGGCAAGCACCTTAACAGCTAAACCATCTCTTCAGCCTGATATGCAACATTTTATACCACTGTTTTATCAGCAGCCAGGAACCCATGGAGAGAGTCCCATGCACTACTGGTAAGAAGCTGTAGGAAATTCACCTTGAACTTTCCAGTCACAAGGTATAATAGACTTCCCAACAGGCTAAAGTATAACAGTACAAGAAAATTATCTCTAGTTTTTTAGTTAAGGGATTTTGTTGTAGCACACAATCATATTGTTATGCACTATTCTGTCACTTACATTTCTAGTTAATATTTCTTAAGAGATATATTCCTATTAAGATATTTTAGATCTACTTTATTTTTTCTAAGTGATTGAATATACCCACTTAAAAAGAAATTTAAAGCCAGGCTTGGTGGTACACACCTTTAAGCCCAGCAGAGGTAGGAGGGTCACCGTGAGTTCCAGGCTGTCCTGAGATTACAAAGTGAATTCCAGGTCAGACTGGGCTACAGTGAGACCCTACCTTGAAAAGCCAAAAAATAAAAATAAAATAAAGAAGTTTATACTTGTAGCTCAAAATATAAAAATGGGGAAGGACAGATGAAATTAAATAAGATATAAAATCTATACAAAGAAAAACTGCCAGGCAAGGTGGCATACACCTTTAATCCCAGCACTCCAAAGACTGAAGCAGAAGGATTACCACAAGACTGGGACCAACCTGGAGCTACAGAGTGGATGCCAGGTCAACCTGTGCTGCTGGAGTGTGACCCTGCCTCAAAAAAAAAAAAAAAAAAAAAAAAAAAAGAAAGAAAAAAAAGAAAAGATAAGAAAACTCTCGAAGTCATAAAAGACAAACTTTAATAAATAGTAGAGCAAACAATTCTTAGTATAAAAAAACACTGAATTTGGGGTAGAAAGATGACTTAGCAGTTAGGGCGCTTGCCTGAGAAGCCTAAGGACCCAGGTTCGATTCCCCAGTACCCATGTAAGCTAGATGCACAAGGTGGTGTATGCATATGGTGCTTGTTTGTAATGGCTAAAGGCCCTGGAGCACCCATTCTCTCTCAAATAAAATCTTGAAAAATATTAAAATGAATATTAAAAACCACTGAATTATTAGCTATAAAAATGTGATGAAAGAACATGTTTACTTAGATGAGTTTATTCTATATAAAAAGAAATATGGCCGGGCGTGGTGACACACACCTTTAATCCCAGCACTCCGGAGGCAGAGATAGGTGGATCACCGTGAATTCGAGGCCACCCTGAGACTACATAGTGAATTCCAGGTCAGCCTGAGCTAAAGTGAAACCCTACCTCAAAATAAATAAATAAATAAATAAATAAATAAATAAATAAATAAATATAAATATCTATGTGGAGAAAGAAATCAGGAAATGCAATCCTATACACATTAGATGAATGGGGCTGGAGAGATGGCTTAACAGTTAGGTGCTTCCTGCATAAGCATGAGGGTCTGAGAGGGCCTGAGGCCACCACAGTTGGTATCTCTTATCCCATAATAAACAGCTGAGTGAGGCTATATGCATGTGTAACCCGAGTTCCATTGGGAAGAAGAGATCTGAGAATTATCAGAGCCAAACACGCTCTGGAATCAATAGAGAAACTCCAGCTCAAAACAAAACTGAGTGGAAGAGTGATGGAGCCAGATCCCCAATGCTTCACTCTGGCCAACATAAGAGACTGCCTGCCTCCTCCATCACAGGCAAGTATATGCAGTACCATATATCCCCAGTCCACACACAAAAGCAAAACACAAAAAGAATGAATATCAGCTGACAGAAAGCTGGAAGAAGCCATTCTGCATGCAGTTCAATGGGAGAAAGAGAAATCACCAGTGAAGATACTCAACAGTGGACACTGCAAGCCTTATATTTGGCCAGCCAGGTATTGAGCCAATGGATGCAACAGTGGCATGTCTGTTACGGGGGAAACCAACTGCCCTCTAATTGGACTGGAGGCCCACTCCATGGGAGGGAATACATCTGTATCTGACAGCTTCAGGTTCACTGAGATGAACTTCCAGACCAGGCACAGATATGGAGGAAGGAATTTATTGAAGCTTACATATCCAGGGGAAGTTCCATAATGGCAGAAGAAACTGGCCTGCCTCCACAGGCCCAAGCAGAGAGAGAGAAGTACAAGCCTAAAGCCAAAAGCCACAGCACACTTCAGGAACTCCAGCTAGGCACACTTTGCATATATTTAGATTGAAATCTGAAACCCACCACCACACCTTAAGCACCCAGTGACACTGCCTCCAGCCAGGTGGCTGCAGATGCAAACTACAAACAAATAAACAACTGAATATATTGGGGGCCACCTATTCTATTCAAAACACCACAACATCCCTGATACTGAAAACTTAAAACAGGGGTAGTCATGAGCCCTAGGGGTGTAACATCTGCTGCTGTCTGGCCAAATGTATACACTATGCTTATCAAACTGCCCCGTAAGCACTTCTGTTAATGTTCACACCCTTATATTAATGCTACTCTCACTTTTGGTTGAGAATCTTCTCTTTTCAGATGGCAGTGACCTTGGGACGACTCAGAAGGTATCATGGTGATGGAAAGAAATGACCACAGTGCTCAGTACTGCAACATCTCTATCACACCTTCCAAGGCTCAGGGTCTAATGTGGAAGAGGTGGCGGAAAGAATGTAAGAGCCAAAGGAAGGGTAGGACTCCATACAACATACTCCCTCCAGACCCAAAATGGCCTGGATATCCATGGCCTCACAGTGCCTGACACTACCTGCACAAGACCATCGTAAGAGGATCATGACATCAAAATTAAAAGAGAGACTAATTGAGATGGGGAGGGGGTATGATGGAGAATGGAGTTTCAAAGGGGTAAGTGGGGGGAGGGAGGGTATTACCATGGGGTATTTTTTATAATCACGGCAGTTGTTAATAAAAAAATAAATTAAAAAAAGAATGAATATAAGTAAAGAAAATACTTAGGAATATACCTATCCAAGGAACTTTAGAACACTGAAGAAATGAGGAAGTTACTAGAAATTGCAAACATCTCCCATACTCACAGATTGCAATGATATTGTATCAATGGCTATATTCCCAAAAGTATTCAATGCAATCCTCATAAACTTCCAAAGATATTTTTTACTGAAATAGAACAGATAATCTTAAAATTCATATGAAAGTAAAAAAAAATCCTGATTGGCCAAAAGCATTCACTGTCAACTAGACTGGTATTTCCAGAGAGGTTTAACTGAGGAGGGCAGACCAACCCTGGATGTACATGGCACCATCCCATGGGCTGGTATCCAGGACAAAAGAAGAAAGTGAGGTGAGTACCAGCATTTACCATTCTATGCTTCTTGAGTGCAGATACAATGTGACTAGTTGCCTCTAACTCCTGCCTTGCTATTTTCATCTCCAAGTCTCCCCCTGTCAAAATGTCATCTGTGAGTCAATAATAAACTGTTCTTCCCTTAAGTCCCCCCCCCCAGGTATTTTGTCTCAGCAGGAAGAGTACCTAACATAAGGGGTGAGTCTGAGCAAAGTACATGAAACCCAAGTTTGAAAATTTCATAATTAAACTATTAGTCCATATGATGAATATATGCTAATTTTAAAATAGGAGAAAAAAATCCAATAGGCAGAAAAACAGAAAATTAAAAAAAAAACAGGTACCTTATCAGACATAAGCCCCAAGTAAAAATCAAAGAAACAGTGCCCAAATATAGACTAAAGCACTTGTGTGGCTTTACAACATGATAAATTTAATCAGTGGAGAAAGGTGGATTACTTTTGTAATTGGCACTTGAAACAGCTGTCCATCAATAGAAAGAATCAAAGAAACAAAATTCCAAAAGGATTAAAGATATAAATATAAAAATAAAATAGAGCCAGCAGTGGAAGAACACACCTTTAATTCCAGCACTCTGGGAGGCAGAGGTAGTAGGACTGCCATGAGTTCAAGGGCAGCCTGAGGCTACAGAGCGAGTTCCAAGTCAGCCTAGGTTAGAGTGAGACCCTACCACAAAACAAACAACAACAAAAAAATGCTGGGCATGGTGGCACACACCTTTAATCCCAGTACTCAGGAGGCACAGGTAGGAATCACAGTGAGTTTGAGGACACTTTGAGACTACTGCCTTGCTGAGTTGATCCCCAGTCAAAATTTCAGGTGTGGTTTGTAATCCCAGTGCCGAGGAGATGAAGACAGGAGTCCCTCAAGGATCACTGGCCAGCCAGTCTAGTCTTATTAGTGAGATCCAGGCCAATGAGAGAGACTGTCTCAAAGGAAGTGGATAAACCAGGTGTGGTGGCGCAGGCCTTTAATCCTAGCACTGGGAGGCAGAGGTAGGAGGCTACTCTGAGACTACATAGTTAATTCCAGGTCAGCCTGGACCAGAGTGAGACTCTACCTCAAAAAAACAAATAAATAAATAAACAAACAAAAAAGTGAAAAATCAAAGAAGGTGTATAATGTTCCTGAGGATATCACATGCATCCCCCACCCCACTTACAAAATTTGAGAAAAAAAAAAAGATAACAGAATTTTTTTTAGTAATCCTGGGGTAGGAGGATGTGCTCTACTACACTGACTAATTTGACTGTATTATGTAATCTAAAGTTATATATAAAATATAATCCAATATAAGCAGTTAAGACAAAGAGCAAATTAAGAAAAATGCCAGGACATAGTTATTAAGAATAAACATTTTTTTTCTGAACAAAAGCAAATTATCAATAACAGAATATACAGAAAAATAACATAAATAGAAAATTTATATAAAGACAATTGACCTTTTGCTTTTTGTTTTGTTTTGAAGCAGGGTCCTAGGCCAGGCTCCCCTGAAACTTACTCTGTAGTTGGTCTTCCTAAGTGATGGGATTAAAGGCATGCATCACCATGCCTGATTCTATTTGCTAACTTTCAAACAACAACAACAAAATGCTTACACTCACTCATAATAAAAATAATAAATAAAATAAAATGGTTACAATAGAAAATAAAACTGAGATTTTTTTTCCTTACCTAACAGAGTGGCTAAATTCACAATGTTGATTGAAACCTTTGAAACATGGGATCACAATACAGTTCAATATAAGAGATTACACTAATATGCTCAAGACCCTTGGTTTGATGACAAAAATTAAGAACAGTGACTTTAAAACAAAACAAAAAAACCCAAAGACTCAATTGGTGTATATATTCACAAGTAACCTTTAAGTTAATAAAGAAATGCTGGGTTGGGCTGGAGTGATGGCTTAGGGTTGAGGCGCTTCCCTGAAAATCCAAAGGACCTCAGTTCCATTCCCCAGGACCCATGTAAGCCAGATGCACAAGGAGGCACATGTGTCTGGAGTTTATCTGCACTGGCTGTAGGCCATGGCATGACCACTCTCCCTCACTCTCAAATAAATATTTTAAAAAAGAAAGAAAGAAAGAAAGAAATTCTAGGTTGGAGAGATAGCTTAGCGGTTAAGGCACTTGCCTGTGAAGCCAAAGGACCCAGGTTTGATTCCCCAGGAACCACGTAAGCCAGATGAACAAGGTGGTGCATGTGTATGAAGTTCATTTGCAGCGACTGGAGGCTCTAGCATGTCCATTCTATCTGCCTGTCTCTCTCTCAAATAAAAAAATACAAATAAAATATTTTTTAAAAAGTAGACTTCCAGTTAAGATGGCAGAGTAGGAACCACGACAAAGCAGCCTAGGGGAGAAAAAGCCAAAAAAAAAACCAGCAAAATACACTCTTCTACTAAAAAGTGAGGTGTATAAGAAATTACCAACTGCAGCAGAAAAGTAGGAAAGATCCAGAGCACCTAGAGCCCACAGAAGCGGCTCTGGTAGCGGTGCCACCAGGTCCATGTGGCTCCAGCCTTAAGGTTCGGCCTGAGCTGCAGGAAAAGCCAGATGAAGAGACTCTCCACTCACACCGCAAACTCAAGAAACGTGAAGGGAGGAGGACGGTAGGGAAGAATGGAACAGCAGCTCGTAAGGAAGACTGCTGCAAGGGCCTGGGAAAAACATCAGCCACCATCCACAGCCTCCCCTCCCCCACCACTAGTGTGAATGCCAGCAAGCACCAGAGACGTGGGGAAGGGAGCTCACTTAAACAGCACCCGACAGGCGATCAGAGCAGTGATCTAGAGACCCAGACAGCCTAACTGAACCCACAGCGCAACAAAGAGGGACCCAAGCAGGAGTGCAGCATAATCGAGACCAAAGCCATCCCTAAAGGTAACTGGGATTACACCAGGGAAGGGTCTCACATGGTCACAAGCTGACTGGAACCCTCAACAGACTAGAAATCCTAGCCTCCTAGTTGACAGGATTAAGGGTGTGGGGCACACATTCTAAGGGGCTGGGACTTTGTTTGAGGATCTGGTAGTCATAATACCTACTTTTGCATAAATACTCTGTGCTGTTTTTCATTGAATGCATACATTGTTTAGTTAAATTTTAGAATCTGAAGCTGGGCATGGTGGTGCACACCTTAATCCCAGCACTCGGGAGGCAGAGGTAGGAGGACTGCTGTGAGTTCGAGGCCACCCTGAGACTCCATAGTGAATTCCAGGCCAGTCTGGGTCAGAGTGAGACCCCACCTCGAAAAACAAAACAAACAAACAAACAAAAAATTAGAATCTGCCTGTATTTTGTTCCACTCAGCCTTCTTGAGTACTCTCATAGAAGGCAAACCCAACATCTAGGGTCATTTTTGTAGTTACTGTGAGTCTTAAGAGCTACACCTAGCACCTTAAGC
The DNA here is from genome assembly GCA_036346955.1 of Dipus sagitta. Lineage (NCBI taxonomy): Eukaryota > Metazoa > Chordata > Mammalia > Rodentia > Dipodidae > Dipus > Dipus sagitta. The sequence continues at coordinate 67,616,275 of CM070779.1, read as the reverse complement.
TCCTACCCTGAAGATACATAACATCAGATTGATTGATACATCTAAATATGTACATTATAACACAAGAAACACAAAAAATCAACACAATATAAATCCACCAAAAAGTATTAATGCATCAGAAATGACCTCCAGTGAGACTGATTTAGAGGAAATTCCCGAGAAAGATTTCAAAAGAATGATTATAACTCTGTTCAAAGAAATCAGGGAGGAACAATATCCATGACCTCATAGTGCCTGACACTACCTACACAAGACCATCATAAGAGAAGGGAAAGATCATGACATCAAAATAAAAGAGAGACTGATTGAAATGGGGAGGGAATATGATGGAGAATGGAATTTCAAAGGGGGGAAGGGGGGAGGGAGGGTATTACAAGGGGATTATTTTTTATAATCATGGAAAATGTTTTAAAAAATTGAGAAAAATAAAATAAAATAAAACACAAACAAACAAAACAAAAAGAAATCAGGGAGGAAATCAAAGGAATAAAAAAAAAAGTAAGGGATGGAGAGATGGCTTAGTGGTTAAGACACTTCCCCGAGAAACCAAAGGACCCATGCTCAACTTCCCAGATCCTACGTAAGCCAAATGCACAAGATTGCACATGCAGACAAGGTGGTATACGCACCTGGAGTTCAATTGCAGTGGCTAGAGGCCATGGTGTGCCAATTTTCTCTCCCTCTCACATAAAAAAGTAAATAAATAAAATATTTTTTAAAAAGAAATATTGGGCTGGAGAGATGGCTTAGTGGTTAAGGTGTTTGCCTGCAAAGCCTAACAACCCAGGTTTGATAAAGCCAGATGCACAAAGTAGCACATGCTTCTGGAGTTTGTTTGCAGTGGCTAGAGGCCCTGTTGTGACTATTCTATCTTTTTTTTTCCTCTCTCTCTACTTGCAAACAAATAAACAAACTTTAGCACATCCAAATCTACTTCAATGTTTTTAATTGCCTGCTAATTGTGGATTTTATGAATTCTTAGTTTTATTTGACTATTTGTCTGCCAATGGACACTTTAAATTTAATTTTTGATTTTGCAAATGCTGTTACACTACATATATTACAGCCTATCTTATTTATTTTATGTGAGAGAGAGAGAGAGAGAGAGAGAATGGGCACACCAGGACCTTCTTCGGCCGCTGAAAATGAACTTTAGAAGCATGTGCCACCCTGTACATCTGGCTAACATGGGTTCTGGGAAACTGAATGTGGGTCTCCCTTTGCTTTGCAGGCAAGCACCTTAACCACTAAGCCATCCCTCCAGCCTATTTTTGAGAAGATATTCACAAAGTAAGTTCCTAGGTGCAGAATCACTGAGTCAATGTATTAGTATTTTAAATTGTGATATGTACTGAAACAATGATGTTCCAAGGAGATTGTTCCACTTAAAACTCCTATCAAGCCGGGCATGGTGGCTCACACCTTTAATCCCAGCACTTGGGAGGCAGAGGTAGGAGGATTGCTGTGAGTTCAAGGCCACCCTGAGACTATATAGTGAATTCCAGGTCAGCCTGGGCTAGAGCAAGACCCTACCTCAAATAAATAAATAAACACAACAAACAAACAAAACCTCCTACCAAGTGTTTATAAAGTGTCTCTTCCTTCACTAGATTGCCAACATTGGCATTACCACTTGTTATGAATTTTGTCCTCATATTTGTATGTTCAGACCTATCCCCTAGACCTCAGAGTATAACTGTATCCAGAAATAAAGCCTTTAAGGGGTGACCAAGTTAAAATGAGATCACTAGAATGGACCCTAATCTAATAGATCGTGTTGTTTCTCTCCCTTTGTTTTTTCCTCACGCCTTCTCTTAAAAGATGGGACTATGTTGCCCAGGCTAGCCTCAAACTTCTATATTCAAGCACATGCCATCATACCTAGCTTTGTGTTCTCATAAAATGAAAAAAATGGGAGGCAGAGATAGGTGGATCACCATGAGTTCGAGGGCACCTTGAGATTACATAGTGAATTCCAGGACAGCCTGGGCTAGAGTGAGACCCTACCTCAAAAAACAAAAACAAAAACAAAAATTGAAAAAAAGAAAAAAAATTGGTTGAGTGTGGTGGCTCACACCAAGATCAGCATTGGGGAGGGTTAGGAGGATTATCATGAGTTCAACGACAGCCTGAGCTATGAAGTGAGACTCTGCCTCAAAAACAAAAATAAGAGAGAGGTGGTCAGGGAAGGATATTGGAACACAGAGAGACACCAGAGCTGTACACCAATAGAAGAAAGACCATGTGAAAACACAGCAAGAAAGGGTCCAGCTGCAACTCAAGGAGAGGCCTCAGGAAAAACAAAGGCTGAAAGACTCTTGGACTTGGACTTCCAGCCTTCAAACTAAAACATAAATATCTGGCTGGGCAAATTTTACACACCTGTAATCCTAGCCACTCAGGAACCTAGGTGGCAGGATGGACTTTTTGGCTAAGGCTGGTCAGCATAGCAAGCCTGTCTAAAAACAGGCCAAAGGGGGCTTTACTCTCTCATACATCCTCCTCTTGACCTAACAAGAAAGTCTCTCTAAGCCTTAAAGAAAGGGCTGGAGAGATGGCTTAGTGGTTAAGATATTTACCTGCAAAACCAAAGGACCCAGGTTTGATTCCCCAGGACCCACGTAAGCCAGATGCATAAGGGGATGCACATATCTGGAATTCGTTTGCAGTGGCTGGCATTCTCTCTCTTCCTGCCTATTTTTCTCTCTCAAAAGGATAAAGGGCTGGGGACATAACTCATTGGTAGATCACATGTCCAGCACGCATAAAACCCTAGGCTTAATTCCCAGCCACACACACAAATGTGCAGTCCTTATGTTAAACCACGTAGTCTGTGGTATTTTGATATGGTGGCCCTATCAAACCAATATACTACTTCCTAAATTTTATTAGTCTTGTATTACAAAAACTTGCTTTCACCTTGTTTTATTTTAGTATTTGATTTTTCAAGGTAGGGTTTCCCTATAGCCCAGGTTAACCTGGAATTCACTATGCAGTCTCAGAGCAGCTCAGGGCGATCCTCCATTCTTTGCCTCCCAAGTACTGGGATTAAAGGCATGTGCCACCACCCCAGGCCCAACTTCAGTTTTTATATTTAAACTTTCAGTTAATCTAGAATTTGCTCTTGTCTCAGTAAGAAAAAAAAAAAAAAAAGAAAGAAAGAAAAAAAATTCAGCTGTCTTTTTTTCTTTCCAGAAATGAGTAGCCAACTGTCCTAATGAAACTTACTGAAGTGGTCTTATTTTTTCCCCCACTGACTTTCAAAATTGTACTTTAATCATATTTACTAAATTCTCATCTAATTGCAGTAGCATACCCCTTTAATCCCAGTACTAGGGATTAAGGGAAGATCAAGAGTTTAAGACCAGCATGGGCAATAAAGACTTGTCTCAAAAAATAAAACAATAGGGCTAGAGACATGGCTTAGTGGTTAAGGCACTTGCCTGTAAAGCCAGAGGACCTAGGTTCAATTCCCTAGGACCCACGTAAGCCAGATGCACAAGCTGTAGCATGTGTCTGGAGATCGTTTGCAGTGGCTAGAGGCCTTTTGTGTGCCCATTCTCTGTCTCTCTAATAAATAAAATAAAATAAAATAACAACAAAAATAGGTGTGGTGGCAAATGCAAGTAATCCTAGAACTTGGGAGGTAGAGTCAGGAGGATAAGGAATTCAAGGTCATAGCAAGTTCAAGATCATGGGCTATATTATATCTTGTCTCAAAAATAAGAGGGTGGAAGAGGGTCAGGGAGATGGCTCAGCATTTAAATATGTTAGCTTGAAAAGCCTGAAACCCAGGTTCAATTCCACAGTAAATATGTCAAGCCAGATAAACAAAGTGGTACATGTGTCTGGAGTATGTTTTTAGCAATAAGAGGCCCTAACATAACCATCTATCAACTTACTTTCCTTCCTTCCTTTCTTTTTTCCTTTCCTTTCTTCCCTTCCCTTCCCTTCCTTTTTCCTTTCCTTCCGTCATTCCTTCCCCCCTTCCCTTCTCTTCTTTCTCTCTTTCCATTTCTTTTCTTTTTTGGTTTTTCAATGTAGGGTCTCTAGCCCAGGCTGACCTGGAATTCACTATGTAGTCTCGGGTGGCTGGCCTCGAACTCAGCAATCCTCCTATCTCTGCCTCCCAAGTGCTAGAATTAAAGGCATATGCTACTACTCCTAGCCTAACAATATTTTTTACATACCTTTAAAACAAACAAACAAACAAACAAAACCCTCTTATTATTACTTCAGTCTATTTCTAAACTCTACTACAGCCTATTAATCTACTATTTCTTCTATTATATTCCTACTATTTCTTTTCTTTTCAATTTCTGTTTATTTTTATTTATTTGAGAGCAACAGAAAGAGAGGTAGAGAGAGAATTCCTGGGGAATCGAGCCTTGAACCAGGGTCATTAGGCTTCACAGGCAAGCATTTAACTGCTAAGCCATCTCTCCAGCTCCTCTACTATTTCTTTTTATTTTACTTATTTATGAGAGAGACAGAGATAATGGGTGGGCCAGGGCCTCCAGCCACTGCAAATGAACTCCAAATGCATGTGCCGCCTTGTGCATTTGGCTTAAGTGGGTACTGGGGAATTGAACATGGGTCCTTAGATGTTGCAGGCATGCAAGTGCCTTAATTGCTAAGTCATCTCTCCAGCCTCTGCCTTATTCTATTCAAAAATATCTTGTCTAGCCGGGCGTGGTGGCGCACGCCTTTAATCCCAGCACTTGGGAGGCAGAGGTTGGAGGATCGGATCACTGAGTTCGAGGCCACCCTGAGACTCCATAGTGAATTCCAGGTCAGCCTGGGCTAGAGTGAGACCCTACCTCAAAAAACAAAAAACAAAAACAAAAAAATCTTGTCTATTTTCACATGTTCTTCACAAAGAACCCAACTATCAGTTTGTCAATGTACTGAATGAATGTTAAACAAGAGCTGACTGAGTGTCATGGCACAGGACTATAGTCTGCCTCAAGAGGCTGAGGCAGGAAGATTTTTTGAATGTAAGACCACCTGGGGCTACATAATGAGCCCATGTCTCAAGAAGGGGCAGGTGGTTCACATTTGTGATTCCAGAACTTGGGAAACAGAGACAGGAAGATCACAAGTTCAAGGACTGTCTTGGTTACAGAGTTCAAAGCCAGCCTGGAAGACATGAAACCCTATCTCAAAAAGCTAAAAAGAAAAAGGAACCAAGAGGAGAGGCATTTGTAAATACTTAGTGTTTACACATACAAGGAAAGTATTTTACCACTGAGTTACAACCACACTTTTTTTTTTTTTTTGAAGTAAGGTCTCACTGTACCCCACGCTGACCTAGAATTCACTACATAATCTAAGGGTGGCCTCGAACTCATGGTGATCCTCTGCCTCCCAAGTGCTGGGATTAAAGGCGTGCGCCGCCATGCCCAGCTAGCTCTTTCAACTTTTAGGGCTACCTGTCTTGGCTTGTTAGGCACTATTAAACGTGGGTTTCTATAGGTTGAGTAAGTCTTATAGACAGCCATATCAAGTGTTTTGGGCCTGTAATACCACCTACTTAGGAAGTTGATTCAGGATGGCAAGTGCAAGGCCAACATGAGCCACAAAGTGATAAGGTCAGCCTATGCAACTTAGTGAGACCCTAGCTTGGCAGTTAAGGCACTTACCTGCAAAGACAAAGGACCCAGGTTTGATTCCCCAGGACCTATGTAAGTCAGATGCACAAGGTGGTACATGTATCTGAAGTTTGTTTATAGCAGTGATGTGCCGTATTCTCTCTATCTGTCTCTTTCTCTTTCAAATAAATAAATGAATAAAATACTAAAAACTAAAACCAAACAGGACTGAGGATATGGCCCAGTGGTAATAGCATTGACCTAGTATGTGCAAAGCCCTGGCTTCCACCCCTAGCACCACAAAACAGAAAGGTATGTGTAAATACCAAATGTTGGGAAAACTTTAAACAAGAATTTAACTTTGGCCAGACTAGGTGTGGTGGTACACACCTTTAATCCCAGAGATGGGCAAATGGCTGAGAGTGAGAGGCCTCCCTGAGACTACGTAATAAATTCCAGGTCAGCCTAGGCTAGAGGGAGACCCTACCTCAAAAAAACAAAACAAAAACCAAAACTTTGGCTGGGCATGGTGGTGCATGCCTTTAATCCCAGCACTTGAGAGGCAGAGGTAGGAGGATCACCCAGAGTTTGAGGCCAGCTTGAGACTGCAAAAGCCAGCCTGGGCTAGAGCGAAACCCTACCTTGCAAAACGAAAAAAGAGGGGGTGGTGAAGGGAACTGGAGGCTAGAGAAATAGTTTAGTGGTTAAGGCACTTGCCTGTGAAGCCTAAGGACCTAGGTTCGATTCCCCAATTCCCATGTAAGCCAGTTGCACTGGAGTTCATTTGCAGTGGCTAAAGGTCCTAGTATGCCCATTCTCTCTCTCCCCCACTCTCTCTAGTGTGTGTGTGTGTGTGTGTGTGTGTGTGTGTGTGTGTGCATTTAATGAAGTCATGTGTGAAGATTTTTTTTTTTAATTTTTATCTTCATTTTTTATTTATTTATTTGAGAGCAACAGACAGAGAGAAAGAGGCAGAAAGAAAGAGAGAGAGGGAATGGGCGCGCCAGAGCTTCCAGCCACTGCAAACAGAACTCCTGATGCATGCGCCACCTTGTGCATCTGGCTAACGTGGGTCCTGGGGAATCGAGCCTCGAACCGGGGTCCTTAGGCTTCACAGGCAAGCGCTTAACCGCTAAGCCATCTCTCCAGCCCATGTGTGAAGATTTCTGCACCTGTATCATGTTGGCACTCAAAAAACTTTGGATTAGAGCCAGGCATGGTGTGGTTCATGCCTTTAATCCCAGCACTCGGGAGGCAGAGGTAGGATGACATAAAGCAGCACTGGGGAAGTAGAGGCACGGGGATCATGAGTTTAAAAGGAGAGCTTAGGGCTGGAGAGATGACTTAGTGGTTAAGGCAAAAGCCTAGGGACCCAGGTTCAACTTTCCAGGCCCCACATAAAGGCATTGTGGTGCATGTGTCTGGAGTTCATCTGCAGTGGCTGGAGGCCTCTTTGTCTTTAATAAATAAAAATAAATTTAAAAAATACTTTTAAAGCTGGGTGTGGTGGCGCACTCTTTTAATCCCAGCAATTGGGAGGCAGAGGTAGGAGGATCGCCATGAGTTCGAGGCCACCCTGAGACTACATAGTGAATTCCACATCAGCCTGAGACAGAGTGAGACCCTACCTCGAAAAACCAAAAACCAAAAACAAACAAACAAAAAAAAGAGCTTAAGCTTCAGAGTAAGCTCCAGGCCTATATGGACTAAATGATAAGATGGTTTCAGATTTTGGTATATTTTGAATTCAGATGTTCAGAGTAGGGATGTTTAAGAAGTATTTATTAAGTTCTTTTAATTTTTATTCATTCATTTATTTCAAAGTGTGTATGAGAGGGAGTATGGGCATGCCAGAGCTTCTTGTCCCTGCAAATGAGTTTCAGGTGCATGTGCCACTTTGTGGGTCTGGCTTTATATGGGTACTAGAGAATCAAACCCAAGACAGCAGGGTATACAAGCAAGTGACTTTGCCCATTAAGCAATCTACCTAGCCCAAGATGTACTAAGTCATCTTACCTGAATGCTACTTTCTTCATCTTCCCGTGGTGATTGTGCTGGCATGACTTCGATATCTGAATTGTCAGATGAGGTATTGCGTTTTCTTTTCTTACCCACTACAGGAGTGATGGTGCTAAAAAGGAAAAAAATAAATCTGATTTTCAGTGAAGGAAAGAAAACTTTAGGAATAAGAAAGACTATTAATTCAAACCATCATATTCTACATTTCAAGACAGAAATGTTTGGCTCTCCAATCTGTAGGATACAGAGCTATTTAGTTCAGTACCTGAAATAACACCCTGGGGTTCAAGATAATACCTGTCATAATAGTTGCCCAGGACCAAATAGCAGATATGAAACATGCTTTTTACAAGATGCAAATTCTCAGGGAACAGAAGCTAACAAGAAAGGAGCAGATGTAAGATAAAGAGAGGACACTCAATTGTGACAAGAATTATGGCAAGCCACAGTTCTTCACCAATACTAAAAGCTAACAGTGATTGAAAAAAATCTTCAATTGACACATCAAATGCAAAAAGAGGTAGTTTTTATCTCTAGGGGTTCTATTTTTACTTGTGTGGATGGCACAGGTAGCAAGAAATCTTTCACACTGCAGTGATTGAAAAATAAATCAAGAATATATAAACACAGGGCTGGAGAGATGGCTTAACGGCTAACGCACTTGCCTGTGAAACCTAAGGACCCAGGTTTGACTCCCCAGTACCCAAGCAGCCAGATGCACATGGTGATACATGCATCTGGAGTATGTTTGCAATGGCTAGAGACCCTGGCACACCTATTCTCTCTATCTGCCTCTCTCTCTCTCTCTCTCTCTCTCTCTCTCTCTCTCAAATAAATAAAATACAAAAGAGAGAGAGAGAAGTCCCATTATATTAAAGAAAAGAACATATAGCCAGGCATGGTGGTGCACACCTTTAATTCCAGCACTCAGGAGGCAGAGGTAGGAGGATCACTGTGAGTTCAAGGCCACTCTGAGACTACATAGTGAATTCCAGGTCAGCTTGGGCTAGAGCGAGACCCTACCTTAAAAAAACAAAACAATAAATAAAGTCATAGCTTTTAAAGGTAATCATCAAAATAACAATTCTCTATTTCTTCTCTCCCTTGGTGATTTCCTTTTAAAATATACATATTTGCAAATTTTTATTGAATCACGTAAGCATAATGACAAGAGAAAAGCAAGGTCTTATCTCCTATGATAGATCACCTATAACTAGGCAGTTCCTCTTGATATTAGAGGAACTTCTCATCAGAACAGCCAGGAACACTCACTTTAGCTTACTCTTGCCCTTGGTTTTGGAGGCACCAGATGTCTTGCTCTTCTTTGGCTTTTCCTCTTTTAACCTTTCCCCACTGCTTTTCTTCCTGCGTTTCTTTTCACCTTCCTCTTCTGGCCGAACACTGGGCAGTTCATCCTCATTTAGAACTCGAGGTATGTTCTGTTCACCGCGGGCTCGGGCTCTAGCAATGGCCTCTGCTACAATCCGATTTGCTTTCTCTTGCTTCTTCTGGTGCTCCAGCCTGCGGTTTTCCTCCAATCCTGACTTCCCCCCAATATGAGGAGTAGAGCTTACTGGTGATGACAGAGCTGCCACTTCACTGGCACTTAGAACTTTAACTACAGAGAGCCCAGATGAGGCCCCTTGAGAAGAGCCAGCCTGTATTTAAAAAAAAAAAAAAAGACTCAAATTTCAACATGTTTGTAACAAAACAAAACAAAACAGTATTCTCCAATTTCTCAAGAACCAGGCTCAGAGTATAAATTTTAATATTCTTTTGCCATATTTTCTTAGCATCTTAGAAAAATTACAATGTATATAATATATATTAATATCTGGTCTAAACCCTTGACCTACTTGTCACTCATAGGGGAAGGATGGGGAGTGATAAGCACTTGAACATTTCTTCATCCTTCAAATAAGAGGCATTTCAAATTCTTCTTATTATTATTATTTTTTTTCTGAGACAGAGTCATGCAATGTGTAGCCCAGGCTGGCCTAGAACTTGCAATCCTCCTGCCTCAGCCTTCCAAGTGCTAAGATTACAGGCATGTGCCACCACACAGAGACAAATCAATTATTTCACAAGATTAAGAAAAGATTATAGGGCTGGGCATGGCAGCGAAAGCCTTTAATCCCAGCACTCGGGAAGCAGAGGTAGGAGGATCGTTGTGAGTTCAAGTCCACCCTGAGACTACATAATGAATTCCAGGTCAGCTTGACCTAGAGTGAGACCCTACCTCAAAAAACTAAAAGAGAGAGAGAGAGAAAAGATTGTAAATTACACAGCTCAAACAGTACATAAATAGAAATCATCTATTACTTCAAAAGTCAACAATAACTATCAACCTTTACATCATTAAAACAAACTTTCCATGGGTGAAAGAAGTAAAATTTTGTACCAGAGTACAAATTTAGAGGGCTGCAAGATAGCTCAGTCAGTAAAGTGCTTGCCTTGCAAACACGAGGACCCAAGTTTGATTCCATGTACCCATTTAAAAATGTTGCTGAGTGTGATGGCATCTGAATTCTGGGTGTGAAGGGGTCTGGGAAGATGGCTTAGTAGGTAACAGCACTTGCTGTGTAAGCATGAGGACCTGAGTTTGAACCTCACCACCCATGTAAAATACTAGGCAGGGCATGGTTGTGCATGCCTGTAACCCCAACAGGCAGAGACAAGAGGACCATTGGGGCCTTGTAGTCAGCCAGTCTATCCAAAAAGTGGCAGACTCCAGGTCCAGTGAGACCCAGCTCAATAAAATAAAGTGGAAGAATAGAGGACTCCCAATGTCTTCCTCTTGCTTCCAAATGTCCTTTTTTTTTTTTTTTTTTTTTTTTTTGGTTTTTCGAGGTAGGGTCTCACTATGGTCCAGGCGCTTCTAAATGTCCTTTAAGTGCACACCACATACACGTGCATACATAGCACATACCTATACTCTAGACACTCAAGGTTGACCTCTGGACTCCAAATTGTATGCAAGCATGCATGCATAAAAATACTAGAGGAAGCCCTGTGTGGTGGTGCACACCTTTAATCCCAACACTCGGTAGGCAGAGGTAGGATTGCTGTGAGTTCAAGGCCACCCTGAGACTAGATAGTAAATTCCAGTTCAGCCTCAGCTAGAGTAAGACTCTACTTCAAAAAAAAAGTAATAGCCGGGCGTGGTGGCGCATGCCTTTAATCCCAGCCCTCGGGAGGCAGAGGTAGGAGGATTGCCATGAGTTCGAGGCCACCCTGAGACTCCATAGCGAATTCCAGGTCAGCCTGGGCTAGTGTGAGACCCTACCTCGAAAAACCAATTAAAAAAAAAAGTAGTAATACTAATAATAAATACTAGAGGTACAAATTTAGAATGCCCCCAGTCAATATTAAGTGGCTCCCAGGGTTAGTGGCAGAAATGAAGATATTAGCTGGGCATGGTGGTGCATGCCTTTAATCCCAGCACTTGGGAGGCAGAGGTAGGAGGATCACCATGAGTTTGAAGCAACCCTGAGACTACAGTGAATTCCAGGTCAGCCTGGGCTAGAGTGAGACTCTACCTTGATAAAAAGAAAAAAAAAAATGAAGATGTTATTGTCTTTTCCTTGCTAATGAAGTCTCTCACCTGTGGCTGCAGCACCATCTTAAGTGGTACTGAAAGTCTTTGTCCTGGGCTTTGTCCTGGTCCCATTATCTGAGCCTGCTGCACAGAGGAGAGAGTCAAAGGCTGGGTTGAGGGTGGCTGCTGGGGCTGTGGCTGTGATGATGGAGGCTGTGGTACAATCTGGATTTTTTGCTGTGGCTGCTGCACCTGCAGCTGGATAGTTACTACTTTGGCAGGCTGCCCCTGGGCATTCTTGGCTTGAGTCAAGGCTGCCAGCTGGTTGCCCTGTAACACTATCTTGCCTGGTAGACTCCCTAACACAACATGTCGATGTCCTTGGGGACCTCCAGACTGTGGTTGTTGGAGGACCAAGGTGATGCGTTTCGATTCGCCCTACAGTTAAGAAAGGAAATCACAGAAGAGGAACATTACAGAACAGTATGCCCAGAAATATTTATACCAGCTTTTCTTATCCTACATTCATACAAACTCAGGGTCAGAAGATTGTTCATTTCTTTCACTCTCTTCTGTGTCCATTAAAATAATTTCTGTAATAGCTCTGCCCAGTGAGTATCAAGCATATATAAAATAAACTAGCCAGGCACAGTGGTGTATGCCTTTAATCCCAGCACTTGGGAGTCAGAGGTAGGAGGATAACTCTGAAACTACATAGCGATTTCCAGGTCAGTCTGGGCTACAGTAAGACCCTACCTCAAAACCTAGGGCCCCCCACCCAAAAAAAAAAAACAAACTAAGCCAGGTGTAGTTGTGCATGCTTTTAATCCCAGCACTCAGAAGGGAGAGGTAGGAGGATCGCTGTGAGTTCGAGGCCACCCTGAGACTACATAGTGAATTCCAGGTCAGCCTGGGCTACAGCGATCCTCGGACAAAAAAAAAAAAAAAGAAAAAAAAAAGAAAATCCACTAAACAAAACAACAAAAAACCCACTTTTGACAGAAAGCTATCTTATTAGGCAATCATTTTGTTTTTAGAAGTTAGAGCCAAAGTCCCAACACCTTCCCATTTTAATGAAATCTGCTTCTTTGTAGGTTCTATTTATTTTTTTTGTTGTTTGTTTTCAAGGTAGGGTCTCACTCTATCCCAGGCTGACCTGGAATTCACTATGTGGTCTCAGGGTGGCCTTGAACTCATGGCGGTCCTCCTACCTCTGCCTCCCGAGTGCTGGGATTAAGGGCGTGCGCCACCATGCCTGGGTAGGTTCTATTTATCTTAATAGTGCCTACAACTAAGGGTTCCAACTCTTTTGGCCCTTTATTCAGAGTCTCTACTTTCTTTCAAAAAAAAGTGGCAGGTGGTGAACACCATTAGTAATAAGAACAGAAGAAAAAAGTGTGATGGCATACACTTCTAATCCCAGCACTCAGTACGGCTGAGGCAGATGAATTTGAACTTTGAGGACAGCCTGTATTACATAGTGAGAGCCTTTCCCCAATACACAAACAACTGGCATGGTGGAACACACCTATAATCTTAGTACTCAGGAGGCTGAGGTAGGAGGATTCCAAGTTTGAGGATAGGCTCGACCACATCATGAGACCTTTTCTCAAAAACAACCACAAAAAAAACCCAAAAAAACTGGGTATGCTGAATCATGTCTATAATCCCAGCACTTGGGAAGCAGATGCAGGAAGATAACTGTGAGTTCAAGGCCATCCTGCACTCTACAGAGTGAGTTCTAGGTTAGCCTGGGCTGGTGTGAGACCTTGCCTTATAAAAACTAAATCCAGCCGGGCGTGGTGGCACACGACTTAATCCCAGCACTTGGGAGGCAAAGGTGGGAGGACAGCTATGAGTTGAAGGGCACTTGAAAAACAAAATAAAACTAAACCACATCTTGCATGGTGGTGCAAAAGGTAAGAGAATAGCTGTTTGAGGCCAGTCTGAGAGTACACAGTGAATTCCAAGTCAGCCTGGGTTAGTGCAAGACCCTACCTTGGGGGGGGGGGGGGAACAAAACAAACAAACAAAAATAAAATAAAGAAAGAACAAAACCAAAAACTGGTATGGTAGTATACAGTTGTAAACCCAGTAGGTGGAATATAGAAACAGGGAGAGTTCATGTTCTAGGCCAGCCTGGGTGACATAACACCTTGTCTCCAAAAAGAAAAAAAAAAAATTAGACTCTAAAATACACACACACACACAAAGGAGGGCTGGAAAGATGCCTCAGTGGTTAAGGCACTTGCCCGCAAACCCTAACGACCCAGTTTCAATTGCCAAGTACCCATGTAAAGCCAGATGCACAAAGTGGTATATGCATCTGGAGTTTGTTTGCAGTAACTAGAGGCCCTGGCATGCCCATTCTCTTTTTCTGTCTTTCTTCTCTCTGTGTGTAAATAAATAAATAAACATAAAAGGGGGCGGGGGCACTGGAGAGATTGCTCAGTGGGTAAGGTGCTTGCCTGGAATGCCTGAAAGCCAGAGTTTGATTTCTCCAGTATCCCTGTAAAGCCAGATACACAGTGGCGCATGTGTCTGGAGTTCACTTGCAGTGGATTAAGGGCCTGGTGCACCTATTCTCTCTCTCTCTGCTGGGTGTGGTAATGCTCGCCTTTAATCCTACCACTTGGGAGGCTGAGGTAGGAGGATCACTGTGAGTTCAAGGGCAGCCTGACTAATTCCAGGTAAGCATGGGCTACATATAGCAAGACCCTATGTCAAAAAAAAAAAAAAAAAAAAGCAAGCTAGCTGGGCATGGTGGTGCACACCTTTAATCCCAGCACTTGGGAGGCAGAGGTAGGAGGATCACCATGAGTTCGAGGCCATCCTAAGACTACATAGTGAATTTCAGGTCAGCCTGGATTGGAGTGAAACCCTACCTCAAAAAAAAAAAAAAAAAAAAAAAAAAAAAAGCTGGACATGGTAGCTCACACCTATAATCCCAGCACTCAGGAAGCTGAGACAAGAGGATTGCTGTCAAGCTTCAGATCAGCCTAGACTAGAGACATTGCATCAAAAAACAAAAACGAGAAAGAAAAAAGAAGAAGAAGATATATAGAGCTTTATAAGTCTTATAATTTTTCAAAGATGTTTCTTTGCTTTCATTAGCATCCTCTATTTGCAATAAAACTTTGTACATAAAGTGTGAATTTTTGCTTAATGGTCTTTCCCAGCAGACCGTGAGCTCTGTAAGGAGAGATTGTGTCTTTTATTTAGCAACAACTAGACACAGTAAACATCTAGTAAGACCTCAAAGGATATGTCAAGGGTAACTGTTTCCATCAAGCACAAAGTAAGTATGTGGCTGTCAGAACCCAATCAAACATGGTGGGTCATGCCTGTAATTTCACCACTTGGAGGCTGAGGTAGGATAACTACTAAGAGTTTGAGGCTAGCAAGGGCTAGAGTGAAAACCTATCCCCAAAGCAAAACAAGAACAACAAAAATAAAAATAAATTTAAAAAAAGGAAAGATGGAACAGGCTTTCCCAGAAACAGCTCTTATATGCGCTTTCTCTCATACAGTTGCTGGGCCCTTTAGGAAACCACAATTCACCTCCCCCTTTCACTCAAGTCAAGTCACCTGGGTAGGTGTAGAGGTCAGTGTAACTGCAGGCTTCAGTGGGGGCCCTGTGGCCCCAGGGTTTCCAGCAGGAGCTGAACCCTTAACTGGCTGGAGGACCAGCTGCTTTACCGGTCGGCTGGGCTGGACAATGCGCTGAACAGCAGCCTGGTTCCCAGGGACCTTGGCGGCCAACACTGTATTACCAGAGACAATGGAAACACCTGGTCGAAGGGGTGTGCCCGTTAGTACTTTGGTAAAAGTGACTTTTCCACCATTGGCTGTGCCAGCCACCAGGGGCTGAGCTGGGCTGGTGATACCCTGGGCCTGAATTTGTGCCACATGGGCACCTGTGACTGAGGAGCTTGGTGGGGCCTTAAGGATAACAATTTTTGGAGCTGACTGAGGTGGTTGCCCTCCAGCATTACTAGGGGAAACAGCTGTGGCAGAGACGCCCATGAAAGGGTTCCCTTGGCTTAGGATCTCCTGGCTCTTGGAGACCTGCAAAAGTCCTGATGTTGGTGTTGATGTCTGTAAAACAGGTTGTGCCGGCTGCTCCTGGCTTGTGGGCTGAGTGGTATAACCATGCAAGGTTAAGGACTCTGGAGCTGGCGCAGTAGATTCTTTGGGAAGTTCAGCAGAGTTTGTTTCCTCTGGTTGGGGAACTAGGTCATTTGATGATGAACTCCCCACATCACCACCTCCGCCATCTTGGTTCATCTGATCCAAGGAGTCCAGAGAGCTTGGCAGTCCAAGAGCTTCCTCAATGGGGTCTTGAGTGACCTGGTTAAAGCTGTCATCAGTCAGAGAGTCCAGGCCAAATAAATTTGGGTCATCAAACAGATCCATGATTGGGTCTGCCATTTTGGGAAAGTAATGGAGAATATCCCAGAGGTCTGGGGAGGGAAGGGAACGGGGGGTACTAGTTCTCCCCTCCCCTCCCCTATTAAGAAAAAATGTACACAATGGAAGACTACTCTTCAAGTGAAGAGGGAAGAAACAAGGGCATGTCAGATCGTCCTGACCTTCATGGAGCAAGATGGCTAGGTCTTCAGAGGAAGGTGGTAGAACTCCTGTTGTGGAAGACAAATACAAATGAAAACTACGTTGGAGACTTTAAAAAAAAAAAAAAAAAAACACATTCCTAACAGTATCTCCCACATGCAATAGCATTAAAATAATGCGAAGGGGGAAATATGAGAAAATCTGAGAATAGACCATTAATAAAATGAACTATTTGTTTCAAAACTAATAACTGGGTTGGAGAGATAGCTCCATGGTTAAGGCACTTGCCTGCCAAACCTAATGACTTGAGTTCAATTCCCCAGAACCACATAAAGCCAGAAGGGACAGGGTAGTGCATGTTCCTGGAATTTGTTTGCAGCAGCTACAGGCCATGGTACACCCATTTTCTCTCTGCAGCTGTACGTCTTTAATCCCAGCAAAGTAAGGAGGATCACTGTTTGAGTTTGAAAGACTACATAGTGAATTCCAGGTCAGCCTGGGCTAGAATAAGACCCTACCTCACAAATAAAACTTTACAGAGCTCGACCACATCATGAGACCTTTTCTCAAAAACAACCACAAAAAAACCAAAAAAACTGGGTATGCTGAATCATGTCTATAATCCCAGCACTTGGGAAGCAGATGCAGGAAGATAACTGTGAGTTCAAGGCCATCCTGCACTCTACAGAGTGAGTTCTAGGTTAGCCTGGGCTGGTGTGAGACCTTGCCTTATAAAAACTAAATCCAGCCGGGCGTGGTGGCACACGACTTAATCCCAGCACTTGGGAGGCAAAGGTGGGAGGACAGCTATGAGTTGAAGGGCACTTGAAAAACAAAATAAAACTAAACCACATCTTGCATGGTGGTGCAAAAGGTAAGAGAATAGCTGTTTGAGGCCAGTCTGAGAGTACACAGTGAATTCCAAGTCAGCCTGGGTTAGTGCAAGACCCTACCTTGGGGGGGGGGGAACAAAACAAACAAACAAAAATAAAATAAAGAAAGAACAAAACCAAAAACTGGTATGGTAGTATACAGTTGTAAACCCAGTAGGTGGAATATAGAAACAGGGAGAGTTCATGTTCTAGGCCAGCCTGGGTGACATAACACCTTGTCTCCAAAAAGAAAAAAAAAAAATTAGACTCTAAAATACACACACACACACAAAGGAGGGCTGGAAAGATGCCTCAGTGGTTAAGGCACTTGCCCGCAAACCCTAACGACCCAGTTTCAATTGCCAAGTACCCATGTAAAGCCAGATGCACAAAGTGGTATATGCATCTGGAGTTTGTTTGCAGTAACTAGAGGCCCTGGCATGCCCATTCTCTTTTTCTGTCTTTCTTCTCTCTGTGTGTAAATAAATAAATAAACATAAAAGGGGGCGGGGGCACTGGAGAGATTGCTCAGTGGGTAAGGTGCTTGCCTGGAATGCCTGAAAGCCAGAGTTTGATTTCTCCAGTATCCCTGTAAAGCCAGATACACAGTGGCGCATGTGTCTGGAGTTCACTTGCAGTGGATTAAGGGCCTGGTGCACCTATTCTCTCTCTCTCTGCTGGGTGTGGTAATGCTCGCCTTTAATCCTACCACTTGGGAGGCTGAGGTAGGAGGATCACTGTGAGTTCAAGGGCAGCCTGACTAATTCCAGGTAAGCATGGGCTACATATAGCAAGACCCTATGTCAAAAAAAAAAAAAAAAAAAGCAAGCTAGCTGGGCATGGTGGTGCACACCTTTAATCCCAGCACTTGGGAGGCAGAGGTAGGAGGATCACCATGAGTTCGAGGCCATCCTAAGACTACATAGTGAATTTCAGGTCAGCCTGGATTGGAGTGAAACCCTACCTCAAAAAAAAAAAAAAAAAAAAAAAAAAAGCTGGACATGGTAGCTCACACCTATAATCCCAGCACTCAGGAAGCTGAGACAAGAGGATTGCTGTCAAGCTTCAGATCAGCCTAGACTAGAGACATTGCATCAAAAAACAAAAACGAGAAAGAAAAAAGAAGAAGAAGATATATAGAGCCTTTATAAGTCTTATAATTTTTCAAAGATGTTTCTTTGCTTTCATTAGCATCCTCTATTTGCAATAAAACTTTGTACATAAAGTGTGAATTTTTGCTTAATGGTCTTTCCCAGCAGACCGTGAGCTCTGTAAGGAGAGATTGTGTCTTTTATTTAGCAACAACTAGACACAGTAAACATCTAGTAAGACCTCAAAGGATATGTCAAGGGTAACTGTTTCCATCAAGCACAAAGTAAGTATGTGGCTGTCAGAACCCAATCAAACATGGTGGGTCATGCCTGTAATTTCACCACTTGGAGGCTGAGGTAGGATAACTACTAAGAGTTTGAGGCTAGCAAGGGCTAGAGTGAAAACCTATCCCCAAAGCAAAACAAGAACAACAAAAATAAAAATAAATTTAAAAAAAGGAAAGATGGAACAGGCTTTCCCAGAAACAGCTCTTATATGCGCTTTCTCTCATACAGTTGCTGGGCCCTTTAGGAAACCACAATTCACCTCCCCCTTTCACTCAAGTCAAGTCACCTGGGTAGGTGTAGAGGTCAGTGTAACTGCAGGCTTCAGTGGGGGCCCTGTGGCCCCAGGGTTTCCAGCAGGAGCTGAACCCTTAACTGGCTGGAGGACCAGCTGCTTTACCGGTCGGCTGGGCTGGACAATGCGCTGAACAGCAGCCTGGTTCCCAGGGACCTTGGCGGCCAACACTGTATTACCAGAGACAATGGAAACACCTGGTCGAAGGGGTGTGCCCGTTAGTACTTTGGTAAAAGTGACTTTTCCACCATTGGCTGTGCCAGCCACCAGGGGCTGAGCTGGGCTGGTGATACCCTGGGCCTGAATTTGTGCCACATGGGCACCTGTGACTGAGGAGCTTGGTGGGGCCTTAAGGATAACAATTTTTGGAGCTGACTGAGGTGGTTGCCCTCCAGCATTACTAGGGGAAACAGCTGTGGCAGAGACGCCCATGAAAGGGTTCCCTTGGCTTAGGATCTCCTGGCTCTTGGAGACCTGCAAAAGTCCTGATGTTGGTGTTGATGTCTGTAAAACAGGTTGTGCCGGCTGCTCCTGGCTTGTGGGCTGAGTGGTATAACCATGCAAGGTTAAGGACTCTGGAGCTGGCGCAGTAGATTCTTTGGGAAGTTCAGCAGAGTTTGTTTCCTCTGGTTGGGGAACTAGGTCATTTGATGATGAACTCCCCACATCACCACCTCCGCCATCTTGGTTCATCTGATCCAAGGAGTCCAGAGAGCTTGGCAGTCCAAGAGCTTCCTCAATGGGGTCTTGAGTGACCTGGTTAAAGCTGTCATCAGTCAGAGAGTCCAGGCCAAATAAATTTGGGTCATCAAACAGATCCATGATTGGGTCTGCCATTTTGGGAAAGTAATGGAGAATATCCCAGAGGTCTGGGGAGGGAAGGGAACGGGGGGTACTAGTTCTCCCCTCCCCTCCCCTATTAAGAAAAAATGTACACAATGGAAGACTACTCTTCAAGTGAAGAGGGAAGAAACAAGGGCATGTCAGATCGTCCTGACCTTCATGGAGCAAGATGGCTAGGTCTTCAGAGGAAGGTGGTAGAACTCCTGTTGTGGAAGACAAATACAAATGAAAACTACGTTGGAGACTTAAAAAAAAAAAAAAAAAAACACATTCCTAACAGTATCTCCCACATGCAATAGCATTAAAATAATGCGAAGGGGGAAATATGAGAAAATCTGAGAATAGACATGTAATAAAATGAACTATTTGTTTCAAAACTAATAACTGGGTTGGAGAGATAGCTCCATGGTTAAGGCACTTGCCTGCCAAACCTAATGACTTGAGTTCAATTCCCCAGAACCACATAAAGCCAGAAGGACAGGGTAGTGCATGTTCCTGGAATTTGTTTGCAGCAGCTACAGGCCATGGTACACCCATTTTCTCTCTGCAGCTGTACGTCTTTAATCCCAGCAAAGTAAGGAGGATCACTGTTTGAGTTTGAAAGACTACATAGTGAATTCCAGGTCAGCCTGGGCTAGAATAAGACCCTACCTCAAAAAACAAAACAAAACAAAACAAAATCTAGGCAGACTGCTCAGCTGTTAAGGCACTTTCCTGCAAAGCCCAATGACCTAGGTTCGATTCCCCAGTAACCATGTAAAATCAGATGCAAAGTGGTATGTGCATGTGGAGTTCGTTTGCAATGGTTAGAAGCTCTCGTGTGCTTCTCTCTTTTTCTCTCCTTCTTAGGTTAGAATGGTTAGAAACTCTCACATGCATTCTCTCTTTCTCTCCTTCTTTGCTTGCAAATAAATACAAAAAATTACATCCTAATTAATTTGTCAGGGGCACAGTGTAGATCTGAAAGGAGACTTCCATAGAACTTCTAAGATGTGTTTTCCCCTTTTCTAGCCCATCTCAGTTATCTAGGTTGCTGTTTATATTTGGGGGAGGGTTGTTTTATTTTTTATTTATTTTTTAATTTTTTTAAATTTGACAGAGAGGGGGAAAATAGGCAGTGAGAGAGAGAATGGGCACACCAGGGCCTCTAGCCACTGTAAAAGAACTCCGGATGTGTGCTTATGTGGGTCTTGGGGAAGCGAACCTGGGTCCTTTGGTTTCGCAAACAAACACCTTAACTGCTAAGCCATCTCTCCGGCCGTATTTTATTAAAAATAAATAAATAAAATAAATCTCTGTTCGCTTGTTCTTTCCTTTTTTTTTCTTTTGTTTCTTTTCTTTTCTTTTCTTTTTTTTTTTTTTTTGTTTTGTTTTGTTTTTCGAGGTAGGGTCTCACTATAGCCCAGGCTGACCTGGAATTCACTATGTAGTCTCAGGGTGGCCTCAAACTCATGGCGATCCTTCTACCTCTGCCTCCCAGTGTGCCACCACACCCGGCTTATCTGTTCTTTCTTTTTAAATGTTTTAGTTATTTATTTATTTGCAAGCAGAGACAAAGGGGAGAGAAAGAATGGTCTCTAGCCACTGCAAACAAACTCCAGATGCATGTGCTACTTTGTACATCTGGATTTATGTAGGTACCAGGGATTCAAACCCAGGTTGTTAATCTTTACAGGCAAGCACCTTAACTGCTGAGCCACCTCTCCAGCCTTGTTTTATTTTTTTAAGACAAGATCTAACTATGTATCCAAGGGCTAGCCTGGCACTCTGTATCTACATAGCCCCAGCTGGCCTCTAACTTGTCTCTCAAGTACTGGGATAAAAGGCACGTGCCACCACACTCAGCTTCTAGCTATCTTTTTGTTTGTTTGTTTTCGAGGTAGGGTTTTGCTTTAGCTCAGGCTGACTGGGAATTCACTATGTAGTCTCAGGGGGGCCTTGACCTTTGCCTCCCAAGTGCCCTAGGCATGAGCCACCAAGCCTGGCTTAGCTGTCCTTATAAAACAACATAACATAGGTCAACATTCCAGAAACTCAGACATCAACACAACAGAATCATCAGTAATTGGAACATCAGTAACAATGACAGTATTACTAAGAATACAAGTTATTTCCACCATTATCAATCAACATCCTCCTCGCTTCAGTAACAGCACACTTTTCTCAAGACCCATATCACTTCTACTCCTGGCTAAACTATTTCAGCAGCTCATTCCAGCCTCTTCTATCCAATACTTGACCCCAAATTACTCAAAATACTGGTAACTTTGGGCATTTCTTGATTTAATGAAAACATATTCACTAATTTTATGCATTTTTCTCAACACTACCATCAACATTTTTTTTAAAACTATTTATGTTGTATTTCCCTATCTATTGTCTTTCATTGCCTATACAATGTAAGAAATTACGCTGGGACTTAAGCTGGGAGATGTGTTAAAACAACAACAACAAAAAAAAAAAAAACAACCAACAACAAAAACTAGTGATGCCGGGTGTGGTGGATCATGTTTATTAATCCCAGCATTTGTGAAGCTGGGTCACTAACAGAGAGAAACAGACAGACATACACAGACACACACAAACACACAAAGCCTCTAACAAACCAAACACAACCACAATGAAAATTTGTACTAATTAGAAGTTTATGTCCTGCTATTTCTTTTTTAAAAATATTTTTATTAGGGCATGGTGGCACACTCTTATAATCCCAGAACTCAGGAGGCAGAGGTAGGAGGATTGCCATGAGTTCCAGGCCACCCTGAAACTACATAGTGAATTCCAGGTCAGGCAGGACCTATCCGATAGGCGAGACCCTATCTCAGAAAAAAAATTAGCAGAGAGAGAGAGAGAGAGAATAGAAAGGCAGAGTGAATGGGCATGCCAGAGCTTCTAGCTGCTGCAAATTAACTCCAGACAAACATGGCACCTTGTGAATCTGGCTTTATGTGGGTACTGGGGAATTGAACCTGGGTCCTTTGGCTTTGCTGGTAAACACCTTAACTGGTAAGCCATCTCTCCAGCCCTGTCCTGCTATTTCTTATGTGGGTTATTCTGTTCCTTTCACAATACACCTTGCTATTTATTCATTCTGATGTAATTCTTCCTCATCCCCAAGCTCCTAGCCTCCCAAGTGCTAGGATAATAAATAAGTGCCATCATGCCTAGAAGAAGTTTCTTTTTGTGGTGCTGGGGATTAACCCAGAGCCTTAAGCATGCTAGGAAATTTCTCTACCAAGGAACTAACTACTTTTTATGTGGATCTCACTAGTTGTTCAAGCTGGCCCTGAACTTGTGATCCTCCCATCTCAGCCTCCAAAATAGCTGTGATTATAGGCATGCAACCAGGCTGAATATTTATCTACATCTGACTCAAGTATAAGCCTTTAAAGGTCAATGCATTATCATTTACCCCTCCCTTCTCAATTTTTTTGATTGTTTGTTTGTGTTTTTTTTGCTTTTTTGAGATAGGGTTTCACTCTAGCCTAGGCTGGCCTAGAATTCACTATGCAGTCTCAGGATGGCCTCAAATTCATGGAGATCCTTCTACCTCTGCATTCCAAGTGCTGGGATTAAAAGCGTGTTTTTGAGGTAGGGTCATGCTCTAACCCAGGCTGACCTGGAATTTACTATGTAGTCTCAAACTGGCCTTGAACTGGCCTCTGCCTCCTGAGTGCTGGGAATAAGCACCACCACCTCCAGGTTTTTTGTTGTTTTTTTTTTTTTTTTTTTATAGTCTCTCCCTGTAGCTCAGGGAGCCTCAAATTTTGAATGACTCTGCCTCAGTATCCTCAATGCTGGATTTGGAGACAAGAGCCAGCCTATCTGACACATAGGCCAAATTTTTTCTACTAGTTCAGTCTAGACTTAAAAATTCAAAACCTTTTTCAGGGGCTAGAGGGATGGCCTAGCAGTTAAAGTGCTTGCCTGTAAGCCTAAGGACTCAGGCTTGATTTCCCAGTACCCATGTAAGCCGGATGCACAAGGTCTGGAGTTCATTTGCAGTGGCTAGAGACCATGGCATGCCCATTCTCTGTTTATCAAATAAATAAACTATAAAAAATTAACCAGCTGGGCGTGGTGGTGCACAACTTTAATTCCAACACTTGGGAGGCAGAGGTAGGATGATCACCATGAGTTCAAGGCCACCCTGAGGCTACATAGTGAATTCCAGGTCAGCCTGGGCTACAGTGAGACCCTACCTCGAAAAACCAAAATATAACAATAATTTTAAAAAAAGAACCTTTCCAGGTGATGTGGTTCACATCTGTAACTTCAGCATTGGGAGATTGAGGCATGATTGTTGTGAATTTGAGGCCAATTTTTGAGCTAAGTAGCAGGCCAGCCAAGGCTACACAGCAATACCCTGTCTCAAAAACCAAACAAAACCACAAAAACCTTACCACAGACTTAAATGCCACAAACCAAGTATTACTTCTCAATTCCACCTCATCTCTAATCCAGTTAATCTCATGTTTTTTTTTTTTTTAATTTTTCAAGGTAGGGTCTCACTCTAGCTCAGGGCTGACATGGAATTTACTATGTCATCTCAGGATGGCCTCGAACTCACGACGATCCTCCTACCTCTGCCTCCCAAGTGCTGGGATTAAAGGCATGCACCACCAGGCCAGGCTCATATGCATTTTTTAATCCTAATCTCCTATTTTTCTAGCTGCTACATCAAACCATTCTTATTTTTCACACAATTAAATGTCCCCAACAAACTCCCAACTTTTTTCACACCTTCTTCTCTTTTTTTTTTTTTGGTTTTCCGAAGTAGGGTCTCACTCTAGCCCAGGCTGACCTGGAATTCACTTATGTACTCTCAGGGTGGCCTCGAACTCACAGTGATCCTCTTACCTCTGCCTCCCAAGTGCTGGGATTAAAGGCGTGCGCCACCACGCCCAGCTACCTCCTTCTCTTTTACTGGTAGTGGGTCATCCTGGCTGCATCTCCATGTGGCTTATTCTACCATGTTTCTGTACTTTTCTTTTCATGGTTCAAGCCTTGGCAAAACAACTAAATTTTAGATGTTATGCAGGTTTCACGGAAAGCAAATCTGTAGATAATGAACTCATGCCAGACCCTACCTTGAAAAACAAAAACAAACAAAAAAAAGAAAGAAAGAAAGAAAAAAGAAATGAAAAGCAGGCTGGAGAGATGGATCGGCACTTAAGGCACTTGCCTGCAAAGCCTAATGGCTCAAGTTTGATCCCCCAATACCAACCTAAAGGCAGATGCACAAAAAATGGTGTATGCATCTGGAGTTCATTTGCAGCTTGCAGTGCCTAGAAGCCATGGCATGCCCATTCTGTCTGTAGCCACGCATGGAGGAGGATGTCTTTAATCCCAGCACTCCAAAGGCAGAGAGAGGTAGGTGGACCTCAGTGAGTTTGAGACCACCTTGAGAGTACATAGTGAATTCCACGTCAGCCTGGAGTGAGACCCTACTTTGAAAAACCAAAAAGAAATGAAAAGCCAGTCTTGACCTTCCACTGCCCAAAAGGGATACATATGCATGTGCTCAAAAGGAAAACCAGAGTTCACTGGTTGTACTTAAACACTCCATAATTCTAAATTAGTATACAGACTCATGACAGGTATCTCAAGGAGTAGGAAGTGGAGAAGAAAAGTAACAAATGAAGCTGAGCGTGGTGGCACAGGCCTTTAATCCCAGCACTCAGGAGGCAGAGGTAGGACGATCACTGTGAGTTCGAGGCCACCCTGAGACTACATAGTAAATTCCAGGTCAGCTTGGTCTAGAGTGAGACCCAACCTTGAAAAAAAAAAGAAAAGAAAAAAAGAAAGGTAATAAATGAGTCAGTGCAGGTTAGAATCCAGAGCCAAATATCCATAAATTCTAAATAAGACAGTCAGAAAAATCTTTTTAAGAAACATTTAATTTACTTGAGAGAAAGAGGTAGGTAGAGAGAGAGAGAGAGAGAATGGGCACGCCAGGGCCTTCAGCTGCTGCAAACGAACTCCAGACACATGTGCCACCTTATGCATCTGGTTTACATGGGTCCAGGAGAACTGAACCTGGGTCTTTAGGCTTCATAGGCAAGCACCTTAACCGCTAAACCAACTCTCCAGAGCTAGAAAAATCTTGTATGCCAATAACAAGTCTTTATCTCATCTCCTTAAACAGGGAACTCCTCCTCTTCTGTTTTTGCAAAGATTGACCTTTTTAAAATAATCACGTGTGTGTGTATGTATGTGTGTGTGTGTGCGCACACATATATACAGAGACAGTGAGAGAGAGAGAGAAAGAATGGGCACATCAGGACCTCTAGCCACTGCAAACAAACTCCAGATACTTGGGCCACTTTGTGCATCTAGCTTATGTGGGCATTGGGGAATTGAATCTGGGTCTTTAGCTTTGCAAGCAAGTGCCTTAACTGCTAAGCTTTCTCTCCTGCCCTCCACTTCCTTTCTGAAGTACAAACACATGCTCTTCTACAGCTTGACATCTAATATAGGTCTTAAGATTTACTTTGGTACTGTACAGTTCCAACATTCTTGTTCTTGTTTGATGTTTTGCCTCACCCTTGCCCAAAACAACTTTCTTAATATGTCTCTCCTATCACAAAGTATTTAATTCTACTCTTTATTTTTCCGTTTCAATCTCTCATATCTTTTCAACAAAGCAGTAATTCTTAACCTGGGGGTAGAAGGTATGTATGTGTCTTTAGAAGAGCTTATTGGAATTGAAAATTCAATATTGTAGTTGCACATTTATAGTATTTCATTTCATTGTTTATTCATTCATTATTTATATTCAGTAAAACCGGAAAAACCTTGATCAGTGAGGATCTAAAAAAGGGTGTTGGGTGTTGTTGGTTTAAGCAAAAAGGCAGCAAAGGATGGGCTAAGATTTCCTATGATCTCCCAAAACACAGTTTATTTATAATTTACTGTTTATGATGAAAGAGAAACACTGCAACATCATTTCATTGTTGAATAGATCAAATTTATGTAAACTGAACTACTGACATCAATTCTCCATGTATAGATTTTCTGTACATCCTTAGATAATAATGAATAAATGTCAGGTTGAGCAATACAAACCTTTTCCTGTAATACAGTTTTAGAAAGTACCACTCATGCCCATTTAACTTCTAGCTACTCACAGATTTGGAAAATAAAATGTTTTATTTCAAATATAAATCTTATTGGAAATGATCTTTTCAAGAGGATCGGCTAGAGGTAGATATAAACAGGGATTATTGAAACACAAAATGGATTAGATGCAGCTTAATTTAAAGGAGAAATTCCCTAAAAATAAAACAATCGTGAGAGCTAAAATAAAATCCAATATAATTTTAGCAGGGAAGCACTGAAAAAGTGCACCATGGAAATATTTGCAAGATTTAAAAACTCTTAAATCTTATACAGAATTGAGAGAAAAAAAAAAACATATGAAGTGAATGTAATCACAAGTTAGGGTCAGAGAGGGATCGGGATGGAAGAACACAGTCCTTAAGAAATGATCTATTTAACCTGGGAGCCAGCCACACTCACACTTCCTCAAAATGATCAAGATCCTAGGCCATTTTCTCTATCTTCACCATTCTCACTGTCAAATGTGTAGCAACTCTGTTTTTGTTTTCCAATTACTGAATGGATATGAACATTTGGGGGGCAAATATGTCTGGTTAAAACGAATCCTTCGTTATAAATAGGGGAAGCAAGATAACTATGAAACATAAAAAGCATATAGTTTTCAAAGGTAAGGGGTAAACTACAGAAATTATGTGCTCATTTGGGGAAATACAAAGGGACAGGTAAGAAAGTGAAGGGTTTATGCAGAGAAAAACACGACTGGAAGTGGGGGCAGGAGAGAAGGGCCTGGGTACATTACCTGTTCATACTGCCGGAGTTGGTGCCAGTAAGGCCCACACGGGGTGGGTGGGATATTTCAGACAACTGGCGCCCCCAAAATGGAGATGAGGTACATGCACTTGAGGGAGGGAGCTAGCAGGGGTGCCCCTCCAGGGTGGAGATGGCCAAGACGGGAAGATGGGGGGGGTGGATGCCCGGGTAATGAGTAATGGTAGGACGGAAGCTGCAGGCGAAGAGGTCCAACAATCCCTGAAGGAGAAACGGAGCTGTGCCTCACCCCAGTGGGAGACAGAGGTGGCTTTACCTGCAGCGGCCGTGGGGGGCCGGTTCGCCTCTCGCTGTCTCTCCAGCACCAGTTCCCCTCCTTCTACGCAACCTAACACGATGTTCCTGCCCGCCCCGCATCCTCATTGGTCGACGTCCATTGCCACTCACCGGACGAGCAAACGCAAAACAGCGCAAGGGGTGGGACTACAAACAGTTCCCCTCCCCCTCCTCCATCAAGTTAGATTGAGAGTGCACGGAGAGGCCTATCCGGTTTCTAGGGCCAAGACCAAGCCTGCAGATTGCTTGAAAAGGGCCTAGCCAGAGGAACGGTCTCATGGTACGGAAAACCGGTCCAGGGGATTAAATTCTCTACTGTATTTACCGAGCATAAACTCCGGGGGAAGGGTTCCGCATTAGGTCAGCTCCGCCTCCCTCAAGAGCTTCTGTCAATCCCTCTCCTATGGTGATTACACTTTATCCCACCACCCAATCCAAGGTGCCAAATCTTTCCTCTCTCAGAGTTAAAGCAGTTACTGGAGTAAGGGGTCTTTTGCTTTCACAAGATAAAACATTTCTACCACAACCCATGACACTGGTTTGCATGTTTTGACACTTAAACCATTCAGTTGCACGACTGATTTCCAGAAAGTGATCTCAGGTACCCTATAACAATGCCCTGGCCCTCCACCCCAAAACACGCATCCACTTCCCACCTACAACCTTGGCCCCTCCTCACTCCTCCTGAAACAAAATAATCATTTTTCCATGGGTG
The DNA here is from genome assembly GCA_036346955.1 of Dipus sagitta. NCBI lineage: Eukaryota > Metazoa > Chordata > Mammalia > Rodentia > Dipodidae > Dipus > Dipus sagitta. The sequence continues at coordinate 67,588,288 of CM070779.1, read as the reverse complement.
GCACTGAAACAGTCCATCTGACATGTTGGTCAATGTCCACTTTTTTTTTCCCCCAAAGTAGGGTCTCACTCTAGCCCAGGCTGACCTGGAATTCACTATGTAGTCTCAGGGTGGCCTAGAACTCACGGCAATCCTCCTACCTCTGCCTCCCATGTGGTGGGATTAAAGGTGTGTGCCACCTCGCCTGGCAATATCCACTTTTCAATGCTACTTGAGATCATTTATTTATTTATCTTCTGAGGAAGGGTCTCAACCTAGCCCAGGCTGACCTGGAATACACTATGTAGTCCCAGGCTGGCCTCAAACTCAAGCTGATCTCCCTACCTCTACCTTCCAAGTGCTGGGATTAAAGGTGTGCACCATCATGCCCAGTTTGAGACCACTCTTAATTCCCAAGAACATTAGTTAATCCCATAGTAATGGTATGCAAGATTAAATCCCCCAAAGTAAACTGTTAGTAAGAAACAGCTGCTTCTGGGGGCTGGTGAAATGGTTTAGCAGTTAAGGCATTTGCCTACAAAGCCTAAGGACCAGGGTTCGTTTCCCCAGGACCCATGTAAGCCAGATGCACAATGAGGTGCATGTGTCTGGAGTTCATTTGCAGTGGCTAAAGGCCTTGGCACACCCATTTTCTCTATCTGACTATCTCTCTCAAATAAATAAAAAACAGCTGCTTCAGCCAGACATGGTAGCATGACTTTAATCCCAGCACTAGGGAAACAGAGGTAGGAAGATCATTGTGAGTTTGAGGCCATCTTGGGACTACACAGTGAGTGCTAGGTCAGTCTGGGCTAGACTGAAACCCAACCTTGGAGGAAAACAAAACAAAACAAAACAAAAAAAAAAACAGCCACTTCAGTACAGACCACTGGTTTACGCTGAAAAGTATCCCTGAAATATTACTTTCTGTTCTAGGACACAAAATTAGAAAAAAAAAAAAAATCAACTTAGATCTCCTGTTTCCTTTTTTTTTTCTTTCTTTCTTCTTCTTCTTCTTCTTCTTTTTTTTTTTTTTTTTGGTTTTTCGAGGCCTCTAAATCACAGCAATCCTCCTACCTCTGCCTCCCAAATGCTACGATTAAAGGCATGTGCCACCATGCCCTACTTAGATCTCCTATTTCTAAAGATCACAGTATTGACATTAGCAATGTTAGGAACATACAGTTAACAATAATGTAAGCACTGTACTATTTCCCATTCACTTTGGCTCAAAACTTCCTATAGTTTTTATCCAATCATCTTCAGGCCTCACTGACACTACCTCAATATATTTTACTAGATTTCAGAGGTGGCAGAGACTTTGGCTATCATTACAAGTCAACCACCTTGATTTAACTAAGAAACTAAGTGGCAAGTTGGAAGTCAGCTGTCTAACTTCTATTTCTGCTGCCACATCCCTTATTCATGCAGAAACTTGTATAAAAGAGGACAAAGCCTCACAACTGACCTCTCTTCCAACTAGTGTATCTTGCTACCAAATTAATTTCCTAATATACAATTAGGCCACATCAATTTCATGCTTTAAAACTTTCAGGTTCAAGCCGGCCATGGTGGCACACACATTTAATCCCAGCACTTGGGAGGCAGAAGTAGGAGGATCACCACGAGTTCAAGGCCACCCTGAGACTCCATAGTGAATTCTAGTTCAGCCTGGGCTGAGACCCTACCTTGAAAAACCAAAAAAAAAAAAAAAAAAAAAAAAATTCAGGTTCTCTCTTAAAGACATAAATGATAGTTGGGCATAGTGGAACATGGCTATAATTCCAGCACTAGGGAGGCTAAGGCAATCAGGCAGATGGTTAAATTTGAGACCTGAACAGGCTACATAGAGACCCTGACTAAAAACAAAACTTAAGATAGAAGCCGGGTATGGTGGTACACGCCTTTAATTCCAGCACTTGGGAGGCAGAGGTAGGAGGATCACCATGAGTTCAAGGCCAGCCTGAGACTACTAAGTGAATTCTAGGTCAGCCTGGACTGGAGTGAGACCCTACCTCCAACCCCCCCCCCAAAAAAAAACTTAAGACCGCACCTTGCCTATTTAGTCTCAATTTTCACTGTCATTCTACATAAACATTTATATGCTACTCAAGAAAGTGAAATTACTACTGCCATATTTTTTATATGGGTATAGTTAATACTGCTGCCTCCAACTGCACACCATCTTTTTAATTCATTTCTTTGCCATGTCAAAATCCTCTCTAAAATCTACATCAAATGCCTCTTCATTCATCATCTCAACTTTCGTTGCTGTTGTTGTTTCATCCAGAGTCTCACACTATATAGGTCAGGCTGTCCTGGAACTCTCTATGTAGCCCAAGCTGGCCAAAAATTCATGGCAAGTGCTGTGATAACAGGTGTGAGGCATTATGCCTGGCTATCTAAACATTTATTGAGTAACTTAATAATACTGGAGATACAAGGATGAAGATACAAGTTATAATCACTACCCATTGGGCATTGTGGCAAATTCTTATACATCCAGCACAGGGGAGGTAGAGACAAAAGCATCAGGAATTCAAGGCCAGCCCTGGGATACATGAAACAATGACTAAAAATAAATAAATAAATAAACAAATAAATAAATAAATAAAAATTGTGAGGGAAGAGGCTGGAGCAATGGCTCAGTGGATAAAGCACTTCCGGGGCAAGCATGAGTATCTGAGTTTGGATCCTCAGAATCCACTATTAAAAGACAGATGCAAAAGCCGGGCATGGTGGTACACGTCTTTAATCCCAACACTTAGAAGGCAGAGGTAGGAAGATTGCGTGAGTTTGAGGCCACCCTGAGACTACATAGTGAATTCCAGGTCAGCCTGGACTAGAGTGAGACCCTACCTTGAGCACCTCCACCCCCCCGCCCCGCAAAAAAAAAAAACAAGATGCAGGCCAGATGTGGTGGCGCACACCTTTGATCTCTTGGAAGATGCACTTGGAAGGCAAAAGTAGGATCACTGTGAATTTGAGGCCAGCCTGGAACTACAGAGTGAGTTCTAAGTTAGCCTGGACTAGAGTGAGACCCTACCTTGAAAACAAAACAGACAGATAGACACACACATTCACACACATCGACACACAGACCTAGACACACACACACACACACACACACACACACACGTGCGCGCGCGCGCGCCAGGTGTGATGGCGCATACCTTTAATCCCAGCACTGGAGAAGCAGAGGTAGGAGGATCGCTGTGAGTCTGAGGCCACCCTGACTACATAGTGAATTCCAGGTCATCCTGGGCTAGAGACAAAACCCTACCTTGAGGGGGCTAGAGAGATGGCTCAGCAGTTAAGGTGCTTACTTGCCTGCAAAGCCTAACAACCCATGTTCAATCCCCCAGCACCCATATAAAGCCAGATGCACAAAGCAGCACATGTGCCTAGAGTTCATATGCAGCAGCTAGAGGCCCTGGTGTACCCGTTCATTCTCGTTCTCTCTCTGCTTGAAAATAAATAAGTAAATATATTTAAAAAAAATAAACCTACCTTGAAAAAATTAAAAGAAAAAAGAAAAACTATAACCCCCTCCCCTCAACTCCTGGTATGTGAGAGCATATTTGTGTTCATATGTGGGGAGAAAGAGCAAGGACTATAATGACAAAGGTGATGGATAGAAATGATTATAACACACGATGATGATGAAATAAGCAGGAGGTCCTCAAAGGAGCACACAAAAATTAATTTAGGAGGAAAATATGTCACAGAAGTAGTTTCTTATTGAAGGGAGGAAGAAGATGAAGGTAGACCATAAGAAAGGGATACCGAGGTAGTACTGACAGTGTGAGGAAAGGCCAAACAAAACATGACACCAAGCAGCAGCATGAGACACAGATATAAAGAACTACAAGTAGTTCTGTAGTTCAGTCTTCCCAAGTGTAAATCACGTGGACATAAGGAACAAGGGACAGATAATGGACATACAATGGAGAGCCATTTTCTTACAGGTACATAAAAAGCCACAGAAAGATTGAAATGACATGCTCAGAACTCCACTTGGTTACCTAACTCTGATTTTGAGAACACACAATCAGGCAGGAGGATGCTGTGAGTTTGGAAAACAGGTGCATAGTGCATGTCTGCTAATTTGTTTCTTTCTCTTCGGCAAAGAAATGCCCAGTGGGAATAACTAAACTTAAGCTCCCCAACCCACCCCCTTGTGTGTGTGCATGCATGTGTTTGCATGTGAGTGCATGTGTGAGTTGAGGCAAAAGTGTGCTGTCAGTAGTCTTCTTCAACTGCTCTCCAACTATTCACAAAAGGTCTCTTACGTAAACCCAAGCTCACCGATTCAGCTGCTCTACCTTGTACTACCTTGTACTAAGGTGAGTACCTCCTGAACACTGGGATTAGATGTGTGCTACCACACATGGCTGCTATATGGATGCTGGAGATCTGAACTCAAGCCCCCGTGGCTTGCACAACAAGCACTTTACCAACTAAGCCATCTCCCCAGCCCTACATGTAAGATCTTGAGTGGGAAACTGAATCTGATTTCTATCTATATACAGCCAGACAGCAACCCTACTCTCCTCTGTGGCCAAGCATTTTTTTTTTTAAGACCATCTTCTTAACCAGGTTCTCTAAATAGCATTCCTATTAATTTGTGAGCTATGTAGTATCCTTCTAATAAATTCCCTTTCTGGTGAAGTCAGCCAAAAGATCTCAGTTATTTGCAACCAAAAATCCTAACAAGATGATTACATTTCTGAACTATAGCAATGTGATTCAAAATGAAATCGTAGGAAGGAAGACAGAGGACCTAGAAATATTTAGGAGATAAGGATCAGTCACACCTTTAACCCTAGCTGAGGTAGAAGGACTGCCATGAATTTGAGGCCAGCATGAGCAAGAGTGAGGTTCAGGTCAGCTTGAGCTAGAAGTTAAACACTGTCTTAAAAACAAAACAAGGGCTGGAGAGATGGCTTAGCAGTTAAAGCATTTGCCTGTGAAGCCTAAGGACCCAAGTTTGATTCTCCAGGTTCCATGTAAGCCAGATGCACAAGGTAGCACATGCATCTAAAGTTCATTTGCAGCAGCTGAAAGCCCTGGCATGCCTATTCTCTCTCTCTCTTTCAAATAAATACATAAAAATATGGTATAGCTCATAGCATGTTAAGTAGAACATTCAATAGACTGGCTTTGTAAGTCTTAAAAAGTCCAGCTTGGAGATAGAATGAGAGTTATCAACAAGTGGTAGGTATAAATGGAGATTTTCCAGACAACATGAATAGACCAAGTATAAAAAACAAAACAAAACAAAAAACTGGTGTACGCCTATAATGCTATCACTCAAGAGGCGGAGGTAAGAGGATCACCAAGAGTTGGAAGCCAGCCTGGAGCTACACAGTGAGCTCCAGGTCAGGCTGGGCTAGAGTGAGAAGCTGCCTCCGAAACAAACAACAAAAACCCCCTACTCAAATAGAATTGGGAGACAATAGAAAATATTTCTAATTGTGCAGGTCCATTTCAAACAAACTACCTGCCATGACTAAGCCATTATGTGAAAGTCCAAGGTAGAGAGAGAACTTTGGGCTTTTCCAAAAGTTAGAAATAAAAAGTTTTATTTAAAATATCCTACATTTTTGGGCTGGAGAAATGGCTTAATGGTTAAGGCACTTGCCTGCAAAGCCCAAGGACCTAGGTCCAGTTCCCCAGGACCCATGTAAGCCAGAAGAACAAGTTGGCACACACATCTGGAGTTCATCTGCAGTGGCTGAAGGCCCTGGAGTGCCTATTCTCTCTCTCTCTCTCTCTCTATCCATCTGCCCCTCTCTCTCAAATAAATAAATAAATTTACATTTTAAAAAATCCAACATTTTGGGCCGGGCGTGGTGGCACACACCTTTAATCCCAGCACTCAGGAGGCAGAGGTAGGAGGACTGCCGTGAGTTCGAGGCCACCCTGAGACTCCATAGTGAATGCCAGGTCAGCCTGGGCCAGAGTGAGACCCTACCTCGAAAAACAAAAAACAAAAAACAAAAACAAAAATCCAACATTTTTGCTGGGCGTGGTAGTGCATGCCTTTAATCCCAGCACTTGGGAGCCAGAGGCAGGAGAATCGCCATGAGTTTGAGACTACCCTGAGACTACATAGTGAGTTCCAGGTCAGCCTGGGCTAGAGCAAACCCTACCTTGAAAAAAAAAAGTAGATAAATAAGTAAGTGAAATATCCTACATTTTAGGGCTGGAAAAATGGCTCAGCAGTTAAAGTGCTTGCCTGCAAAGCATGATGGCCTGGTGTACTCATTTGGAGTTCGTTTGAAGCAGCAAGATGACCTAGCATGCCTATATTCCATCTCTCTCTCTCTTACACACACACATACAAATAAATAAATAAAAATTTTAATTAAAGAATTTTTTCTGGTGCTGGAGACATGGCTTAGCAGTTAAGGTGCTTGCCTGAGAAGCCTAAGGACCCAGGTTCAATTCCCCAGTACCACGTAATCCAAATGCACATGGTGGTGGTGCATGCGTCTGGAGTTTATTTGCAGTGGCTGGAGGCCCTGGCATACCCATTCTCTCTTTCTCTCTCTCTCTGTTAAATAAATAAATAAATAAATAAATAATTTTTAAAAACATTCTGGGCCTGGAAAAATGGCTCAGTGGTTAAGGCACTTGCCAGTGTAAACCACACAACCAGGGTTCCCTTCCCCAGTACCCAGGTAAGACCAGATGCACAGAGTGGTACATGTATCTGGAGTTCGTTTACAGTGGCTAGAGGTTCTAGCATGTTCATTCACACAGTCCCTCTCTCCTCTCCTTGCAAAAAAAAAAAAAAAAAAAATTTTTTTTTAAGTTTAAATATCAGAGTGGTGGCGCACACCATTCATCCCAGCACTTGGGAGGCAGAGGTAGGAGGATCGCCGTGAATTCAAGGCTACCCTTAAACTACAGAGCAAATTCCAGATCAGAATGGGCTAGAGCAAGAACCTACCTCAAAAAAAAAAAAAATTAATAATAATAAAAAAAGACATTGCGGGAACACTTAGAAGCCATAGATTGTTACTAGAAAAATTTCAGTGCCAGGGATGGGATACCTTCCAGTGAGTTGTTGGCCAGGGAGGTCCCCGATACCCCCAAAGCATTATAGGCCATTGCTGAGGCCCTTGGTTTCCCACCAGGAATAGATGGTAAGACCCTATTGCTGTAAACTCCACATACTTGGGCTGCAAGATCACTGAAAAATCCTGCTGGAGCTGTGCTGAAAACCTCTTCCATGTAGACCAGCTGACAGAAATCTGGAAAAAGTCACGCTGTATGCAGTTCAATGGGCGAGAGAGAACTCAACCGTGAAGATACTCAACAGTGGATACTGCAAGCCTTAAATTTGGCCAGTTAGGCCAAATGAGCACAATAGTAGCATGTCTGTTATGGGGGAAACAAACCACCCTCTAATTTGACTGGAGGCCCACACTCCATGGGAGGGAATGCATCCCCGATACTGAAAACCTACAACAGGGGTCATGAGCCCTAACATCTGTTGCTGTCTAGCTAAATGTATACATTATGCTCAGCTAACTGCCCAGTAAGCACTTCTCTTAATGTTCATACCCATGTACTAATGCTACTCTCACTTTTGGTTAGAGAAGCTTCTCCTTTCAGATGGCAGTGACCTTGGGATGACTAAGAAGGCACCATGGCGCTGAGAAGAAGTGACAGAGGAGCACTCAGCACTGAGACATCTCCATTGCCTTCCAAGGCTAAGCGTCCATTGCAGAAGAGGTGGCAGAAAGAATGTAAGAGCCAAAGGAAGGGTAGGGCTCCTTACAATGTGCTCCTCCAGACACAAAATGGCCTGAATATCCATGATCTCTCAATTCCTGATACTACGTACACAAGACCATCATAATAGCAGGAAAAGATCATGACATCAAAATAAACGAGAGACTGATTGAGAGGGGAAGGGGATATGATGGAGAGTGGAGTTTCAAAGGGGAAAGTGGGGGGGGGGGAGGGAATTACCATGGGATATTGTTTACAATTATAGAAGTTGTCAATAAAAAATAAAAAATAAAAATAAAGAAAAAAATACATTGCAGTTAATCCCAGTGCTGAGGTAGGAGAATTCTGAGTTTGAGGTCATCCTGAGCTACAGACCCTGCCTGGAAAAAAACAAACAAAATTCATTAGAAGTAGGCATGATTGCTCATGCCTCTAATCTCAGCACTCAGGAAGCTCAGGTAGGAGGATCATTACAGATTTGGGGCCAGCCTGATCTATATGGCAAATTCAAGATAGGTATGGTGGCATACACCTTTAATCCCAATACTGTAAGGAGGCTAAGGCAGGAATATCATCATGAATTCAAGGTCAGCTGGGCTACAGAATGAGATCCAGGTCAACCTGGGCTAGAGTAAACTCTACCTCAAAAAAAAAAAAAAAAAAAAAGTGGTGTGGGGAATGGGGAGACAGCTTAGTGGTTACAGCATTTGCCAGTGAAGTCTAAGGACCCGGGTTTGATTCCCCAGGACCCACATAAGCCAGATGCACAAGGGGGCACACGTGTCTGGAGTTCATATGCAGTAGCTAGAGGGCCTGGAATGCCCATTCTCTCTTTCCCTCTATCTGTCTCTTTCTCATAAATAAATAAATAAAATACTTAAAAAAGGAAAAGAAATAGCAAGCTCCAGGATACCTTAGGCTACAGAATGGGATCATTATCTCAAAAACAAACAATGCAAACCTGACTGCAACAGTAAAGTGGTACCGAGGAGTGGGATTACTGCTAGATACCTGACCATGTGGCTTTGGCCTTTTGGAACTGATTTTTCAAGAGAAATGTGGAAGGATTTGAAACCCTGGCCTAAGAGACACCTTGCAGTATTTTAAGTACAGACTGATGGACTATTCTGGTTAGAGTTGAAAGGCCTGCATGCAGTAAGAACTATGGACTGTGAGGGTTGGCTTATGAGGGTGACAAAGAGCTTTGCTTGGACTGAGCTAGAAGCAGTTTGAGAGGCTTGCTGTTATGGCTGTGTCCTGAGAAGTTGTACAGGGTTGCACTGAGTAGAAATGGACTGGTTTGAGCAGAGGGATATAGCACCAAAAAAAAAAAAAAAGAAATCTTTGGGCCTAAACTGCTGCCCATTCACCTGCAAATCGTTTGAGAGATTACAACCATTGAATTGGGGCAGGTAACCTGTACTGGGGCAAGAGGAAGAATGTAGACTCTTTTGAAGGGACCTGAGTGTTCAAGGAGTGTCCTGTTCTTCAAAGTTTGCTTTATTCCCCCCTGGATTAACAAATTGGTACCCTCCCTGGTATTGTGGAGTATATGAAATGAAGGAAAGAGAGGGTCAATGAGTTTGCAACACAGTCTTGTATTTTGGAAATAACAGTGGTGGTAGTGTGAAGCAGGTTTGCTGGATTGCCTGCATGGAGACCCGATGGAGACAGTGAGGATGAACCATGGATTGCAGTGGAGACCCAGTAGAGATGCTTGGACCAACAGGTGGCTTCTAAGGAAAGCTGCCAGCCCTGGTGAAGTTTTCCAGGACTGTGAGTAACCTACCTGGAGGGGCAGAGTTAGAACTCCAGAGACTTGTTGCTGGCTAGAATTACCAGACTTGGAGATGTGTCACTAGCTAGAGTTGTTGGACTTGAAGCTACAGAGTTTGATGTTTGCCCTGTTTAAATCTTGTATTTATTGAATGTTTCTTTCCTATGTCCAGTGCCATCTTTTGCAGTGTGAATGTTTATTCTAAACCATTATGGTTTGGGTGGGTAATTTTTGGTATTATGGCTCAGTTAAAAGACGCTGGACTAAAAATAAAAATTAAAAAAAAAATTCTTTAAAAAAAAGGGCTGGGATTGATCTACCATATGACCCAGCTATAGCACTCCTAGGCATATATCCTAAGGACTCATCTCATTTCCTTAGAAGCATGTGCTCAACCATGTTTATTGCTGCTCAATTTATAATAGCTGGAAAATGGAACCAGCCTAGATGTCCCTCAACTGATGAGTGGATAATGAAGATATGGCACATTTATACAATGGAGTTTTACTCAGCAGTAAAGAAAAATGAAGTTATGAAATTTGCAGAAAAGTGGATGGATCTGGAAAGGATTATACTAAGTGAGGTAACCCGGGCCCAGAAAGCCAAGCACCACATGTTCTCCCTCATATGTGGATCTTAGCTACAGATGATTGGGCTTCTGTGCGAGAAGGAAAAAACTCAGTAGCAGAGGCCAGTAAGTTAAAAAAGGAGATAGAAAGGGAAGAGAAAGAAAGGGAGGAGGGCTTTTATTAGGTTGGTATTGTATATATGTAAGCAGATAGATTGAGATGGGGAGGGGATATGATGGAGAATGGAATTTCAAAGGGGAAAGGGGGGGAAGGTAATACCATGGGATATTTTGTATAATCATGGAAAATATTAATAAAAATTGAGAAAATAAAAAAAAAAGGGCTGGGGAGATGGCTTAGCGGTTAAGTGCTTGCCTGTGAAGCCTGAAGACCCCAGTTCGAGGCTCAATTCCCCAGGACCCATGGTAGCCAGATGCACAAGGGGGCGCACGTGTCTGGAGTTCGTTTGCAGTGGCTGGAGGCCCTGGTGTGCCCATTCTCTCTCTCTCTCTCTCTCTCTCTCTCTCTGCCTCTTTCTCTCTGTCTGTCCCTCTCAAATAAATAAATAAAAATTAAAATTAAAAAAAATATTCTTTAAAAAAAAAGACGCTGGACTATGAGGATGTATGAACATCATTAGGATTGATAAAAAAAAGATGGGAACTTTTAAAGATGGACTGAATGCATTGCATTTTACATCATGTATAGTTATCAATTTATGGGAGCCAGGGGGAGGAATGTGGTGGTTTGATTCAGGTGTCCCCCATAAACTTAGGTGTTCTGAATGCTAGGTTTCCAGCTAATGGAGATGTGGGAATTAACACCTCCAAGAGGCAGTGTATTGTTGGGGGTGGGCTTATGGGTGTTATAGCCAGCTCCCCCTTGCTAGTATTTGTTGATATTGTCCATCTTATGTTGGCCAGGGGGCGATGACCACCCTTTGCTCAGGTTGTCATTTTCCCAGCCATTGTGGAGCTTCCCCCTCGGGCCTGTAAGCCAAAATAAACCTCTTTTTTTCCCACAAGCTGCTCTTGATTGCGTGATTTCTACCAGCAATGCAAACCTGACTGTAACACCATGTAAAGATAGATACATAAGGTGGCGCTTGTGTCTGGAGTTCGTTTGCAGTGGCTAGAGGCTCTGTCATGTCCATTCTCTCTGTCGTTTTTCTTGCAAATACATAAATAAATATTTTTTTAATAAATTGATTGCTTTATTTGTTTGAGAGAGAATGGGCATGCCAGGGTCTCTTATTGCTGCAAATGAACTCCAGATGCATAAACACCAGTTTGTGCATCTGGCTTTATGTGGTACTGGGGAATCAAAACCTTGTCAGCAGGCTTTATATGCAAGAGCCTTTTACCTCTTAGCTATCTCTCCAGTGCTGTATTTATTTTACTTATTTATGTATTTGAGAGAACCAAAAAAAGAGAGGGTACATATGTCAGAGCCTCTTGCTGCTGTAAACAAACTCCAGACACAGGCACCAATTTGTGCATCTAATATTACATGAGCACTGGAGAACTGAACCCAGACCAGCAGGTTTTGCAAGCAAACATCTTTAGCCACTAAGCCATTTTCCCAGCCCGGGACACTCCATTTCTTTTTCTTTTTTTTTTTTTTTTTTGGTTTTTCAAGGTAGGGTCTCACTCAGGCCCAGGCTGACCTGGAATTCACTATGTAAACTCAGGGTGGCCTTAAACTCACAGCAATCCTCCTACCTCTGCCTCCTGAGTGCTGGGATTCAAGGCTTGCGACATTCTTTACTTAACATCCATATCTCACATTTTTAAATCCTTTATTTTTCTCCTAATCTTCAAATCTATCATCTACTTCTGCCTTTACTGGTTCAGTTTATCAATTTTATCTCCCTGGACTATAGTGGTTGTCTTATAATTGGTTCTTATCTATTTTGTCTATTTAATTGTTTTTTTGAGGGGGTTCGGGGAAGAGGACATAGTACTAGGGAATTGAATCACAAGGCTACTCTACCACTGAACTACACTCTATTCCCTAATTTCTGTAACAAACCTGAAACCTGTATCTTCCAGTAAAGGACAATGAGGCATACAGAGATTGGTAATTTGTCCAACATACTATAAATTGAGAAAAGTGATACAAATTTAGGCAGTGTAACTTCTGCAGTCAGCCATCTAGGTTATATGCCCCTACTATAAATTCTCTCCTAGGTAGGCATGGTGACTCATTATACCTATAACCCCAGCACTCGGGAGGCAGAAGCAAGATGATCATCGGTAAATTCAAAGGACAGCCTGGGCTATACAAGGAGACCCAATCTCAAACAAGGAAATAAGCAAAAATAAAAAGAAGTTCTCCCTTAATAGCCAGTGCTTCTCTTTGTAGTAGAGCCTGAGTGATCACATAACTTTGATGACCCTCTCCCATTAGAATACAAGCCTTAGAATACAAGCTCCTCAATGGCAAGGACTGATCATGATTTCCTCTGGTGGTAATGGCATTCCAAGTACTTTTGCAGAAAAATGAAACTAGCGAAGGTGTGTGAGAGTGAAGGTGCGGAGGAGTAATGAGGTTTCTGAGCAAAGGCAATGTCTTTCCTTACTCAGCAGTGACAACAAATGGCAGTGACATGCTTTCCTACCAGAAATATTCAGAGAGGCATCATAAAATCTTAATGGGAATGGTGGCACGCGCCTTTCAATCCCAGCACTCAGGATCAGAGGTAGGAGGATCACCCTGAGTTCGAGGCTACCTTGAAACTACATAGTGAATTCCAGGTCAGCCTGAGAAGGGCGAGACCCTACCTTGAAAAACAACAACAACAAAAAAATCCTAAGGTTCTTAGGGGCTTTACCTCTTCCTGCCTTTTCACAGGCAGGAGCTCTTCACACTTTCTCCTCTTTCTTTCTCTAAATCTAATAAAGTCTCTCTAAAAAAATCTTGGCTGGACATGCACAAGGGGGGCATGCATCTGGAGTTCGTGTGCAGTGGCTGGAGGCCCTGCCGCACCCATGCTCTTTCTCTCTTTCTACCTGCCTATTTCTCTCCTTCCCTCTCTCAAATGAATAAATAAAGTAAATTTTTAAAAATCTAGAAGCCTGGACTAGAGTGAAACCCTACCTTGAAAAACCAAAAAAAAAAAAAAAATCTAGAAGCCGGGAGTGGTGGCGCGCATCTTTAATCCCAGCACTCGGGAGGCAGAGGTAGAAGGATTGCCGTGAGTTTGAGGCCACCCTGAGACTCCGTAGTGAATTCCAGGTCAGCCTGGGCCAGAGTGAGACCCTACCTCGAAAAACCGAAAAAAAAAAAAAAAAAAAAATCTTGGCTGGGCATGGTGGCACATGCCTTTAATCTCAGTACTTGGGAGGAAGACGTAGGATCACTGATGAGTTCAGGCCAGCCAGGGACTACAGAGTGAGTTCCAGGTCAACCTGGGCTAGAATGAGACCATACCTCAAAAAAAAAAAAAGGTGGGTAAAGTGGGTTGGAGAGATGGCTTAGCAGTTAAGGTGCTTGCCTGTGAAGCCAAAGGACTCAGGTTCAGTTCCCCAGGACCCACGCAAGCCATATGCATAAGGTGGCACATGCGTCTGGAGTTTGTTTATAGTGGTTAAAGAAAGCCCTGGAGTGTCCATTCTCTCTCTCTTTCAAATAAATAAAAGAAAACAAAAAACACAAAAGCTTAAGAATCTTCACTTTTCAGGACCTATACTAAACACAGCTTTACATAGAGCAAAGGGGGCTGTATACACTACTAATAATCACTCTTGAAAATAATGAAATTTTAGTTATCCCCTTAGATTTAGAATTGTAGCACCTCAGTGATGACCAATTTAATATACTATAATGACTTAAAAAGTAGCGCATGGATTTTTAAGAATATTTTATTTTTATTTATTTGAGAGAGGGGGACAAAGAAAGATGTGTGTGTGTGTGTGTGTGTGTGTGTGTGTGTGTGTATGTGTGTGTGTGTGTATATATATATATATATATATATATATATATATATATACACACACATATATATATATATATATATATATATATATATATATATATGGACAGAGAATGAGAATGGGCACGCCAGGGCATCCAGCTACTGCAAACAAACTCCAGATGCATGTGTCACCTTGTGCATCTGGCTTACATGGGTCCTGGGAATTGAACCTGAGTCCTTTGGTTTTCAGGCAAGTGCCTTAACCACTAAGCCATCTCTCCAGCCCAGATTTATTTATTTATTTATTTTTAGTTTTGCAAGGTAGGGTCTCACTCTGGCCCAGACTGACCTAGAATTTACTATGTAGTCTCAGTGCGGCTTTGAACTCATGGTGATCCTCCTACCTCTGCCCAGCAGATTTATTTATTTTTAAATCAATCTCATTGCACACTCCCCCACTTAGAGTTTTTGACCTGAGTCTGAAGGCAGAAAACAAGAGCCTAATCTTGAATGATTGCTGTTTTTAAAGTTAGACTGAATCTGAAGACATTCTTCAATGGCTCATGGTCATTGAAGTGAAACTAGTATACTGGGTTTCAGAGAAAGAATCCAACTTGACTTTGTACTACCACCTTTGCACAAAAATAAATAACAAGCTGGGCATGGTGGCACATGCCTTTAAGAGGTAGGAGGATCACCAAGAGTTCAAGGCCACCCTGAGACTACATAATGAATTCCAGGTCAGCCTGGCCTAGAGTGAAACCCTACCTCGAAAAACCAAATAATAATAATAAATAAATAAATAACAAGGGCTGGAGAGACAGCTTAGTGGTTAAGGTTAAGGTTAAGCCTTCAAAGCCAAAGGATCCCAGTTTGATTCTCCAGGACCCATGTAAGCCAGATGCACAAGGGGACACATGCATCTGGAGTTCATTTGCAGTGGCTGAAGGTACTGGCGTACCCATTCTCTCTCTCTCTCTCTGCCTCTTTCTCACTATCAAATAAATAAAATATAAAAAATAAATAAATAACAAGCTTGGCATGCTGGCACACGCCTTTAGTCCTAGCACTAGAGAGGCAGAGGATTACCATGAGTTTGAGGGCGCCTTGAGCCTACACAGTGAATTCCAGGTCAGCCTGTGTTAGAGAGAGTCCCTACCTCGAAATCCGCCTCCCAAAAATAATAAATAAATAAATAAATAACACATACATAATTTAGAGTGAGTGCTGGGTCAGCCTGGGTTAGAGTGAGACCCTACCTTGCCTCTTTCTTTCTCCCTCCCCCTCTCTCAAATAAATAAATAAAATATTTTTTTAATTTTTTTGTTCAATTTTATTTATTTGAGAGTGACAGACAGTGAGGAACAGGCAGATAGATAGAGAGAAAGAGAGAATGGGCGCGCCAGGGCTTCTAGCCACTGCAAACGGAACTCCAGATGCGTGCGCCCCCTTGTGCATCTGGCTAACATGGGTCCTGGGGAATCGAGCCTCGAACTGGGGTCCTTAGGCTTCACAGGCAGGCGCTTAACCACTAAGCCATCTCTCCAGCCCGAATAAATAAAATATTTTTTAAGAAAGATTCTACAACTGCTAAATGTTTAACAATATCAAATGGCTGTACTGTGGTCAAAGGCTGTTCTTTCACAGAACCAGCACTGAGAGACTAGGTAGCAAATAGAGCTTTGAAATCACAGCAACCAGAGTCCTTCCTATTTCTCCTAAATCATATTTTTTCCCTTTTCTGTAAAATGAAGCTAACATTTCATATATTTCAAAGCAGTTCTGAAGATTAAAAGATAGTATGGCCAGGCGTGGTAGCACACACCTTTAATCCCAGCACTCTATAGGCAGGGGTAGGAGGATCACAGTGAGTTTAAGGCCAGCCCGAGAGACTACATAGTGAATTACAGATTAGCCTAGACTAGAGTGAGATGCTACCTCGAAAAACCAAATAAAATAAATAAATAAAAGATAGTATGCAATGCTTTGGCACTCAGGTAAATAAAAATGAAATACCCCAGTATTTTAAAACAGTACCACTAAAATATTATCTCAACACAAAATTACTTATCAGGAACTGGAGTGATAGCTTAGTGGTTAAGGCACTTGCCTATGAAGCCGAAGCACCAACGTTTGATTCCCCAAAGCCCGCATAAGCCAGACACACAAGGTGCCACATGCATCTGAAATTTATTTGCAGTGGCTGGGAGGCCCTGAGCACTCATTCATTCTCTCTGTCTCTCAAATAAAAAAAAATAAAACAAATATTTAAAAAAATATTTTATTTACTTATTTGAGAGAAAGAATGGGCACACTAAGGGCTCTAGTCACTGCAAACAAACTCTAGACGCGTGTGCCACCTTGTGCTTATGTGGTTACTGGGGAATCAAACCTGGGTCATTAGGCTTTGCAGGCAAGCGCCTTTAACCACTAAAGCCATCTCTCCAGCCCAAAAATTACTCATCAGTGACTTAGCAAAGTTGATCCACTAAACAGAATGGTAGGGTACTGAAACATATAAAAGTTTCACAGTTTGAATTTCACAGGACTGCTGGCCAGGATGAAAGGACTCTAGGCACTAACATGCTGAGAGAGCAGTACAAACCCTTTAACAATGGAATAGCCTTCAACTAGTAATTCAATTCTCAGGTAATTCAAGTAATCATTTTCATGTTTGTAGGAATATACTAATGTCTATTTGAAAAGTACCCCTTTTACTTCACAAAATCTGCTTGTGGTAACTTATAATTCCCCAAATGACTAAACTGTCCATCAGTAGTTCGAATAGCCAAATCCAGCAGTTTAGCCTTTGACTCCTGTAGCTTTCAGATCAGTGGAAAGAAGTGAGCAGAATCTGCAATAAAAACTTCATAAAAAAATTTAAATGGGGATGGAAAGATGGCTTAGTAGTTAATATGCTTGCTGGCAAAGTCAAAGGACCCAGGTTCAATTCCCCTGAACCAATAGAAATACCAGATGCACAAGGTACAGCATGAGTCTGGAGTTCATCTTTAGTGGCTAGAGGCCCTGGCGTGTCCATTCTCTCTCTATCTGCCCATCTGTCTCTCAAATAAATAAATAAAATAAAGCATTTTTTAAAAATTAAAAAGCCAGGTGTGGAGCTGGAGAGATGGCTTAGCGGTTAAGCACTTGCCTGTCAAGCCTAAGGACCCCGGTTCGAGGCTTGATTCCCCAGGACTCACATTAGCCAGATGCACAAGGGGCGCACGCATCTAGAGGTCCTTTGCAGTGGCGACAGGCCCTGGCGTGCCCATTCTCTATCTATCTATTGGCCTCTTTCTCTCTCTGTCGCTCTCAAAAAAAAAAAAAAAAAAAAAAAAAGCCAGGTGTGATGGTGCACACCTTTAACTCCAGGCACTTGGGAAGCTGAGGTAGGAGGACTGCTGTGAGTTCGAGGCCAGCCTGACACTACATAGTGAATTTTCAGGTGAGCCTGGGCTAGAGTGAGACCCTACCTCAACATAATAAAAAAAAAAAAAAAATGCTGGACGTGGTGGTGCGCACGCCTTTAATCCCAGCACTCAGGAGGCAGAGATAGGGAGGATCACCGTGAGTTCCAGGCCAGCCTGAGACTATTTAGTGAATTCCAGATCAGCTTGGGCTAGAATGAGATCCTTCTCCAAAGAACCAAAAATAAATAAATAAATAATAAAAAATTTATACACATACATATTTAAGCAAAAGTACTTCATGTTACAGATTTTATATGCAAATAAAAGAGCTGATTTGATGGGTCCCATCCTCTAGACATGAGTAAAAAAAAATATTAGTACAGGGCTGTAGAGATGACTTAGCAGTTAAGGTGCTTGCCTATAAAGCCTAACAACCGAGGGTAAATTCACCAGTACCCACACAAGCCAGATGTACAAGGTGGGACATGGGTCTGGTATTTGTTTGTAGTGACTAGAGGCCCTGGAGTGCCCATTCTCTCTCTCTCTCTCCCTCTCTTATGCCTCTTTCTCGCTCTTAAATTAATAAAATAATATCGAAAACAATAAAAAATAAAACACTGAAAGTTCAGTTTTCATGCAATTTGGGAGCTACCATTACAAAAAATAAAAAGCAAGAAAAGTAAAAAATTTAACCCAGGAATAGGAGATACAGCTCACTGGTATAGCACTTGCCTAGCATGTGCTAGGCCTTAGATTTGATCCCCACTCAGCACCACATAAAAATAAAATGCATGAGCCAGGCATGGTGGCGCAAACCTTTAGTCCCAGCACTTGGGAGGCAGAGGTAGGAGGATCACCATGAGTTCGAGGCCACCCTGAGGCTACATAGTGAATTTCAGGTCAGCCTGGGCTACAGTGAGACCCTACCTCAAAAAAACAAAAACAAAAAAAAATTGCATTTCCGGCTCAGTGGTTAAGATGCCTACCTGCAAAACCTAAGGGCCCCAGGTTCAGTTCCCCAGTACAGCCAGATGCACAAATAGGCACATGTGACTGAAGTTTGTAGTGGCTGAAGGCCCTGGTATGCCCATTCTGTCTTTCTCTCTTCTATCTCTCTCTGCTTGCAAATAAATAAGAAAGAATATTTTTGAAAAAAACAAACACATTTCATGCACACAATTCTGCTTTCTAAATAAGCAACCAAACTACAGAAATGACATAATTTGCCCAAGTACCAACCAAAATGAAATTCTTATGTCACTAATGGGACAATGTACTTCTAATACTCATGTCACAGGGGAATAATCTCCAAAGAACTCTGTAGCGCATCCTCGGAATGTAGAGTAAAATTTTTCTAAAGAGCAGGAAATTCCAAAGGTTTCTATAACGAATGACCACAAGAGACAATCTCAGAAACCCTGAAGGCTAACTTGAATATCCTCCTTTCTTCTCCAGTGAAATTCAGAATTCAATTACTGGAGCTCAGTGCAATTCAGTGCTGCACCAGTGAGTTGTAACCCCTATCAGAGCAAGCCCCTGGGCTCAAGCTCTAAAACACTGAAAACAAAAGGAAAAGAAAAGGAATTCAATTACTATATTATCTTCCTCAGAAAGTTATTGAGGTAGTATCAGAAGTTATAATCTGGGCATAGTGGTGCATGCTTTTCCCAGAATTCAGAAGGCTAAGACAGGAAGACTGCCACAAATTCAAGGCCAGCCTGTGCTAGAGATCCTCACTCAAAAATTAAAATAGGAAGCCGGGCGTGGTGGCGCAGGGAGGCAGAGGAAGGAGGATCACCATGAGTTCAAGGCCACCCTGAGACTACATAGTGAATTCCAGGTTAGCCTGGACTAGTGTGAGACCCTACCTTGAAAAACAAAACAAAAAAAAAAAAAAAAAAATTAAAATAGGAGCCAGGCGTGGTAGCGCATGCCTTCAATCCCAGCACTCGGGAGGCAGAGGTAAGAGGATCGCCATGAGTTTGAAGCCACCCCAAGACTATATAGTGAATTCCAGGTTAGCCTGAGCTAGAGTGAAACCCTACCTTGAACCCCACCCCCCCCCTCCAAAAAAGAAATTAAAATAGGGCTGGAGAGATGGCTTAGAGGTTAAGGCACTTGCCTGCGAGGCCAAAGGCCCCAGGTTCGATTTCCCAGAACCCATGGAAGTCAGATGTACATGGTGGTGCATGCATCTCAAGCTCGTTTGCAGTGGCTGGGGGCCCTGACATGCCCATTCTCTCTTCTCTAATAAATAAATAAGCTAAAATATTTTTTTAATTAATATAATACATTTGAAAGCACATACAAAGCTGGGCGTGGTGGTGCATGCTTTTAATCCCAGCACTTGGGAGGTAGAAGTAGGAGGACTGCATGAGTTTGAGGCTACCCTGAGACTACAGAGTGAATTCCAGGTCAGCCTGGACTAGAGGAAGACCCTACCTCCAATAAAACAACAAAAATGTATCTATATTGGGCTGAAGGGATGGCTTAGTAGTTAAGGTGCTTGCCTGCAAAGCTAAAAGACCCAGGTTTGATTCCTCAGGACCCACATGAGCGAAATGCACAGGTGGCATATTTGCTGTGGCTGAAGGCCCTGGTGTGCCCATTATCTCCATGTCTCTTTCTCTCACTTTCTCTGAAATAAATAAATACAAACAAATTTTTAAGTATCTATAAAAAATTTTGTTTAAGTTAGAGTCTCAAAACAAAAAGGTGTTATGAGATTACTAGACTGCCAAAGAGGTTAGCACTGTCACATTTTCACTGCTGCTATGCAAAGGAGGAAAAGCATAACATAGAAAATTATTACCTATCTCAGCAGCACATTTAATTACTGGTTTGAAGGGCAGGAGGAATGGCTTATTAGTTAAGGCGCTTGCCTGCAAAGCCAAAGATCACAGGTTCAAGTCCCCGGGACCCATGTAAGCCAGATGCACAATGTGGCATAACATCTGGAGTTCATTTGCAGCTGCTGGAAGCCCTGGTGTACCCACTCTCTCCCTCTTTCTCAAAAAAGTAAATAAAAATAAAATGTTTAATTATCACTTTGAAATAAAATAAAATCAGAAAATAAATACAACAAAGACAGATACCACAAATTTCTCAAGGTATGCAGAGGAAATAAAGTCAAAGAGATCTTATTCTTTCAACAACAAAGGTAAATTTTTGCTGGTAATGTACAGCAGTAAATCACATGCCTTTAATGCTAGCACTCAGGAGGCAGAGGAGGATCACTGTGAGTTTGAGGCCATCCTCAGGCTACATAGTGAATTCCAGGTCAGCCTGGGCTAGAACAAGACCCCACCTTGAAAAAAACCAAAATATAAAAAATAAATAAACAATAAAGTGGTCACAGTAATGTCAGGGCAGGTCATATAAAAACCTGTAAATTAGGGCTGGAGAGATGGCTTAGCAGTTAAGTGCTTGCCTGTGAAGCCTAAGGACCCCGGTTGAAGACTCGATTTCCCAGGACCCACGTTAGCCAGATGCACAAGGTGCACGTGTCTGGAGTTTGTTTGCAGTGGCTGGAAGCCCTGGCACGCCCATTCTCTCTCTCTCTCTCTCTCTCTCTGTCACTCTGAAATAAATAAATAAAAATAAACAAAAAAATTTTTTTTAAACCTGTAAATTAGAGACTTGTTCAAAGGCAAGTAAAGAGGTACAGTGGTTTCTAGAGCTAAAGGCTCCAAGTAAGTGTTTTGTCTTTTTCTTCCCCAACTTATGAACAAATGATTTCACTAAAGCATTTAATTTAACATTAATCTGAATGCCATAAATTCTTCCATGGATGAAAACTTTAAATCTTATTTTTTCAGTAAGCCAGAATACTTTTGGTATCCAAACTGACATTAATTTTAAATTGTTGAACTGTTTCAAAAACTGCCTTTTTTGGTAAGGGATGCAAAACTCAAGCTGCTAGAAACTTCCTCCCTGCTGGCTAGCTTTCATAGTGCTGTAAGGTGTTACATATGCTGCTGGGGAAGAAAAGCCAGCAACAATCTTATCCAACAGTGGACCCTTCAGTCTACACAAATGACTGGCTAGACAAGATGTGCCCTCTGGTGTAATAGTGGCATGACTATTAAGGAAGTAACCAACAATTCTCTGACTGGATTTGAGGCTTCATGGGAGGAAATTCACACCTACTACTAAAACCCTAGTCAAAAGCCTGTGGCTGGGGACAGAGCTACTATTGCTATTTAGCTAAATAGATATGTTGCATCCATCAGTCAGGTTGCCCTCTAAATATTTGTTTCTGCCCATAAGTTAGTGCTGCTCTCAGCTTTGGAAAAGAAGCTTCTTTTTTTCAGTTGGTGGTCACTAGTAGAAGACTCAGAACTTGTCCAAGTGCTGACTATGGAGTGCTCAGTGCTAAATGAGGCACCTATGTCACTCCCTCCAAGGCTCAGGGAACACTGCAGAAGTGGGGATGGAACGAATGTAAGAGCCAGATGATAGGAAGGAATTATGTCTTCCCAACATTAAGCAGTCACTCATTTATGATCTCACTGCAGTTGTAGTTACTTGCACAATATTGGGCCCATCATGGACTGTGGAGGAGGGCATGGGTCCTCTATCCCTCCCAGAGACTACCCAAGTTCACATCTCCAGAGCTCACATAAACAGTTGGGTGTGATCAGGCATGCTGATAACAACAGTCTTCCAGGTGAGCAGAGACTGGGAATCTTTGGAGCCCCACAAGCTCCTTAATTAGTAAAAGGAGCTGGAAGAGTGATGGAGTACTTTAACTCTGGCCTCTGCAGGTAAGTGACAGATGCATTTGGGATATGAATACATGGGCATATATCACACTATACATAACACATACATAAGCAAAAAAAAAAAAAAAAAAAAAAAAAAAAAAAAACTTAAAAGAATATACTCTGAGGCCGGAAAGATGGCTCAGCAGTAGTTAAGGTGCTTGCTTGTAAAGCATGCATGCCCAGGGTTCAATACCCAAGCCACCCATGAAAGCTAGACACAAAAAAAGTGACCAGGCGTGGTTGTGCATACCTTTAATCCCAGCACTGGGGCAGAGGTAGGAGGATCACCTTGAGTTTAAGGCCACCCTGAGACTATATAGTGAATTCCAGGTCAGCCTGGGCTACAGTGAGACCCTACCTCGAAAAAAAAAAAAAAAGTGGTGCAAGCATGTGGAGTATATTTGTTGTGGCAAGGGGCCTATATGCACACATATGCAAATACATAAATAATCTTTTTTAAAAAACAAAAAAAAGGGCTGGAGAGATGGCTTAGCCGTTAAGCACTTGCCTGTGAAGCCTAGGGACCCCAGTTCGAGGCTCGACTCCCCAGGACCCACGTTAGCCAGATGCACAATGGGGTGCACACATCTGGAGTTTGTTTGCAGTGGCTGGAGGCCCTGGCGCACCCGTTCTCTCTCTCTCTCTCTCTCTCTCTATCTGCCTCTTTCTCTCTCTGTCTGCCACTCTCAAATAAATAAATAAAAATAAACAAAAAATTTTTTTAAAAAAAGGAATGCTCTCACCATCATCCATTACTTAACAGAAACTCAGTCCTGTGGCTGGTTCAGTGGGTAAGAGAACAAGAGTTTGATCCCCAGCACTACTGACAAGAGAGTCAGGTTTGGTCACACATACCTGTAACCCCAGAACTGAGAGGGGCAGAGATATGAGGATTGCACAGGATTGCTGGGGCTTGCTGTCTAACCAAAATCAGGTTCACTGAGAGACCCTGTCTCAGGGAAATGAGGCCAAGAGAAATGACCTCCAAAGAGGCATACACTGAGCATGTGCATCTGTACACAACCATCAAAAGCAAACAAGCAAACCAGAAACTCAGTCCTTCACATAGTATGTCAATTTTGGGTGCTCAGAGAGATGGCTCAGCAGTTAAATGCACTTGACTGCAAAACCTGATGTCCCAAGTTCAATTCCCCAGCACCCATGTAAAGCCAGATACACAACATGGCACATGCATCTGGAGTTCATGTGCAGTGGCAAGAGGCCCTGGTATGCCTGTTCTCTCTCTCTCTTTCTCCCTCTCTCTCCTTGCAATAATAGAAATATTTTTAAATGTCATTTTTCCTGTCATAACCCCATGTGGGTGCTATAGAGAATGCTATTCTGGGAAATATAAGATTTTGTTAATTGGTAATTCAAAATCAGCTCCATAGATATACAAAAGGCCAGATGCACATAATAGATCAAACACGGGGTATGACCTATGACATTCCTCCACCAAATCCCTAATTCCTATTCCTTCACTACATCAGTTTTATTTTATTTATTAGAGAGAGACAGAATGGGTGCACCAGGACCTCCAGCCACTACAAAGAAACTCTGGATGTATGTACCACCTTGTGCATCTGGCTTACATGGGTATTGGGGAATTGAACCTGGGTCCTTAGGCTCTGCAGGCAAACACGTTATCTGTTAAACCATCTCTCTAGCCCTGTTATTTCAGTTTTAAACTTTCCCAGAGCCTGCCTGTTTTCTTCTTTTTTTGGGGGGTGGGGGACAGTGGCAATGCTGGAGACTGAACCCAGGGCTTTACATATGTTAAGCACAGACTGTATCACTGAGCTCCACAGACCTGTCCCCAGAGCCTTTTTCACACCTGCCTACCTTCTTTCTGGCCAGTATCCTTTGCCTTGAATTATAGACCTTCTGGTATACCACTCTAGCAACAGAAGGTATTCTTAAATAGAATATGTTGTTTTTCTTGTAAGGGCTATTGTTTTTCACTTAGGAGTTCTAATAATTTTGAAATAGTTGAAATGTTTCCCACTTTAAGCCTGATGTGATGGTACATGCCTGTAATCCCACTACTTGGGTGTAGATACAGGGGAATAAGGAGTTTAAGGTCATCCTCTCATACATATCCAATTGGAAGTCAACCGTGGATACATAAAACCTTGTCTCTAATACAAAACCAAAATAACAAATAATAATAAAAAGTTTCCCGTTACTGACCATATGAAATTTACCACAACCTGTTCAGAAAGCTTTTGGATGACGATAAAATGAAATTTCTAAGCAGAAGACACTAAACAGAATTATCCAAATCACAAGCTTACTTTCTAGTATGTAATGTAACCTAAGAGGAGCCTCAGCTGACACTAGGAGTAACCCAGTAGAAAAATCCCTGACTGACTTAACAAATTCAAAACAACACAGATAAAGAATGTGTGGGCGCTGATGTTAGGTAGGATGCAGCAGACATTAGCACTGCAGTTTCCAGGCTTGTGTCATAGGTGTTCCACTACATCTGTTATTTAATGGCATAAAGTTGTAAACCTTACGATTTCTGGCTCACTTTGCTCACTCATAGCAAAGACTAACTATTCTACTACATAGAAGTCCTAAAAGACTTCAGGACAGAACGGTTTCTTTAAAAAGAAAAAAAAAGAAAGAAAGAAAAGAAAAGAAAGAGCTGCTGCATCTGCATAGCTGCTGCAATGGCAGGAAATTATCTGCGACACTGGAGACAAGTAAATAAAGAGACTGCATTTGCAGACCTGTCAAGGGAGATGCAAGACTTGAGCTGTCTTCCCACCATCTCTAAACACTCCAACATCCTGTTCATCTCCAGTAGACGCAGAAATTACACCTGAGTATAACAATCGGCACACACTCATCCCGTGCTTTCCTATCCACCGTTATGAAAAATTAGAAAGTAAAAATAAACAAAACCCTAACCTCACACTTCCGAGTCCAAAACACAGTAACCAAACGGAGGCAGGGAGATTTTCTGCCTAAGAACGGGAAAGAAGAACGAGGCACTCACACGTTCGCCACACCTAGCAATGCAATGACAAGCTCTAGAAACCACCGAGGCCCGAGGAGGCCCCTGGCAGCCCGGCTCTGCTCCGCTCCGAGAGCCGGCAGCAGTTCTCTCCGCCACCTCTCACAAAGGAGAATGGTTCAGCCAAGAGCATCACCAGCAGCACCTGACTGCTCACAACTGGGGACCGGCCATGGGTGCGAGAGGGGAGGACGAGGAGCTGCTGAAACCTTTGCAAGCCCCTGGGGTTACAGAGATTAGGTACCAGCACCTGGGAGGAGGCGGGAACGGGAAGCCTACCTGAACCAGTCCTGGTACTACCTTCCCAGTCAACGTTTCAACTCACCGTCTCCAAGAACAAGGCGCCTTCCGGCGGAGCATGACCAGCCCTCGCCTCAACCTAGCTTGCAAGTTGTCCATGTTGCTCGGGTCCGCCCACTCCGCGCTTGTCCGCCAATGGCAGCTCCGGGATCTGCTCTCTCTCCAAGCCGGATAAGGTGAGCGCCATTCAGGAAGTCTTCTACGGAGGGAGGTCCTGAAAGGCTGAGAAGAGGACGTAGGCAACCACAGATATGCCTGATTGAAAATAGAACCTGGCTGCAGCTCTCCTCTGACCAACCTCGCGTTTTGCCGACCCTCGCCATCGGGGGCGCTCTAAATCAAAACACTTAGCGGCCAGTGTCTGGGACGCCATCTTGGATGGGCTGGCTCCCGGAGGAGCGGAGAAAAAATGTGAGCTCTTTTGGGTGGGCTGTTGGACTATTTAGGTCCAGCCCCATCACATTGTCCTTCATGTAGTCAAGATGGCCCTCGTCGTGCTGGGAAGTTCTGGAATAATTATGAGCGTGGTGAAAGACCAGCACCACTAGGCTCTCACTTTGTAAGGAGTGATACCATTTTATCAAAGCAAAGAAGCAAAAGTCAAGTTTGAGAATGACAATTTGAACTGTGGCTAATTCCTAGGCAATTAAATCTCTTATAATATCAGCACAAGAAATGTACCGATGCTCTATGCTTCAGCTGAGAATTTGCCAGTATTCTGAACTTAGGAGCACAGAATAACGAGTCAGTTGGGAATAACAGGGTTGAAAAAATTCCATTTTGGTGGGGGGGCCCTCGACATAGGGTCTCGCATGGCTGTGGCCTTGAACTCATTGCTACCCTCCTATCTCAGTCTTCCAAGTGCTGGAACTAAAGTCATGTGCCAGCAAACACAGCACTATTTTTTTTTTAAAGACATAACATGCACCAGTAGATCCAAACTATTGTTTAATACTTCATCTTTATTTATTTATTTGAGAGAGAGAGAGAGAGAGAGAGAGAGAGAGAGGGAGAGAGGGAATGGACACACCAGGGCCTGTAGCCACTGCAAATGAACTCTAGATGCATGTGCAACCTTCTGTAACGTGAGTCCTGAGGAATCAAACCATGGTTCTTTGGCTTTGCAGGCAACCACCTTAACCGTTAAGCCATTTCTCCAGACCCAAACTATTGTTAGATATACACATAGTGTGGAACTAGACGACTGAAGAGAATATATGAAGAGGACTATTGCTAGTCATTTATATTAGAAAGAAAATAATTTCATTAGAAGTGAAATTACACTCGGTGAGAAAGTAAGGTCTGTATTTCGTAATCTAAAGATCTACTGTTGTTATTACCTTTTTCTATAAGAAATATTTTTCTTGCTGGGAATGGTGGCATACACCTTTAATTCCAGTGCTCAGGAGGCAGAGACAGAGGATCCCCATGAGTTTGAGACCAGTTTGGGACTACAGAGTGAGTTCCAGGTCAGTCTGGGCTACAGTGAGGCCCTACCTTAAAAAAAAAAACGAACAAAAAAGTCTTTTTCTTTTTTTTCAATCCTACGTCTAGGACAGGAGACTTGCAAGTTCCAGGCTAGCCTACAAAAAAGATCTTTTTGTTTTTATCAAACTCATGGAGTCCTTCTGATTATTAAAAGTATTTCTCAAGCATTGACATAAATTGCATGGTTATACATGGTAGGAGCTCAGACATTTAAGAAATCAAATGTCAATATTTTGTCAGAGGTGCTAAGATTTGATCAAATACTTTCCCCTGTACATTGCACAAAACATTTTGGTTAAATTCTCTCCAGGTTACAGCTATCATGATGTCACATTTTAGGTATTAGGATTTACCAGAACAATGTGTTTACATACAAATACATAGATACAGTGTTAATTATTAATGATTTCAAGAATGAGAGCCAGGCTGGAGAGATGGCTTAGTGGTTAAGGTGTTTGCTGCAAGGCCTAAGGTTTGATTCCCCAGTATCCACGTAAAGCCAGATACACAAGGTGGCACATGGGTCTGGAGTTTGTTTGCAATGGCTAGAGGCCCTAGCCCCCCATTCTCTCTCATCTGCCACCCTCAAATAAATTTTTTTTTTTTTTTTTGGTTTTTCAAGGTAGGGTCTCACTGTAGCCCAGGCTGACCTAGAATTCACTATGGAGTCTCAGGGTGGCCTCGAACTCATGGTGATCCTCCTACCTCTGCCTCCCGAGTGCAGGGATTAAAGGCATGCACCACCATGGCTGGCTCTCAAATAAAGATATATATATATATATGTATGTATGTATACGGAAAAAGAATGGGAGCCTAGTTGTCTGGTATAGAATAGGAAAAAAAGACTGTCAACAAAACCAGTTAAAGGTATCATAGAAAGGGGGAAAGAAATGCCTGACCTAGTAATTTCTGCTACAGATATTGATCTGTCACTATAAATTATATGACATCCAGTGGTTTTCTATTTTGTGTTTTATCCGCCCCCCCCCCCCCCCCGAGATAGGGTATCGCTCTACCCCAGGCTGACCTAGAATTCACTATGTAGTTTCAGGCTGGCCTTGAACTCACAGTGATCTTCTTACCTCAGCAGTCATGTGCCACCATGCCCAGCTAAAATAAGATTTTTAAATACAAAAGCATAATTGAAACAACTGCACTAATGTCTTCTACTTTCCTGTGGTACAGGAAATTACTGCTTACTGTTCGGGGCAGAATTCAGCATAAAACAAATTCTAAGGAGGCTTCTCTATCTTTGATGGAATATCCTAGGAGAACACCTACTAGCATTTGGGATATAATCAGAAATGACACATGGAATATTAACAGCTTGGATATATACATATACTTAATAATGACACAATTATTAACCATAAAAGTTAGAAAAATTGTACTTGGGAGGTAGAGGTAGGAGGATCGCCGTGAGTTCGAGGCCACCCTGAGATTACATAGTGAATTCTAGGTCAGCCTCGGCTAGAGTGAGACCCTACCTCAAAACAAACAAACAAACAAAACAAAAAAAAAAGTTAGAAAATTGCCAGGTGTAGTGACACATACCTTTAATCCCAATACTTGGGAGGCAGAGGTAGGAGGATTGCTGTGAGTTCGAGGCCAGCCTGAGAACACAGTGAACTCCAGGTCAGCCTGGGCTAGAGTGAGACCCTACCTTAAAAAAAAAAAAAGTTAGAAAAATTAATGAGAATTCAGTGCTGTGGAAGAAAATGAGACATCAAGTAGTAAAAAAGATAGTAATTGACTCAGAAGGCTATATGACAGTAAAGCAAAGATAAATCTGACTAAAATACTGCTATATGCTATATAGTGAAAGAAAATGAGACATCAAGTAGTTAAAAAGATAGCAATTGACTCAGAAGGCTATATGACAGTAAAGCAAAGGTAAATCTGACTAAAATACTGCTATATGCTATAAAGAAAGAATAGTGTACATATTAATTGCTTGCTAAGTAGCAGGCATCTGTCTGCTGCATAGAATACAGGCAATGGGCTAGAGAAAGGAGAGAACAATACAGAACACTGTGACTAGACGGAAAAGACTGAGTTACAAAGAAAAGACTCTAAGGCCTTTTGTTTCTTCTAAAATCTCAAATAAGTCTTTGAGTTTTAAAGCATGTCAGTCAAATTCAAGGCACTAGCACTGTGAAGAAATGATGGAAGGAGTGGTTTTCAAAAATAAAGGGATGATAGCTGGGCATGGTGATGCACACCTTTAATTCCAGCACATGGGAGGCAGAGGTCGGGGGATGGCTGTGAGTTTGACGCCAGCCAGAGACTACATAGTGAATTCCAGGTCAGCCTGGGCCAGAGAGACCCTACCTCAAAATAAATAAATAAATAAATAAATAAATAAATAAATAAATGGATGACATAGATCCTGCTCTCACAGAGCTTACAACCTATAGAAGACAGTGTCTATACGTAAGACCACTAAAAAACACATTTACAAAGTAAAATGCATACAAATAAATATACATAAAGGCTAAGGGATAGTATGTTAATAATTGCTTAGAACTCTTCAGGTCAGTCACTGAAAGTTTCCTAAATGAAGAAAATGTTGAACTTTAGCATAATGTAAGGAGTAAAGCATGTGAAAATGTATAAAAATAGGAATACATTTGTCATTTTCAGTAAGTGCATTAGCTGAGTAGAGTAGAAAGTCCAACTAGAAGGAAGAGTGCCCAGCTACTTGGGAAGCTGAGGCAGGAGGATCACAAGGACAAAGCGTGCCTGGGCTACAGAGTAAGTTCAAAGCTACCCCAGACAATATGTCTCAAAACTGTAAAAAGAAAACTCCTGAGACTATAGATCAGCGGTACAACACTTGCCTAGTGAGGACCTAAATTCAATCCCAAATATCACAAAAAGGGACAGTGGGGTGGGGTGGGGGAAGTGCAAGTAATAAAACACAGATCAATTTGGTAAAAGATACCGTAATGATACTGTAACCTTTGACTTAGTCCCCCAAACAATAAAAGCAGGGAATGAATGTTTTCTTTAGTTAAGGATACAAGATAAAGACCAACTTCACTGCTCTTAAAGTTCTGTAGTTAAGAGACAGAAACTAGCAATGGCATAGTAAAGATAATCAGCTTCCTTGAGCAAGAAGGAACTGCCTTCTACAAAAACTCTTATGAAGTGGAAAGCAGATTTTGAAGGCAATGAAATGAAAAACTCAATGAAACTCCTAGTGGAGTATTATTAAAAGGACAGCCAGATCCTGGTTATCTTAAGTATTCAAATAGAATATCCTTCATCTTTAAAAATTTGGGTGAGAGGGGCTGGAGAGCTGGCTTAGCAGTTAAGGCACTTGCCTACAAAGCCAAAGGACCTTGGTTCGATTCTCCAGTACCCACATAAGCCAGATGCACAAGGTGGCGTATGCATCTGGAGTTCGTTTGCAGTGGCTGGAAGCCCTATCGCGCCTATTCTCACTCCCTCTCTCACTCTGCCTCTTTCCCTCTCTCAAATAAATAAATAAATAATATTTAAAAAAATAAAAATAAAAACTTGGGTGAGAAACAAATGTATATATATATACTTGTTTAGAAAAAGAGTCTTGCAAAAAAAAAAAAGGGGGGGGCTGGAGAGATGGCTTAGCGGTTAAGTGCTTGCCTGTGAAACCTAAGGACCCTGGTTCAAGATTCGATTTCCCAGGACCCATGTTAGTCAGATGCACAAAGGGGCGCACGTGTCTGGAGTCTGTTTGCAGTGGCTGGAGGCCCTGGTGTGCCCATTCTCTTTATCTATCTGCCTCTTTTTCTGTCACTCTCAAAAAAAAAAAAAAAAGAGTCTTGCTATGTAGTCATAGATGACTTGGTACTGCTTAGACTGGCTTCAAACTTGTGACAATCCTGCCTCCTCCTGGGTGCTAGAATTACAGGTTAGCACCACTATGCTTAGCAGATGTCTATACCCATGAAATTGCTTATTTTGAACTACCATGACAATCAACTTTAATCGTATCATTTAAATAAAATGAGGACAAGAAGCTTAATCTATATGGAGTGTTCATATCCCTGAAGGAGGACAGGTCAGGAAAGGTCCAAATTTTCCCTAGTCTTTTAAGTGGAAAAGTGAAATATCACACCTTAAAAAGAGGCTGCTCTCAACCAAAGCAAGTAAAACCTCTTTCTTTAAGTCGACTGATCTGAAGCTGTTCCCAAAGGAAAAAAAGAGTTCAGGCCAGATGTTCAGCAGCAGCCAGAGTCACAGCCTGTATCCTGAGAGTTCCTCTGAAAGGCACTGGGTACTGCTTCTGTTGAAATTGACTGCTGGGGGCCCAATCTTGATGCCATTTGCCATTTGCCTGTAAAAGAAAAAAAAGGGTAATAGTTCCCACCTCAGTGCTAAAATGAATGAAAGAATATAAAATAAATTAAGTGAATGGGAGAAAGGTGAGGGAAAACAAGAAATCTTTTATGATATTCAAAAAGCAGATATGGCCGGGGTGATAGTACACACCTTTAAACCCAGCACTTGGGAGGCAGAGGTAGGAGGATCACCATGAGTTCGAGGCCACTCTGAAACTACACGATAAATTCCAGGTAGAGTTTAACCCTACCTCGAAAAACAAAACAACAACAACACAATGAAGTGTTTGGGGAAATGAGCTAGAAGAATTTGAAAAATGAGCAAGAGTGCTGCAAATGAGCAAGAGTGCTGCTTTCTTGGTGAACCTGATATCAGCACAAGGGTGAAGGAAATAGACACTGAGGACACTCAACACCTACCAAACTGGAGCTCCAGAGGCTCCTAAGAGCCCATCACTGAAGCAGTCTTAAAACAAACCCCACATGGCTCAGGGAATTTTGTGGAAGACCTTTAATCCCAATACTTGGGAGGCAGAGGTAGGAGGATTGCTGTGAGTTCGAGGCCAGCCTGAGAACACAGTGAACTCCAGGTCAGCCTGGGCTAGAGTGAGACCCTACCTTAAAAAAAAAAAAGTTAGAAAAACTAATGAGAATTCAGTGCTGTGGAAGAAAATGAGACATCAAGTAGTAAAAAAGATAGTAATTGACTCAGAAGGCTATATGACAGTAAAGCAAAGATAAATCTGACTAAAATACTGCTATATGCTATATAGTGAAAGAAAATGAGACATCAAGTAGTTAAAAAGATAGCAATTGACTCAGAAGGCTATATGACAGTAAAGCAAAGGTAAATCTGACTAAAATACTGCTATATGCTATAAAGAAAGAATAGTGTACATATTAATTGCTTGCTAAGTAGCAGGCATCTGTCTGCTGCATAGAATACAGGCAATGGGCTAGAGAAAGGAGAGAACAATACAGAACACTGTGACTAGACGGAAAAGACTGAGTTACAAAGAAAAGACTCTAAGGCCTTTTGTTTCTTCTAAAATCTCAAATAAGTCTTTGAGTTTTAAAGCATGTCAGTCAAATTCAAGGCACTAGCACTGTGAAGAAATGATGGAAGGAGTGGTTTTCAAAAATAAAGGGATGATAGCTGGGCATGGTGATGCACACCTTTAATTCCAGCACATGGGAGGCAGAGGTCGGGGGATGGCTGTGAGTTTGACGCCAGCCAGAGACTACATAGTGAATTCCAGGTCAGCCTGGGCCAGAGAGACCCTACCTCAAAATAAATAAATAAATAAATAAATAAATAAATGGATGACATAGATCCTGCTCTCACAGAGCTTACAACCTATAGAAGACAGTGTCTATACGTAAGACCACTAAAAAACACATTTACAAAGTAAAATGCATACAAATAAATATACATAAAGGCTAAGGGATAGTATGTTAATAATTGCTTAGAACTCTTCAGGTCAGTCACTGAAAGTTTCCTAAATGAAGAAAATGTTGAACTTTAGCATAATGTAAGGAGTAAAGCATGTGAAAATGTATAAAAATAGGAATACATTTGTCATTTTCAGTAAGTGCATTAGCTGAGTAGAGTAGAAAGTCCAACTAGAAGGAAGAGTGCCCAGCTACTTGGGAAGCTGAGGCAGGAGGATCACAAGGACAAAGCGTGCCTGGGCTACAGAGTAAGTTCAAAGCTACCCCAGACAATATGTCTCAAAACTGTAAAAAGAAAACTCCTGAGACTATAGATCAGCGGTACAACACTTGCCTAGTGAGGACCTAAATTCAATCCCAAATATCACAAAAAGGGACAGTGGGGTGGGGTGGGGGAAGTGCAAGTAATAAAACACAGATCAATTTGGTAAAAGATACCGTAATGATACTGTAACCTTTGACTTAGTCCCCCAAACAATAAAAGCAGGGAATGAATGTTTTCTTTAGTTAAGGATACAAGATAAAGACCAACTTCACTGCTCTTAAAGTTCTGTAGTTAAGAGACAGAAACTAGCAATGGCATAGTAAAGATAATCAGCTTCCTTGAGCAAGAAGGAACTGCCTTCTACAAAAACTCTTATGAAGTGGAAAGCAGATTTTGAAGGCAATGAAATGAAAAACTCAATGAAACTCCTAGTGGAGTATTATTAAAAGGACAGCCAGATCCTGGTTATCTTAAGTATTCAAATAGAATATCCTTCATCTTTAAAAATTTG
The DNA here is from genome assembly GCA_036346955.1 of Dipus sagitta. NCBI lineage: Eukaryota > Metazoa > Chordata > Mammalia > Rodentia > Dipodidae > Dipus > Dipus sagitta. The sequence continues at coordinate 67,554,759 of CM070779.1, read as the reverse complement.
GGTGAGAGGGGCTGGAGAGCTGGCTTAGCAGTTAAGGCACTTGCCTACAAAGCCAAAGGACCTTGGTTCGATTCTCCAGTACCCACATAAGCCAGATGCACAAGGTGGCGTATGCATCTGGAGTTCGTTTGCAGTGGCTGGAAGCCCTATCGCGCCTATTCTCACTCCCTCTCTCACTCTGCCTCTTTCCCTCTCTCAAATAAATAAATAAATAATATTTAAAAAAATAAAAATAAAAACTTGGGTGAGAAACAAATGTATATATATATACTTGTTTAGAAAAAGAGTCTTGCAAAAAAAAAAAGGGGGGGGCTGGAGAGATGGCTTAGCGGTTAAGTGCTTGCCTGTGAAACCTAAGGACCCTGGTTCAAGATTCGATTTCCCAGGACCCATGTTAGTCAGATGCACAAAGGGGCGCACGTGTCTGGAGTCTGTTTGCAGTGGCTGGAGGCCCTGGTGTGCCCATTCTCTTTATCTATCTGCCTCTTTTTCTGTCACTCTCAAAAAAAAAAAAAAAAAGAGTCTTGCTATGTAGTCATAGATGACTTGGTACTGCTTAGACTGGCTTCAAACTTGTGACAATCCTGCCTCCTCCTGGGTGCTAGAATTACAGGTTAGCACCACTATGCTTAGCAGATGTCTATACCCATGAAATTGCTTATTTTGAACTACCATGACAATCAACTTTAATCGTATCATTTAAATAAAATGAGGACAAGAAGCTTAATCTATATGGAGTGTTCATATCCCTGAAGGAGGACAGGTCAGGAAAGGTCCAAATTTTCCCTAGTCTTTTAAGTGGAAAAGTGAAATATCACACCTTAAAAAGAGGCTGCTCTCAACCAAAGCAAGTAAAACCTCTTTCTTTAAGTCGACTGATCTGAAGCTGTTCCCAAAGGAAAAAAAGAGTTCAGGCCAGATGTTCAGCAGCAGCCAGAGTCACAGCCTGTATCCTGAGAGTTCCTCTGAAAGGCACTGGGTACTGCTTCTGTTGAAATTGACTGCTGGGGCCCAATCTTGATGCCATTTGCCATTTGCCTGTAAAAGAAAAAAAAGGGTAATAGTTCCCACCTCAGTGCTAAAATGAATGAAAGAATATAAAATAAATTAAGTGAATGGGAGAAAGGTGAGGGAAAACAAGAAATCTTTTATGATATTCAAAAAGCAGATATGGCCGGGGTGATAGTACACACCTTTAAACCCAGCACTTGGGAGGCAGAGGTAGGAGGATCACCATGAGTTCGAGGCCACTCTGAAACTACACGATAAATTCCAGGTAGAGTTTAACCCTACCTCGAAAAACAAAACAACAACAACACAATGAAGTGTTTGGGGAAATGAGCTAGAAGAATTTGAAAAATGAGCAAGAGTGCTGCAAATGAGCAAGAGTGCTGCTTTCTTGGTGAACCTGATATCAGCACAAGGGTGAAGGAAATAGACACTGAGGACACTCAACACCTACCAAACTGGAGCTCCAGAGGCTCCTAAGAGCCCATCACTGAAGCAGTCTTAAAACAAACCCCACATGGCTCAGGGAATTTTGTGGAAGAGGGGGCAGAAAGATTGTTAGATCCACAAGTGGGGACATTATGCACAGAGACATTGTCTCTTCCCCTTAACTGATAGCTGCCCCCACAATGCACAACCCACAATCCCCATGGAGATGACTGGCATCCCCAACGAGAAGTACACACAGTGCAATGGTGGCACACAGCCTTGGTGGGTAACCAGTGGCTTTTATGATTGGCTAAGAGACTGGCTTAATGGAAAGGAAGCCATGGCTGGAATTTGGAACCAAGTCAGAATCCTTTGGAGACAAAGATTATGGTCTACAATGACAAGCTCCCACTAATCTTTGGCCAAAAGAGGGGCTACATCCATCACAATCTCCCTAAAACTTACCGGGCATGGTAGTGTACACCTTTAATCCCAACACTTGGGAGGCAGAGGTAGGGGGATCACCCTAAAATCGAGGCCAGCCTGGGACTACATAGTGAATTCCAGGTCAGCCTGCGATAGAGTGAGACCCTACCTTGAAACACACACACACACACACACACACACACACACGCACACACTCGCTTATCCTATTTAACCTATGCTGACTTCATTCTCCACTGGAGAATGTTTTCCTTTTTAAGAAGGTAGCAAGACCCAAGGAGATAAAACACCCTTCGCACTTCATCCAAGGCCCAGATGAAACCACAGGGGAATTGGCGTGATGAGCAAGAATACTGCCTCCATGGCAAGCCTGACAGTACCAGGGTGAAGGAGACAGATGCAGAGGAAACTTAACACATACCAAAGCAGAAATCCAGAAGCTTCTGAGAGTTCAAAACTGAAGTAGTCTTAAAACACACCACCAGAGCTGGGCGTGGTGGTGCATGCCTTTAATCCCAGCACTGGGAGGCAGAGGTAGGAGGATCGCTGTGAGTTCAAGGCCACCCTAAGACTCCATAGTGAATTCCAGGTCAGCCTGGGCTAGAGTGAGACCCTACCTCGAAAAAACAAACAAAACAAACAAACAAAAAAATAAAATAAAATAAAATAAAATAAAATAAAATAAAAAAACACCAGCACAGCTCAGGGAATATTGTGGAAGAAGGGGTGAAAAGACTGTGAGAGCCATAGGTTGGGATGGCATATCTGAGGCATTGCCACCCCTCCTCAAAAACTGACTGCTGCTCTCACAACACATAACCCACAACCTCATGGGAAATATCAATCCTACTAAGGAGGGCCCTCAGCGAAATGGGTGCAGGGAGGAAGGAAATGATGGTACCAACATATGATGTGTCTATACAAAGTGTATTCATAATAATAAAAAAAGAAATACATTTCTCTCATATTGTGGAATAGTTAGAAACTAAGATTTAGAAGAAAATCTCCCATATTGTATGCCTTTTAGATAATCAACCAATGATTTCTTTAAGCATTCTTGGTCTTAGGCTTAAGGAAAAACAGAAAATGATGACTAGGTTGTAGATACTTATAGGTTTCTAGATATCATTAAAAGAAAAAAAAAAAAGCTTTTTTTTTCCTGGCAGATGTAACACTTATATTCTAGGGATCTTTCACTTCTACTTAAAACAAGACAGCTGGGCATGGTGGTGCATGCATTTAATCCCAGCACTCAAGAGGCAGAGGTAGGAGGATTGCCATGAGTTCGAGGTCACCCTGACACTACATAGTGAATTCCAGGTCAGCCTGGACCAGAGTGAAACCCTACCTGAAAAATTAAAAACAAACAAACAAACAAACAAGCTTCTGTAAAAGAAGGGGGGGTCAATCAAAATTCAAGATATTCTGAATAAGACATATGTAAATCTACTTTTTTTTTTTTTTTTTTTTTTTTTTTTTTTTTTGCTTTTTCGAGGTGGGGTCTCACTCTAGCTCAAGGTGACCTGGAAATCATTCTGTAGTCTCAGGGTAGCTTCGAACTCATGGCGATCCGCCTACCTCTGCCTCCCGAGTACTGGGATTAAAGGCGTGCGCCACCACGCCCAGCTTAAATCTACTTTTTTGAATAATGTCACATCTAGAAGCCACAGATTGTTACTAGAAAAATCTTCAGTACCAGGGATGGGATACCTTCCAGTGAGTTATTGGCCAGGGAGGTCTCTGTTGCCTCCAAAACATTACAGGCTATTGCCAAGGCCCTTGGTTTCCCTTGAGAAACTCTATTGCTGAAGAGTTCACATGCCTGAGTGGCAAAGTCACTGAGAAATCAAGCTGGTGCTGAGCAGAAAACCTTCTCCCTGTAGCCCAGCCAACTGAAAGCTGGAAAAAGCTGCACTGTATGCAGCTATAGCAGACAGCTTCAGGTTCGCTGAGATGAACTTCCAGACCAGGCACAGTTATGGAGGAAGGGATTTATTGAAGCTTACAGATCCAGGGGAAGTTCCATAATAGCAGAAGTTGGCCTGCCTTCACAGGCCCAAGCAGACAGAGAGAGAAGCACAAGCCTAAAAGCCAAAAGCCACAGCACACTTCAGGAACTCCAGCTAGGCACACTTTGAATATCTTCAGATTGAAATCTGAAACCCACCACCACACCTTAAGATCCACCCAGTGACATTACCTCCAGCCAGGTGGCTAAAGATGCAAACTACAAACTAATAAACAACTGAATATATTGGGGGCCATCTATTCTATTCAAACCACCACATTCCGCCCCTGGCCCCCAATAAATTTATAACCATCACACATTATAAATTGTACTCAGTTCAATTTCAAAGGTCCTCACAGTCTTGACCAATTTAAGATATTAAGACCTGTAAAATCAAACAAGTTAAATATTTCTAACATATAAAGGCACAGAGTAAACATTTTCAACTGGTATAAGGCATAGCAAGGAGAGATTAAAACAATGCAAACTCAACCACCATCAAATAAACATCAAACTTCTGCAGTTCAAGTTCAACATAACCAGAGACTGACAGTCTCCAGATTTTCCAATTCCACCCCTCCAGCTGGGCAGAGTAGCTGGGGAACACTTCCATCCCAGGCCAACAATGTGCTCTATGGTAGCACTTACACAGTCCTGGTATATCCAAAACATCTTGAGGTCTTCATGCAAACCACGGTCCATCTTCCAAAGGCTCTTTCAGCCTATCGGGGCATCATGCCCTGCCTCATGCCGCATCTCAGCAGCAGCTCCTGGAACCATGTGCAATTCATGACCACTCCTCACATTTTCCAAAGGCTCTTTCAGCCTATCAGGGCATCAGGCCCTACCTCTTGCCGCATCTCAGAGGCAGCTCCTGGAAGCATGTGCAATCCGCAATCACTCCTCGCATTTTTCATGCTTCTGAAACCAATACCAGGTATGCAGGACACAGCCATATTCTTAATTCACAGACAAAATAAATCATAACCTTGAAAAGCAGGTTTCTTCTCCCTTCAACTCTTTCCAAAAGTGTTTACATTTCTATGATAGTCTTTCCTCAGGCATCCTTTCCATGGTAAAGCAATTGGACCATCTTCCTTTAAGATTGCTAATGTGTTTGACAATAGCAGATTCAGTAACCTAAAATCAGTCTCAGTGCCTGTAATTTTAACTTGCTTGAGGTTTTCCAGCTTAAAACCTCAAATCTCTCAGTCCAATATCTTCAGCCAAGCACATCAGTCCATTACAAATTTGACCTTGATCAAGCTCTCTGGGCCTGGGCAGCAGGATGCAGCCAGCCCTTATGCCAGTAGCCCAGTTCCAACAAAGTCCTCTGCAGTCTTTCCTTCCCCTTAGAAAGCTCATAAGCCAAGGCTCGAAGTTCAATGCTGTCTGCACTTAGCATTCTCAGACTCTCATCAGAATAGTCCATAAAACTTGGCTTACCACGCCAGAAGACATCTTCAGGTTGCAAGCACCAAGTCCATGCCTATTCCTCCAAAAGATCAACATCCACATGGTCAGGTTCATCTCAGCCCACTTCTTGGTACCAAGTTCTGTAGCAGACAGCTTCAGGTTCGCTGAGATGAACTTCCAGACCAAGCACAGTTATGGAGGAAGGGATATTTATTGAAGCTTACAGATCCAGGGGAAGTTCCATAATGGCAGAAGACGCTGGCCTGCCTTCACAGGCCCAAGCAGACAGAGAGAGAAGCACAAGCCTAAAAGCCAAAAGCCACAGCATACTTCAGGAACTCCAGCTAGGCACACTTTGCATATCTTTAGATTGAAATCTGAAACCCACCACCACACCTTAAGATCCACCCAGTGACATTGCCTCCAGCCAGGTGGCTAAAGAAGCAAACTACAAACAAATAAACAACTGAATATATTGGGGGCCATCTATTCTATTTAAACCACCACAGCAGCCTTATGGGAAACAGAAGTCATCAGTGGTGAAAACAGTGGACATAGGAAGCCCCAGGTTTGGCCAGACAGACCAAATAACTGAACGAGTGCAATAGTGGCATGTCTGCTCTGGGGGAAAACAATTGCTCTCTAATTGTACTGAAGGCCCACTCTATGGGAGGGAATACATGCCTAAAAACCTAATCAAGAGCCTATGGCAAGCTGGGCATGGTGGCGCACGCCTTTTAGCCCAGCACTCGGGAAACAGAGGTAGGAGGATCACCATGAGTTGGAGGCCACCCTGAGACTACATAGTTAATTCCAGGTTAGCCTGGTCTAGAGTGAGACCCTATCTCGAAAAACCAGAAAAAAAAAAAAAAAAAGCCTATGGCAGGGGATGTCATGAGCCTTAGGGGTATAAAACCTGCTCTTGTCTGGATAAATGTATATATTATTCTCACCAAACTGCCCTGAAAGCTCTACACTTAATGTTCATATTCATATATTAATGCTACTCTCACTTCTGGTTAGAGAAGCTTCACTTTTCAGATGGTGATGACCACTGGGGTGACCCAAACAGCAACATAGTGCTGAGAAGAACAGATGAAGGAGTGTCCAGCACTGAAACATCTCACACCCACCAAGGCTTAGGGTCCACTGTGGAAGAGGTGGCGGAAAGAATGTAAGAGCCAAAGGAAGGGTAGGACTCCTTACAATGAAACTGTCCAGATAGAAATTGGCCTCAATATCCAAAATACCTACACAAAACACTCATAACAGGAGAAAAAGGTGATGACATCCAATTAAAAGAGAGACTATGGAGAGAGGGAGGAGATATGATGGACAGCAGAGGTATAAAGGGGAAAATGGGGGAGGGGAACAAAATATCAGGATTTATTATCTGTAAGCATAGAAGCTGTCAATAAAAATGTATATTAAAAAAAAAAGTTAACTGCCAGTCCCACACTTCAACCTTTTCTTACCTCATTGTGGACATCAAATAAACCCTGCAAGATCTTCCTATATATTTCTTTGGCTGCATTAACGAAGGCCTAAAGGAGACAAATCATTCATCAGTCTTAAACTTAAGTAAAGGAATTAGGTGAGGGAAAAAGAATATAAATATATGCTTATCTGGATTTCTAAAGTGAATTAAAAAGTTGGGTACAGTGGAGCATAATAATAATCTCAACACATGGAGAGGTAGAGGAAAGAGGATTGTAGCAAGTTCTAGGCCTGCCAGGGCTACATAGTGAGACCTTGTCTTAAAATACAAAATGGCTACAACAAATATATTGAGGAGCTGGAGATATGGTTCCCCAGGCAAGAGTGTTTGCTGTGCAAGCATGAGTACCTGAGTTAGATCCCCAGCACCCATGTAAAAGCTAAACATGGCCTCACGCACACTAACGCCAGTGCTAAAGGCAACAGAAACAGGAGAATACTGGTCCTCACTGGTCAGCCAGTCTGACAATAGCAGCTCCAGGTTCAATGAGAGATTTCATCTCAAGGAAATAAAGCAGAAGTGTGATAGAGAATATCTGATACTCTCCTCTGCTCTCTGCAAACATGTGCACAAGACACATGCATACACTACACCACACTACACATACACCACATACTAGACACAGACACACACCAGGAGGAGAAGAAACATGATGGGAAAAGAAAGCTATGTACCACCATACCCAGCTTGAATATAATATTTTAAAAATTGATTATGTGGAGACAGGTGTGGTGGCGCACGCCTTTAATCCCAGCACTCGGGAGGCAGAGGTAGGAGGATCACTATGAGTTCAAGGCACCCTGAGACTACATAGTTAATTCCAGGTCAGCCTGGGCCAGAGTGAAACCCTACCTCGAAAAACCAAAAAAATAAAATAAAATAATAATAAAATAAAATAAAAATAAAAATAAAAGATTATGTGGTATTTTGGTACTGACCCACAAATGTTCCTAGGATTCCTAAGTTAACACTGACTGCAAGTAAAACAAATATACTCTCTTCTCATTAGTTAGTAAAGATATAATCAATACCAAACCTAGCAATGACACTTACCAATTAATCTGTATGCAAGCAAAAGCAAAACCTCAGGAACTAGGATAAGAGGAAATGGGACAAATCAGCACAAGACATTCTTTCTTTATCATGTCCTATGGGGAAGAGGATTTTGAATAACAGGACAAAGATAACATAATCTCTGAAAAGCTCGACTCACTTTTCTCCAAATAGTACCTCTTCTACATTGCAGGCTGTTTTGGCTTAAATTTCCATGAATATAAGTCCATGTTCTTGAGCAAAGGTCTCCCCTTCCTCTTTCTACACATCCCTGTGGGATTCTAAGTCACTACAAGAGATTAATTGAGGAGATAACTAAAAAAAAAAGAGATTCAGGGTTGCAGAAATGGCATACTGGTTAAAGTGCTTGCCTGCAAAGTCAAAAGACCCAGGTTCAGTTCCCATGCAAGCAAGATGCACAAAGTAGGATATATGTCTGGAGTTTGTTTGTAGCAGCTGGATTTCTCTATCTGCCTGCCCGTCTCTCTCTCAAATAAATACATAAAATGGAAAAAAAAAAAAAAGATTCAAATGAAAGTAGAAACTCCAGTTCCTATAGTAGTTTCAAGTGCCAGTTAATCAAAGAGATTGTAGACTCTACAGGATACTCTTTTGTGCAAGCTGACTAGTACAGTCGTTTGGAAAATATTGCTCAGATTCATGACAGCTGCTGCATGACTGAAAATACTTCACTCGGCCACAGAGAAAAGGCTTACACAGGAGTGGGCAAGCCTCATGATCATTCAAAGCTTATCCTTATGCTTTTTTTTTTTTTTTTTTTTTTTTCGGTTTTTCAAGGTAGGGTTTCACTCTAGCTCAGGCTGACCTGGAATTCACTATGTAGTCTCAGGATGACCCCGAACTCATGGCGATCCTCCTACCTCTCTCTCCCGAGTGCTGGGATTAAAGGCGTGCTCCACCACGCCCTGCCATTATGCTTTTTTTTTTTTTTTTTTTTTTTGGTTTTACGAGGTAGGGTCTCACTTTAGTTCAGGCTGACCTGGAATTTACTATGTAGTCTCAGGGTGGCCTCGAACTCATGGTGATCCTCCTACCTCTGCCTCCCGAGTGCTGGGATTAAAGGCGTGAGCCACCACGCCCGGCTCCATTATGCTTATTTTTCAAATAAGATCCAGGAAAGCAGAGTAGGGATGATAATAGGGAAACAAGAGGAAGTAGAAAGTAAAAGGTACAGATGTTCCATCCTGTAGCAATGAGTCTTTTATTTTTTTATTTTTTTCTCAATTTTTATTAACATTTTCCATGATTATAAAAAATACCCCATGAGCCGGGTGTGGTGGCGCACGCCTTTAATCCCAGCACTCGGGAGGCAGAGGTAGGAGGATCGCCGTGAGTTCGAGGCCACCCTGAGAATGCAGAGTGAATTCCAGGTCAGCCTGAGCTAGAGTGAGACCCTACCTCGAAAAACCAAAAAAAAAAAAAAAAAAAAAAAAAAATACCCCATGGTAACACCTTCCCTCCCCCCACTTTCCCCTTTGAAATTCCATTTTCCATCATATCTCCTCCCCTTCTCAATCAGTCTCTCTTTTATTTTGATGTCATGATCTTTTCCTCCTCTTACGATGGTCTTGTGTAGGTAGTGTCAGGCACTATGAGGTCATGGATATCCAGGCCATTTTATGTCTGAAGGGAGCACATTGTAAGGAGTCCTACCCTTCCTTTGGCTCTTAACATTCTTTCCGCCACCTCTTCCGCATTAGACCCTGAGCCTTGGAAGTTGTGATCGAGATGTTACTCAGTACTCCAGTCACTTCTTTTCAGCACTATGATACCTTCTGAGTCATCCCAAGGTCACTGCCATCTGAAAAGAGAAGATTCTCTACCAAAAGTGAGAGTAGCATTAATATAAGGGTATAAATATTAAGAGAAGTGCTTATTGGGCAGTTTGATAAGCATAGTATATACATTTATCCAGACATCAGCAGATGTTACACCCTAGGGCTCATGACTACCCCTGTTTTAAGTTTTCAGTATCAGGGATGTATTTCCTCCCATGGAGCAGGCCTCCAGTCCAATTGGAGGGCAGTTGGTTTCCACCATGACAGATGTGCCACTATTGCACCCGTTGGCTCATTTGGCCTGGCTGGCCAATTATAAGGCTTGCAGTATCCACTGTTGAGTATCTTCACTGGTGGTATCTTTTTCTTCCATTGAACTATATCTAGAATGGCTTCTTCCAGCTTTCTGTCAGCTGGTCTATATGGAGCAGGTTGTCAGCTCAGTTCCAGCAGAATTTCTCAGTGGCCTTGCAGCCCAAGTATGTGGAGTCTTCAGCAATAGGGTCTTACCATCTATTCCTGGTGGGAAACCAAGGGCCTTGGCAATGGCCTGTAATGTTTTGGGGGCATCAGGGACCTCCCTGGCCAACAACTCACTGGAGAGCAATGAGTCTTTTAACAGAATCAGTTCACAACAAGGACAGACATCCAGGAGTAAGAACATATCTGTCTTAACTTTCACTAGTCTTGCTACTTTGTGTACAAAAGAGATGTGGCACCAGGAAATTAGAGAAAGTGACGCTGATACAATTAGATGATAAGGGCAGAAAAAGGCCTGAGAAAGGGAATGAAGTACTAAAAGACTATGAAAAATAAAATAAAAGGCTGATGGAACAGTTGATTTGACTTTGTCCTTTTTAATTTTTTTGGATTTTTTGAGGTAGGGTCTCACTCTAGCCCAGGCTGACTTGGAACTCATTCTGTAGTTCTAGTCTGGCCTTGAACTCAAAGCAATAGTCCTATCTCTGGATTGTGAGTACTAGAATTAAAGATGTGAGCCACCATGCCCGGCTTTTTTTTTTTTAATTTATTTGAGAAAGAGAGAGAGAGAATGGGTACGCCAGGGTCTCTAATCACTGCAAATCAACTCCAGATGCATGTGCCACCTTGTGCATATGGCTTATGTGGGTGCTAGGGAATCGAGCCTAGGTTCCTTTGGCTTTATAGGCAAGCACCTCAACTGCTAAGCCATCTCTCCAGCCCTCCCCCTTTTTTTGTTTTTTTGAGACAGGGTCTCACATTGTAGTCCAGGCTGATCTTAAACTCATGACACCCTACCTCAGCCTCCTGAGCTCTGGGATTAAAGGCATGAGCCATCACATTTGACCAGCTTTTATTTTTCAAATGAGAAATGTTCACCTCATAGATTTTAGGGTTTCTCTTTTGTTTTGTTTTTTGAGGTAGGTACTCATTCTACCCCAGGTTGACCTGGACTTCATATTATCTCAGGGTGGCCTCAAACTCATAGCAATTATCCTACCTCTGCCTCCCAGGTGCTGGGTCAACCTGGGCTAGAGTGAGTCACTACCTTAAAGAAAAAAAAAAAGCTGGGTGTGGTGGTGCATACCTTTAATCTCAGCACTTGGGGGGCAGAGGTAGGAGAACTGCCAAGAGTTCTAGGCCACCCTGAGATTACATAGGGAATTCCAGGTCAGCCTGGCCTACAGTGAGACTCTACCTCAACAAACAAACAAACAAACAAACAAAAAAGGAAGTTCTGATACATGGTATAATATGGATAAACCCTGGAGATATTATGGTAAATAAAATAAACCAGTTAAAGCAAGGCATGGTGGCACACACCTTTAATCCCAGAACTCAGGAGGCAGAGGTACGAGGATCACCATGAGTTCGAGGCCACCCTGAGACTACATAGCGAATTCCTGGGCTAGAGTGAAACCCTACCTTGAAAAAACCCTAAAATAAAATAAAATAAAATAATAATAATAATAATAATAAACCAGTTAAAAAGCACAAATACTGGGCTGGAGAGATGGCTCAATAGTTAAGATGCTTGCTTGCAAAACCTAACGACCCAGGTTCAATTCCCCAGTACCCACGTAAAGCTAGATGCACAAAGTGGCACATGGAGTTCATTTGTAGTGGCAAGAGGCCCTGGCATGCTTATTTCTCTCTCTCCTTATAAAATATTTTTAAAGTGCAAATATTACAAAATTCCACTTATATGAGGTACCCAAAGTATCCCAATTTGTAGAGAAAGAAAGTAAAAACTGGGCTGTGGTGCTCTCCCATAATCCTCGCACTCTAATTTCGATGATGTAGTGAGTTTAATGACAGCCTGGGCTACATGAGACCCTGTTTCAAAAAAGGAAAGGCAGAAAAAGAAGAAAGGGAGGAATGGAAGAAGGGAGGGAAGAGCACTTGCTTCACAAGCATAAAGTTCTGAGTTTGATACCCAGCACCCACTTAACAGTTGGGTGTGGCCTGGTATGCCCATAACCTTACTGCTGAGGAGGGTGGAGATAAGAGGATCACTGGTCAGCCAAACCAGCTGAAGAGCATGGAACTCTAGGCACAGTGAGAGATTCTGTCTCAAAGAAGTTAAGTCAGAAACGGCACATGTCTTTAATCCCAGCACTCAGGAGGAACACCCTGAGTTCAAGAACAGCTTGAAACTACAGAGTTAAGTTCTACATCAGCCTGGGTTATAATGAGACCCTACCTTGAAAAAACAAAACAAGACAACAACAACAACAATAAAAAGACAAGACAAAACAAAAGAAAAACAAATTAAGTGGAAGAATAACAGAAGACACCCAACTTCTTCTTTGGTCTCAGCATACCACACAGGGCACATGCATCTGCACATACATCCATGCAGGCACAAACACACTATACTGCAACACTACATACACAGCATATATATATATATATACCTCACAAGCACAAAGAGAGAGAAAGAAAAAGTAGAATGGAGGTTGTCAGGCGCTGCATAAAGGAGGATACTGAGGGCAAGGAAGATGATAATGTCCACTGCTTTCACAGCGAGAAAATGGAAAAACGTTGCTATGCCAGATGTGGTGGTGCACGCCTTTAATCCCAGCTCTCAGGAGGCAGAGGTAGGAGGAGAGTTCGAGGCCACCTGAGACTGCATAGTGAATTCCAGGTCAGCCTGGGCTAGAGTGAGAACCTAACCTCAAAAAACAACAACAACAACAAAAAAAAAAAAAACCGAAAAAATGTAGCTGGGCATGGTGGCGCACACCTTTAATCCCAGCACTTGGGAGGCAGAGATAGGAGAATTGCTGTGAGTTTGAGGCCACACTGAGACTACATAGTGAATTCCAGGTCAGCCTGAGCTAGAGTGAGACCCTACCTTGAAACTCTACCTCCCAAAAAGTTCTGATGGTTGTATGGTTACAGAACCATGTGAATATACTTAAAGCCAAATACTACTATAAATATAAAAAATATAAAATATAAATATAAAACAACAAATCTTATGTGTATTTTACTACAATATTTTTTATTGAGACATTAAGAGGAAAAAGCATGGGTATAAAAAACATTCAATGTCAGGCTGGAGAAATGGCTTAGTGGTTAAAGGCATTTGTCTGTGAAGCCAAAGGACCCAAGTTCAATTTTTTTTTTTTTTTTTTTTTTTTGGTTTTTCGAGGTAGGGTCTCACTCTAGCCTAGGTTGACCTGGAATTCACTATGGAGTCTCAGGGTGGCCTCGAACTCAAGGCAATCCTTCTACCTCTGCCTACCGAGTGCTGGGATTAAAGGCGTGCGCCACCACGCCCGGCTCCCAAGTTCAATTTCTAGGACCCACGTAAGCCAGATGCACATGCATCTGGAGTTTGTTTGAAGTGGCTAGAGGCCCCGGCATGCCCATTCTCTCTCTGTTTGTCCCTCCTTTCTCCCTCCTCTTGCAAATAAATAAATACAAATTTAAAAAATAATTATTAAAAAATTCAATGTCATTATAGGCCATTGCCAAGGCCCTTGGCTTCCCACCAGGAATACATGGTAAGACCCTATTGCTGAAGACTCCATATACTTGGGCTGCAAGGCCACTGAGAAATCTTGCTGGAACTGAGCTGATAACCTCCTCCATGTAGACCAGCTGACAGAAAGCTGGAAGAAGCCATTCTGCATGAAGTTCAATGGGAGAAAGAGAAATCACCAGTGAATATACTCATCAGTGGACACTGCAAGCCTTACAATTGGCCAGCCAGGCCAAATGAGCCAACAGGTGCAATAATGGCATGTCTCTTATGGGGGAAACCAACTGCCCTCTAATCGGACTGGAGGCCTGCTCCATGGGAAGGGAATACATCCCTGATACTGAAAACTTAAAACAGGGGTAGTCATAAGCCCTAGGGGTGTAACGTCTGCTGTTGTCTGGCCAAATGTATATACTATGCTTATCAAACTGCACCGTAAGCACTTCTGTTAATGTTCACACCCTTATATTAATGCTACTCTCACTTTTGGTTGAGAATCTTCTCTTTTCAGATGGCAGTGACCTTGGGATGACTCAGAAGGTATCACAGGTGATGGAAAGAAATGACCTCAGTGCTCAGTACTGCAATACCTCTATCATACCTTCCAAGGCCCAGGGTCTAATGCAGAAGAGGTGGTAGAAAGAATGTAAGAGCCAAACAAAGGGCAGGACTCCATACAACATGCTCCTCCAGACCCAAAATGGCCTAGATATCCAGGGCCTCACAGTGCCTGACACTACTTACATAAGACCATCATAAGAGGAGGAAAAGATCAAGACATCAAAAGTAAAAGAGAGACTGATTAAGATGGGGAGGGGGTATGATGGAGAGTGGAGTTTCAAAGGGGTAAGTGGGGGGAGGGAGGGTATTACCATGGGCTATTTTTTTATAATCATGGAAGTTGTTAATAAAAAAATTAAAAAATTTAATAAAAAAGAAAAAAAATTCAATGTCAGCTGGGCATAGTGGCACATGTCGATATAATCCCAGCACTTAGGAGATAGAGACAAGATTGCAGCAAGTTTGACGCCAGCCTGGTCTTCACATTGAGTTCTAGGTCAGCTAAGGCTGCATAGGAAAGTTCCTGTCCCAAAAAACAAACCCTCCTGCTCCCCCCCCCCAAAAAAAAGAAAAAAATGCCAATAGAGAATCTAGATGACTACTGGAACTTATATGCATAAGGAAAATTTTACCTCTTATTTCCAATCAGCATGATAACCATGTTGGAGCTTCAATGCTGACATGCATTCTCTAACCATGAAGTCAGGTGGTTGAACGTTTTGCATCTGCAGCAGGTTTAGAATGTAGGTCAGAAGACTCTTTCTTTCTTTGTTTTTTTCAAGGTAGGGTCTCACTCTAGCTCAGGCGGACCTGGAATTCACTATGTAGTCTCAGGCTGGCCCTCAATCTCACAGTAATCCTGCTGTCTCTGCCTCCCAAGTGCTATAAGCACTTTACTTAACGTTCATACCCATATATTAATGCTACTCTCACTTTTGGTTAGAGAAACTTCTTTTCAGATGGCGGTGACCACTGGGATACCCAAAAGACAACACAGTGCTGAGAAGTGATATAAGAGTATTCAGCACTGAAACATCTCCATCACACCTTCCAAGGCTCAGGGTCCATTGATGAGATGGGGAGGGGATATGATGGAGAATGGAGTTCAAAGGGGAAAGTGGGGGGGAGGAAGGTATTACCATGGGATATTTTTTGTAATCATGGAAGTTGTTAATAAAAAAATTTGAAAAGAAAAAAAAAGAAGAGATGAGGCACACAGACAGATCTATACCATGTAACAGAAGACATAGACACATGGGGCATGTAAGCCATGGACAACAGAGGCAGAGGTTAGAGCTGTTTTTCAATAATTTAATTTTTTTGAGGTAGGGTCTCACTCTAGCCTAGGCTGTCCTGGAACTCCCTCTATAATCACAAACTGACCTCCAACTCACAGCACCTCCCATCTCTGCTTCCCCCACCCCCAGTCCTGGAATTAAAGACATGTGCCACCACACCAAGCCACTCTCTCTTTCTTTGCTATGCCCAATGCCATCTTTCACAGTGTGAATGTTTATTCTGTACCGTTACAGTTTGTTTGTTTTTGGTATTATGGCTCACTTAAAAGACCTTGGATGGAGTTTCAAAGGGGAAAGTGGGGAAGGGAGGGTATTACCATGGGATATTTTTTATAATCATGGAAGTTGTTAATAAAAATTAAAAGAAAAGACCTTGGACTATGAAAAACAAAAGAATGCGTAGCCAATCAGGGAACACTGCAGAAGAGGGGGTAGAAAGATTGTAAGAAAACAGTGGGTAGGAATACCCTGAGGCAAGGTTCTCCCATCCCCTCCCATGCTACCCCACAGGGACTGACTGAGGCCTTCATGACAGTGAATACCATAACCTCACTGAGGAGGGCTCCCAGGGAAACAGGAGCAGGGGCGAGGGGATAAGAGTATAACTTGGGTTGGAGAGATGGCTTAGCTGTTAAGGTGCTTGCCTGTAAAGCACAAAGACCCAAGTTCAATTCCCCAGTACTCACATAATCCAGATGTACAAGGTGGTGCATGCATCTGAAGTTCATTTGCAGTGGCTAGAGGCCCTGGTGCACCCATTCTCTATCTCTCTCTATCTGCCTCTTTCTCTCTCTCTCTCTCAAATAAATAAATAAATAAATAAATAAATAAATAAATTTTAAAGAGTATAACCTGTCATATATAAAAGAAAAGAATGTGTGGCCAAGATAAGGGAAATTTTGTGATTACCAGTTTCTATTATAAAACTTCTGTTTTTATTTTCAAAAAAAGTCAAATAAAAATGGTGAATAGGGCTGGGGAGATGGCTCAATGGTTAAAGGCATTTGTCTGCAAAGCCTACTGGCCAGGGTTCTATTCCCCAGTATCCAGATGCACAAAGCGGTGAATGTGCCTGGAGTTCATTTGCAGTGATAAGAGGCCCAGTCACACTCATTCATGTTCTCTCTCTCTCTCAAACACGCACACACACTCTCTCTCATAAGTAAACAATATTAAAAAATGAATTTTCCAGACATAGTGGCACACACCTTTAATCCCAGCACTGAGGAGGCAGAGATAGGTAGGAGGATCACTGTTGAGTTTGAGGCCAACCTGAGACTACAAAGTGAGGACCAGGTCAGCTTGGTGAATAAATCCTTAGCAATGTTAAATTTGGTAATATTTAATTTCGCAACTTCTTCAAAAACTTCTAATTTTTAATTTTTTGCCTTTATTTTTTCTTACATGTTATGTGTGTGTGGTATAGGTGCATGTATAGGCCAGAAATTGATATCTGTCTTCCTTGATTACTAAGGCAGTGTCTCTCACTTGAACCCAGCACTTGCTAATTCAGCTAGCCTTGCTTGTACCAGAGATTCTCAGTGTTTACCTCTGGATTACTGGGATTACAGGCAGGCTGCCATGAACACTGAGCAGTTAAGTGTGTGCAGGGGATTCACACAGCAAATACTGCATCCATTAAGCCATCTCTCTAGCTCCAGTCTAAACATTTTTTAAAAATATTTTTATTTATTTATTTGTAAGCAGAGAGAGGTAGAGAGAACAGAGACAAAGAGATAGAACGGGTACACCAGGGTCTCCAGCCCTGCAAACGAACTCCAGATACATGCACCACTGGCTTTATGTGGGACTGGGGAATCAAACCCAGGTCATTAGGTATTACAGGAAAGCACCTTAACGTCTGAGCCATCTCTCCAGCCCTAAAATTTTTTCAAAGCATTTCCTTGTATTGTTTCAGAGTATCTTCTAGTTATCTGTATTGAAAAAAAAAAAAAAACACTTATTTTATAATTCTAGAAGGTTTCATGGTGGCACATGCCTTTAATCCCAACATAAGTAAGAAGATCGCTGTGAGTTCAAGGCCATCCTGAGACTACATAGTGAATTCCAAGTCAGCTTGGGCTAGAGCAAGACCCTACCTTGAAAAACAAAAAAACAAAACAAAACAAAACAATAGCCTAAGAGCTGGGCATGGTGGTGCATGCCTTTAATCCCAGCATTCAGGAGGCAGAGGTGGGAGGATCGCCTTGAGTTTGAGGCCACCCTGACATTACATAGTGAATTCCAGGTCAGCCTGAGCTACAGTGAGATCCTACCTTGAAAAAACAAACAAACAAACAAAAACAAAAACAGAACAGCCTAAAAGACAGAAATCACCAGTGAAGATACTCAACAGTGGACACTGCAAGCCTTATATTTGGCCACCCAGGCCAAATGAGCCAACGGGTGCAATAGTGGCATGTCTGTTATGGGGGAAACAATTGAACTGGAGGCCCGCTCCATGGGAGAGAATACATCTCTGATACTGAAAACCTACAACAGGGGTAGTCATGAGCCCTAGGGGTGTAACGTCTGCTGGTGTCTGGCTAAATGTATGTATTATGCTCACCATACTGCCCAGTAAGCACTTCTCTTAATGTTCATACCCTTATATTAATGCTACTATCACTGTTGGTTAGAGACGCTTCTCTTTTCAGATGGCAGTGACCTTGGGATGACTCAGAAGGCATCATGGTGCTGAGAAGTGACAAAGGAATGCTCAGCATTGAAACATCTCTATCACACCTTCCAAGGCTCAGGGTCCATTGCAGAAGAGGTGGCAGAAAAAATGTAAGAGCCAAAGGAAGGGTAGGACTCCTTACAATGTGCTCCTCTAGACAAAAAAAAAGGCCTGGATATCCATGACCTCACAGTGCCTGATACTACCTACTTACACAAGACCATCATAATAGGAGGAAAAGATCATGACATCAAAATAAAAGAGAGACTGATTGAGAGGGGTAGGGGATATGATGGAGACTGGGATTTTAGAATGGAAAGTGGGGGGAGGGAGGGAATTACCATGGGATATTGTTTACAATTATGGAAGTTGTCAAGAAAAAAAAAACAGCCTAAGAAACAGGTCCTCAAAATTGATTTTTTTTTTTCTGGTAATTTTTATTTACCTATTTGCAGGGAGAGAAAGAGAGCACATCAGGGCCTTTTGCCACTGTAGATGAACTTCAGAAACATGCACCACTTTGTGCATCTGGATTTTCATGTGTGCTGGGGAATCAAACCCAGATTATCAGGATTTGCAAGCAAATGCCTTAACTGCTGAGCCATCTCTCCGGCCCCCCAAAATAATATATTTCTGATTATCAGTAAGACCCAGAGGTCACTGGAAAATTGCCTCTTTCCTTCTTTCTTTTTGGCCAAAGTAGGGTCTCACTATGGAATTCACTATGTGGTCTGAGGATGGCCTCAAGCTCATGGCTATCCTCCTACATCTATCTCCTGAGTGCTGGGATTAAAGGTGTGCACCACCATGCCAGGCTGAAAATAGCCTCTTTCACAGGAGCATAAAAATTGGCAAACTGAATAAGGTTTTAAGTTTATATAGCATTCTTTTCTTTCTTTTTCTTTCTTTCTTTCTTTTTTTTTTTTTTTTTTTTGGTTTTTCGAGGTAGGGTCTCACTGTGGCCCAGGCTGACCTGGAATTCACTATGGAGTCTCAGGGTGGCCTCGAACTCACGGCAATCCTCCTACCTCTACCTCCCGAGTGCTGGGATTAAAGGCGTGGGCCACCACGCCCGGCTAAGTTATATAGCATTCTTGTTCAAGTAATGTTAGGCCAAAAGTTTAAAAACAACCAGGCATGGTGACACACACTTTTAATCCCAGCACTCACAGAGTGAGTGCAGAGGCAGGAGAATCACTGTGAGTATAAGGCCAGCCTGGGACTACATAGTGAGTTTCAAGTCAGCCTAGACTAAAGATGAGACCTTACCTTAAAAAAAATACAAACAAAAAAACCCTTTAAAAACAGTTGATTACATTAAAAACACTAGACCAGACAATTGTCCTATTATATATTTTTATACAGTACTTCTCACATAGCATGAGAAATTCAGATTTCTTCTTTTCTGTTTTTGTTTTTATTTATTAAAGAGAAAGAGAGAGACAGAAAATAGGTGCACCAGGCCCTCTAACCACTGCAAATGAAGTCCAGACACATGTATCACCATGTACATCTGGCTTCCATGGGACCTGAAGAATCGAACCTGGGTCTTTTAGCTTCACAGGCAAGCGCCTTAACTGCTAAGACATCTCTTCAGCCCCTTGGTTTGGTTTTTGAAACAGGGTCTCACATACTCTCATACTGGCCTCAAACTCTCTGTGTAGCTAAGGATGATCTTGAACTTCTGATCCTCCAGCCTGCATCTCCTAAATGCTAGGATTATAGCATTTTATTTATTTGTTTGTTTTTATTAATCTCTTTTTAAAGATTATTTATTTATTTGAGACAGAAGGAGGGGGGAGAGAGAGAGAGAAAGAGAGAGAGAAAGAGGGAGAGAGAGAGGGAGAGAATGGGCGCACCAGGGCCTCTAGCCACTGCAAACAAACTCCAGACGCATGCACCACCATGTGCATCTGGCTTGTGTAGGATCTGGAGAATCGAATCTGGGTCCTTAGGTTTCACAGGCATGCGCCTTAACTGCTAAGCCATCTCTCCAGCCCAAATAGCATTTTAGATTACAGGTGTCTGCCATCACACCAGGCTATGAATTCAGATTTAAAGATGAGTATAAGGTCTGGAGAGATGGCTTAGCGTTTAAGGAGTTTGCCTGCAAAGCCAAAGGATCCCAGTTCAATTCTTCAGAGCCCACATAAGCCAGATGAACAAGGGGGTGCATGCATCTGGAGTTCATTTGCAGTGGCTGGAGGCCCTGGCAAGCCCATTCTCTTTCTCCCTCTCCCTCTTTTTCTCTCTCAAATAAACAAATAAAATATATTTTTTTAAAAAGATGAATATAGGTTGCTTTCAGGAATATCACACCACCAGTCAGTGGTCTTTGGTAGACATGCACTATGTATCCTGGAATATCTCTAAAGTGTTCAAGTTGTTACAGTCAGGAGGAAAGCTATAAAGTTGGTTCTTACTACTCCAGTTGCTTTAATAAGAGCAAAAGGTACCTAATGAAAAGACAGGGGTGGTAGTCATGCCTGTAATCTCAGCAATTGGTAGGTGGAAGCAGGCAGATCAGGAATGCCACACCAGAGTGGGCTATAAGAGACCATCTCTTAAAAAGAACGATAGGAACTGGGTGTGGTGGTATATGCCTTTAATGCCAGCACTTGCAGAGGTAGGGGGTTCAATGTGAATTTGAGGTCACCCTGAGACTACATAGTGAATTCCAGGTCAGCATGGGCTAGAGTAAGACCCTACCTCCAAAAATGAACAATAGGAGGCTAGAGAGATGGCTTAGCAGTTAAGGTGCTTGCCTGTAAAGCCTAATGACCCAGATTTGATTCTCCAGTACCCACATAAAGCCAGATGCCTAAAGTAGCGCAAGCATATGGACTTCATCTGCAGTGGCAAGAGGCCCTGATGTGCCTATTCATTCATATTCTCTCTCTCTCCCCTTGCAAATAAATAAATACATTTTTTTTTAAAAAAAGAATAGATTCTAGCTCTGGATCCCCTCCTCACATGAGGAGTCTGTTCTCTGCTGTTACTTTTGCTTTGAATAAAGTTTGCTTTGCTTGACATTAAAAAAGGGGGGGGGGTGCTGGAGGGATGGCTTAGCAGTTAAGGCATTTGCCTGTAAAGCCAAAGGACCCAGGTTCAATTCCCCAGGACCCACGTTAGCCAGATGCAAGCATCTGGAGTTCGTTTGCAGTGGCTGGAGGCCCTGGCATGCTAATTCTCTCTCTCTCTCCCCCTCTTTCTCTGTCAAATAAAAATAAATAAATTAAAAAAAAAAAAAAGCCAGGCATGGAGGAGCATGGCCTTTAATCCCAGCACTTGGGTAACAGAATCACAGTGTGTTCAATGCCTGCTTGAGAAAACAGAGTGAATTCCAGATCAGCCTGGGCTAGAGTGAAACCCTACCTCGAAAAACCAAAACATGGCTGGGGAGATGGCTCAGCGTTTAACTACCCTTGCTTGCAAAGCCTAATAGTATGGGTTTGATTCCCCAGTACCCATGTAAGGCTAAAGCAAGCCATACAAAGTGCGTGTTAAGAGTTCATTTGCTACAGCAGGAGGACCTGACGCGCCAGTTACCCACACACATTCACTCTCTCTAGCTCTGCCACTGTCAGGGAAATATTTTTTGGTGGCGCTCGCCTTTAATATAATACCAGCACTGGGGAGGCAGAGGTAGGAGGATCACCGTGAGTTCTAAGTCAGTCTGAGAGTGAGACCCTACCTCGGAACCCCTCCCCCCACGCCCTGCCAGAAAAAAAAAAAAAAAAAACAACGCTAGCAAACCCAGCACTTGGTAGGCTGAAACAGTGAGGTAGGAAAATCGTTGCAAGTTTATGGGCAGCCTGGGCAGAGTGGGTTACAGCCTTACTTGGGCGACAGCTAGACCCTGTCTGGAAAAGAAGGGTAAGAGGCATGCATGTGGAATTTCACAGGCTGGAGGCCCTGGCGCATCCATTCTCTCTCTCTCTCACATAAATAAATAAAATTTTTTGAGGTTTTTATTTTTTATTTTTTTCTCAATTTTTATTAACATTCCATGATTATAAAAAATAAATAAAATATTTTTTAAAAACAAGGGTGAGGAAGGAGAACTCTTGGGTTGATTTTTTTTTTCCTCTTCAGCACACCATACACATACACACACAATCCAAGTATTGGTGTTTTACCTTGAAAAATGTATGTAAGGTACTGATTGAACCACAAACCACAGGTGAGTTTTTATTTTTATTTTTTGGTTTTTCAAGGTAGGGTCACTCTAGTCCAGGTTGGCCTGGAATTCACTCTGTATTCTCAGGATGGCCTCGAACTCACAGCGACTCTCCTACCTCTGCTTCCCAAGTGCTGGGATAAAGGCGTGTGCCACCACGGCCGGCCACAGGTGACTTTTTAAATAAGCAGTCACAAGCTTTGGTGGGATTTTCTATAAACACAAATTTCATTTGAAGGAAAAAAAAAACCTCAAGACAACTAGTCCTTCTCTCTCTCCCATTATCTCTAAATTTGTCTTTCAATTATTTACTCTTCGTCTATTAACGTTCAGTCGTTTTTCCTATACGATGGCTTCAGACTCACGAGGCGAAGTTTAGCTTTCTACTCCAGTCATTTAGCCCGTCTAGTTTTATCTGCTCTGGAACAAGCAGGTAGGCTTACCTACTGTGCGATCGTGCACAGGCTGGAAGCGCTAGTTGGTGCACTGCAGGAAGAGACAGCACCTTCGCACGCCTGAAAAAGGGTGTGCACTGGACCTCACGCGGCTCGAGACAACCCGGGCGGCCGAGGAAGAGACCCGGAGCCCCGCCCCGGCCCCGCCCCTCTCCCCGCCCCGCCCCGCCCGCCCCGCCCTCGCGGTCCGATTTGGGAGCATCGGAGCCCAGCCGCAGTCTGCACGGCGGTCTACAGGCGGGTTACCTGTGTCCGCGATGATGGTGTACTTGAACAGATAAGCATAAGTCATGGTCCGGAGTCCTCTGCATTCGGTTCCACCCGACTTCTCCAGCGGATATCTCCAACCTCTCTAACAACTCAATCGACCGATTTCCTTATTTTTCTCCGCTCCAGCCTCTCTAGCTGAGGCCACGTCTCTATTGCTCTGGCCAGAAGCCCCCCTCTTAGGACCGGGCGTGGTGACGTACACCTTTAATCCCAGCACTCAGGAGGCAGAGGTAGGAGGATCACCGTGAATTGGAGGCCACCCTGAGACTACATAGTGAATTCCAGGTCAGCCTGGGCTAGAGTGAGACTCTACCTCGAAAAAAAGAAAAAAAAAAAAAAACACAGAAGCACACAGAAGCCCTCCTCTTGGCCCGTAGTGCCAGTGGTCGCCTCTGGAGACGCCTCGGGCACGTCTACGTGCCATTATTCCGCCGGACCCCAGGGGGCGATAGCTAGCTTTTCTGTCAGCTCCTCGTGAGACTCGTTGCTGCCCCACAGTCCTCTTTCCAATCAGCGGAGAGCGACGCCTGTCCTTGAGGAAGTGACGCAGTTCCGAGTCCCGTGCGGGCGGTGGGAGCGATGAGGGGACTGAGACGGTGGTAGCAGCAGTGTGAAGATGGAGGTAGGCAGCTGGGCGCTAGGAAGGCTGACAAGAGGGCGCGGCCCACTGACTTGAAGCCGAAGCGGGAAGCCGGGTGGAGAAGCGGCGGTCGGGAGGGTTTGGGGGTGTTGACAGGCTGTCAGGTTCGGAAGCCGTCGCTTCGAGCTCACTCTGTTCTAACTTACTCCGCGGTTCTCTTTCGGTTTCCAGTTTCCCGGAGGAAACGACAACTACCTGACGATCACTGGGCCCTCGCACCCCTTCCTGACTGGGGCCGAGGTGAGCAAGAGCTGTGGACGCCGGGGGTGGCGTGAGGTGGGGGCGGGGCGGGGCGGGCATCCGTGTTGGAGAAAAGCGACCGCGGCTTCTGGAGCAGATGAGGATTGTCTGGGGAGGGCCCGGAAGCTGTTGTCACCTGAAAACCAGGACGATGGAAAGATAAAAGTTATTTAAGGGAGGAGAATGATTCTAAATTGAAAAAGTTATGGTGGAATTGTTTCCTTTTGGTGGGGTGAAATAATTACAACAATATGGGGAGTGGCAGTGGAGAAAATCTTTTCATTCAAGAAATCAGGATAAGGGCTGGAGAGATGGTTTAGCGGTTAAGGCGCTAGCCTGCAAAGCCAAAGGACCCATGTTCTATTCCCCGGGACCCACGGAAGCCACCTGTACAAGGTGGCGCATGCTTCTGCAGTTTGCGGCAGCTGGAGGCCCTGGTGTGCTCATTCTGTGTGCCTCTTTCTCTTTTTATCAAACAAATAAATAAAAATATTTAAAGAAATCAGGATGAGAGAAGCTTACCTAGCAGGGATTAACCTTGAACATGCGTCCATTCTTGAATTCTGTTGGAGTCTTCATGTAAAAATTTTTTTTTTTTTTTTTTGGTTTTTCGAGGTAGGTTCTCTAGCCCAGCCCAGGCTGACCTGGAATTCATTATGTAGTCTCAGGGTGGCCTCGAACTCACCGCGATCCTCCTACCTCTGCCTCCCGAGTGCTGGGATTAAAGGCGTGCGCCACCATGCCCGGCTTCATGTAAAATTTTTACTCCGATAAAAGTAGTTGCTTTTACTATATGGTGCCTGCTTGCTTTGCTCAGGACAGAGGGAAAGAAGGTAGCTGCCAGAGGATCAAAGGAGCTCAGGTTTGAGCCGATTACAGTGTTACAGTTCTCCCAGCTTTCAAGTGGCTATAATAATGCTGTTTCTTTAAAAAAGATACTTATTTTCCAAGGAGAAAGAGAGGAATAAAATCCACTTTGTGCATCAGGTTTTACATAGGTACTGGGTAATTGAACCCAGGTGGTAAGTGACTTAATTCTTCCAAGCTGACCTGGAATTCACTATTTAGTCTCAGGGTGGCCTTGAACTCATGGTGATTCTCCTACCTCTGCCTCCCTAGTGCCACCACACCCAGCTCTAGCCCTATTTTTATTTCTTTTCTTTCTTTCTTTTTTTTAAATATTTTATTATATTTTAATTTTATTCATTTATTTATTTACTTGAGAGAGAAAGAGAGAATGGGCATGCCAGGGCCTCTAGCCACTGCAAACTTACTCCAGACGCATGTGCCCCCTTGTGCATCTGGCTTACATGGGTCCTGGGGAATCAAAACAGGGTCCTTAGGCTTCACAGGCAAACACAACCACTAAGCCATTTCCCCACCCCTCTCTCTCTTTCTTTCTTTTTCTGAGCATAGGGTCTCTAGCCCAGGCTGACCTGGAATTTCCTCTGTAGTTCCAGGCTGGCCTCAAAACTCACAGTGATTCTTCTATCTCTGCCTCTAGAGTGCTGGCTGGGATAAAGGTGTGCACCACCACTCCTGGCCCTATTTTTTAAAAGATATTTTTAAAAATATTTTTATTTTTATTTATTTATTTGAGGGAAGGGGAGAGAGAGAATGGGCGCACCAGGGCTTCCAGCCACTACAAACGAACTCCGGATGCATGCACCACCTTGTGCATCTTGGAGAATCGAACCGTCATTCTTTGGCTTTGCAGGCAAGTGCCTTAACCTCTAAGCCGTCTCTCCAGCTCCTGGCCCTTTTTTTTAAAAAAAAATATTTATTTATTTATAAGAGAGATGAAAAAGAAGAGAGAGAATGGATCTGCCAGAGTAGCCACTGCAAACAACTCCAGATGCATGTGCCACCTTGTGCATCTGGCTTGACATGGGTGCTAGGGAATTGAACCTGAGTCCTTCGGCTTTGCAGGCAAGTACCTTAACCTCACAGCCATCTCTCCAGCCCCTATTTTTATCTATTCTTACTTGCAAGGAAAGGGAGAGAGAGAGAGATTGGTCATGCTAGGGCCTCTAGCCACTGCAAATGTACTCCAGACACATGCGGTACTTTGGCATCTGGCCTTATATCATTGGTACAGAGAAGTACATTAGACTAAGAATGTTGTTGTAAATTTCAGAACAAACTAAAGTAATGACGGTGGTCAATAACACATCCAAACCTTGAGGACACAGTTGGCAGCACTTCCCTCTGCACCTTTGGTATGGTACTAGTGGTTGGATCTAACAATTGTTCAACTGTTCTTCAGTTGACATTGATTGTATGCACTTATTCAGTACATCTTCTTCCCTTTTTTCATCACTCATATGATTCAGAATCTTTTGAAGAAACTGATTGCATGGTCTTCTGAAAATTTTCATGACCTACATCTTGGTTTTGGTGCATATTCAGCATTTAACCCTTCTTTGTTCCTTCCTGGTTACCAAAGGGAATGTGTAATCATTTCATGTACAGCTGCAATGCTAGAAGAGTCCTCTCTCTCCATTTGGTGTCTACACGTAGTGCAGGGGGAATGCAGTTGCTGCAAGTACCAAGACCCGAGGTACCTGCCGTGATGAGTGAGGACACCTGATCGTTTCTTCAAAATATTTAAATCTATATTTTGATGAGCTAAGGTGTCCTACATTTTACATTTTCATTTATTAATTCATCCATTTTTGTGTGAGGTTTTTTGAGACAGAGTCTCTCCATGTATCACAGACTTACTATGAAATGGCAACCTTTACCTGCTTCTTTCTTTCAAGTGCTGGGATTATAGGACTGTGCCACAATGCTGATCTTAGTTTGCATATTGTAAGTAAATGATCTCATCTGTATAGTATATTATGTCCAGTTTTTTTAAATTTTATATTTATTTATTTATTTATTCATTTGACAGAGAAAGAGGGGAGGAGAGAGAGAATATGAAAGTGCTAAGGCCTCCAGTCACTGCAAACAAATTCCAGATGTGTACGCCCCCTTGTGCATCTGGCTAATGTGGGTCCTTGGGAATTGAACCTGGGTCCTTTGGCTTTGCAGGCAAATGCCTTAAGTGCTAAGCCATCCCTCCAACCCTATGTCCAGTTTCTTTTTATCACAGAGCTGTCTTAGTTTTGCAGGTCATTTGCTTGATCATTAGGCCTTACCTTTTCTTGGGGCAAGCCCAACAAACTGGCCTTTTTTTCTTATGTGAGATGTGGGTGGGGGGAGAGAACTGGCATGCCAGGGCCTCCAGCCACTGCAATCGCAGTCTACACACATGTACCCCCTTTTGCGCATGTGAGACCTTACATGTTTGCATTACTGTGCGTCTGGCTTATATGGGACCTGGAGAGTCTAACATGAGTCCTTAGGCTTTGCAGGCAAATGTCTTAACTGCTAAGCGATCTCTCCAACCCAGGCCTTTTAAAAATATTTTATTTTTGTTTACTTATTTGCTTGAGAGGGAGGGAAAGCGAGAGAGAGGCAGAGAGAGAGAATGGGCATGTCAGGGCCTCCAGCTGCTGCAAACAGACTCCAGACGCATGCACCATCTTGTGCATCTGGCTTATGTGGGTCCTGGGGAGTTGAACCTGGGTCCTTTGGCTTTGCAGGCAATTGCCTTAACCGCTAAGCCATCTCTGCAGCCCCAGCCCAGGCCTTTTTAAAGCTCTTATTTTACAGATAAATTGACCTTGAAGCATAGATTTTCTATACTTCATACTTTATGACTCTCATTATCCTCTTCCTAGCATTTTATATGTAGGAAGTATGTTTATTACAATCATGAACACATGTTATGTTTGATGGTGGTGTAAAATAACAAATGCATAGTTGTTCAGTAAGTCCACACTTTACATTAGGAGTCTTCACTATGTATACTTTGGTAGTTTTGTACAAATACACATCATGTGCCTGTCATCCCAGTCCTAAGTAGAATAATGTCACTGCCTCCAAAGTTGCCTGTCATATACCTATTGATCACCCTAATGTTTCTAAACGCATTGCAAATATATACCCTTAGCAACTATTCATTTTTTTGAGAGAGAGGCAGAGAGAGAGAATTGGCACGCTAGGGCCTCCAGCCACTGCAAACGAACTCCAGACGCATGCACCACCTTGTGCATCTGGCTTATGTGGTTCCTGGGGAATTGAACCTGGGCTCTTTGGCTTTGCAAGCAAGCAAGCTCCTTAACCACTAAGCCATCTCTCCAGACCCCTATTTTGTTTTGTTTTTTCCAGGTAGGGTCTTGCTTTAGCCCAGGCTGACCTGGAATTCACTATGTAGTTTCAGGGTGGCCTCAAATTCATGGTGATCTTCCTACCTCTGCCTCCTGAGTGCTGGGATTAAAGGTGGTTGGAAGGAAAGGGTTTATTTTGGTTTACAGACTCTAAGGGAAGCTATATGATAGCAAGGGGAAGTTAGAGGAAGTGTGAATCAAATGAGTGGTGGATTTAGAAATAGCATTAAACTTAGTCATGATTTACAGTTGAAGATGCACCTTGTGCATCTATCTGGTTTACATGGATACTGGGTATTAGAAACTTGGTTATTAGGCTTTTCAGGCAAGCACCTTAACCATTAACCTATCTCTCCAGCCCCTTCTACCATCTTTCGAAGATTGTCATGTTTCTTTTTTTCCCTAAAGATGGTCTGAACCAGTTACACCATTTTTTAAAAATTATTTTGAGGCAAGCCCAACAGACTGGCTTTTTTATGCATGCATACATGTGCAAGAGAGAATTGGTGAGCCAGGACTTCCAGCTGCTATAATCAAATTCCAGACACATGTACCACCTTGTGCGCTTGCATCACCTTGTGTGTTTGGCTTATGTGGGGTCTGAAGAGTGCAGGTGTCTTAACCCTAACCGCTAAGCCATCTCTCCAGCCTGCAGTTACACCATTTTTTTTTATTATTTATTTATTTATTTTTGTTTTTGTTTTTTCAAGGTAAGGTCTCACCCTAGCCCAGGCTGACCTGGTACTCCCTCTGTAGTCCCAGGCTGTCCTTGAATTCACAGCGATCCTCCTACCTCTGCCTCCCATGCTAGAATTAAAGGCATGTACCACCACGCCTGGCCACCATTTTTTTTTTAATGTTTTTCAAGGTAGGGTCTCTTTCTAGCCCAGGCTGACTTGGAATTCACTATGTAGTCTCAGGGTGGCCTTGAACTCAAGGCAATCCTCCTACCTCTGCCTCTCTAGTGCTGGGATTAAAGGCGTGCACCACTATGCCCAGCAATTTTTAATTTTTAAAAATATTTATCAGCCAGGCGTGGTGGCACAAACCTTTAATCCCAGCACTCAGGAGGCAGAGGTAGGAGATTCGCCGTGAGTTTGAGGTCACCCTGAGATTACATAGTGAATTCCAGGTCAGCCTGGGCTAGAGCGCAACCCTATCTCGAAAAAACCAAAAAAGAAAAAAAGTATTTATTATTTGTGAGTAGAGAGTATGGGTATTTTAGAGCCTCTTCCCTTTGCAGAGGAACTCCAGATGTATGTGCCACCTTGTTTATATGGCTTTATATGGGTAGTGGGGAATTGAATCTGGGCTAGCAGGCTTTGGAAGCAAGCACCTTTAACCACTGAACCATCTTCCCAACCCCCCCCCCTTTTTTTGTTTGCACCAAGATTTCTCAATTTCTGTTAAGTGGGTTTATTCCATAATAAATCCTAATATATTCATGGATGAGAATCATATTGATGGTGTGTAGTTGCTAGTTTTTAAATGTATTTTTATTTATTATGTACAGGCAGATAGAGAAAGAAAGAGTGCACCAGGGGCTCCTGCCACTGCAAATTTCAGATGAATGAGCCACTTTGCCTCTGGCTTTTTGTGGGTTCTGGAGAATTGAACCCAGGCCGGCAGGCCTTGAAAGCAAGTGACCTTAACCATTGAGCAATCTCTCCAGCCCCAGTAGATTTTGGCAGGGGAGCGGTTGGGAGGAAAGGGTTTATTTTGGTTTACAGACTCTAAGGGAAGCTATGTGATAGCAAGGGGAAGTTAGAGGAAGTGTGAATCAAATGAGTGGTGGATTTAGAAATAGCATTAAACTTAGTCACGATTTGCAGTTTTATTGCCAGTTATATATAAAAATAACTACATAAGAGAAGACATCTTTTACATCTAGAAACTTAAGGCTGGTGGTATAACTTGAGTGGTAGAGCATTTGCCTAGCCTGTGCTAAATCCTGAGTTTGATCCCCAGCTCAGAAGGAAAAGGGAAGGAAAGAAGTTTCCAGGTCTTTTGTTCTGTTTTTATGGCTTAAAAAATATTTATTTGTGTGCGTGTGTGTATGCATTTATGTGCTTGCACATGCACATATGTGTAGCATGCATGCCAAGGGTCTCTTACTGCTGTAATCAAATGCCTATCCAGCTTTACATGGGTTGCTGAGGAATTGAACCTGGGCTGGCAAGCGTTGCAAGCAAAGGCCTTTAACCGCTGAATCATCTTCCCAGTCCTGACTTAGGAAATTTTAATGGGAGGAGGGGATACCCAGAGCTAAGTTTTAATAAAAGCTCAATGTCAGTAGCTTTCTTTGTCCTTGGTCTTCTGCTGTTATCTACAACTATGCCTTTTTTTTTTTTTTTTTTTTTTTACCCTCCCCTCTTGGTAGTAGTGGTGGTGGTTTTATTATTAATGAGATTGTGGTTTTTGTGGTGTCTAGCCTTATTATGAGCATCCCAAATAATTTAGGAGTAGGTAAATATAAACTTTTTAATTCTTTCAAAAGTACAGCAATTTCAAGCTTTCTTGCCAGAAAGAATAATTTTCCATAAGAAATACTAGGGATGGAGAGATGGCTTAGCAGTTGAGGCGCATGCCTGCGAAGCCTAAGGACCCTGGTTCAATTCTCCAGGTCCCACGCGAGCCAGATGCACACGGTGACACATGCATCTGGAGTTTATTTGCAGTGGCTAGAGACCCTGGCATGCCCATTCTCGCTCTCTCCCTTTGTCTGTCTCTAATAGACAAGTAAAAATAAAGAAAAAAAAGTAAAAAATAAAATAAAATCTTTAAAACAAAAACTAACCAGTAAATAACAGAATAAACCAAGTTCTGGTGCAAAATAAGAGTTTTTGTTTGTTTGTTTTTGTTTAACAAGGTAGGGTCTCGCTACAGTCCATACTGACTTGGAACTCACTATGTAGTCTCAGGGTGGCCTCGAACTCATGATGATCCTCCTACCTCTGCCTCCCAAGTGCTGGGATTAAAGGCATGTGCCACCACGCCTGGCTTAAGAGTTGAATTTTTACACATATCAGGAGGCAGGGGAAGAATTTTCTCCCTTTTCTAAAGTACTGGTTTTATTCTAATATTTGCTACAGTTTTAGCACTCTCATATTTAACAGTATAAAGTGTGATCTATTTTACATAGAAGATTCATGAAAATAGATACTCATTGTTGGATTTTATTTATAATTTTACAGTTCAGTTGTAGTAAAAAGATTCAGTAACAGTATTTGCTACAGTATGTGGTTTACCCTTCGGTATAATTGCAGTTATCTAACTATTCAGTATGGAAGGAAGACATAGAAACAAAACAAGGCCAGGCATGGGTATCTTCAGTCCCAGCACATGGATGGCAGAGGTAGGAGGTTGAGTTCGAGATCACCCTGAGACTACATAGTGAGTTCCAGATCAGTCTGGGCTATAGCCAGACCCTACCTGAGGGAGGAGGGCTGATGACAAGAAAAACAGATAATAAATAGCCAGGCTGTTTCATGTGCCAAAGGTCATATTTACAAAGAAGGCCTTGTTGATCTGATACAGTGGAATGTCTCCATGTCTGGATTTTTAGTATAAGCCATTAGAGTATTCCAGACATTTTATGAGAGGTAGTAACTTGTAAAACACTGGTCTCTTTTTAATTTTGTTTGTTTATGAGAAGGAGAGAAAAGAGAATGGGCACACCAGGGCCTTCTGGCACTGCAAATGAACTCCATGTGCATGCACCACTTTGTGCTTATGGCTCTGTGTTGGTACTAGGTAACTAAGCCTGCACCATCAGGCTTTGCAAGCAAGTATCTTCAACCACTGAGCTATCTTTCCAGTCCCTCTTTGTAAAATTTTACTTACTTGTGCACGGGCTTTCATGGGGGAGGGGTGTATCAGATGCTTGCGTCACTGTTTGCATCAGATTTACAAGGGTGGCTTGGGAAATGAAACTGGGCTGGCCAGCTTTGCAAGAAAGCGGCTTTAACCACTGAGCCACTTTCCAAGCTCCCCATTCCCCCCACCTCACTTTTGTTTGTTGAGGTAGGGTTTCTAGCCCAAACTGACCTGGAACTCACTCTGTAGCTCCAGGCTGTCCTCAAACACAGCATTCCTCCTACCTCTGCCTCCTGAATGCTGGGATTATAGGTGTGAGCCACTACACCAGACTATATTTCTCACATTTTGATAGAGTTGCTATTTTATTTGTTGTAATGAGCAGAACAGGATAAGTATCTTCCCCCCACCCCTCCACAGTAGGGTATCACTCTAGTCCAGGCTGACTCTCTAGTCCCAGGGAAATGACAGGAGTTCAGGAAAGTCCTTGAACTCCAAACCCCGATTTTTGTTTGCATTTAACCAAAGAATTGGGCAAAACAAACAGAAGAATAATTATTTAATTATTATATTTATTGAGGGAAGTACAGAACCATGGGAAGGGAAATGAATACACCCACATGGTCTGAGAGCCCATGTGTTGGGCCTAAAAGAAATGTAAAAAGAGAGTTAAAAAGGAAAGAAAATAAAGTATAAAGAGCTCCTGTCATGTGGAGGGCAGGAGAGGCTAAAGAGCCCATGTGGGAGTAGGGGCCTGGGGCTTCTTCCCTCATCTCTGCCTAGCTGGGCTGAAGGTGGGGCGGGAAGGTTGTGTGGGGGGGGACAACTTACCAGAATGTGGAGGTTTGTGAGTGATGAACTGGCTACCAAGAGAGGTTGCCCTCTCCTCATAACTGTTTATAACCTTACTGTTGAGGGCTTTACCTTCTGGCTCAAGTGAGCCAGAGTGAGTATTGATTGGTCTCAGAAAGAGACTAGCCTTGATGGCAAGTTCTGCGTGCTGAACTTGACCAACCACAATGTTAGGGACTGGAGAGATGGCTCAGTGATTAAAGGAACTTGCCTGCAAAGCTTTATGGCCCTGGTTTGATTCCCTAGTACCCATGTAAAGTCAGATGTTCAAAGTTGGCACATACGTCTGGAGTTAACTTGCAGTAGCAAGAGGCCCTGGCATACTTAGTTTTCTTTCTCTCACACATAAATCAATAAAAAGAACAAAAATAGGATAACAAAGTGAAAAGGGTACACTGGCAATATCTAGCACTGTTAAGTTCTTCATTTAGAATTATGAAGTGTCTCCTCTTCCTAATCATTATTTTCCTCCTTCTTCCCTATAGACATTCCATACACCAAGCTTGGGTGATGAGGAATTTGAAATCCCACCCATCTCCTTGGATTCTGATCCCTCACTGGCTGTCTCCGATGTGGTTGGCCACTTTGATGACCTGGCAGATCCTACTTCTTCACAGGATGGCAGTTTTTCAGCCCAATATGGGGTGCAGACATTGGACATGCCTGTGGGCATGACCCATGGCTTGATGGAGCAGGGCGGGGGGCTCCTGAGTGGGGGCTTGACCATGGTAAGAGGCAAGACACTCTTGGGCTTACCTAAGCTCATACGCATGGTATTGGGGAGACAGAAGTTACTCTCTCATTCCATACATTTGAGTATTCCTTGTTTCTTCTTGACTAGAGGCTCAACAACAGAAACTTAATTTTAGTTGAATAAATGAAATTTGCTTGAAAAGTGATTTAAATTGTAAAATGCCCAATGTTCAGAATATGATTGTGTTTCCCTTCCATCGCCTTCATATTCTAGGATTCAAATGTGTAACTGGCACATTTAAGGATTCATTCAAAAATAGTCTGAGCCAAATATAGTATTAATTGTAGATTACTGTTATAAACCAGTGTGTTGAGTTTCCAGCACATCTGTACTTCAGTCTTACCTAATCTGCCCACACATTGCACCTTTTTTTTGTGGGGGGGGGGGTTCGAGGTAGGGTCTCACTCTAGCTAGCTCAGGCTGACCTGGAATTTACTGTGTCATCTTAGGGTGGCCTCAAACTCACGGCAATCCTCCTATCTCTGCCTTCCAAGTGTTGGGATTAAAGGTGTGAACTACCACATCCGGCCCACACATTGCAGCTTTAAAAGTCCTTGTTTATCTCGTGTGTTATTTCTACCCATAGATTACTGGATGAATTTTTGCCTTTTTTGTGGGGGGGGGGGGACGACAAGGTCTTGCTGTGTAGCCCTATCACCAGGGTGGCCTCAGATTTGCAGTGATTGATCCTCCTGCCCGTGTCTGTGCCTCCCCAGTGCTAGAATTATAGGCATATTTTCCATGCTTGGCTCAGTTATTTGCTCTTTAACTTTTATAAGACAAAGACTTTTGATTTGTACTTTTTGTTGTTTTGGTTTTCAAGGTAGGGTCTCACTCTAGCTTAGGCTGGCCTGGAATTCACTATGTAGTCTCAGGGTAGCCTCGAACTCACAGCAATCCTCCTACCTCTGCCTCCCAAGTGCTGGAATTAAAGGCATGTGCCACCACGCCCAGCTATTGGTGTTTTATTTATTTTTATTTTTATTTTTGTTTTTGAGGTAAGGCCTCTCTGTAGCCCAGGATGACCTGGAATTCACTATTTAGTCTCAGGGTGGCCACGAACTCACAGCAATCCTCCTACCTCTGCCTCCCAAGTGCAGGGATTAAAGGCATGCGCCACCACACTCGGCTCTATTTGTTTTAATTATCATTTTTTTAATGGTAATAGGGTATTTATTTATTTATTTTTATTTTAAAAATATTTATTTATTTGAGAGAGAGAAAGATGCAGTAAGAAAGTCAGAGAGAGAATGGGCACATCAGGGCCTCCAGCTACTGCAAACGAACTCCAAATGCATGCGCCCCCTTGTGCATCTGGCTTACGTGGTTCCTGGAGAGTTGAACTGGGATCCTTTGGCTTTGCAGGCAAATGCCTTAACTGCTAAGCCATCTCTCCAGCCCCTATTTATTTGTTTTTTGAGGCACAGTTTCACTCTAGGCCTGGTTGACCTGGAACTCTAGCCCAAGCTGGCTTCAAACTCAGTGACACGCTTACCTCAGCCTCAGTGCTGGCATTACAGGCTTGAGCTACCCACATCTGGCTTCTGATTATTTAAGAATAAGCCTCTGGGGCTGGAGAGATGGCTTAACGGTTAAGGTGCTTGCCTGTGAAGCCAAAGGACCCAGGTTCGATTCCCCAGGACCCATGTAGGCCAGATACACAAGGTGGCACATACATCTGGAGTTCATTTGCAGTAGCTGGAGGCCCTGGTGCACCCATTCTCTCTCTCTCATATAACTAAATAAAAATAAAATGTTTTTAAAAAATAAGTGTCTGGAAATAAAGTAGATTTACTCATTACTGAGATTTTAAAAATGACTAATATCTGTGTAGATGGATTATTTGATGTTTGTAGGGCTTAAACAATGATAGTCTGGGTTGAGCAAGGGATTTGAAAACTTTGTTAAATTCAGGAGGGGAGGAATGGTGTTCTTATATTTAGTGTTTAATTAGCCCTTCTGCTTCTCTCAGGACTTGGACCATTCTATAGGAACTCAGTATAGTGCCAACCCACCTGTTACAATTGATGTTCCAATGACAGACATGACATCTGGCTTGATGGGGCATAGCCAGTTGACTACCATTGATCAGTCAGAACTGAGTTCTCAACTTGGTTTGAGCTTAGGAGGTGGTACCATCTTGCCACCTGCCCAGTCACCTGAGGATCGCCTTTCAACTACCCCTTCACCTACTAGTTCACTTCATGAGGATGGTGTTGAGGATTTCCGGAGGGTGAGGCATTCCCTGCCAAAATCAATTCTACTGATATTCTAGGATAAACTCTTGACATACAAAACCTAATCGGTA
Organism: Dipus sagitta; assembly: GCA_036346955.1. Classification (NCBI taxonomy): domain Eukaryota; kingdom Metazoa; phylum Chordata; class Mammalia; order Rodentia; family Dipodidae; genus Dipus; species Dipus sagitta. The sequence continues at coordinate 67,518,863 of CM070779.1, read as the reverse complement.
TTGCTCCTACCCTGTCACCTTCTCTGCTTGCTTCTGGGTCTGGGGTCCTACCTCTTGATTTCCAGCTCATAATGTTCCATTCCCCATTCTTAGTGATCATCACATATTTTACCAGTAACTTGTAAAGCTGTTGCTTCCATTTTTAGCACAAATTCATACCTGTGGCTAGTTTCCCCTCCTATAAAAATCCTTTTCTTACAGTTCTCCAGACACAGTACTTCCATCTTAATTCTTAACTTTTTTCTCCCCTACAGCAACTTCCAAGCCAGAAGACAGTAGTGGTGGAAGCAGGGAAAAAGCAGAAGGCCCCAAAGAAGAGAAAAAAGAAAGATCCTAATGAACCTCAGAAACCAGTTTCTGCATATGCTTTATTCTTCCGTGATACGCAGGCTGCCATCAAGGGACAGAATCCTAATGCCACCTTTGGAGAGGTTTCAAAGATTGTAGCTTCAATGTGGGACAGTCTTGGAGAAGAGCAAAAGCAGGTGAAGAAATAGTGAGGAACTCTAGTGGGTAGTAAATATTTCATATGCTTTTTTTAAATTATTATTTTAAAAAATGTAAAGGCCAGGCATTGTGGCACATACCTGATTTCAGATTGAGTGAGTGAACATGGGCCTGCCAGGGGCTCTTGCCTCCACAAACGAACTCCAGATGCATGTGCCACTTTGTGTGTCTGGCTTTATGTGGGTACTGAGCTATGGGATCCAGGGCTAGCAGGCTTTGCCAGCAAGTGCCTTAATTGCTGAGCTATTTCCCACTGTGTCATTTTTTTCGATGTAGCATCCCACTTAAGCCCAGGCTGACCTGAAACTTACTCTGTAGCTTTAGGCTGTCCTCAAATTCAGTGATCCTCCTACCTCAGACTTCTGAGTGCTGAGATTAGATAGGTACCACCAGGCCTGGCTTCCCACCTGTCTTTAAACTTTTAAAATTTTTTTTATTTACTTACTTGCTTAGAGAGAGGCAGATGGAGATAGAGCCACTACAAACAAACTCCAGATGCATGCGCCACCTTGTGCATCTGACTTTACATGGGTAAAGCCTAAAACAACCTGGGGGCACCTCAGGTACCTGTCTGCTCAGAAAACTCACCTCAATTTAATGGAATTACATGAGTGGGACATACATACATGTAGAAAACATGGGCTGGAAAGATGGCTTAGCAGTTAAGACGTTTGCCTGCAAAGTCTAAGGACCCAGGTTTGATTCCCCTGGAGTTCATTTATAGTGACTAGAGGCCCTGGTGCACCCTCTCTCTCTCATAAATAGGTAAATAAAATATTAGGGCTGGAGAGATGGCTTAGCAATTAAGGTGTTTGCCTGCAAAGCCAAAGGATCTTGGTTCGACTCTCCAGGACCCATGTAAGCCAGATGCACAAGGGGGCGCATGCATCTGGATTTCGTTTGCAGTGCTCGGAGGCCCTGGTGTGCCAGATAAATAAATAAATAAAATATATTTTTTTAAAACCCCTGGATATGGTGACATCTACTTGTACTCCAAGCACTTTGGATGTAAAAGTAGGTGGATCACAACAAGTCTGATGCCAAAGTAGTGTATATAGCAAGTTCCAGGGCAGGCAGGATACACAGCAAGACCATGTTGCGAAGAGGGGAAAAAAAAATCAACCTGATGGCACACACACACCTGTGATCCCAGCACTTTGAAGGCAGAGGCAGGAGGATCATGAGTTTAAGGCCAGCCAGGCTACATAGTGAGATGGAAGGGGAATGAAAATGAATCAGTACTACACAAATAAACCATTGAGGGGTGGGAGTGTAGCTCAGTGGTAGAGCACTTGTCATATGCTATGTCATAACGTAGGACATAACATTAACATCTATTAGACATAGATGCCCTATGTTTAATCCGTAGCACTACCCCCCCCAAGGAAAAAAAAAAAAAAACAAGGCTGAAGACATGCCTCAGTGGTTAAAGATGCTCACTTGCAAAGCCTGATGGACTGAGTTTGATTCCCCAGTACCACCTTAAAGCCAAATACACAAAATGGTGCATGCATCTGGAGTTCATTTGCAGTAGTAAGAGGCCACTGATGTGCCCATTCTTTCCTCCCTCCCTCTATTCCCCCGGCTTTAATTAAGTATATTAAAAAAAAAAAAAAAAAAAAACAACTTGCAGTTGAGGGTGGCTGTAATTAACATCACCCTAGACTCCTGGATCTGTATCCAAGCAAGTCTTCTACCTGATATCTAGAACAAAAGCTGAATTTATTATAACTGCTATCAGTTACCTGTAGCTGCTCAACAAATCACCATTAATGGCTAAAAACAATTGGAACTTATTTCTCTCATGATTCTGTTAGGTTGGTTGGGTGTTGTAAATAAATGAGAGCTAATAGGGCTGGCTAAGATGACCTTGTGCCTGTATCTGGAAGTTGGTGATATCTGTTGGTCAGGTGTGTTAGTGCTCCTTCATGTGGTCTCTCCTGTTTTAAATACGCTACCACAGCTTATTTATAGTATGGTAGATTTAGAGTTAAATCCCAAGAATATAACAAAGTTGTAAGTCTGTCACTTCGGCCTCATTCTGGTAGTAAGTTAGAAGGTAACCCAGATTAAAACAAAGAGGAAACGGTCTTCAGCTTTTGATGGGAGAAAGTGGGCAAACAAGATTGCAGCGACTCTTCTGACCATCTCTGACAACATGCCTTTAAAGAAGAGTTTCTGAGGTAGGCAGTCTCAGACTAAGCATGCTACATACAGATCTTAAACCATGTTTTTGTGTTTGTTTTTATTTTGAGCATGAATAGCTGTTGAACTTAGAAGTGTAGTTACTCTGCCAAGATGATGGGGAGAGCCTGTGATGGAGGTATTATTGCTTGTTGTCAGAAGTGATTTCACTGAAATGAGTTGTCAGTGAGTAAACTGAGTTCTGATGATTATCAGTCTTTTTAGGAGCATGGGGACTTTTAAAACTGTCTTTCCTTGTCAGGCATGATTGTGCATGCCTTTAATCCCAGCACTCAGAGGCAGAGGTAGGATCATTGAGTTCGAGGCCAACTGAGACTACATAGTGAATTCCAGGTCAACCTGGGCTAGAGTGAGACCCAAACCTCGAAAACTACCCTCCCCCCCCCAAAAAAAATAAAACAAAAACTTTTTCCTGCAGGTGTATAAGCGGAAAACTGAAGCTGCCAAGAAAGAGTATCTCAAGGCTCTAGCTGCTTATAAAGACAACCAGGAATGCCAGGTAAGAGGATAAGAATAAATCACTGTTTAAACCAATAAGGTGTTTTTATTTATTTATTTAAAGAAATCTATTTATTTATTTATGAGACAGAGAGAGAATGGACACGCCAGGCCTCTAGCCATTGCAAATGAACTCCAGATACATGTGCCACTTTGTGCATCTGGCTTTACATGGGTACTGAGGAATTGAACCCTGCTCCTTAGGCTTTGTAGGCAGGTGACTTAGCCACTGAGCCATCTCTCTAGCCCCAATAACTCCAACAACACAAGGTATTTTATTTAAAAAAAAAAAAAGATAGCAGTTATAAGAAGTAAATACCATGGAAAAACTGGAATATAATTAATTCTTAGTACTAAGAAACAGGTCTTAGCTTTTACATCATTTCATATCACATAAACTTTGCCAATCTTTGAATTTATCTATTATGTCAAAATAGCAGGACCTTTTGTTTTTTTTGGCTTGGTATGGTGTGGTGGCACACACCTTTATTAAAGAGAGAACTGGGGCTGGAGAGATGGCTTAGCGGTTAAGCGCTTGCCTGTGAAGCCTAAGGACCCCGGTTCGAGGCTCAGTTCCCCAGGACCCACGTTAGCCAGATGCACAAGGGGGCGCACGCATCTGGAGTTCATTTACAGAGGCTGGAAGCTCTGGCGCGCCCATTCTCTCTCTCTCTCTCTCTCTCTCTCTCTCTCTCTCTGCCGCCTTCTCTCTGTCGCTGTCAAATAAATAAATAAACAAAAAAAATTTTAGAAAAAAAAAAAAAAAAAAGAGAACTGGCATGCCAGGGCCTCAGCCACTGCAATTGAACTCCAGATGCATGTGCGATCTTGTGCATTTGTGTAGTCTTGTGCATCTTGGCTTACGTGGGACTTGGAAAGTGGAACATGGGTCCTTAGGCTTTACAGGACAATGCCTTAACCGCTAAACCACTAAGCCATCTCTTCAGCCTGCCTTTACTCTATTTTTTTTCCAGTTTTTCGAGGTAGGGTCTCATTGTGGTCCAGGCTGACCTGGAATTAGCTATGTAGTCTCAGGGTGGCCTCGAACTCATGGCAATTCGCCTACCTCTGCCTCCTGCGTGCTGGGATTAAAGGCATGTGCCACCACGCCCGGCCTTTTTTAAAAAATTTATTTGACAGAGAGAGAGAGAATGGGCGCGCCAGGGCCTGCAGCCACTGCAAACGAACTCCACACGCGTGCACCCCCTTGTGCATCTGGCTAATGTGGGTCCTGGAGAATTGAACCTGGGTCCTTTGACTTTGCAGGCAAGCACCTCAACTGCTAAGCCATCCCTCCAGCCCCAAAGCCTGTACTCTTAGCTGCTCCTTTATTTATTTTGGTGTTTCAAGAATCCTTTATTTTTTAAAAATATTTTTAGGGTTGGAGAGATGGCTTAATGGTTAAGGTGCTTGCCCTAAGGACTCAGGTTCAAGTCTTCAGTGCCCATCATGTAAGCTCTCAGATGATGCACAAAGTGGTACATGCATCTAGTGTTCATTTTCAGTGGCTGGAGGCCTTGATGCACCCATTCATTCTCCCAAGTAAATTAATAAATAAAAACAGCATTTAAATTTTTATTTATTTGAAAAAGAGTGAGGATGTGTATGCTAGGGCCTGTTGCTGCTGCATGCAAGCAAATTGCAGATGCATATGCCACTTTGTGCATCTGGCTTTACATGTTACTGGGGAATGGAACCTGGGCCATTAGGCTTTGCAAGCAGACACCTTTAACTGTTGAGACATCTCCTCAACCTACCCTTTGTCTTTTAAATCTATAATGTATTTGGTTAGGGGGTTGTGATGAGAATGTGTCCTACAGGTGAAAGTAAGTTTCTCTATGACCTTTTTTTTTTTTTTCTTAATTTCTTTTAGACTACTGTTGAAACAGTAGAATTGGATCCAGTACTACCATCACAGACTCCTTCTCCACCACCTGTAGCTACTGTTGACCCAGCATCTCCAGCACCAGCCTCAACAGAGTCCCCTGCTTTGTCCCCTTGCATTATTGTTAACTCTACTCTTTCATCCTATGTGGCAAACCAAGCATCTTCTGGTGCTGGGGGTCAACCTAATATTACCAAGTTGATTATTACCAAACAGATGCTGCCCTCTTCTATTACCATGTCTCAAGGAGGGATGGTTACTGTTATCCCAGCCACAGTGGTGACCTCCCGTGGGCTTCAACTAGGCCAAACGAGTACAGCTACTATCCAGCCCAGCCAGCAAGCCCAGATTGTCACTCGGTCAGTGTTGCAGGCAGCTGCAGCAGCTGCTGCTTCTATGCAACTGCCTCCACCCCGACTACAGCCCCCTCCATTACAACAGATGCCCCAGCCTCCAACTCAACAGCAGGTTACCATACTGCAACAGCCTCCACCACTTCAGGCCATGCAACAACCTCCACCTCAAAAAGTTCGAATAAATTTGCAGCAACAGCCACCCCCTCTGCAAAGCAAGATTGTGCCTCCACCCACCCTGAAAATGCAGACAACCTTGGTCCCTCCAGTTGTAGAAGACAGTCCTGAGCGGCCTATGAGTAACAGCCCTGAGGCCCACACGGTAGAGGCAACTTCTCCTGAAACAGTCTGTGAAATGATCACAGATATAGTTCCTGAGGTAAGCCTATAGACCAGTGAAAATGTGTATGAGCACTTTTTTTTTTTTTAAGTGGGGGTTACTGCTAGCATTAATGCCTGGCAACTAGGAGTATGGGACATCTTGCAAACAGTTTCTTTCAACAGTGGTTAGTTCTTCCAAGAAATTCAGTGTGAGAACTTAACTCTACTAGTCTTTAAATTAAGATTAGGTAACACTGATTCAATTAGAGATACAACCTATAGCATTATTTTTTCAGAACTGTCTTCCTAAGAATCTTTGAAGATAAAGATAAGAACTTTGGAGATAAAATTTCTTCCTACAGGGCTTTAACTGCTTGTATATTAAATATGTGAGGAAGAAAGGTCCAGTGGGTTCACGTCATTTAAGTCTTTTAAAAAGTATATATTTTATAGCCGGGCGTGGTGGCGCACGCCTTTAATCCCAGCACTTGGGAGGCAGAGATAGGAGGATCGCCTTGAGTTCGAGGCCACCCTGAGACTCCATAGTGAATTCCAGGTCAGCCTGAGCTAGAGTGAGACCCTACCTCGAAAAACCAAAAAAAAAAAAAAAAAAAAAAAAAAGTATATATTTTATATTGATAGAGAATGGAAGCACCAGGGCCTCCTGTCAGAGTAAATGAACTCCAGGTGTATGCACCACTTTGTGCATCTGGTTTTACATGGGTACTGGGGACTCAAACCCCAGACCATCAAGCTTTGCAAGCAAGTGATTTAAATTGCTGAGCCATCTCTCCAACCTCTCATTTAAGTCTTTTTTTTATGTATAGTTTGTGATGTGACAGTCCTAGTTGCTCTCCTACAGAGGCCTGAGCTGAATGTCCTGCTCTATCATTCTTCCTCCCAATCTTTGTTTTGAGCCAGTGTCTCTTTACTGATTCCAAATCTTTCAGGGCTCTGACCATTCTGAAGTCTTTGCTCCCCTTGCTGGACTGGAGTTACCAGTGTGCATGTCCATGTACAACTGTTTATGTGGGATCTGAGGATTCAAGATCTAGTCCCCTTAGGTCCCTCTGTTTGTACAGAAATCATACTTACCTGTTGAGCCATCTCTCCAGCCCAAGAGATAGTAAACAAATACCAGTTATATCAGATTTTTTTTCCAGACAGGTTCTCATGTAGCCAGGCTGACTTGGAACTATGTAACTGAATATGGCCTGAAACTCTCCTGGTCCTCCTGCCTCTGCCTCCATGCCAGTTTCCTTAACTTGTACATAACCAGTTAATTTAAAATACTGATCTTGGCCGGGCATGGTGGCGCACACTTTTAATCCCAGCACTTGAAAGGCAGAGGTAGGAGGATCACCATGACTTCGAGGCCACCCTAAGACTACATAGTGAATTCCAGGTCAGCGTGGGCTAGATAGAGTGAGACCATACCTTGAAAAACCAAAAATAAAAATAAAACAAATAAAATAAAATATGGATCTTGGGCTAGGGATGCAGCTCAATAGTAGCACTTGCCTTGCACACTCAAGGTCCTGGATTCTGTCCCCAGCACCTCAAAAATAAAATGGGGGTCTTAGTTCTAGTGGTAGAACTTTATTACCTTGCATGCATGCCCTGGATTCAAGTCCCAACAGAGCCCTCACCCCCCCCCACACACACACACACAAAAAACAGAAGGATCTATTTAAGGCTAGTTATAATATAGCCTATCTAGCTTGGTAGCACATGCACTTAATGGCAGCACTTGGGGGCAGAGGTAGGATCACCATGCGTTCGAGGTTAGCCTGAGAACCTACCTCAAAAAAAGCAAATGAACTGGGCGTGGTGGTGCATACCTTTAATCCCAGAACACGAGAGGCAGAGGTAGGAGGATTGCCGAGAGTTCAAGGCCACCCTAAGACTACATAGTGAATTCCAGGTCAGCCTGGGCTACAGTAAGACCATACCTCGGGGGGGTGGGGTGGCGGGGGACTGGACTAGTTCTATGAGCCAGTCATTTAAAAGGAAAAAAAATAGACTGGGGAGATGGTTCAGTGATATTATAAAACAAGACAGCCTAGGTGTGATTCCCCAGTACCCACACAAAGCCAAATGCACAAAATGGCACATGCATCTGGAGTTCATTCACAGGGAGAATACCATTATAGGCAGCCATCATATTCATCTGGCATTTACATGGGTGCTAGAGATCTGAACTCTGGTCTTCACACTTGTGCAGTGTTTGCTAACTGAAAAGCCATCTCCAGCTCCAAAATTCCCTGTTCTAATAAAATCATATTTTGACTTCTGAGCCCTCCCTATCTGGTTCAGTCTCTATACACATATTCCTTTTGCTACTTTCAAAAGAGTATTACTTAAATATGGAATAAAGGCAGTGAAAATGTAAAAAGATGACTAGCACATGCCCAACCATCCCCTCTTGGAAAGAATCTTCATGTCATTTTCTTAGCAGAGCTCTAAAAGGAGAAACTTTTTCTGGAACTTTGCCACCTTTGTGAGGGATTGACCACCAGGGACCATTTTAACTTGGTAGCAGTCTAATCCATCCCTGTAACTGTCTTCCTGTCATAGGTTGAATCTCCTTCTCAGATGGATGTTGAATTGGTGAGTGGGTCCCCTGTGACACTCTCACCCCAGCCTCGATGTGTGAGGTCTGGTTGTGAGAACCCTCCGGTTGTGAGTAAAGACTGGGACAATGAATACTGCAGCAATGAATGTGTGGTGAAGCACTGCAGGTGAGCTTATAGTTCTTACAATCCAGGTATCTGTAAACTGTTCAGACACATGGAACCTTGACCATTTCATTGGTGTTCCTAGGTAGAGCAGGTTACTATTTCTGGTTTCACTAGATACTAGAAAAGGTCTCCTTAAAGCTTACATTTAGAAGTGGGGGGAGGGAAGGAATTACTATAGGTTATTATCTATAATTGTGGAAGTTGACAATAAAAAATAAATTAGGCTGGGCATGGTGGTGCACGCCTTTAATCCCAGCACCTGGGAGGCAGAAGTAGGAGGATTGCCAAGAGTTTGAGGCCACCCTGAGACTACATAGTTAATTCCAGGTCAGCCTGGACCAAAAGTGAGACCCTACCTCGAAAAAAATAATAATAAAAAGTTAAAAAACAAAAACTTACATTTAGAAATAGCATTCAATTGCTAGTGCTAAAACAATAAGTAGCCGAAGTTCACACTGTCAGTTACCACATACCTCTAATTATCTTCCTTAAAATTGTTAGTAATGCTGTTAGTAAAAGTGAGTATTAGTTTTTCAAGCCAGATGTGGTGGCATACACCATTAATCCCAGCACTTGGGGAGGCAGAGGAGGATCATCATGAGTTTGAGGCCATCCTGAGACTACATAATAAATTCCAGGGCAGTGTAGGCTACAGCAAGACCTTACCTTGAAAAAAAAAATTACCTATATTCATGAAACAGGGCATTTGTATATCCTATCTCAAATCCTTTTTCATAAGTTAGCATTGTCTGAACTAGGCTTTTTTTTTTAATACATATTTTTATTTATGAGAGATAAAGAATGAGTGCATCAGGGCCTCCTGTCACTGTAAATGAACTCCAGATGCATGATCCACTTTTGTGAATCTGGCTTCCATGGGCTCTGGGGAATTGAATCTGGGTCCTTTGGCTTCACAGGCAAATGCCTTAACTGCTAAGTCATCCCTAGCCCAGCTTTTGTTTCCTTATGTTTACTAATGTGATAGTATTGCACCTTGGAAATGTAGAGAATTATTTGGGTAACTATTTGTTTAAGCTATTTAAAAGTAATGTATCCCATAATTTTAAGTTTGTGTATCTTTCTTTCTCTTAGGGATGTGTTTTTGGCCTATGTAGCCTCTAGAAATCCAAACACCATGGTATTTGTGAAATAGACTTTCTTCTTCTCCAAGACACTGAAGATTTATCTGCTGAAAACACATCCAAGAGCCTGTTTTTCAAACACAAGCTGGGCTTCTGGTAGTGCCTGAACACAACCTGTGGTAGTCATGCTTCCCGTCCCTCTTCCTTCAGTGGAGGGCCAGGATATGTGAAGCAGGGGCAGAGTGTGCTGTAGTTGGAATTGCTTTTTACTTTCAACTTCAAGCAAAATTAACAGGATAGTAGCAAATGAAAGGGTGAAGAGAACGGACAAGTAAACCATAGGAATGATAGGGGTGGTGGTGGTGGGGGGGGGTTGAAGAAACTTGATGTAATTGTTATAGGGTTTGCCTAAAATATTATTAAAATGATGGAAGCGTACTCAGCTTTGATTTTAGGAGGAAACCCCACTGTGCATCCATTTTAAAAAGGGATAAGAGGGAGTTGAGGGTACAGCTTTGTGTTATAAAGTAGTCCTGGATTTAATAATCCCTAGCACCAAAATAAATGAGTTTTTCAAAGGAACAAAAAGATTGCATTAAAGGTTTACTGCTAAAGAACAAAGGTTTTGGGCGGGATAGAGAGATGACTTAGTGATTAAGGCGCTTGCCTGCAAAGCTAAAGAACCCAGGTTTGATTGCCCAGGACTCATGTAAGCCATATGGACAAGGTGGTGCATGCGTCTGGAGTTCATTTGCAGGGGCTGAAGGCCTTGGCGTGCCCATTCTCTGTCTTCCTTTTTCTCCTCAAATAAATAAACGAAAGAACAAAGGTTTTATAGAACTTGGTTGCCTAAACCTATAATCCTAGTGCTTAGGCCATCAAGCCTATAATCCTAATAGAGGCAGGACTGCTACTAGTTCAAAGCTAGCCTTACTATGTAGTGAGGCCATGTCTCAAAAAAAAAAAAAAAAAAAAAAAAAAGGGCTTGCCTATGAAGCCTAAGGACCCAGGTTCGATTCCCCAGTACCAATATAGGCCAAATCACATAATGGCACATTTGTCTGGAGTTTGTTTGCAGTGGCTAGAGGCCCTGGCATGCTCGTTCATTCTCATTAAACAAAAAAACAACAGACATATTGGGCTTCAGGAAAAAATTACACATCATCCAAGAATATGCAGAAACACCCTTAAATTAGTAAAAGGTTTTGCCAAAGCCAAGGAGTTGTATGAGGAAACATCTTTTATTTTTAATTTTGTTGTTTAAAATTTTATTTTCATTTATTTATTTGAGAGCGAGAGAGAGAGAGAAAGAGCACGTCAAGGCCTCCAGCCACTGCAAACGAACTCTATGTGGGTTTTGGGGAGTCGAGCCTCGTACCAGGGTCCTTAGGCTTCACAGGCAAGTGCTTATCGGCTAAGCCATCTCTCCAGCCCGAGGAAACATCTTTTTAAAAAGACAGCAAACCAGGTGTGGTGGCACATGCCTTTAATCCCAGCAGTGGGGAAGTGGAGATAGGAGGATCATTGTGAGTTTGTGGCCAGCCTGGGACTACATAGTGAGTCCAGGTCAGCCAGGGCTAGAGCGAGACCCTACCTCAAAAAAAAAGCAGAGGCACTTTCATTTATATAATATATATAGGCCAATTCATTCACAGTCTTAACCAAAGGTGATTGATTTTTCTTAAATAAAAGATTAGACTAAAAGCTGTATAGCAGTAAAATAAGCAAAACCAGAGCATGATAGCCCTACGTGGGAATAATCTTAAATGAAACTTAAATTCTTACAAATGCCAGACTACACAGTCCACTTAATCAGTCCTGGTCATGACTAATTATTAATCATTGTGCTGTGTGTAATCCTGCTGTGTAAAGATTAGCATGCCAATGCTTTCCATACATTTATTTAGTTTGAACCCTTATAAAAATTACCTCATGAAGTAGGAATACTGAGAAATGAGTTGTACAAAAACAATTCATGCAGGGTATGGTGGCACATGCCTTTAGTCCCAGCACTTGGGGAGGCAAAGGTAGGAGGATCACTTTGAGGTTGAGGCCACCCTGAGACTGCCAGGTAAGCCTGGGCTAGAGCGAAACCCTACCTGGAAAAACAACAAAAAACAATTCACCTCAAAATCCCAATTACAATACAAAGCTTTATTTAAATAAGGGAAAAGGCTATTGTATAAATATTTCTCTTCTGGTATAGCCTGCAAAACCATGGCTCTAGATGTTCTATATGATCTATAAATTCTTTGGTTTAGAGATGATACCATCTGGATACCTTTGCTTAAACCGTGCCACCACATCTGGGTCTAGTAAGTGGATCCCATCCAGTTGATTTCCAAGAGTTATCCTAAAGCAAAGGGAAAAAAAGAGGAAAACTAGAAATTCTGGCATGAAAGGGCTTAATATTATTACATGATACATACTATTAAGAGTACCTGTCATGATATCTATGCTACTTTTTTTTGTTGTTGCTTTTTTTTTTTTTTTTTTTTTTTTTTGAGGTAGGGCCTCACTCTGGCCCAAGCTGACCTGGAATTAACTATGTAGTCTAACTGAGTCGAACTCATGGCGATCCTCCTACCTCTGCCTCCATATAGTCTCAGGCTGGTTCTGAACTCATGACAATCCTCCTACCTCTGTCTCCCAAGTGCTGGGATTAAAGGTGTGTACCTATGCTACTTCTTTTTATGACAGTAGATGGTGGTACGGGGTAGTTAGGAGCTGGTTCAGATGCGGACGTTAAGTCTGGCTGGATCTCATTTTTGGTGGTAGTACTAAGGACTGAACCTAGGGCCTTACATATGTTTTACCACTGAACTATATATATCCTGAGGCTTCTTTGTGCTTTATTTTTTGGTTTTTTGAGGTAGGGGTCTCACTCTAGCCCAGGCTGACCTGGAATTCACTATGGAGTCTCAGGGTAGCCTTGAACTCATGGCAATCCTCCTACCTCCGCCTCCCGAGTGCTGGGATTAAAGGCATGCGCCACCACGCCCGGCTCTCTTTGTGCTTTTTTATTTTATCTTTTTTTATTTATTACTTAAGGTTTTTGCTTTGTTTTGTTTTTCGAAGTAGGGTCTTGCTCTAGCCCAGGCTGACCTGGAAATCACTAAGTAGTCTCAGGTTGGCTTCGAACTCACAGCAATCCTCCCTGTGCCTCCCTAGTGCTGGGACTAAAGGCTTGCGACACCATACCTGGCTATGTACTTTTTAATTCTGATCTCCCTAAATTGCCCAAACTGTCCCTGAACTCATTTTGCAGCCCAGGCAGGCCTTCACTTTTTTGTTTGTTTGTTTGTCTTTGAGGTAGGGTCTCGCTCTAGCCCAGGCTGCCCTGAAATTCACTATGTATAGTCTCAGGGTGGCCTCAAACTCATGACAATCCTACTTCTGCCTCCCAAGTGCTGGGATTAAAGGTGTATGCTTTTTTCTTTGGGGGGGGGGGCAATTAGTAATCCTGAGATTACAGGCCTATTCCACCAGACCTGGTTGGATCTATATTGCCTGAATAATTGGTGCCAGCCAAACCTGCTTCACAAAGTTACTGCCGCCACCAAGTCTTGGGGTAAGAAAATGCTAGCCAGCATGTGTTTTATAGGGATAACATATTGAAACATGCTCATATTAACCTGTCCTTGGCTATAAAGTTTGCCTTTGGGGGCTCGCCTATTGTCCAATGACCTTACCAGTTAGGTTGCACATTGTGTGGTCGTCCAAATAACTCAATCTTGCGGGTGCCAGGGGATAGTCTCTCAATCATGCCATAGATTTCATCTGGTTTATGACTGGTGGACCGAACCTAGAAAACAAAAAAATTAGCAGCTGTGATCCAAATGAAAACTTGAGGAACTACCTGACATGAGTACTGATACTGAAAATGTGAGTTTTGGCTGTCTGGGAAACACATACCTCAGCTACAATCACATCACAATCCAGACCCTGGTTGAAGCCTTGGGGATTTCCTTTGACACCAACCTGCTCATCAGAGAGAAGATTACCTTATGAAATCATACCTTTGGGGCTAGCTTTTTTTGTTGTTTTGTTTTTTGAGGTAGGGACTCATTCTAGCTCAGGCTGACCTGGAATTCACTATGTAGACTCAGGGTGGCCTCAAACTCATGGTGATCCTCCTACCTCTGCCTCCCGAGTGCTGGGATTAAAGGTGTGTGCCACCATGCTTGGCTTGAACTAGTTTTTGTTTTTGTTTTTTTAAAAGAAAATCAAATCATTCCTCTTAATGAGTTGAGCCCTACTGCTACTCACCAAGCAGTGTTCCTTCCCATGGTTCAACCAGTGACCTGTACGGCCTGTCCTAATGATGCGCTGCAGTTGATTCGTCTTTACCCAGATAATTTCATCAACCCGCTCGTAACTACGGAGCATAAAAAATGAACTACAGCTTTAACCAGCTGCACAGTTTAGGGGCAGTGCTGTCTAGAAGGCAAAGATTCATAGGACTACTCTGAAAGAAACACGTAACTTACAAAAATAGTAAGTGTTCAAAAGGAAGCAATAGAATTTCTACTTACCCCCAGAGGTTCAGACACTCTCTGCCCAATTCCATGGCCCTACAAAGACAGGTGTATAAATTTAACAATTTGTATATCAGTTATTTTCCTCTCTTCAAAATATCTAATGTATTATAAACATGAGCAGTTTTTTTCAGTAGATGTTCAGTGAACATCTTGACCATTGCAGGGACCATTCTTTTTCAAAACGCTATTAGGGCAACAGTGTAGATCTAAGAATGAAAAGATAAAGCATAGCATTAATGTGAGTGACTTTCTTAAGGAGCAAGTAGAGTTCAATGTATTATTTATGCTATAATAGACATTAAGGCTCCATTGCAAGGAAATGGGAAGAAGAGTCCTTGGTCAGTCACATTTAATGGCAGGGTAAGGACAACCCAGGATTTGACTTACCACACAGATCTCGCTCTGTACTACCTCTTTGAGCTACATTACCTGCCTGTGACCCAGAGGAAGAGAAAGCCCTCATCCTGCAGTACTGGTATGTTGAGCCTGCGCATTTCATCATCAGTCAGGGTCCCATAGGGCAGCTCCATGTGAATGTCCCAAGGTGGGTCAGCCATCACAACTGCAAACTTGCCCAAGATACTGACGTCCAGGTAGCGGATATCACAACAGATCCACTGCATGAGGTAGTATTTAGTCATCTTTACACACCCTTCACAGACTAATGGCCCCATAACCTTCCGTTTGACTTTCTAACCTACAAGTGTATCTATTCCACTCCATTCCCAATCAGTAAGACAGTCTGCCAAGTTATGCTGTTTTTCTTTTATTATTTTTTAAAAATATTATTAGACAGATGAGGGAGAAAGAGGACAGGGAGAGAGATTGAGCACACCAGGGCCTCTAGCCACTGCAAACGAACACAAGATGCATGTGTCGTCATGTGCATCTGGCTTACATGGGATCTGGAGAATCAAGCCTGGGTCCTTAGGCTTTGCAGGCAAGCACCTTCACCGCTAAGCCATCTCTCCCCATGTTTTTTCTACATGTATGTATGCCTCACTCATGTAATTCCATCAGATTGAGGTGAATTTTCTGAGCAGACAGGTACCTGAGGTGGGAAGAGTCGATCTGCACTGGAATCACCTCCAACACTCTGTGTAAGGGCAAGCTCCTGGCTTGGTGTATGGTCCTTGCTGCCAGGACCCTCAGAATCCATGCAAGCATCAATTTCATAGTGAACATATTTGCAGGTGTCCATGTGGAAACATGTGTTAAGGAAAGAGCAGTCCCCTAAGGATTCATCAGTGTGCTTGTTGATAATTCGTCTGGGAAAATAAAAGTGGGGAATTATAATCGAGATGCTAGCTACTTCAGAGGTAGGTCCTATAGTTCAAGTTTGTTCCAAATTTTCCTATCCTTACCCTACTCTAATGTTCTCCTGTTAAAGTTAAGTAATTATAATTCTCAGCAAAGACAAGCTCGGTGTGGCTCATACCTGTAAGTAATCCCAGCAGTTGGTAGGAGGAGCCAAAAGGATCATGAGTTCAAGGTCATCTTCAACAAGGCCACCCTGAGCTACATATGACCCTATCCCCCCCAAAAAATAAAGACTTCTCAGGAAGAATTTGGCTGGTTGCATCAGAATAAACACTGGCCCTATGAGGCCAGGTTGCTTATTTCTTCCATGATTATCCTTACAGAGAACTTGAACTTTCACTTTGGTTTATAGACACAGATGCCTAACTAGAAGGGGAAACATAAAATTTCTTCTATTCCTTCTCATATTATATTGTCCCTGAAAGTATACCTTTGTAGTCTAGAGGGCTTAGATAAACCATAAACTAAACAACAGGATTATAGACAGAACCCCAATGGCAGAAAGGACTAAAAGGAATGATTGCTTCTGGGAACCCACCCCACCTCTTTTCCTCCCAAGAGACCTGAAGTGCAGCTTGCGACAAGGTCGATCAGCATCACTGGCTTTCATGCACTCCTCCTTGGTCCCATAGTCACAAAATTCTTGCACCTGGGCCCGACCTCGTGAACGAAACTTTTCAACAATGGATTGCTCCTTGGCTGTTGTAGTATTTAACAGTTCTAGTATCTCCTGACTGACCTGTGACAGAAGTAGCCTTGGTCTTAAGGGTTTGTAGATCAAAACAGCCCTTCAACAACCTCTGCAGGTTCTGCTTCACATCAATATCTTACAAGCGATAATGAACTAGCAATATGGGAACACTGGAGCCCGGTCATGGCTTCCTCACAGATCTGCATTGAGGATGGGATTCAGAGATAGGAAGCCTGTTTCCTTCAGCTAAGTATTAAACTGATATTCCCTCCCCAGAAAAACACAACTTCCCCTCAAAAAAACAATTTGGTTGTTAGCCAAAGCACAGTGCTAATCCTTGACTGTTCAGTTCAGTCTATTCGGTAATTCTGTAAGGGAGAGCACTCTGGTCTGGACTGGGGCTCAAAAGAAGGTAACCTCTTCACATTGAAAAAAAAAAATAGCAAGCAGATGAAATCTCATGTCAGTCTAATACTCAGGTACTATATTGCTAACTGACATTACTAAATTATCAAACTGTTGGCCCAAAGGACTATCATTCATTATCTACATGTGTTTCCCAAGTAGGAGAGATACAACTATGATACTTGAATTTCTCTTGATCTGAGGATTCTCCCGGTCAATGACAGATTCTCCTAAGTACTAAGTAGGGCCCCCTCGGCTTAGCTTTTAAGACAGGACACATTCAGGGTAACACAGATGTAGACAATGACAAATTTTCTACATCAGGATTGCTTCACATTGTCACAGACAATTTAGGCCAGACAGTTCTTTTCGGTGTGGGGAGAGCTACTATGCTTAATAACATCATTGGCCTGTGCCTTTAGATGCCAATAGCACTCTTCCAGTGTTTGTGATCCAGACACTGCCAGATATCATGGAGGATAGAGGTGGGACAAAATCATCCCCAACTGAAGACCACTGCTCTTAACTTGGTTCTAAGAACTATTCCATGTCTATGTCTGAAGGGTAACTCTTGCATCAAAGCTATCATTCCAAGCATATTGTGAGAATTTGTAGAGGACCCTTACCTTCTTGCTCTGTTGTTCTTTAGTAGACTGCTGGTTCAAAAGGCTCTCTATCTCCAGATCAACATCTGAGGCTGTATGTTTCCTTGACTTCTTAGCTGGCTCCTTAGCCAGTTCTGATATTGAAGGGGCCAGACCAGAGACTAAAGAGCTAGCAAATGTAGTTACTGTAGTTGAGTCCTGTTCTGCACGACGTTTTTGTCCTGTGATAGTCCCTGCTACTTCCCCAGGGCCTTTCTTTTCTGCCACAGCACCCATCATGGCAGAGAGCTTGGAATGGTCAGCATAGGTCACAAGAGTAGGATGTGCATTATCTTGTAGGAGACTTCGCTTTACCTCAATCAGCTCCTGAGCTGCAAACTTCTGTAGGAGGCTTTCTACTCCATCTTGAGTGGCAGGTGCCTCTGGCTAGAGAAGGAAGGGGCAACAGTGCATAAGACACCAACAGTGAACAGAAAGTGACTGATCCCAGTTCTACCAGGTCATTACCGTGGAGATGGCAATACAGATGGATACAGCATCAGTGGGCAATGTTAAGGATAGATCAGAGAGGTGGTGTAGCAACTTCTTCTCTAACTCAGGGTCTGTAGCTAATTCCGGAACTGCTGAAGCTGTGCTGGGCTTGGGGCCACCAGAGGTGGGTGCAGTGGGCACTGGACTATCACTTCGGAAGGTTGGGGACAATGCTGCTTCTGGATTCCGCAGATCTAAAAGTGAAGAAAGTAAAACTGAAATATGGCAAACACTGTCTATACATTCCTCAGGAGTCAAATTCTCTAGCATTCCCAGCTCACAAATATTTCCAGTCAGAAATTCTTTGACCAGTTTGGTACAGTATTACCTCAACCATACTTGTGGTTTGATTCAGGTGTCCCCCATAAACTTAGGTGTTCTGAATGCTAGGTTCCCAGCTGATGGTAGATTTGGAAATTACCTCCTCAAGGCACTGTATTGTTGGGGACAGGCTTATAGGTATTATAGGCAGTGTCACCTTGCCAGTGTTTGGCACACTCTCCTGTTCCTGTTGTCCACCTGATGTTGGGCAGGAGGTGATGTCCACCCTCTGCTCATCATCGTTTTCCCTTGCCATCATGGAGCTTTCCCTTGAGCCTGTAAGCCAAAATAAACCCTTTTTTCCACACAAGCTGCCCTTGGTCAGGTGATTTCTACCAGCAATGTGAACCAGACTGCAACAATACTCAAGCAAGAACCGCTCACCCTTTGTTGTATATGAAGTCTTCCTAATTCTCAGTCCCTGCTGTACTTCAAATAAATCAGTAGCCTCCCTTCTCTAAAACCCACGATATAAGCCGGGTGTGGTGGCGTATGCCTTTAATCCCAGCACCTGGGAGGCAGAGGTAGGAGGATCACCATGAATTCAAGGCTACCCGACCAAAAAATAAAACAAAATAAAACCCACGATATAATCAACTCAGATATAATCAACTTGGTTTTTTGAGGTAGGGGTCTCACTCTAGCCCAGGCTGACCTGGAATTCACTATATAGTCTCAGGGTGGCCTTGAACTCACAGCGATCCTCCTACCTCTGCCTCCCGAGTTGTCAGACAGCTTAGGCTCCAGTCCAGGTTCTAAGAGTTTAATATTTCAACTGTATTTAGATATTTTTTCCATTTATTTGAAAGAGAGAGAATGGGCACACCAGGGCCTCCAGCCATTGCAAACGAACTCCAGATGTATGCGCCACCTGTGATCCACCTATCTCTGCCTTCCAAGTGCCGGTTATAAAGATGTGTGACACCACACCCTAATACTGTCATTTTGTACACTCTGATGGCCAATGGCCTTGATTCATTAACATTGAAACAGCTGGATGTGATAGCATACACCTTTAATCCCAGCACTTGGGAGGCAGAGGTAGGTGTATTGCTGTGAGTTTGAGGCAAACTTGAGACTACATAGTGAATTCCAGGTCAGCCTGGGTTATAAAGCAAGACCCGACCCTAAAAAGAAAAACAATTCAAACCTCACCCCTGAAAAGATAAGATGACCTCATTTTAGCTTGTTGAAAATGTTTGTGGTTTTTATGAAAATATAAGAGTACTTGGAAGATGGCTCAGCCATTAAAGGCACTTGTTTGCAAAAACCTGCCAGCCCAGCCTGGGTTCACTTTCTCAACAACCCACATAAAGCTGGATGAGCATTTTTTTCCATTAGCAAGAGACCCTGACATGCATACATGTGTGTGCACGCAACGCACACACACACAACCTTTGAATAAGTTAAAAAATCTGAGTTGAGCCGGGCGTGGTGGCACACGCCTTTAATCTCAGCACTTGGGAGGCAGAGGTAGGAGGATCGCTGAAAGTTCCAGGCCACCCTGAGACTACATAGTTAATTCCAGGTCAGCCTGGACCAGAGTGAGACGCTACCTCGAAAAACCAAAAACTTAGTGGTGGGCTTATGCGCACGTGTGTGTATGTGTGCATGCATGGGTCTCTATTAGGTTTACTGTAAGCACAGAATCTAGCAACTCAAAGAAAAAAGGCAATCTACCTGACAGTTATGCCTATTTTAATGATTAAATGTTATTGTTCTTATTCTTTAATCCCAGCACAGTCAACTGAAGTAGGATTGCCATGAGTTCATAGAATGAGTGAGAATGAAATCCTGCCTCAAAAAGCCAAAAAACAAAACAAGATTTGGTATTGCTCTTTTTTTTTTTTTTTTCCAAGTAGGGTCTCACTCTAGCCCAGATTAACCTGGAATTCACTATGTTGTCTCAGGGTGGCCTCGAACTCATGGCGATCCTCCTACCTCTATCTCCTGAGTGCTGGGATTAAAGGTACATGCCACCAGCCCCAGCCTTCTTCTTCTTCTTCTTCTTCTTTTTTTTTTTTTTTTTTGGAAACAGGGTCTTACAGGAGACACAGGGTAGGGTGGTCTGGAACTTGTTATGTTGCCATGGAATAACCTTAAACTACTGATCTTGATCCTTGTACCTCTACTTCCCTAGTGTTGGGTTACAGGCATAGGCCACTACTGAAGTGTTGAACTTTCTTCATGAAAGAATGATGAAATGTCTTTAACTCAGAAAGCTCTGAGGAACTGAAACAATTCAAGACATTCTGCCCTGCAGAAAACCACTGAGGGAGCTCCTCTGACTCACTGTGAAAGATTCAGCAAACCAAACTTAATCTTATCCAGTCACTTGTCTACCCCAACCAGACTGCACCTGATTCCTATTTCCTCAAATAGTGCCCTTATAAGCTGAGTCCCTTCCCTGCTGAGGTTGAGTCCCCTCACTGTGCTTCAATAAACAGTCTCTGTCTGTTGAAATCAAGTTCAGCTTGCTTTTCACTTTCCATACATTTCTGGTGTCATGACTCCCATAGGAGCCCTTAGAGGCTTTCGGGCCACGTGCCCCCTCCTTCTCTCTACCTCCCTGCCAGTGTTTTCACTCCCTCAGATGCATAGACGCTTGTCCCGCTCCGGAGCTGGCCAAACACTATGGTGACTATCCGAAATCCCTCTCTGAACTCAACCAAGTCTCCAACATCCCTTTGGGTAATCCACCCAGTCACACTTCCTTCTATGCCTCGCTTCTCCCCCAAACTCCCTCCCCAGCCTTTTTTTTTTTTTTTTTTTTCCGAGGTAGGGTCTCACTCTAGCCCACACTGACCTGGAACTCACCATGTAGTCTCAGGATGGCCTTGAACTCATGGTGATCCTCCTACCACGGCCACCCCCCCCCCCCCACACTTTTGAACTCCAGAAGAAAGGCCATTCACCATTTGACTGACTTCCATTCACCACATTCCAGCCTTCAGGACGAGGTATTCTCACTCCCAGTCTGCGGCAGAGGCACCCTGTCTCAGACCTTAGAAACTCCAGGAGTTTCTCACTTACTCTGTTCATGGATGATTGGAGGCTCCAGGAGCCCCCCTATAATTATGGTTCCACCAGACACCCCAAAAATTGTAAGTGTGGAGAGGCTCCCTCCTAATTCTTGGGCCACTCCTCAGCCCTCCTTAAGCCTTGGAAACATTCCTAGTGGTGGGACCAGCCACTGTATTTAGTCCTCCAAAATGGGTTCTAAATTATCTGTTCCAAAAGATACTCCACTGACATGTCTCAGCTAATTTAAAGAAATTTGGACTAATTGAGCTCCTACTCACC
Source organism: Dipus sagitta (assembly GCA_036346955.1). Lineage (NCBI taxonomy): Eukaryota > Metazoa > Chordata > Mammalia > Rodentia > Dipodidae > Dipus > Dipus sagitta. The sequence goes on along the minus strand of CM070779.1, from coordinate 67,497,554 downwards.
ATATTTCTATGACTATCCATTCAAATGAATGGCAGCCACTGGCTAGAATTTGGTACTTTTGATTTCAGCATTCTCACCCACCTGGATAACTTTCTCTGAGGAGATGGAAAATGGTCTGAAGTTCCCCACATCCAGGGCTTTTTGCCCTCTGCTCCCGCCCCTCCCTCTGTACTCCTTCCTCCACTCACTGTGCCACAAAAAAAAGAAAAAAAAAGAATCCTCTTGTGCCACAAAAAAAAAAAAACAAACTTCTGTAACACCCATACCAGGACACATTTCAGATACAAACCCAACTGACAAACTCCCCTACTCCACTTACTCCCTGAACACTGTCTTCTACTCTCGACCCATCCTCCACTCCTGTTTTCCTCAGCCAAACCTACATCATTTCCCCCTTTCTCCACCCTCTTCCTCTGCCTTACTCAAGCTCTCAAACTAGTTCTGTTACAGCTCCTTAAATCTCCTATTCTCAAAATCTTGTCTGAGCCTCAGCTTCATTACTCAGAACTCTTTCTCATCCCTTCATCTCTAAACATTTGCCAGTCATAAGCAGTGGCCACATAAACTGTTCTTTGTGGCCCCAGATAAAATTAGTAAGACACGCTCATCAACTCCATGATTTCCCTGAGGCAAAGAAAAAAGTGTCAACTTTAAACTCAAAACTGTGAGTCTTTATGGCTAAGGGTATAAATATATTGTTTATATCGCTGATATGCTGACAGTGACTCATAAGTTAAACACTCAGTTAAAATTTAAACATATATATATACCAATGTAATCATCAATTTAAACTGTAACAGTAATTTAAAAAAACCTCGGAGAACTGGGTGTGGTGGCACACACCTCTAATTCCAGCACTGAGGAGGCAGAGATAGGAGGATCACCATAAGTTCAAGGCCATCCTGAGACTCCATAGTGAATTCCAGGTCAGCCTGGGCTAGAGTGAGACCCTACCTCAAAAAGCCAAAATAAATAAATAAATATGAATAAAAATAAAATCTTGGGCTGAGCATGGTGGTGCACACCTTTAATCCCAGCAGTCGGAAGGCAGAGGTAGGAGGACTGTTGTGAGTTCGAGGCCACCCTGAGACTCCATTCCAGGTCAGCCTGGGCTAGAGTGAGACCCCAACTCAAAAAACAAAACAAAACAAAATAAAATAAATAAAAATAAATAAAATAAAATCTTGGGGTGGAGCCCGGCATGGTGTCACACACCTTTAATCCCAGCACTCAGAACAGCAGAGGTAGGAGGATCATCATGAGTTCGAGGCCACCCTGAGACTACATAGTGCATTCCAGGTCAGCCTGAGCTAGAGTGAGACCCTACCTTGGAAAACAAAAACAAAAACAAAAACAAAAAAAAATCTTGGGCTGGAGATGGCTTAGCGGTTAAGGTGCTTGCCTGCGAAGCCTAAGCACCCACCTAAGGCAGACACACAAAGGTGAAGCAAGTGCAAGGACTCACATGCCCACTAGGTGGCGCAAGTGCATAGACCTTGATTGCAGTGGCTAAGGCCCCATCGGGCCAATTTGTTGTCTATCTCTCTCTAAAAATAAAAACTCTCTTAGCGGGAGGTGGTGGCACACACCTTTAATCCAAGATTGCCGTGAGTTCAAAGCCATCCTGAGACTACATAGTGAATTCCAGATCAGCCTGAGCTACAGCGAGACGCTACCTTGGAAAAAAAACCTCTCTCCCTTTAATAATAAATGTTTTAAATGTCTGTCATATTTCTACTGCTGGCCATCCACTCACCACACTGTCCTGTCTCGTGTAGTCTGTCAATATGTATAACTAAACTTAAGGTCATTAAGGGTTCTGAAGTACATAGATGTATTTTAAGATGATACTAAGTTACTACAAGCAGGTTTACAATATATTTAAAATAACTAACCTCTGTTTTTGGCAACATGTTTGTTCATGCCTACCACAATAATAGACATATTTGTATACCATTTTTTTTTTGTATACCAAATTTTAATCCTGCATCTACAGAAAAGAGACATGTTTTTAAGATTAAAAAAAAAGAATTATAAGGTAAAAGACTGTTCTAAGGTATATTGTTAAAAGGGTATAAAAGTTGGTACAAAAAGGTTATGGGAAAAGGGTTTGGGTTGCCTGTGGTAAAACGGGTTAACTTAAAAGTTTCCATTCTGGGCTGGAGAGATGGCTTAGCGGTTAAGGCGTTTGCCTGCAAAGCCAAAGGACCTTGGTTCGATTCCCCAGGACCCACGTTAGCCAGATGCACAAGAGGACGCACGCATCTGGAGTTCATGTGCAGTGGCTGGAGGCCCTGGCGCGGCCATTCTCTCTCTCCTTCTATCAAATAAATAAACAAACAAAAATAAAATATTTTTAGAAATCCAAACCATCTATTTATAATTAATCACAGGGACAAAAAAAAAAAACAAAACAAAACGTGAAAGCAAAAGTTAGGGAGTAAAAGTTGTTAAGTTTATGATTAAGATCAAACAAAAAGGATGACATAAGTATATTACTGTTTTTAAAAATTTTGTTGTTTATTTTTATTTATTTGAGAGTGACAGACAGAGAGAGAAAGAGGCAGAGAGAGACAGAGAGAGACAGAAAATGGGCGCACCAAGGCCTCCAGCCACTGCAAACAAACTCCAGACACGTGTGCCTCCTTGTGCATCTGTCAAACGTGGGTCCTGGGGAATCAAGCCTTGAACTGGGGTCCTTAGGCTTCAAAGGCAAGCACTTAACCACTAAGCCATCTCTCCAGCCTTGTTTTTTAAATTTCACAGGTCAAAATTCAAGTTTTCTTAAATATAATTCTGCTCTGAATGTTTACAAAATGCCTGATTGTTTATAACAATAGATCTCCTACATATTGCTCTACTTTTATACTAATGTTCACAAAATAGTTTACAAGTAAAAATTTTGTTAGATGAGATACTTAAAGCTTAAATAGTTTATTCAAGTGCTAAGTTTACATGTTTTTCATAGATAAACTATTCATTTTGTTTGATAAGACATCTGCTTCCCTGTTTACAACAGATTTCCTACATATTCTGCTCTTTGTTTTTCAAGGTAGGACCTCACTCTGGCCCAAGCTGACCTGGAATTCCCAGGGTGGCCTCGAACTCACGGTGATCCTCATACCTCTGCCTCCTAAGTGCTGGGATTAAAGGCGTGGTTTGCAACGCCCAGCGATATTCTGCTCTTATATTTTCCCATTAGATAAAAATTTGTTTGGGGCTGGAGAGATGGCTTAGCAGTTAGGGTGCTTGCTTGCAAAGCCAAAGGACCTAGGTTTGATTCCCCAGGACCCACATAACCAGATGCAAAAGGGGACGCATGCATCTGGAGTTCATTTGCAGGCTCTGGCATAGCCATTCTCTCTCTCTTTTTTACCTGCCTATTTCTCTCTCAAATAAATAAAAATTATTTTTAAAAATTTGTTTGATAAAATTTTATTCTAGTAGGTAACTAGACCTAATTATATACAATTTTATTACACTTTGTGGTGGTTTGAATAGAATAGATGGCCCCCCAATATAGTCAGTTGTTTATTTGTTTGTAGTTTGCATCTCTAGCCTTCTGGCTGGAGGAAATGCCATTGTGTGGATCTTAAGGTGTGGTGGTGGGTTTCAGATTTCAATCTAAAGATATGCAAAGTGTGCCTAGCTGGAGTTCCTGAAGTGTGCTGTGGCTTTTGACCTTTAGGCTTGTACTCTCTCTGCTTGGTCCTGTGAAGGCAGGTCAGCTTCTTCTGCCATTATGGAACTTCCCCTGGATCTGTAAGCTTCAATAAATCCCTTCCTCCATAACTGTGCTTGGTCTGGAAGTTCATCTTAGCCAACCTGAAGCTGTCTAATACACACTTATAAGCAACTAATAATAATACATTATCAAGATTAATCAAAATTTCTAGCTTTTTCATTTGACATACCTTCATTAGTTCTTCTAAAGTTATAACCTTTTTTAAAAAATATTTTATTTTTATTTATTTATTTAACAGAGAAAGAGGGAGAAAGTGAGAGAATGGGCATGCCAGGGCCTCCAGCCACTGCAAACGAACTCCAGACATGTGAGCCTCCTTGTCCATCTAGCTTGTGATGGTCCCGGGGAATTGAACCTGGGTCCTTTGGCTTTGCAGGCAAACACCTTAACCACGAAGCCATCCCTCCAGCCCAGTTATAACCTTTTAAAATCTCTGCACCAAGTAAGTAAAAATTACAAGCTATCTGTACTAGAGATTTATAAAAAACTTGTATCTTATCAGAAACATAAAAATTCATATATGAGCCGGGTGTGGTGGCTCACGACTTTAATCCCAGCACTCGGGAGGCAGAGGTAGGAGAATCGCCGTGAGTTCAAGGCCATCCTGAGACTACATAGTGAATTCCAGGTCAGCCTGGGCTAGAGTGAGACCCTACCTCAAAAAAAAAAAAAAAAAAAAAAAATTCAGGGCTGGAGAGATGGCTTAGCAGTTAAGGCACTTGCCTGTGAAGCCTAAGAACCCAGGTTCGATTCTCCAGGTCCCACATAAAGTAGATGTACAAGGTGGTACACTCTCTCCCTCTCTTTCTCTCCCTCTGTCTCAAAAATAAATAAATTAATTAATTCATGTGCGTGTGTTTGTGTGTGTGTGTATGTATAATGAATGACAAGATTGTAATGGTTAATAGATTTAATATGATCTAGGCATTCCTTTACGTATCAGTCTCCTGAAGAGTTGCCTCCTGCCTGTTCAACATCATCTATAAAAGAACCTAAAAAAAGGCTCCCAGTCACATGGAAAAACAGCCTGCCATTTACACAAAATACCAAGTGATGTTTGTCAAAAAGAAAAAAGAAAAAAAGCCAAAAACCAAGGCTCCAAGAAGCCATGCCTGTGTTACCAGGACTTCACAGACTATAACAACTGTAAAAGTAAATGTTACCAATCCAGAGCCAAAATTATTCTGGGCTGCACTAGCATTTTAAAATAGCCATTTTGCTGGGTATTGTGGTGCATACCTTTAATCCCAGCCCTTGGGAGGCAGAGGTAGGAGGATCACTGTGAGTTTGAGGCCACCCTGACACTACACAGTAAATTCCAGGTCAGCCTGGACTAGAATGAGACCCTATCTTAAAAAAAAGGGGGGGGGGGCTGGCTTAGCTATTAAGGCGTTTGCCTGCAAAGCCAAAAGACCCAGGTTCTATTCCTCAGGACCCATGTTAGCCAGATGCACAAGAGGGCACATGCGTCTGATGTTCATTTGTAGTGGCTGGAGGCCCTGGCACGCCCATTCTCATTCTCTCTCTCTGCCTCTTTCTCTGTCAAATAAAAAATTAAAAAAAAGAAAAAGAAATGCTCGTTAGTTGGAACTCTGTGACTGCCTTCTAGTATGGTTTTGCTTCCAGAGCCACCTCTTCAGACAAGATCAAGTCCATGCTCCTGCGACCGTCACATCCACCTCAACCACCATGATCAGAACCGTAACCTGCTCCTGTAAAAACTTGTTCCTGTACTACCTACACAAGACCATCATAATAGGAGGAAAAGATCATGACATCAAAATAAAAGAGAGACTGATTGAGAGGGGGAGGGGATATGATGGAGAATGCAGTTTCAGTGGGGAAAGTTGGGGGGAGGGAGGGTATTACCATGGGATATTTTTTATAATCATGGAAGTTGTTAATAAAAAAATTTTTTCGAAGAAAAAAAATTTTTTTTAAATGTGCACCACTATACCTGGCAAAAAAAAACAAAACAAACAAACAACAAAAAAAATAACCCAAAAAAACAAAAAACTTGTTCCTGTTCAAAATACAGCTGTAAAACTGGCCTTAAAAAATGGCCTCCAAGCCGGGCATGGTGGCAGTTGTGAATGGGAGTGTTTCCCTTATTTCATCCTCAGCATGTTTGTTATTGGTATATAGAAAGGTTACTGATTTTTGCGTATTAATTTTGTGTCCTGCTACTTTGCTGAAAGCATTGATCTGCTTTAACAGTTTTCTGGTAGAGTATTCAGGAACCCTTATGCATATAATCATATCATCTGCAAATAATGATAATTTGAAGCCGGGCATGGTGGCGCACGCCTTTAATCTCAGCACTCGGGAGGAAGAGGTAGGAGGATCCCCAAGAGTTCAAGGCCACCCTGAGACCACATAGTGAATTCCAGGTCAGCCTGAGCCAGAGTGAAACCCTTCCTCGAAAAACAAAACAAACAAACAAAACAAAAAAATGGCCTCCAGCCCATTCTCCAGATTCCACTGGCTTCCTTGTTTATACCTGTTCAGTTCTACTTTCAAGATTTCTAACATACCTTCTAAAAAGAATTCTGCCTATGATCAGTCACATGGTACCTTCTGAATATGTAAAGCCTCAACATATATGTACGTATGTACATACATATCTCCCCACAAAGTAGACTGACATATATACTCTGGGCCTCTGTCTCCTGCTGTATCGCTTATACCTCCTGACACCCCTATTGCAATTCTCATAACTGCTAATATAAAGCCTAAAAGAGACATAACTGTTCTCCCCTTGCTTACAACATGTAGTATATTTACAAGTATGGCCATGGGAACAGCTAGACTCAGAGTGTCTACACATGAATAAACTTCCCATAAACTTTCCTGTCATGCCAGTTGTCAAAAAGCCTAAAAGAAATAGGTTTGCTGTCACTTACTCCACTACCTACCCAGGATGAAGGAAAGACAATGCTGCTCCTCCAGTCCCCCAAGACTCCTCAAGTCACTTCCCCCACCCCACTTGCTTCTCCCTTATCACACAAGAACTGATCCTCACTGAAGACATTCTAGACAGGATCAATGCCCTCCAATCAGATCACACCCCTACTCTCTCCAGACCCTGAGAAACAGACCTCCTTGTTATGGTGCCACCTGTCAGCAGGAAGCAGCTGGAAATGCATCCCCATGCTCCTTTCCAATTTCTTTTTGTTTTCCAGAGTCTGGATATGAAGGACTGATAACTTTCTTCATGAAATATTGAACTTTCTTTTTTTTTTTTTCGAGGTAGGGTCTTGCTCTAGCCCAGGCTGACCTGAAATTCACTATGTAGTCTCAGGGTGGCCTTGAACTCATGGCAATCCTCCTACCTCAGTCTTCCAAGTTGTAGCAGACAGCTTCAGGTTTGCTGAGATGAACTTCCAGACCAGGCACTTATGGAGGAAGGAAGGGATATTTATTGAAGCTTACAGATCCAGGGGAAGTTTCATAATGGCAGAAGCTGGCCTGCTCTTACAGGACCAAGCAGAGAGAGAAGCCACAAGCCCAAAAACCCAAAAGCCACATCCACACAGCACACTTCAGGACCCCCCAGTTCGGCACACTTTGCATATCTTTAGATTGGAATTTCAAACCCTCCACCACACCTTCTCCAGCCAGGTGGCTGCAGATCCAAACCACAAATAAAACACTGAACATATTGGGGACCATCTATTCAAACTACCACACAAGTGCTGGGGTGAAAGGCATGAACCACCATGCTCTGCTGATGAACTTTCTTTAACTCAGAAATCTCTGAGGAACTGACACAATTCAAGACATTCTGCCCTGCAGAAAACCACTGAGGGAGCTCCTCTGACTCACTGTGAGAGATACAACAAACCAAACGTTGCTCTTACTAAGTTACTTGTCTGCCCCAACCAGACTGCGCCTGATTCCTTTCTATTTCCTCAACTAGCACCCTTATAAGATGAGCCCCTTCTTCTGGCTGTGGCCCCTAACTGTGCTTCAATAAACAGTCTCTGTTGAGATCAAGTCCAGTTTGCTTTTTCTCTTTTACTACACTCAAATAAGATGTACGGGGCTATAGAGATGGCTTAGTGGTTAAGGCACTTACCTGCAAAGCCTAAGGACCCAGGTTCAATTCTCCAGTACCTACATAAGCCAGATGAACAAGGTGGTACATAGATCTAGAGTTTGTTTGCAGTGGCTAGAGGCCCTGCACACACCTATTCTATCTGTCTGTCTGTCTCTCCAATAAATAAATAAAATATTTTAAAAATAAGTTGTACTGGTTTCAATATATGTTGTTGCATAAGAAAGATTTTCTAGAGGTCTGGGGAGATGGCTCAGCAGTTAAAGGTACCTGCTTGCAAAGTCTGCCTTCAGAGGTTCAATTCCCCAGTACCCATATTAAGCCAGACATATAAAACTGTTGCATGCTTCTGGAGTTCATTTTCAGTGGCAAGAGATACTGGCACACCCATATTCTCTCTCTCTCTCTCAAATAAATAAATAAATAAAAATATTTTTAAAGATAGGGCCAGGCATGGTGGCATACGCCTTTAATCCCAGCACTCAGGAGGCAGAGGTAGGAGGATCACAGTGAGTTCAAAGGCACGCTGAGAGTACAGAGTAAATTCCAGAACAACCTGAGCTAGAATGAGACCCTATCTTGAAAAACCGAAAAAAAAAAAAAGAAAAAAGAAAAGTTCCAAGTCAGATATTTTTTTTTTTTTTAAAAGAAAACGCTGGAGAAAAATGCCAGGCATGAGACTACATAGTGAATTCCAGGGCAACTTGGGCTAGATTGAGACCCTACCTTGAAAAACAAAATAAAACAAAACAAAAGCCTAGAGAAGCCAGGCATAGTGGCGCACGCCCAGTACTCGGGAGGCAGAAGAGGTAGGAGGATCGCCACAAGTTTGAGGCCACCCTGAGACTACATAGTGAATTCCAGGTCAGCCTGGGCTTGAGTAAGACCCTACCTGGGGTGGGGGGGGGGGGGGGTGAGGGGCTGGAGAGATGGCTTAGCAGTTAAGGCACTTGCCTGCGAAGCCCAAGAATGCTTGTTTGAATCTCCAGGTCCCTCTTACAGCCAGATGCAAAAGTGACACAGGTGTACAATGCCGCACATGCTCACAAGGGGCGCACGCATCTGGAGTTCATTAGCAGCAGCTGAAAGGCCCTGCTGCACCCATTCTCTCTCTCTCCATTTGTTTTTAAGGGCTGGAGACTTGGCTTAGTGGTTAAGGCACTTACCTGCAAAGCCTAAGGACCCAGGTTTGTACACCCCAGGACCCACCTAAGCCAGATGCATAGGTGATACATGATGTCTGGAGCTTGTTTGCACTGGCTAGAGGCCCTTGCACGCCCATTCTCTCTCTCTCTCTCTCTGATAAATATAATATTTGAAAAAACAAGAAGTTCCAGGTCAGGCTGGAGAGATGGCTCAATGGTTAAGGCACTTGTCTTCAGGGCCTAAAGACATGGGCTCATTTTCCAAGTACCCGCATAAAGCAGGAGGCACAAGGTGGTGCATGCATCTGGAGATCCTTTGCAGTGACTAGAGGCCCTGGTGTACCCATTCTCTGTCTCTCTTTCCTTGCAAGTTAATAAATAAAAATATTTTTATCTATAATTATGGAAGTTGCCAACAATTAATTTTTTTAATAAATAAGCTTTAAATGTATATATATTTAAATGTTCAAGGTCATTCTCCCTGCACAGGGAATTGGAGGCCAGCCAGGGATACCTGAGACCCTGACTGTAAATAATGAAAAGGTAAGATAAGATACTTAAGTCCAAAAACTAGAATCTACTATAAAATAATTAAAAATCAATTGAGTCACCGTGTCTATTATAGAGGTGTACTTGCATGTTTTCTATCTAAAACTGATATGCATTTAAAAAAACTAATAAAACTGGATTTACAAGTCAGAGTAGTTAGTTTATACAGCCAGAAACAATTCTCCTTAGGTAATTTGGTAACTCCAACATTTGACTTCTCATTATTCCTTGATGCTATGCTTTGCGCTTCTTTTTTTTCAAGGCAGGGTCTCACTCTGGTCCGGGCTGATCTGGAATTAACTATGTAGTCTCAGGGTGGCCTCGAACTCACAGTGATCCTCCTACCTCTGCCTCCTGAGTGCTGAGATTAAAGGCGTGCGCCACCACGCCCCACCATGCTTTGCACTTCTTTATCTACCATAATGCCCTCTTACCATTAATTTATCTAATCCAGTAAATTTTCAACTGTTAAACATGTTAAAACATGTTTTAGCTGGGTGTGGTGACACATGCCTTTAATCCCAGCACTCAGGAAGTAGAGGTAAGAGGATCACTGTGAGTTCGAGGCCTACCTGAGACTACATAGCCTGGGCTAGAGTGAGACCCTACCTTGAAAAGCCAAAAAAAAAAAGAAATGTTTTAAATCAAAGGCAAATTCAAGTGTCAACTCCACCAACTACCGGTTCTTGTTCCTTCTTTAAAGTGTCCGGATTGTGGACTTGTGCATGCTACTGTATCTCTCCAAGTATGCTCTGTTCCCAATTCTCAGCTAGACTTTAAGCTCCTTCAAGGCAAAGACAATGTCCTATTCATGTTGTCTAATTAGTTATGGACATTGTAGATATGCAATACATGCTTATAAATTAAAAGACTACTGGGCTGAAGACGGCTCAGAGGTCAAGGCAAAGCTTAATGACCTGAGTTTTATTCCCCAGTATCCTCATAAAGCCAGATGTGCAAAGTGGTGCATACATCGGGAGTCCGTTTGCAGTGGCTGGAGGCCCTGGCATGCCCTTTTTCTGTCTCTTTTTCTTTCTCTGCTTGCAAATAAATTAAACATAATAATTATTATTATGGGAGGGGGCTGGAGAGATGGCTTAGCAGTTAAGGTGTTCTGAAAAGCCAAAGGACCCAGGTTCAACTCCCCAGGACCCACATAAGCCAGATGTACAAGGTGGCACATGAGTCTGGAGTTCATTTGCAGCAGCTGAAGGCCCTAAGGCACCCATTCTTCCGCTCTCTCTGCCTCTTTCTCTCTTAAAAAAGGGGGGGGGGGACTGGTGTGGTGGCCCATGCCTTTAATCCCAGCACTCGGGAGAAGTAGAATTACCATGAGTTCAAGGCCACCCTGAGACTACAGAATGAATTCTAACCTGGGCTAGTGAGACCCTACCTCGAAAAACAAAACAAAACAAAACAAAAATTTAAATTATGGGAGCCAGGTGTGGTGGCGCACACCTTTAACCCTAGCACCAAGAGGCAGAGGTAGGAGGATCGCTGAGTTGAGAGGAGCCTGAGACTCCATAGTGAATTCCAGGTCAACCTGGGTTAGGAGACTCTACCTCCAAAAACAAAATAAAAAATTGTGAGACTCCTGCCAGAGCACCTTCTAGTTCCAAGTAGCAGAATATGAGCACATGACCGTACTTTCTTCAAGATTGGTTAATGGAGGAAATACTGATAAGTACTGGAACATTCATGGTATGGACTCACTATCCTATGAAGAGCTTTGTAACCTACGTACCTAAATAATGCAGAGCTTGTGCTGGAGAAGGGTAGCTAAGAAAGGGCTTGACAGCCTTTTAAAATTGTATCAGTCATAAGCAAGAGAACAACCTTAAAGACCAAAAGCAAATGTTTTCAGATTCTTGCTAAGTATGAAAAAGCTTTTCCCTATTCATTTAGCAACATCTAGTGCAAACTGTTTTGGCCACTGAACTGGGTACTGTGCATGGAAAGATTCAATCGTTTCTCACTGTACCCACAGGTCCTAAAGAAATGAACGCTACAATGCAATGGTTATATCCGAAGGAAAAACAAAGAGCCTCAGCAGGGACAAAAAGAGGGACTAGCAGTCGCGGGAAGACTGCAAGGCTCCCCGGTGGGCTTAGTGTAAGGAGGCTAGTAGAACCGAGGCTAGTGGAGAGAACTGCAATTGCCTGCAGGAGGGCAATGGCCTGTGCTACAAGGTGAAAGGTGGGGTGCCCACGTTCGCGGAGTCGGAGAGTCTGGAGCCTTTCGCTGCAGGAACCGCTCCCTCCCGCGGACCCTGGGCCCTGCGCCCCGCACCTCACCCAGGTGCCCGGAGTCCTGCTTCCGCCTCCGCTGCAGCCGCTCGCGGAGCGAGTCCAGCTGTTTCTTGTGGGCCTGAATAGAGCTCCACGTGTCCGACATCCTGCTCCCAGGCCCACGCACGCGACTCCGGGGGGCCGACCAGCACCTCCCAGCCTCGCTCAAGACACATTGAACTCGCACGCCGACGCCCGCAAGCTAACCGGAAAACAGGCAGGACGAAAACCCACTTCCGGTTTCGTGCTCTTTTGAAGTTGGAGCCACCTTGTTTTGGCGGCATAGCGGATGTATTCTTTAGGGCGGTCTTCTCGCGCTTCCGGAGGCAGTGAGGCTGTGTTTGCCATGTTGGTACCTGGCTGAGTGGCCATATTGGTTATAGATGCGCATGCGGCCATGTTCACTGTTAGTGGTGGGGCGGGATGTTATGGAGTATACTGAAATAGAACGCGGAAAAAACATAGAAGGGAGCCAGGCGCGGTGTCCCGGGCCTTTCATCCCAGCATTTGGGAGCCTGAGGTAGGATGATTGCCGTGGTGAGCTCAAGGCCACCCTGAGACTACATAGTGAAGTCCAGGTCAGCCCGGGCTAGAGCAAGACCCTACCTCGAAAAACAAAAACAAAAACAAAAGCAAAAAAACAGCCAGGCGTGGTGGCCCACTCCTTTAATCTTAGCATTTGGGAGGCAGACGTTGAAGGATCATTGAGCTCGAAGCCACCCTGAGACTACATAGTGAATTCCAGGTCAGCCTGGTCTGGAGTGAGACCTTACTGGGGCGAGGGTTGTTGGGTAGGAGTGACTGGACCCCTGAAGGTGAAAAGCGCAGTAAAGTTTGCACTTGCTAGAAGTCCAAGAGATCTGACTTCTTACCTCTTGCCTAGTGCCCTAGACCTATTTTTCCAGTCAGGACCCCTCCTGGGAGAGACTGTCTTTCATAGAATTTAAACACTGTGGTTGGTCAAGTTCAGCCCCCAAAACTTGGTGCCAAAGCTAATCTCTTCCTGAGACAGCCCCTAGCCCTGACCAATCAGCTGGCCCTCTGGTTCACCTGAGCCAGAAGAAAGCCCACCACCCTAAGGTTATACCTTTGCAAGGAGAGCGCAGGCCCTCTGATCACTTGGGAACTTCCAGCTGTGGGTGAATTTTTCCCTCTGCTGGGCCTGGGCCTCCTAGCCCTTACTCTAGCATGGGTTCTTTTATTATTTTTTATTTATTAGAGAGAGCAGGTAGAGAGAATGGGCGCACCAGGGCCACCAGCCACTGCAAACGAACTCCAGGTGCCTGTGCCCCCTTGTGCATCTGGCTTATGTGGGTCCTGGGGAGTGGAACCTGGGTCCTTTGGCTTTGCAGGCAAGCGCCTTAACTGCTAAGCCATCTCTCCAGCCCTGCCATGGGTTCTTTATTCCCTCCAGTTCCCCACATGGCAGGAGCTCCTTGAACTTTTTCTCTTTTATTTCCACGCTTTTTTCTGCAGGCCCTCCATGTGGGATCTCTAGCCATGTAGTTACTTCCCTAAATAAATATAATTTAATAATTATTCTTCTCAATTTTATTAATTCAACTCTTTGACTAAAATTAGAAAAGAACTTTCTGCACCCTTAGCACCCCATTACACTACCTCAAAATAGCAAAAAAAAAGATTAGATAGATGAATGGACAGAGGATAAGAGTAGATTGGTTGCCTGATTGATTGCATACTTAGGTCCTTACATAATGCTGGGCAATCACTGTACCACTAAGAGTCCTCACCTAATGTTTTTGGGGTTTTTTGTTTTGTTTTGTTTTTTGGTTTTCAAGGTAGGGTCTCAGTCTGGCCCAGGCTAACCTGGAATTCACCATGTAGTCTCAGGGTGGCCTCGAATTCATGGCGATTCTCCTACCTCTGTGCCCCCCAACACACACACACACCATCACTGGGATTAAAGGCATGCGCCACCATGCCCGGCATATTTTGGGGTTTTTGTTTGTTTGTTTGTTTTTTGTTGCCTAATGTTTTTGTAAGGGGAGGATGGAGGAAGGGAAAGAAAGACACTCAGACTTGCTGTATAGCCCAGGCTAACCTCCAACTCACAATCCTCCTGCCTCAGCCTCCTGAGTGCTGGAATTCATACATGTGCCAAGACACCCATCTTTGTATAGAATCTTTACAGCATAAAGCAGCAGTGACCTAATTATGAGCAGATGGTACTGCGTGAATTGTATTTTACTTTTCTCCTATCTACTGTGCTACACTGATTCCAGAGAAACCCATAAGAATCATAACCAAATACATAATTATTACTAAAATATTGGTGGGGGGAGCTGGAGAGATGGCTCAATAGTTACCGGATCTTGCTTGAATAGTCTGCCACACATGTAAAGCTCAAGGGCCATTTTGTTTGCAAGGACAAGAAACCCTGGGGTGCCCATATCCCCCCCACACACAAGTGTAAATAAATAAACTTTAAAAAGCAGGGTGTGGTGGTGCACACCTTTAATCCCAGCACTCAGGAGGCAGAGGTAGGAGGATTACCATGAGCTCAAGACCATGCTGAGACTGACTATATAGAGAATTCCAGGTCAGCCTGGGCTAGAGTGAGACTCTACCTTGAAAAAACAAAAGAATGAAAGAAAAAAAAAAATGCATGAAACACCCATAGCACTGACTAGTACTGTGCACTTAGTTCTCTGGCATGCTGGTTTTGTGTTTTTTTTTTTTTGAGGCATAGGCTCACTCTGTCCCAGGCTGACCTGAAACGCTCTGTAGCCCCAGCTGGCCTCTTGAGTATAAGTGCTGAGATTAAAGGCATAAGCCACAGTGCCCAGCTAATAATATTGTTTTTAAGTCTTGGTCATACTCACTGTTTTTTCTGGGTACTATGGCCTCACATGGTAGGTAAGCACTCTACCCCTGAACCCACTAGGCTGGCCTTGAACTCACTTTATAACCAGACAGGACTTGAATTTGTGATTCTTCTTCCCAGTAGCTGGGATTACAGGCTTGTCTAAGAAGGCCCAGCCATACCCAGTTTTTTACTATAAAACCAAGAAAGATTAGTCAGTCTATGGAGCTGCAGAGATATCTCAGTGGTTAAGGTGCTTGCCTGCAAAGCCTAACAACCCAGTTCAATTCCCCAGTACCCATGTAAAGCCAGATGAACAAGATGGTGCATGCATCTGGTGTGTCCATTCTCTGTGTCTGTCTCTCTGCTTGCAAATAAATATTTTTTAAATTTTTTGTTTATTTTTATTTATTTATTTGGGAGCGACAGACAGAGAAAGAGGCAGAATGATAGATAGAGAGAGAATGGGCACAAATTAATTTCTTTTTTTTTTTTTTTTGGTTTTTTGAGGCAGGGTCTCGCTCTAGCCCAGGCTGACCTGGAATTCACTATGTAGTCTCAGGATGGCCTTGAACTCACGGTGATCCTCCCACCTCTGCCTCCCGAGTGCTGGGATTAAAGGTGTGCGCCACCACACCCGGCTAAGTCAGTTCTTTCTTGCTGGGGCATCTCCTCAGCAGCACATCTGCCAAGTGTGTGGAGGAGGGAGAAGCTTAAGAGAATCTTATACAGGTCATTAAATGGTCAGTGCATTGGTCTCTAGATTGCATATGGATTGAGTCAGTTACTGTATCTGAGGATGGTTATTATTAGGAAAATTGGACACTCCCTCCCCCTTCTACAGTGTTGGATTGTGAGTTTTCACCTTCTCTGGGATTCCACATGACATTGTTCTTACCTGTCAGTACTTATCACTACCATCTGAAAGTATCCATAAATGGCTGGAGAGATGGCTTAGCGGTTAAGTGCTTGCCTGTGAAGCCTAAGGACTCCGGTTCGAGGCTCGATTCCCCAGGACCCACATTAGCCTGATGAATATGGGAGCGCATGCGTCTGGAGTTTGTTTGCAGTGGCTGGAAGCCCTGGCGTGCCCATTCTCTCTCTTTTCTGCCTCTTTCTCTCTCTGTCACTCTCAAATAAATAAATAAAAATAAACAACAAAAAAATAAACGACTTCTTGGCTTTAAAAAAAATGGCTGGAGAGATATCTTAGTAGTTAAGGTGCTTGCCTGCAAAGCCAAAGGACCCAGGTTAGATTCCCCAGGACCCACTTAAGCCACAAGGTGGCATTCCCTCCCTCTCGCTCAACTAAATAAATTATTCTTAAAAATTAAATTAACTAAATGAAGAACTGGGTAAAAGGTGCTTGCTTGCACACAGTGCCCACCTGGTTTTAATTTTCAAGCTACCTATGTAAGCCAGAGATAACTTAGTAATTTAAAATTAAATGAGAAAAGCTCAGGCTAAAGAGATGGCTCAGTGATTAAAGGGACTTGCTTGCAAAGCCTGACAGCCAACGTTTGACACTACAGTACCTATAGTAGTGCATGTGTCTACAGTTCACTTGCAGTGGAAGGAGGCCCTGATGTGCTCTTAATGTCTCTCTCTCTCTCAAGTAAATATATAAAAATACTTACAAAGGCCAGGCGTGGTGATGTATAGCTTCAATCCCAGCACTCAGGAGGCAGAGGTAGGAGGATTGCCACATAGCCTGAGACTACATAGTGAATTCCAGGTCAGCCTGGGCTACAGCGAGACCCTACCTTTAAAAAACAAAACCAAGGGCTGGAGAGATGGCTTAGTGGTTAAGCGCTTGCCTGTGAAGCCTAAGGACCCTGGTTCGAGGCTCGGTTCCCCAGGACCCATGTAAGCCAGGTGCACAAGGGGGCGCATGCATCTGAAGTTCGTTTGCAGTGGCTGGAGGCCCTGGCACACCCATTCTCTCCCTCTCTCTCTCCCCCTTTCTCTGTCTGTTGCTCTCAAATAAATAAATAAAAAATAAACAAAAATTTTTAAAAAAACCAAAAAATTAAAATAAAAAAAAACAAACAAGCAAAAACCCAGGCATGGTCATAGGTTTGTAATCCAGTGCTGGGGAGGTGGAGACAGGAAGCTCTCTCAGGTTCCTTGACCAACCAGTCTAGCCGAATTGGCAAGTTCTAGGCCAATGAGAGATGAGCTACCCTGTATAAAATAGAAAATAGCTGGGTGTGGTGGCACACGCCTTTAATACCAGCACTTGGGAGGCAGAAGTAGGAGAATTGCTGTGAGTTCGCGGCCACCCTGAGACTACATAGTGAATTCCAGGTCAGCCTGGGCCACAGTGAGACCCTACCTTGAAAAACAAAACAGAAAAAGAAAGGTAAAGAAAGAAAAGGTGGACAGCATCCTTGAGACATGGTACCTGAGGTTGCCCTCTGGCCTACACAAGCATACGCATGCATACATGTACACAAACATGAGCACATGCACAAACACTAGCCAGTAAAAAGTGAGAGAAAGAAATGAAGGATTTCGAGGCAAATTAAGGGTGGGCTATGGTCCTCAGTAAGAAGGAAGAAAGCAAAGGCTCTAAAATATATGAAAAGAGGAGGCTGGAGAGATGGCTCCGAGTAGTTAAGGCACTTGCCTGCAAAGCCTAATGACCTGGGTTCAATTCCCCAACAGTCACATAAAACCAAGATGCACAAAGTGTCATGTTTCTGGAGCTTGTTTGCAGCAACTAGAGGCCCTGGTGCACCCATTCTCTGTTTCTCTTCTCTTCTCTCTCTACTTGCAAATAAATTTAAAAAAATTTTTTTAAATAATATGAGCCAGGCACAGTGGTGCACACCAAAAAAATTAAAATAAAAAACGGAACCAAACATTAGTTCTTTACCTTGAACTAAATCAAGGATATATTTACTCACCTCCATCTTTCAGCCACTTCACATCAGAAGTCTTGATGTGGCAGGAATCTAGTACCTGATCTCTGAGAGTGAGCCTAAGACTGAGATTCTGTAGACTTGTTCTTTCTTCAGTTTTACTTTCGGGTTTTTTTTTTTTCTTTCTTTCTTATTTTATTTATTTATTTGAGAGTGACAGAGAGAGACAGAGACAGATAGAGACAGAATTGACACACCAGGGCTTCCAGCTACTGCAAACGAAAGCCAGATGCATGTGCCACCTTGTACATCTGGCTTACATGGGTCCTGGGGAATTGAGCTTCGAACCAGGGTCCTCAGGTCACAGACAAGTGCTTAACCACTAAGCCATCTCTCCAACTTTTTTTTTTTTTTTTTTTTTTTTTTGAGGTAGGATCTCGCTCTAGCCCAGGCTGACCTGGAATTCACTATGTAGTCTCAGGGTGGCCTCGAACTCATGGTGATCCTCCTACCTTTGCCTCCTGAGTGCTGGGATTAAAGGTGTGCACCACCATGCTCGGCTAGTGTTTTACTTTATAACTGAGGCAGGCCTTCAACTCCTGATCCCCCTGTGTTCACCTCCTAAGTGCTGGGGCTACAGGTATACACTACCAGACAAAAATGAAACCCAGGTTCTTTCTTCTTTTCTCTGCTTTTTTTTTTGGGGGGGGGGGAGGGGGTGTTTCAAGGTAGGGTCTTGCTCTAGCCCAGGCTGACCTAGAATTCACTATGTAGTCTCAGTCTGGCCTCAAACTCATAGCAATCCTCCTACCTCTGCCTCCCAAGTGCTGGGATTAAAGGTGTGTGCCACCACATCTAGCTCTCTATTCTCTCTTTTAAAATTTTATTATTGACAAGTTCCATAATTATGGACAATAAACCATGGTAATTCCCTCCCTCCCCCTCACTTTCCCCTTCACAACTCCACCCTTCATCATATCGCCTCCTACTCTCAATCAGTTCCTCTTTCATTTTGATGTCATCTTTTCCTCCTATTATACTGGTCTTGGGTAGGTAGTGCTAGGCATAAAGGTGTGATAGTATTCTTTTTTTTTTTTTTAAGTCTGATATTATTCTGATGTGCTTGCCTTTACAGATGACCTAGTTTCTCCCTGCAACTCTCAATATTTTTTCTTTGTTCTGCACATTAGTGTTTTAACAATGTAATGTGGGAGTTTCTTTACTGGTCCCGTTTTCCTTTTACTCTCTCTTGTATCCTAGGCTATTCATGAAGTTATGAAACACCTGCTTTATGCATACTAGACAAGCAAGCACTCTACCAATTGAGACATATTCTTAGCCGCTCATAGATGTGTAGGTACACATGTATGTAGGTGGAGTGGGGACCAAAGGTTGACATCAGGGTTCTTCCTGGGTTTTCCATCTTAGTTTTTGAAACAGCATCTTGCTCTGAATCTAGAGTTCACCAACTCACCTAAACTAGCTCACTAGCCAGCCCCATGGATCCTCCTGTCTCTGCTTCTCCTGCACTGGGATTACTGGGGTGTGTGACCATGACCAGCTTTTCTGTGAGTGGCTAGAGATTCAAACTTAGCTCCTCATGCTTGCATGGCAAGTACTTTAAACCACTGGGCCATCTCTCCAGTCTCCCACTGCATTCTTTTTAAATTATTTGTGACAATTTCATACATTATATACGTTTTTTGGTCATATTCACTCCCCTATTACCTTATTCACTCCCATTCCTGCTAAACCCTCCCCCCCACCTTTTTTTTCTTCCCGGTTTTTCGAGGTAGGGTCTTGCTCTAGTGCAGGCTGACCTGGAATTCACTATGTAGTCTCAAGGTGGCCTCAAACTCACAGTGATTCTCCCACCTCTGCCTTCCAAGTGCTGGGATCAAAGCCATGCCTGGCTTCTTGCCTGTTTATTTTGTTGGTAGAAATTTATTAGAGTTGAATTACTTTTTCCCCCCTTTCTGATTACATCAGATATCAAGGATGATCAAGTTTGAGTTATGTTGGCTGTATGTCACTGATGTCAGCATTGACAAAGGCTTGAGGTTTGGAAAAGACTGACGAACAGTTTGCAACCTCAAACAAAACATAAAAGCATCCTGGTGAAAGGTCTAGACAATGATTGGACACAGTGAGCCAACTTCCACTTTTGGAAAATGAAAACTCTATATAAAAAAACTATTTTCTGGCTGGAGTAATGGCTTAGCAGTTAAGGCACTTGTCTGCAAAGCTAAAGGACCCAGGTTTGATTCCCTGGGACCCACATAAGCCAGATGTACAAGGTGGCACATGGATCTGGAGTTTGTTTGCAGTGGCTGGAGACCCTGGCACACCCATTCTCTCTCTGGCTCTTTCACTTTCTCTCAAATAACAATAAAAATAACATTAAAAAAAAAACAAAAATTATTTTTACCAAGTGAGGTGGCACATGCCTTTAATCCCAGCACTTGGGAGACAAAGGTAGGAGGATCACCATGAGTTGGAGATGACATAGTGAATTCTAAGTCAGCCTGTGCTAGCACAAGATCCTACCTCAAAACCGCAACAGTAACAAAACTATTTTCATGGGCTGGAGATGGCTTAGTGGTTAAAGTGCTTGCCAGCAAAGCCAAAGAACCCAGGTTCCTCAGTAGCCACCTAAAGCCTGATTGATGCACAAGGTGGCACATGCTTCTGGAGTTCATTTGCAGTGGACAGAGGCATGCCCATCCCATATGCCCTTTTCTCTCTCTTAAATAAATAGATTTTTTTTTTAAAAAGCGTATTAGCAAGGCGTAGTGGCACACGCCTTTAATCCCAGAACTCAGGAGGCAGAGGTAGATTGGAATGAGTTCAAGGCCACCCTGAGACTACATAGTGAATTCCAGATCAGCCTGGGCTAGAGTGAAACCCTACCTTGAAAAAATAAAAAACAAACAAAACAACAACAACAAAAAAACTATTTTCAGCTGGGGCATGATGACACATGCCTTTAATCCCAGATCTCAAGAGACTGAGGTAAGAGGATCACCATGTATCTGAGGCCAGCCTGGAGCTACAGAATTTCAGGTTATCCTGAGCTAGAGTAAGACCCTGACTTGAAAAATTTAATTAAAAAAAATACTTTCCATATATTTTGTTTGAGGCAAGACTAAGTAAGTTAAATATTTCAACACCATATGTTCAGCTTTGGCAGATGTAGGTGGGAAGGAAATCTCCATGTTAGAGAATGCTCATATCATACCTCAAGCTGGCTTGTCATGAAATAAAGAGAAACACACAAACATTTGGCCAAAACACCTTTAATGATGAAAGGAAAGATACGAGTATCTCCCATCTTTGTTCTTAACATTTCAGTATATTAGGAAGTTCTGGAGGCCACTACTTTAAGTTACCATTTAAGTCAGTCAATAGTAAAACCCTCTTGCCTCCTCCTCAAAACTGTTTCAAATGATCCTATGTTAAGAGTAAACACTATATCTCATTACAAGACAGAAAAGCAGGGAGGAACCACCTGGAGCTTGTCTCCCAAAGTCTGGAACTCTTAGAACCAGACAAAAGCAAAGACATAAGCTCTGGTCCATCAACAGGCAAAACTGGAGAGGAAAGAGGTTTTGAGAGGAAGATGAGGAAAATCCAAGGAGCCCAAGAATAAAAGAGGGAGTAATCTACAACTAGAAGCACACTAGTGCTAGGAAATCCCCCATGATGCCTGGTGCACTGTTGCACACTGTGTCACTATAAGCCAAAGGAATATTCATGAGAATGTTCACATTCACAAGAATTCAAGTCCCCCTCCCTGATATCAAGTCCCTTTCCTCATCACATAGGTTCCGAGCAATCCCTATGCTTTAACAACATTCCTCAACTCTCCATCATTACTTCATTAATGACCATCACCAACAATGTTCTTCAATGATATAAACTTCACATACCCCAAAATGTCTCATGGGAGACCTTTTGGTAAAAAAAAAAAAAAAAAACCTGCTTATTTCCCCAATTTTGACAGACCTTGATGAATGAGATACCGACCAACCAACACCTCCACCTTAATGGGAAAAATCAAAGATTTACTAGAAAGAGTGTTCCAACAAGCCCTTCATTCCTCCTTACCTCCTGTGGTTGAGCCACTAATTACTAAAACATCTTCACTGCTTCTGGAGCAGAGGGAGGGAGAAGGAATTTAGTTTGTTACTTTTTTTTCTCTGGCGGGCTTCATAGGCACTGCCTTGGATGTTGGAGGCTGAAATAGGAGGAAGGGTGCTATCTTCTCCGAGGCCTCTCTAGAGCCTGTTGTTAGAACAGCACTGCCCAGGCCAGGCCTGAAGTAGTGGTGGAGGTGGATCTGCAACTCCGGGTTTGGCAGGTAGGCCACAGGACAGGAAAGCTATGCTAGCTGTGGAAAGGTACAGAATCCACCTCCCACAAGATATGTAAGAAGGCCTAGAACAAGAAGTCCTGCAGAGAGACCTGGTCACCACCAAGGATTGCCACTGGGCCCTTCAGAGATAGCTGCCGGCCTGTTTTGGACTGGGCTGCAATTCCAAAGATGGTGGCTCAGGTGCCAAAGGGAAAGAGAGAGGAAGAAGAGAGGCACTCCTTTGAGAATGTGAAAGCTGTAGTGTGTACAGAATCTATTTTCTTCAGGTCATTAAAAGGGGATAAAAGTTGCAAAAGTCACAATTTCTAAGCTTAGGGACTAGAGAAAAACCACTACAGATTTACCACGTAAGAACGCAGAGAAAAAGACAACATAAGAGTGCGTAAATCTTGGAGGTCCTACTATGGAACCCTCAGTTTCTGCTTCCTGGGTCAAAAAGTAGCAGAATCAAAAACAAAACAAAACAAAAAAAACCAGGCTTATGGGATCGTGGGATCATCTTTTTGAGGGAAAGGGGAGAGACCTGGAGAAGTGATAGAAGGGGAACAGCCAGGGACCAGGGAAAGAGCTGCAATATTCTGAGGGCCATGGGATGCAAAGGACTGTACCTGGTGGTGAGCCAGCAGCATATGCTTTTTGAGGATAGCACGCTCAAGGAAGCCCTGCCTGCAGAAGACACATGTGAACAGCGACCCCTCCTTGGGGTGGGTCTTCTGATGCTCCTCCAGAGCTGTCTGGGTGGAAAAGGTCTGGCCACACACTTCACAGGCCTTTCTGCTGCTGCTCTCTCCCAGCTCCTTTCTCACAGCTTCCTGCAAGCTCAAGTCCTCCATCAGGGAAGTGCCGGTGCCTTCCCCTTCTTGGGTGAGTGCTGTTATCGGGGTTGAGCTTCTCTCTAGTTTGGTCCCCTCTTTCATGTCTCCTGTAAAATCAGTGTTTCCTTGCTCCATTGGCTGGGGAAGTTCCAGGCTGTCAGGTGGTGGTGGAAGTGGTGGCAGAGAAGCCGGTTGAGTAGCTTTCTCATTACTGTCGATCTCCTTCCCAGCTGCAGGCGCTGCTACCACTGTTCCCACCTCCTCCTCTGCCCCAGATACCTCTTCTGAGTCACCTCGAACTGATACTGCCTTCTCACCTCCACTCTCTGAGCCCCTTCCTGCTAGGGAATCTTCATCTGTCACATCTTCCTCCTCCTCTTCATCTTCCTCCTCATCCTCAGACAACTCTTCTGCTGATGGCTGCTGGGACTGCTGCTGGGGGCAGCTCCCTGATCCAGAGGCTGCACACTGCTCAGAAGCATTCTCCTGGGAAGCCCCATTACCCTCAGGGAGTGTGGTACCACCATTTGGAATCTGGCCTCCCAGATGCATCCGAACATGTTGCTGCAGAGTGACAGCGTTAGTGAACTTCTTCTGGCAGATGGGGCAGGAGTTTTGGGCCCTTGTGGCTGGACTGGTCTTGTGGCCCACAAAATGTGCACGCAGATTGCCTCTGGTGGAGAAGGCTCTGCCACACACTTTACATTTGAAGGGTCGCTCCCCTCCATGTTGGCCATAATGCAGGCGTAGGGCGCGAGGACAGCTCAGTACCCGGAGACAGATGACACACTGGTTAGGTCCAGAAGAGGCTGAGGACGCAGGTGCAGGGGTAGAAGTGGTGGGGGCTCCTGAGGCCGTAGAGGCCACTGCCACCACTCCTTGGCGGTCAATCTTTTCTACCAGCTGCTGTAGCTTTGATGTCTCGGAGGGAGAAGTTCCCAAGGGCTCTAACACATAGGGGAAGGGGAAACTGCCAGTGGACTTGAAGTGGTTGGTAAGCAGTGCCCAGCTTGGTAGTGATGTCACCAGCTTACTTAACTGCATTCGAGTAGCTGTACCACTTTCTGCCACCCCACTAATGGCTGAACCTTCGCTCCCCGGGGGAGTGTTTTCATCAGCTTTATTCTTGGGCTCCACTGCTTTCATGAGCACAAACTTATTAAAAGCAGGGAGCCCAGAGGCCGTGGCTGTGCCTGCACCAGTGGAGAGCAGTGTCAGGCTCTCTGTGGCACTGAGCGCTGTGGTGGAGGCCACCAGGGGCTTGCGGTCAATACCTCCACCTGGTATGGTTGTATCTTCTTCAGCTTTCTCTGGTGGCACAGACATACCATAAGGCAGGCCACTGCTGGTGATGATGTAGTCTAGGTGTTCTGGTACAGGATGTGGGTTCATCTGCACATGTGGATACTTCTCCCGATGTCGGTGGAAATGCACTTTGAGGTTGCCTCGGGTGGTAAAGCGGTTACCACAGACATTGCACTTATAGGGCCTCTCACCCGTGTGGGAACGAAGGTGGATCTGCAGGGCACTGTCACTGCCAAATACTTTGGCACAGAAGCGGCATTTGTGCCTTCCACCAGGCTTTTCCAAGGGACCCATCACTTCCCCATAGCCCAGCTCACCACTTCCGTTCTTTGGCTTCAAGAGCCCTGGGGACGCAGCAGCCTCAAGGCCCCGTGCTGCCCCAAGACACTGTGCTGCTGCCAGTAGTCCTGTGGTGCCTGGGAAAGCCAGATGTGGGGAGGCAATCAGCTGATCTGTGCTGCCAGGCAGGGCGGGGGAAGGGGCAGGGGTGGGCTTGTGGCTTCTCCCAACCCCTCCAGCAGAGAAGGGATGCTGTGATCCAAGTGGATGGTAAAGGTGGAAGAAAGCCTGCTTAGGCGCTTCTGCCCCTGAGGAAGAGGAAGAGGAGGAGGAAGGTACCAGTGTCTTGCCAGTTTGAACAGGCTTAATGGGGCTGAAGAGTGGCAGTAGGGGTTTGGTGGAGGACGCGGTCCCTGCCCCAGGAAGCTCTGCGGGACTGGCAGGGGCGCCAACAGTCGGCCCTAAGGAGCCCAGCAGCAGCACCTGGCGGCAGATCTGCTCAGTCATCTGCATCTGATGGATCTGGCGCTGCTGTAGCACCCGCAGCTCTTCCAAGATCAGAGGAATGTTCAAGTGGCCGCTGCCTACCCCAGGGGGTGGAGGAGGGGGTGGTGGAGGAGGGGGTGCTGCGGTGGATTCTGGAGGCAATGGGGTTGCTCCCAGTTTGGGACTGGCCAAGATCACCCCCCCACCTCCGCCAGCAGCTGTACCTGTGGCAGCGACCAGAAAATGCCCAGAAGATTCTTCTCTCCGCTCTGGTCCCCAGGTGGGATCCGTGGGCCCAGAGGACCCAGAATCTGGAGGGTTGCTGTGCTCTGTGTCCATGACCTGAGGACTATTGCGGCTCTCGGCCCGGGGTTCGGAGGAGGCTGAAGAGTTGGGGTTCTCCTGGCCCCCGACTATCACCATTACTGGAGGGTCGGTGGAACATGCGTTCTGGTGAGCGAGGAATTCTGTCGGGTTGGTGAATTGCGCGCAGCATTTGGCACAGACTTGGGGGTGGTCCTCCACGCTGGCATCACCTGGGAAGACAAGGGTAGAGTGTGGGTAGCGCGGTCGGGTTGAGAAACCGAGGCTCTAATTAACACCGAGCCGGATAGCCGCTAGGTGGATGGGGGTGGGGAGATGCCAGAGCTCAGCCCCGGCCCGCTGCGGTCGCAGCCGTCTCCGCCGAGGGGAAGGGGGAGGGCACGCGTCCTGCACTCTCCTCGGGCACCCACCCCCACCTCTCCGGCAGGGGAAAGTGGGGACGGTTGTGAGAACCGGGGCCTCCGCACAAAACCTCGCGTTGCCTCCTCACCACCCCGAAGCGTCCCCTCCGCCCCCACCGCTGCCCAAGCCGGGCGCCTACCGCACCTCGGAGCTCCGCAGGCTTCTCGCAGGGCCCCCCAAGACGAGAGCTCCTCCCGGCTTCGTGCGCCATGGTGGTGGGGCAGTGGAGGGCCCAATGGGGTGACACACAATGGGAGTGAGGACCGAGAAGGACTGCGGCAGCCTCCGCAGCCCACGGCCCGACTGCGGAGACGAAGCTCGGCGGGGGCGGGGGCGGGGGCGGGGCGCAGCGGCGGTGGGGGAGGGGAGGGTGAGCGCGGAGGAGGGAGAAGCGGAGAGGGTGGAGGAGGGGTGGTGGGAAGGAGCTGCAGGGGACAGAGGCTGGAGATGGAGGAGGCGGGGGCGGGGGGCCGGAGGGTTTACACCCAGGCTGTGACAGGTGCGGTGACGCACAGTGCGGGGGGGGGGGGGCCGGGTTCCACCTAGTCTGGCTCTGGACCAAATCCACCCCCCACGCACACCCAGATGTCTTTGCCCAGGCTGTCTCCACCCGGTAAGCTCAAGGGACACAGTGGGAAATGTAGCCCGCTAGGCCCAATAGAGCAAGGCAATAGGGTTCTCATCTTTTTCTTTGCATAAAGGATCTGCTGAACCTGGAAAAACCTGCATTCCAGCGGCTGGTCTGATCTACTCAGAGGTCTGAGGACCTGTGTGTGTGTGTGTGTGTGTGTGCGGGGGGAGCTCAAAGCACCAACACCTCACCAGCATGTATTCCCCAAAATGATGCCAAGTTTTATCCCATCTCCCTCACTTCTACTCCCATCCTACCCCCATTCCCTCTTCACAAAAGAAATTTCACTGGGTGAGCGCTTGCAAAGATAGAATTTCCCGGGAAGTCATTTCAGGCTGCCTCACTAAGCCCTAAGCCCCTTAACTGCCGGCGCCTCCCCCCACCTCTTCTCTTCAGAATAGCTGAATGAAAGTAGCTCCACAGATCATAGGGCCTACATCTAATTTATAGAGTTCATGCTTATTTAGGAAGCCATCTTCTATTTAGTATACTCTTCTACCATCTTCCTTCTCCACGCTCCTCATTAGACAAGCACACTGTCCCTAAAATGGACAGTGGGTTAGAAATGTTTGTCTATAAAGGCCTATGGTGGCCTACCCAGCTCCAATCTTGTGGGGAGGGGAGCTCCTTCTGAAAAATGGGGAAAATACAGTAGCAGCTACCAAACAGCCTCAGTGTCCAAAGCTGTTCCCCCGCCCCAACCAGATTTGAACTCCTAGAAAAGACTGACTCCTTGCTCACCTCCACAGGGGCTGCCTCCTATTCAGAGAGTTTAAATGTAGCTAAGATGCCTCTAGGACCAAGTGCTCTGCATGTCATTCTTCTTTGAAATAAGCTTTAAAGGGTCTCCCATTCCTGAAATCCCTTATTTTTACATGCAAAAAGTGGTCTCAGGTCTTAGGCTTTGTGGTTTGCTGGGACATCAATAAACCCACACTGTTCTCTTTTCTTTAAAATTATTTTATATTAATTATAGCAAATCATTTTCTTTTATCCCTCCCCCCAGCTCCCGTTGCCCTGGAGACCCAGCTCAGTGGGGTTATGGTATTTACTGTAGCGCCATGAAGGCCTCCGTCCCTGTGGGGTAGACGGTGACTGTGCCTCTGGATATTCCTACCTACTCTGTGGCTCAATCTTTCCATGCTCTCTTCCACAATGTTTTTCTTTCAAATTCTTAGACAAAAGCAAATTTGCTTACTAATTAGATGAGTGTTGTTTATTTTTACATAAAGAATTGAATCTTGCCAGGCATGGTGGCACACACTTGAGAGGAGGCCCCCTGAGACTACCAAGGGTGAATTCCAGGGCAGCCTGGGCTACAGCAAGTCCCTATCTTGAAAAAAAAAATCAAATCTTGACCAAATATTTAATACTGCAAGACACAGAGTCACTTCAACATTTTTCCAAGTTGATCAACCTTTTGCTTTTATGATCATCAATGAGAAGAACCCCTCATTGCATAAATTCATAGTACAAAATATTTAGGGCCATTTCAGAAATTGATATAAATTTCTGTCCTTAAACCCAAACCAAAATTAATTGAATGATTTCATATGAAACTTACTTAAATTGGCGACTCAAATAGCAACTTTAAAAATCAAATATTCTAACCTAATACAATCCAAAGATATACTAATCTGATACTAGATGCTGAGGAGTGATGGTAGAAAAACACTGTCTTTGTTTTTTGTAATTAAACCATTATGTTTCTGTAAGTACAGAAAACTGTGTACAGTAAAAATACTGCTATCCCATACTATAGTCTTAAATCTGAGTAGTCTCTTCCTCCCTTCCTTTCTTCCTTTCTTTCTCTCTCCTTTCCTCCCTCCCTCCTTCCTTCCTTTCTTTCTTTTTAATCTGTGTAATTCTAGCCTGGCCTAGAACTCACAGAGATCCTCCTACCTCTGCTTCCTGAGTGTTGGGATTAAAGGAGTGTGCCACCACCCCAACTGTTTTATTTATTTATTTATTTATTTTTGGTGTGTGTGTTTCTTGAGGTAGGGTCTTGCTGTAGCCCAGGCTGACCTGCAATTCACATGTATTCTCAGAATGTCCTGATGATCCTCCTGAGTGCTGGGATTAAAGGTGTGTGCCACCACTCCCAGAAGCTGTTTGTTTGTTTTGTTTTTTGAGGTAGGGTCTCACTCGAACTCAGGCTGACCTGGAATTCACTATGTAGTCTCAGGGTGGCCTCGAACTCACGGCTATCCTCCTACCTCTGCCTCTGCTGGGATTAAAGACATGCGCCACCACACCCGACTCTCTCTCTCTCTCTCTCTTTGCATGTATATATGTGATATGTGGGTGAACGTTGTTATGGAGAGAGTCCCCAAGCATGTAGAGGCCAGAGGTCTGTGTCTGTTGTCTTTTTGCATCACTTTCTACCTTACTATTTAAGACAGGGTCTCTCAGTGACTCTGCAGCTCATCAACTCAGCTGGACTAGTTCGTCAGCAAAGGATCCCTGTCTTCAAAAACTTCAGTACCAGGATTACAGGTGGGTGGTAGGAATCTGAACTTTAGTCCTCATGCTTGTGCAGAAAGCCATCCTCCCAGCCTGATTTTCTTGCTTCAGCCTCTACAATACTGGACTCACAGTTGTGTCCTAGTTCCATTCTTTTTTTTTTTTTTTTTTTTTTAGTATTTTGTTTTTATTTATTTATTTATTTGACAGAGAAAGAGAGAGGGAGAGAGAGAGAGAATGGGCATGACAGGGCCTCCATCCACTGCAGACGAACTCCAGATGCGTGCACCCCCTTGTGCATCTGGCTAACGTGGATCCTGGGAAATTGAACCTAAGCCCTTTGGCTTTGCAGTAGAAATGAGAATGACTGTATGGGTGTATCAGGGCCTCTTGCCACTGCAAACAAACTCCAGATGCATGGACCACATAATGCATCTGGCTTTATGTGGCTACTGGGGAATAGAACCTGGGCCAGCAGGTTTTGCAATCAAGTGCCTTTAACCGCTCTCTCCAGTCCCCAGTTCTATTTTTGCTGGGCTGACTGAGGCATAGTGGCCAATCACATCACTCATGCCACCATTTCCCTTTTTATTTTTATTTTTTGCCCTGGCTGACCTGGAATTCAGTATGTAGTCTCAGGCTGGCCTCGAACTCATAGTGATCCTCCTACCTCTGCCTCCTGAGTGCTGGGATTAAAGACATATGCCACGACACCCAGCTATTTCCCTTTTTAAAAAAAAATATATTTGAGCTACAGAGATGGCTCAACAGTTAAGGCACTTGCCTCTCTTATGTCTGTCTGTTTGAAAATAAATGAAATTATTAAAAAAAATTTTATTTATATATTTGTGGGGAGATAGAGGTGGGTTGTATTTATGGCCACACTAAGATCTCTTACTGCTGCAAACAAATGCTGATCTGGTTTTACATGTGTGGCTGGGGAATTGAACCTGAAGGTATTGCAAGCAAGTGTCTTTAACAACTAAGTCATTTCCCCTGCCCCATTTACCATTTTATAAAGTGGTAATATTGCAACTATGATAGCTTCATCTGAGAAATATTGTGGGACCAAAAAAATGAAAAATTTCTTTTGCTGTGTGGTATTAAGAATACAACCTGGGGCTGCACCAAGTGCTCTTCCACTGTCCTGTATCCAACTGAAAACATTTTTACTTTTTTGAGACAGGACTTCATGTAGCTCAGGCTGGCCTAGAACTCACTATGTAGCCAAGGATGGTCTTAAATTCCCAATTCCTCTGCCTCCCAAGTGCTAGCATTACAAGCTTGCACCACCTCACCCAGCTTCAAGACTGAAAAACTTATATATAGTATATT
The DNA here is from genome assembly GCA_036346955.1 of Dipus sagitta. Lineage (NCBI taxonomy): Eukaryota > Metazoa > Chordata > Mammalia > Rodentia > Dipodidae > Dipus > Dipus sagitta. The sequence goes on along the minus strand of CM070779.1, from coordinate 67,467,667 downwards.
TTTTTTGTTCATTTTTATTTATTTATTTGAGAGTGACAGAGAGAGGAAGAGGCAGAGAGAGAGAGAGAGAGAGAAAGAGAGAGAGAGAATGGGCGCGCCAGGGCTTCCAGCTACTGCAAACGAACTCCAGACGTGTGTGCCCCCTTGTGCATCTGGCTAACATGGGTCCTGGAGAATCGAGCCTCAAACTGGGGTCCTTAGGCTTCACAGGCAAGCGCTTAACCACTAAGCTATCTCTCCAGCCCATATGTAGTATATGTGAAACTTATTTTTCCAAAAGAGTATATGTGACCAGGTGTGGTGACTCACACATTTAATCCTGTACTCAGTAGGCTGAAAGAGAAGGGTTGATTTAAGAGTAGCTTGGACTACAGAATGAATTCCAGATCATCTTGTATTAGAGTAAGACCCTGCCTCAAAAAATACAAACAAAAGCCAGGCATGGTGGCACACACCTTTAATCCCAGTACTCAGGAGGCAGAGGTAGGAGGATCACTGTGAGTTCGAGGCCACCCTGAGACTACATAATGAATTCCAGGTCAATCTGCGCTAGAGTGAGACCCTACCTTGAAAAACTAAAACGAAACAAAACAAACAAAAGAACAGTGTATGTGGGGGTCTTGGGAGATGGCTCAGGGGTAAAATGCACTTGCTGGTAAAGCCTGCTTCGGGCCTGGCTTTGATTCTCCAGTACCCACATAAAGACAGATGCTCAATGTAGTGCATGCATCTGGAGTTCATTTGCTGAGGAAGGAAACCTTGGTACACACACACTTACTCTCTCTAATAAATAAAACATAATTTTAAAAAAAAAGGAGAGCCGGGCTTGGTGCTGCATGCTTTTAATCTCAGCACTTGGGAGGCTGAGGTAAGAGGATCACCATGAATTCAAGGCCAGCCTGAGATTGCATAATGAATTCCAGATCAGCCTGGGCTACAGCAAAACCCTACCTCAAAAACCAAACAACAGCAACAACAAAAAAAAGAGAGTATGTGGGACTTAAATTTTTTTTTTAAGATTTTATTTTTATGTATTTATTTGAGACAAAGAGAGGGAGAGAGAATGAGAATGGGCGCACCATGGCCTGTAGCCACTGTAAACAAACTCCAGATGCATGCGCCTCCATGTGCATCTGGCTTACGTGGGACCTGGAAAATCGAACTGGGGTTCTTAGGCTTTACAGGTATACGCCTTTTTTTTTTTTTTTGAGGTAGGGTCTCACTCTAGCTCAGGCTGACCTGGAATTCCCTATGTAATCTCAGGGTGGCCTCAAACTCATGGCAATCCTCCTACCTCTGCCTCCCAAGTGCTGGGATTAAAGGCGTGCGCCACCACGCCCGGCATACGCATTAACCTGCTAAGCCATCTCTCCAGCCCTATGTGGGACTTTTTTTTTTTGGGGGGGGGGTTTCATTTTTCGAGGTAGGGTCTCACTCTAGCTCAGGCTGACCTGGAATTCACTATGGAGTCTCAGGGTGGCCTCGAACTCACAGCGATCCTCCTACCTCTGCCTCCCGAGTGCTGGGATTAAAAGCGTGTGCCACCACGCCTGGCTCCTATGTGGGACTTTTTAAAGTATTATAGATTAGATAGGCCTGGTGTGGTTACACACACCTTTAATGCCAGCACCCAGGAGGTAGAGGTAGGAGGATCACTGTGAATTTGAGGCTAGCCTGAGACTACAGAGAATTCCAGGTCAGCCTAGGCTAGAGTGAAACCATACTTCAAAAAAAGAAAAGAAGAAAAGGAAACAACATCCGAGCTGAGTGTGGTGGTGCAAGCCTTTAATCCCAGTACTTGGGAGGCAGAGGAGGATCATCATGAGTTGGAGGCCACCCTGAGAATACATAGTGGATTCCAGGTCAGCCTGTGCTAGAGTGAAACACCCTACCTGGAAAAAAAAAATACAAATATATATATATATATATATATATATATATATATATATCCATTATTTGACTTTAGCAAATTTTTTAAATATTTTTTAAATTTTTTATTTATTTATTTGAAAGAGAGAGAGAAAGAGAATGGGAGCACAAGGGCCTCTAGCCACCGCAAATGAACTCTAGATGCATGTGCCACCTTGTGCGTCTGGCTTACGTGGGCCTGGGGAATCGATCCTGGGTCCTTCGGCTTTCCAGGCAAGCGACTTAATTGCTAAGCCATTTCTCTAACCCTGAAGTTTATGAATATTATGGATTAGAGAATTTATATTGTCAATAATACACACATACTAAAACAGGATTGTTTGTTTTTCAAGGTAGGGTCTCACTCTAGCCCAGGCTGACCTGGAAATCACTATGTAGTCTCAGGCTGGCCTTGAACTCATAGATATCCTCCTACCTCTGCCTCCCAAGTGCTGGGATTAAAGGTGTGCACCACCTTGCTGGGTAAGGATCTGACTTTTTGTTATTCTTGCTATTTGTTTGTTAGATTTTTTTTTTTTTCAAGGTAGGGTTTTACTCTAGCCAGGCTGACCTGGAATTCACTACGGAGTCTCAGGGTGGCCTTGAACTCAAAGCAATCCTCCTACCTGTACCTCTTGAGTGCTGGGATTAAAGGCATGCGTCACTACACCCAGTTTTGTTGGATTTCTTTAAAAAAATAATTACTTATATATTTATTTGAGGGAGAGAAAAAGGCAGAGTGAGTATGGGTGTTCTAGGGCCTCCTGCCACTGCAAACAAACTTCAGATGCATGCACCACTTTATGCACCTCGCTTTACGTGGGTTCTGGGAAATCAAACCTGAGTCTTCAGGCTTTGCAGGCAAGTGCCCTAACTGCTGAGCCATCTCTCCAGCCCCCATCTTAATTTCTGAGTAACAGTTTTGGTTAATACCATTGGTATATGTCTAGGTTAAGGAATCTTTTGTTTTTTTTTGGGAGGGAAGAAAACTGATACAACCTAATTAAAGTGTTCATAAGAAACCATTTTACCTTTTTTTGTTCTTTTGTTTGTTCTAGGTAGGGTCTAGCTCTAGCCCAGGCTGACCTGGAATTCACTATGTAGTCTCACAGTGGCCTAGAACTCATGGCGATCCTCCCACCTCTGTTTCCTGAGTGCTGAGATTAAAGACATGCGCCACCACACCCAGCCCATTTTACATTCCATTTTACTTTTAACTTAACTTTTGTCTTTATAAATTGAAACCAACTTACTGTATTGTTTTGAGACTTCCAGTAATCTTAAGGCTATTAGTTTTGTGGATCTCTCAGCTCTGAAACATTGGCTCTGTTCTTCTAGACCTGACACAAATGAAGATGAAGGCATCTATTTCAGTTACCTCAAATCACAGGTTCATGCAGTGTGGTTATTTTTACAGTAAGGAAATTGGAGCTTAGAGAGATTAAGTGACTTTTTCATGTTCACATAGTAACTCAGAGAAGCAGCATTCACCATTTTGACTCCTGTCCAGTGCTTTCTCAAGCACACCAGAACTGTGTGGCTTCCCTGATCTAGAGAAAGGGCCTGTGTGGCTCCTACCTGCCATTTGCTCTCTTCCCTCAGTAAGAGAGAAGGAGTCTGATGGAGACTTTCTACAGAGCATTTGTTAATTAGCACTGAACATTTGATATCCAGTTGCCCTTGTGTCAAGTCTTAGGCAGAAAAGAAATTCTTTTCTTTTCATCTTCTCCTGTGAAACACTGTGTCCTTTCTTGCTGTTTAATAAAAAGTGTTTTCTGATATGTAATTTGATCTGCACTTCTTTTTAAAAGTAAATTTAGTCCCTGGTGAAGGGTGATAGATCAACAGTCACCTGTAAGAGGAACCATTTACTTCTCAGCACTTTTTTTAAAATTTTTATTTATTTATTTGAGAGAGAGAGAGAGAGAGAGAGAGAGAGAGTGAATGGGCACGCCAGGGACTCCAGCCCCTGCCAACAAACTCAAGATGCATGTGCCACCTTGTGCATCTGGCTTATGTGGGTCCTGGGGAATCGATCCCACGTCCTTTGGCTTTGCAGGCAAGTGCCTTAACCTGCCAAGCCATCTCCCCAGCCCCACTTCTCAGCACTTTTTACACTCTTTTTTTCCCTTTCTTTTTTGAGGTAGCGTCTCGCTCTCTCCCAGGCTCACTCACTCTGTAAGTTCCAGGCTGGCCTTGAACTCACAATGATCTTCCTACCTGTGCCTCACAAGTGTTAGAATTAAAGGTGTGTGCCACCATGCCAGGCTGAAAAAAAAGGGGGGCAGGATTCTTATGCAGACACAGGTCACAAACACAGGAACAAACTATGCTGGTAATGGTGTATCTAGACAGCGGATAAGGTGAGGTAAACTATCCTAGGTTACACACAAAGTCTGGACATGCTTGTTTAAATTTACAAAGAATATTCTCTCTCCCTTCCTTCTCATAAGCTGTGGGCTTCCCCATTTCTGAGGATCTTAGTCACCTAATAAAATCTCTTAAAGCCTTAAAAAAAGTAAAAATAAAAAAAAAATTACAAAGAGCTAACATGGCAAAGAAAAAGGAAATCAGCCAGGCTGTGCTGGCGCACACCTTTAATCCCAGAGCACTTGGGAGGCAGAGGTAGGAGGATCGCTGTGAGTTCAAGGCCACCCTGAGACTACATAGTGAATTCCAGGGCAGCCTGAGCTAGAGTGAGACCCTACCTCAAAAAACAAAACACAAAAAAACAACAACAAAAAAAAAAAAAACCCGGAAATCAGATGGCTTCCCTCTTTAAATCTGGTGGCCATACAACTGCTGTTTTAGGCTTGGGAGAGAATGCTTAGGGAGAACAAAGACAACAGGTGCCTCCTGTGCAGTAGAGTTTTCTTTTTTTAATCTATTTTATTTATTTGAGAGAGAGAGAGAGAGAGAGAGAGAGAGAGAGGGAGAGAATGGGCACGCCAGGGCCTTCAGCCACTATAAATGAACTCCAGATGCATGCACCACCTTGTACTTCTGGCTTATGTGGGTCCTGGGGAATTGAACCTGGGTCCTTTGGCTTTGCAGGCAGGCACCTTAACCACTAAACCATTTCTCCAGCCCCTGCAGTAGAGTTTTGAGCAGAGGCTCTCAGGCTTGCTTTCTTCCTCCCTCTTTTACCCTCCTCTTTTCTTTCTTTTCCTTCCTTCCTTCCTTCCTTCCTTCCTTTTATCTTTTATTCTTTTTTTTTAACAATAATAAAGGGCTGAAGAGCTCAGCAGTTAAAGGTACTTGCTTACAAAGCGTGCCAACCCAAGTTCAAGTACTCAGCACCCATGTAAAGTTGTGTATGCATCTGACATTTGCATTCTCTTTTTTGTTCTTGGAGGTAGGGTCTTGATCTAACCCAGGCTGCTTGGAATTTACTATGTAGTCCCTCAGAGTGGTTTCAAGCTCACAGCTATCCTCCTACCTCAGCCTCCTGAGTATTGGGATTAAATGTGTGCACTACCATGCTTGGCTTCTTTCTTTTTTACTTTTTTTTTTTTTAAATAAGCTTGTCTTCAACTCTATTTTTATTGTTTTTCACTTATTTGACAGCGACAGACAGAGAAAGAGGCAGATAGAAATAGAGAGAATGGGCGCACCAGGGCCTCCAGCCACTGCAAATGAACTCCAGATCCGTGCGACCCCTTGTGCTAATGTGGGTCCTGGGGAATCGAGCCTCAAACCTGGGTCCTTAGGCTTCACAGGCAAGCACTTAACCACTAAGCCATCTCTCCAGCCTGGCGTCTTTCTTTTTTGAAGTAGGGTATTATTCTAGCCCAAGCTGACCTGGAACTCATAGTGATCCTCCTACCTCAGCCTCCCAGGTGTGCACAGCCATGCCTCGCTATTTTATGACATGTACATCTAGTGCTAGATAAGAAAAAAAATATTTGTTTCCAGGCTATAAGTATTTTAGGGCAAACATCAAAAAAGGTATTAATATTCTGTTGATTGCAGCACAGTCAAGGAGCTCTAAACCTGTTTGATTAATAAAGAACAGATTGCAAAAAAAAAAAAGGTATTAATAGACATTTTTTTCTGAAATCAAAGGATACATCACAACATGGAGTGCATACTGTTCTGACCTTCTCACTGAACAGTGATTAAGACTTGAGTTAATGTCCCAGCTTTAGAACTTTTTCATCATTAAAAGAACCCTTTAAAAAAATTTTTTTATTTATTTATTAGGGAGACAGAGAGAAAGAGAAAGGGAATGGGTACACCAGGGCCCACAGCCACTGCAAATGAACTCCAGATGCATGCACAACCATGTGCAGCTGGCCTGTGTGGGTTCTGGGGAATTGAACCTGGCTCCTTAGGCTTCGCAGGCTAAGCCATTTCTCCAGCCTGATCTTTCTCATCTTTGAGGTCTAATATGAGGCTTGGATTTTTATTTAAGAATGGGGGGGCTGGAGAGATGGCTTAGCAGTTAAGCGCTTTCCTGTGAAGCCTAAGGATCCCGGTTCGAGGCTCGATTCCTCAGGACCCACATTAGCCAGATGTACAAGGGGGTGCACGCGTCTGGAGTTCGTTTGCAGTGGCTGGAGGCCCTGGTGCACCCATTCTCTCTCTCTTTCTCTCTGCCTCATTCTCTCTCTTTCTGTTGCTCTCAAATAAATAAAAAATAAATAAAACAAAAAAAATTTAAAAATGGAGATGTTCCAGGCCCATTCTAGGGGTGGTGGACTCTTTTAATCCCAGCACTCAGGAGGCAGAGGTAGGAGGATCACTGTGAGTTTAAGGCCACCCTGAGACTACATAGTAGATTCCAGGTCAGCCTGGGCAAGAGTGAAACCCTACAAGAGAGAGAGGGAGAGAAAGAAAGAGAGAGATAATGGGTATATCAGGGCCTCTAGCTACTGAAAACAAACTCCAGACGCATGCGCCACCTTGTGCATCTGGCTTATGAGGGACCTGGAGAATCAAACCTGGGTCTTTGGGCTTCACAGGCAAGCACCTTAACTGCTAAGCCATCTTTCCAGTGCAACACTTTGCTTAATGGTCATACCAATATGTTAATGCTACTCTCACTTTTGGTTAGAAAAGCTTCTATTTTCAGATGGTGGTCACCACTAGGATGACTCAAAAGGCATTGTAGTGCTGAGAAGTGACAGAGGAGTATTCAGCACTGAGACATCTCTGTCACACCTTCTAAGGCTCAGGGTCCATTGCAGAAGACATGGCGGAAAGAATGTAAGAGCCAAAGGAAAAATAGGACTGCTTACAACGCAATCTTCCAGACACCAAATGTCCTGGATATCCATGACCTCACAATGCCTGGTACTACCTACACAAGAACCTCATAGTAGGAGGAAAAGATGATAACATCAAAATAAAAGAGAGACTAATTGAGAAGGGGTAGGAATATGTTGGAGAGTATATTTGTGAGGGGGAAGATAGGAGGAGAGAATTATCATGGTTTGTTATCTAAAATTATGGAAGTTGTTAATTAAAAAAAAAAAGGGTTGGAGAGATGGTTTAGTGGTTAAGGCATTTGCCTGCGAAGCCCAAGGACCCAGGTTTAATTCCCCAGTACCCACCCACATAAGCCAGATGCACAAGGTGGCACATGCATCTGGAATTCATTTGCAATGGCTAGAGGCCCTGGCACACCCATTCTCTATCTGTCTCTTTTTCTCTCTCAAATCAATAAATACTTTTTAAAAATGGAGATGTACCAGGCATAGTGGTGCACGCCTTTAGTCCCAGCTTTTGGGAGGCAGAGGTAGGATCGCCATGAGTTTGAGGCCACCCTAAGACTACATAGTGAATTCCAGGTCAGCCTGGGCTACAGCGAGTCCCTACCTTGGGAAAAAAAAAAAAAAAAGATTGTCCTGAGTTGTTTTAAAAAACAAACAAAAAAATGGTGGGGAGGTGGCATGGTGGTGCATGCCTTTAATCCCAGCACTCTCGGGAGGCAGATTTAGGAGGACTGCCATGAGTTTGAGGCTAGCCTGAGACCACATAGTGAATTCAAGGTCAGCCTGGGCTAGAGTGAGACCCTACCTTGAAAAAATTTTTTAAAAAGGGGGTGGGGATGTGGAGACTGGAAAGATGGCTTAGCAAAGTCACCTGTCTGAATTCAATACCCATTTAAAGTTGGGTGCATGCAAGAAACCCTGGCATACACATACATACATAATACATATGTGCATAAATGCACACGTGCAAAGAAATGAGTTTTAAAGGTTTTATTTTTATTTATTAATTAGAATCAGAAAGAGAGGAAGAGAGAGTGAGTGAGAATGGGCATGCCAGAGCTTTCAGTCACTGTAAATGAACTCCAGGCACACGTGCCACCATGTGCATTTGGTTTATGTGGGACCTGGAGAATTGAACCTGGGTCCTTAGGCTTCAGAGTCATGTGCCTTAACTGCTAAGCCATCTCTATCCCAGAAATGATTTTATTTATTTATTTAGTTAGTTAGTTAGTTAGTTAGTTAGTTAGTTAGTTAGTTGAGAGCGACAGAGAGAATGGGCACACTAGGGCCTCCAGCCACTGCAAACGAACTTCAGATGCATGCGCCACTTTGTGCATCTGGCTTAAATGGGTCCTAGGGAATCGAGCCTCAAACCGGGGTCCTTAGGCTTCACAGGCAAGCACTTAACCACTAAGCCATCTCTCCAGCCCCAGAAAGGATTTTTAAAAAATATTTTATTTATTTATTTTCAAGGAGGGAGAGAGAGGGAATGAATGGGCATGCCAGGGTCCTCCAGTCTTTGCAAACAAGTTCCAGATGCATGTGTCACTCTGTGCATCTGGCTTTACATGGGTACTGGGGAATCAAACCCAGGTCCTTAGGCTTTGCAGGCAAGCACCTTAACAGCTAAGCCATCTATTCGGCCCCCAGAAATGATTTTTTTTTAAAATGGCAGTACAGCCATACACAGGAATGAAATTCTGACACATAGTATAGTATAGAATGGATGAACTTTGAAAGAATTATACTAAGGGAAATATACCAGAAACAAAAGAACAGTGTTTCCATTTATATAAGATATCTAGGGCTGGAGGGATGGCTTAGCAGTTAAGGCACTTGCCTGCAAAGTCAAACGATCCAGGTTTGATTCCCCAGTACCCACATAAAGTCAGATGCACAAGGTGGTGCATGTATCTGGAGATTGCTTGCAGTTGCTGGAGGCCCTTGTGTGTCCATTCTCTATCTGCTTCTCTCAAAATAATTAAAATATTTTAAAAAAAGATATCTAGGGGCTGGAGAGATGGCTTGGTGGTTAAGGCACTTGCCTGTGAAGTCTAAGGACCCAGGTTCAATTCCCCAGTACCCATGTAAAGCCAGATACATACAGTGGCACATGCATCTGGAGTTTGTTTTCAGTGGCTAGAGGCCCTGACACACTCATTCTCTGTCTATCTGCCCCCCTCTCTCTCTCCTTCCCTCTCTCTAATAAATAAATACAAAAAATATTTTTGAAAAAATACTTAGAACTAATAAACTCATAGGGAAGAAAAACCAAGTAGAATAGAGGTCACTAAAGACTAGGAGGAGTGGAGAATGGAGATCTATTGTTTGATGATAAAAAGACTCTGGCACTGGGATGTATGTAGCTCAGCTGGTAGAGTGCTTGCCAACATACATAAAGTCCTAAATTCCATCCCCATACCACATAAACCAGGTGTGATGGTGTATGCCTGTAATCCTAACACTTGGGAAGTAAAGGCAGGAGGATCAGAAGTTCAAGGTCATCCTAGGCTACATGGTCAGTTCAAGATCACCCTGAGCTACATGAGACCCTCTCAAAAAGGAGGGGGCGCTAGAGAGATGGTTTACTGGTTAAGGTGTTTGTCTGCAAAGCCAAAAGACCCAGGTGGCACATGCATCTGGAGTTTGTTTGTAGCAGCTGAAGGCCCTGGCGTGCCCATTCTCTCTCTCTCTCTCTCTCCCTCTCTCTCTCTCTCTCTCTCCTTCTCAAATAAATCAAATAAATAAACAAAACATTAAAATAAAAACTGGGAGAATGGGGCAGTGATTGAAATTCTGGGAAAGAAAGGATTTGTTCAAGGTAATAAAATCTGGAGGTCCAGGTTTTCTGCTTCTTTATCAGGTGCTCTAGCCAGACCTTCCCCTTCCTTCCTTCCTCCTTTCCTCCCTCCCTCTTTCTTTCTTTCCTTCCTTTCCTCCCTCTCCTTCTCTTTCTCCTCTCCTCTTCTGTCCCTCTCTCTCTCCAGGGTCACTCTCAGTAGCCTAGGCAGCCCAGGCTGACCTTGAACTAAGGATCCTTCTGTTTCAGATTACTAAGGCTAGAATTATAGGTGCACAGTACAACGTAGTCTACTTTCTGCCCACTGAGAAATGTGTTCACTCAGGCTAGGGATATAGCCTACCTGACATTCAGTCACCACTGCCACATAAAACTAGGCCTGATGGTGACCATTGGGATGACCCAAAAGGCACCATAGTGCTGAGAAGAAGTGACAGAGGAGTGTTCAGCACTGAAACATCTCTATCACATCCTCCAAGGCTCAGGGCACATTGCAGAAGAGGTGGCAGAAAGAATGTAAGAGCCAAAGGAAGGGTAAGACTGCTTAAAATGCAATTGTCCTGACAGAAACTGGCCTCAATATTCATGACCTCAAAGTGCCTAGTACTACCTTCACAAAACCCTTATAATAGGAGGAAAAGATGATGACATCAAAATAAAAGAGAGACTAATGGAGAGAAGGAGGGGATATGATGGAGAGTGGATTTGTGAAGGGGAAAGAGAGGAAGGGGAGGAAATTATTATTTTTTTTTTTGGTTTTTCGAGATAGGGTTTCACTCTAGTTCAGACTGACCTGGAATGTACTCTGTAGTCTCAGGGTGGCCTCAAGCTCACAGCGATCCTCCTACCTCTGCCTCCCGAGTGCTGGGATTAAAGGTGTGCACCACCATGCCAGACTTGAAATTATCATGTTTTATTGTCTGTAAATATGGAAGTTGTCAATAAAAAAAAAAAATGCAGCCAGGCGTGGTGGCACAGGCCTTTAATCCCAGTACTCGCGAGGCTGAGGTAAGAGGATCAGAGTTCAAGGCCCACCCTGAAACTACATAGTGAATTCCAGGTCAGCCTGAGCTGAAGTGAAACCCTACCTTGAAACACTCCCCCCCCCAAAAAAAAAACCCAAAACAAAACAAACAAACAAAAAAGAAAAAAAAGAAAGAAAAAAAAACTAGGCCTGAGCCAATGTGGTGGTGCACATCTTTAATCCCAGCACTGGGGAGTCTGAGGTAGGAGAATTGCCAGGAGTTCGAGGTCAGTCTGGGACTACAGAGTGAGTTCCAGGTCAGCCTGGGCTAGAGTGAGGCGCTGTCTCAAAAAAAAAATAAATAAATAAAGCAAAACAAACAACAAAAATAAAAAAGTAGGTCTGGAGACAGGAGGATAAGAAGTTCAAGGTCATCCTCAACTACACAGTGAGGCCAGCCTAGTTTACATGAGACCCTGTCTCAAATAAACCAAACAACAAAAATGTATCCTCTCTAATTTCTACCCCCCTCCCCCACTGAGGGAATACCTACAACTGAAGATCCCAAGGGGCTCAAGAGCCTGAGAACTGGGACTCTCTACATGCCAAGAGAACAGACCCCTCAGAACTCCATTTTTGTCTTTTTCGTTCTGTTTTTCTTTTCTTTTTCTTTTTTTTGGGGGGTGGTGGTGGTGGTGGTGGTGCTGCGATTAAAGGCGTGCACCATCATGCCCAGCTTCCTTCTGCTTTTCTTGCTGTCTGCCAACTTCCATCTCAAGTACTCCTTTTCTCCCTCTAGATCTGCTTGACTATTGTCCTGATTTCTCCTTCTCATTCAGTGTCTGGGTTTCTGATCATTTCCCAGGTGGACCTGTTTGCATTTCTACTAGTTACAGCTCTTAGGTTCTCTAATTCACCTATCTAAACTTTGCAGGGGGAGATTTTCCCTTCTCTTCAGCGTTTCTAAGTAAATAGACTATCTCCTGCTCATCACACATGTGCAACAACTCTTCTGTTAAGTTTTGGTGTTCTGGTCAGGAAGTGGACCAAAAACAGGATTGGGAAACAAGTTTTTCAGGCTGTTTCTTGGTGCTATTAGAAGTCACTGTAAAGCGGGTGTAGTGCTATATGCTTTTATTCCCAGCACTTGGGAGGCAGAGTTTTGAGGCCAGCCTGGGACTAAATAGTCAATACTAGGTCAGTCTGGGCTAGAGCAAGACCCTACCTCGAAAACACAAACACCCTACCTCGAAAAAACAAACAAGTCACTGCAAACATAAGGTTTTTTTTTTTGTTGTTGTTGTTCTTATGTACTTTATTTATTAATTTGAGAGACAGAATGGGTGCACCAGGACCTCCTGCTCTTGCAAATGAACGCCACTTTGTGCATTTGGTTCCACATGGGTACTGGGGAGTTGAACCTAGGCTTTCAGGCTTTGCAAGCAGCTCCTTTAACCTCTGAGCTGTCTCTCCAGCCCACACATGAGGTTTTTGAAAAGTGTACAACACAAGCTCAGTTTTGCTTTATCATATCTTGTAAACATTGCTCAAAAGAAGCCAGGGCCTGGGAGATGGCTTAGCGAGTAGAGTGCTTGTTGTGTGAACATGAGGACCTGAGTGCAGATCCCAGGTACTTTTTTTTTTTTTAACATTTCTAAATTCTATTTATTTATCAATGTAGAGAGAGAGAGAGAAAGAATGGGCATAGTAGGGTCTCTAGACACTGCAAATGAACTTGACACATGCGCCACCATGTGCATCTGTCTTAGGTGGGTTTTGTGGAGTAGAACCTGGGTCCTTAGGCTTTGCAGGCAAGCACCTTCACTGCTAAGCCATCTCTCCAGTCCCCAAGTACCTATTTAAAATGCTAGCCATAGTGGCATGCACCTATAATCCCAGCACTATGAGGCAGAGACAGGCAGTTCCCTAGGGTTTGTTGGCTACCTTGTCTATCCAATTTAGGGAGTTGTAGATTCAGTGAGATTCACAAAATAAGGTGGCAAGCAATTTAGGAAGACACTCAACATGAGCCTGTGGTCTATACATACCCATTCCCACAAATGCAACAATACATAAATACACATCCACCTGTAGCCTCTACACCCAATGTGCAAACACAAGTGCCCTCCCCATCCCACATACTTACACACACAAAGAAGGTAAAAGATTCCTGACAGCTGGGCATGGTGGCACACACCTTTAATCCAGTACTCAGTAGGCTGAGTTAGGAGAATTGCTGTGAGTTCAAGGCAGCCTGGGACTACAGAGTGATTCCAAGTCAGCCTGGGCTAGAGTGAGATCTTACCTTGGGAAAAAAAAAATCTAAAAAGACAAGTCCTGGGGCTGGAGAGTTGGCTCAGTGGATAAAGATGCTTGCTTGCAAAAAGCCTAATGGTGCTGGGCATGGTGGTGCACACCTTTAATCCCAGCATTTGGGAGGCAGAGGTAGGTGGATTGCCATGAGTTCAAGGCCACCCTGAGACTACATAGTGAATTCAGCCTAGGCTAGAGTGAGACCCTATCTCAGGGGCGGGGGGGGGGGGGGGGCGGGGAAGCCTAATAGCCTGGGTTCTTTTCCCCAGAACCTACATAAAGCCAGATGCACATGGTGGCACATGTGTCTGGAGTTTGTATTTAGTGGCAGTAGGTCCTGGCATTCTTATTCTGTCTCTCTCAAATAAAAATTAAAAAAAAAAAAAAAAGAGTACTGAGCTAATCAATAGCACCCTAGGCTACTTAATAAATGCCTGTGATGCACATGATAATGACCCTTATTTTACTAAAGGACACACTGTATCTCCCACTAAGAAAGAACCCTCCCTAACAAAGTTTTTTTCTTTCTGTGGTGCTGGAGATCCAACCTAGGGCTTTATGCATACTAGCTTACTAGACAAGTGCTCCAACCCCATTCCAACTGATTTTGGGTGGTACTCTTGAGTGGAAGGAAAAGGAAGAAGCCAGCTAATCACATAATTGTTAAAGGAGTTTATGAAAAGATAACCTGGGGCCTCATGAATGCTAGGAAAGCACTCTACCCCAGTCACTTTAATAGATCCTTTTTACCACCTAAAGAAATGATGCAGATTGGATTAAAAGGCAGGAAACTTTTGTTTGTTGTCTTTAAGAACCTCACTTCTTACTAGGTGTGGTGGCACATGCCTTTAATCCCAGCACTTGGGAGGCAGAGGTAGGTGGATTGCCATGAGTTCAAGGCCACCTTGAGACTACATAGTGAATTCCAAGTCAGCCTGAGCTAGAGTGAGACCCTACCTCGAACCCTCCTTCCCCCCAAAAAAAGAACAAAGAAGGAAAGAAGGTCACTTTATATTGATTAGAGGAAAAATCCAACAGGAAGACATTGCAATCCTAAACATATATGCACCTAACATGGGGGCTCCCAATTTCATCAAACACTATTAGACTTAAGGTTACAGATAACACCAAAAACAATTGTAGTGGGTAACTTCAATACCCCACTTTTATCAATTGACAGGTCATCCTGGCAAAAAATAAACAGAGACATTTGGATTAAATGATGTCATAGAACAAATGGACCTAATCTACAGAACATTCCAGCCAAATGCTGCAGAATATACATTCTTTTCAGCAGCATATGGAACATTCTCTAAAACACACCATATATCAGGACACAAAGCTAGTCTTAACAAATACAGGAAAACTGAAATAATTCCTTGTACTCTATGTGATCACAATGGGATTATACTACAAATCAGCAACAAGAAAAACTACAGAGCATACACAATTCATGGAGACTAAACAGTACACTACTGAATGATGAATGGGTCATTGAAGAAATAAAAAATGAAATAAAATAAATCACAGAATCAAATGACAGTAAGAACACAATATACCAAAACCTTTGGGACACAATGAAAGCAGTCCTAAGAGGGAAATTTATAGCTCTAAGTGCCTATATTAAGAAATTAGGAAGGTCACAAGTAAACAACTTAATGCTTCACCTTAAGGCCTTGGAAAAAGAATAAGACAAAGTGAAAATCAGTAGATGGGAAGAAATAATAAAGGCTAGAACATAAATTAATGAAATAGTAATAAAAAATAATCCAAAAAATTAATGAAACAATGAGTTGGCTCTTTGAAAGGATAAACAAGATTGATATAAACCCTTAGCAAATTTGACCAGAAGAAAGAGAGAAGAGAAAAAATTAATAAAATTAGAGATGAAAAAGGCACCATTACAACAGATACCAAAGAAATTCAGACAATTATAAGGACATACTTTAAGAATACATATGCCTCTAAGTTTGAAAATCTGAAAGAAATGGATGATTTCCTTGATTCATATGACCTACCAAAATTAAATCAAGATGAGATAAACCACTTAAATAGACCTATAACAAGTACAGATATCCAAACAGTTATAAAAAGTTTCCCACCTAAAAAAAAGTCCAGGCCCACGTGGATTCACTGGCGAATTTTACCAGACCTTTATGGAAGAACTAACACCAATGCTTCTTAAACTTTTCCATAAAATAGAAAAGGAGGGTATTCTACTGAACTCCTTCTACAAAGCCAGCATCACCCTGATATACCAAAATCAGACAAAGAGAGAACAACAAAAGAATTATAGACCAATCTCCCTCATGAACATAGATGCAAAAATTCTCAATAAAATATTGGCAAACATAATACAATACTATATCAAAAAGATCATCCACCATGACCAAGTAGGCTTTATCCCAGAGTTGCAGGGATGGTTCAATATATGCAAAATCATAAATGTAATATGCTATATAAATGGACTGAAGGACAAAAATCACATGATCTCAATAGATGCAGAAAAGTCATTTGACAAAATCCAACATCCCTTCATGGTAAGTCTTACAGAAACTGGGAATAGAGGGAACATATCTCAACATAATAAAGTCTATTTATGACAAGCCTACAGCCAACGTAATACTAAATGGGGGAAAACTTGAAGCTTTTCTGCTAAAAGCAGGAACAAAACGAGGGTGTTCACTGTCCCTACTTTTATTTAACATAGTACTGGAAGTCTTAGCTATAGCAATAAGACAAGAGACACTCATAAAAGGAATACAAATTGGAAAGGAAGAGATCAAATTATCAGTATTTGCAAATGATATGTATCTATACATAAAGAACCCTAAAGACTGTACCTACTGGCAAACTGTTAGAGCTGATAAATACTTTTAGCAACATAGCAGGATACAAAATAAATACACAGAAATTAGTAGCTTTTCTATGTACTAACAACAAACATGCTGAGGATGAAATCAGGAATCACTCCCATTCAAAAATACCTCAAAAGAAAAAAAAGTTATTTGGAATAAACCTAACCAAGGAAGTGAAGGATCTCTACAATGAAAACTTTAAAACATTCAAGCGAGATATTGCAGAAGACATTAGGAAATGGAAAGATATCCCATGTTCTTGAACTGGAAGAACCAATATTGTAAAAATGTCAATCTTTTTTTTTTTTTTGGTTTTTCGAGGTAGGGTCTCACTCTAGCCCAGGCTGACCTGGAATTCACTATGGAGGCTCAGGGTGGCCTCGAACTCATGGCAATCCTCCTACCTCTGCCTCCCAAGTGCTGGGATTAAAGGCGTGCACCACCATGCCCAGTGAAAATGTCAATACCAAAAGCACATTTAATGCAATGTCCATTAAAATTCTAATGGCATTCTTCATGGAAATAGAAAAAAACAATCTTAAAATACATTTGGAAGCACAAAAAAAATCAAATATTCAAAACAATTTTAAGCAACAAAAATAAGGCTGGTGTTATCACCATACCCAATTTTAAACTATGTTATAAAGACATAGTAACAAAAACAGCATGGTACTGGCACAAAGACAGACATGTAGGTTAATGGAACAGAATAGAGGACCCAGATGTAAATCCAGGCAGCTACAGCCATTTGATTTTTGACAAAAATGCCAAAAATATGCATTGAAGAAAAGACAGCCTCTTTGACAAATGGGAAAATTGGATATCTATATGTAGAAGGATGAAAATAGACCCTTATCTCTCTCCATGCACAAAAATCAAGTCCAAATGGATCAAAGACCTTAATATCAGACCTGAAACTCTGAAACTGCTAGAGGAAAAAGTAGGGGAAACTCTTCAACATATTGGCATAGGCAATGACTTTCTGAATATAACACCAGTTGCTCGGGAAATAAAACCACCAATCAACCAATGGACCCTCATGAAATTACAAAGCTTTTGCATAGTAAAGGACACTGTGAATAGAACAAAGAGGCAACCTACAGAATGGAAGAAAATCTTTGCCAGCTATACATCTAACAGAGGATTAATACCTACAATATGCAAAGCACTCAGACAACTAAATAAGAAATCAAATAACCCAATTAAAAAATAGGCTAAGAAGCCGGGCGTGGTGGTGCACGCCTTTAATCCCAGCACTTGGGAGGCAGAGGTAGGAGGATCGCCGAGAGTTCGAGGCCACCCTGAGACTACAGAGTGAATTCCAGGTCAGCCTGAGCTAGAGTGAGACCCTACCTCAAAATACCAAAAAAAAAAAAAAAAAAAAAAAAAAAAAAGGCTAAGGAGCTAAATAGAGAGTTCAGAAATACAGATGGCATAGAAACATCTAAAAACATCTAAAAAGGCCAGGCATGGTGGCACACACCTTTAATCCCAGCACTTGGGAGGAGAGGTAGGAGGATCACTGTGAGTTTGAGGCCACCCTGAGAATACAGAGTTAATTCCAGGTCAGCATGGCCTAGAGTGAGACCCTATCTCAAAGAAAAAAAAAAAAAAAAGATGTTCTACATTCTTAGCCATCAGGAAAATGCAAATTAAAACTACTTTAAGATTCCATCTCTGTCAGAATGGCTATCATCAAGAAAACAAATGACAATAAATGTCAGCAAGGCTGTGGAAAAAGAGGAACACTTCTACACTGTTGGTGGGAATGTAATCTGGTACAGCCATTGTGGAGGTTCCTGAGACAGCTAAAAATAGATATACCAAGACTCCTTTCACTACCTTAGAGATACTTGCACAACCATTTTATTGCTGTTCTATTCATAGTAGCTAGGAAATGGAACCAGCCTAGATGTCCTTCAACTGATGAATGGATAAAGAAGATGTGGTACATTTATACCATGGGGTTTTATTAAGTGGTAAAGAAAAATGAAATTTGCAGGGAAATGGATGAATCTCAAAAGGACCAGGCCCAGAAAGCCAGGCATCACATGTTCTCTCTCATATGTGGATCCTAGCTGCAAACGTTCAGACTTGTGCATGAATTGGAGTAAAAATCCGTAGCAGAGGCCAGTAACCTAGAAAAGGCCTATAAGGCAGGGAGGAGAGGGGCGGACTTAAGGTGATGATATTGTATATATGTAAGTGGACAAACAGAATACTGGTAAGTGAGGTCAAGGAAAAAGAGCGAGTAAAAGAGGTCTGGTGGGGAGGGTTAATCAAATTCAGTATATTGTGAATAAGCCATATGATAACCCACTTTTTTCAATAATGGCACACCCAGAAATGTTAGACTGTTACTAGAAAAATTTCAATGCCAAGGATGGGATACCTTCCAGTGAGTTGTTAGTCAGGGAGGTCCTTTATGCCCCCAAAACATTACAGGCTATTGCCAAGACTCTTGGTTTCCCACCAGAAATAGATGGTAAGACCCTATTACACATTGCACACACCTGGGCTACAAGGTCACCAAGAAATCAAACTGGGGCTGAGCTGAAAATCTCCTCCCTGCAGACCAGCTGACAGAAAGCTGGAAAAAGCTGCACTGCATACAGCCCTATGGGAGACAGAAGTCATCAGTGGTGAAAATAGTGGACACTGCAAGCCTTAAGTTTGGCCAGCCAGGCCAAATGACCAAATGGGTGCGATAGTGGCATGTCTGTATGGGGGAAACCAACTGCTCCCTAATTGGACTGGAGGTTTGCTCTATGGAAGGGAATACATGCCTGGTACTGAAAATTTAATCAAAAGCTTTGGGAGTGTAATGCCTGTTCTTATCTGGCTAAATACCATCAAATGCCCTGTAAGCACTTTACTTAATGTTCATACCCATATATGAATGCTATTCTCACTTTTGGTTAGAGAAGCTTCTCTTTTCAGATGGTGATGACCTCTGCGATGACTCAAAAGGCACCATAGTGCTGAGAAGTGATGGAAGAGTATGTAGCACTGAAATATCTCTATCACACCTTCCAAGGCTCAGAGTCCATTGTGGAAGAGGTGACAGAAAGAATGTAAGAGCCAAAGGAAGGGTAGGACTGCTTACAATGCAATTGTCCAGACAGAAATTGGTTTCCATATACATGAACTTCACAAAACCCTCATAATAGGAGGAAAAGATGATGACATCAAAGTAAAAGAGAGACTAATGGAGAGAGGGAGGGGATATGATGGAAACTGGATTTGTGAAGGGGAAAGTGGGGGAGGAGAGGAAGGGAATTATCATGGTTTATTGTCGGTAAATATGGAAGCTTTCAATAAAAATTTTTTAAAAAGGAAGGAATGAGAAATTTATACAATGTAAGCTTATAATATAAGAGCAGAAGAGAAGATAGCTATCCAAACTGAGGATAAGACCCAACAAAACATCAGGTCAGCTAGGCGTGATGCACACCTTTAATCCCAGCACTTCAAGGCCAACCTAAGACTAGAGCAAGACCCTTTATAAAAAGAGAGAGAGAGAGAGAGAATCAGGTCATGAAAAATTTCAGTCTCTGGAAAATTCCAATGAGAAAATCTTTAAGAATTCTTAAGGCAGAGTTTAACAGAAGTTACTAGTGCTTTTTTGCTTTAACACTAATTTTTGCCTTTCATAGCTTAAAGGCAAAATTTTAACTGAAGTTACTTTTTACTTATTTATTTTGTTAGAGAGAGTGAAGAGGCAGATAGAGATAGACAGAGAATGGGTGCACCCAGGCCTCCAGCCACTACAAACAACTCCAGACACATGCGCCACCTTGCACATTTGGCTTATGTGGGTACTGGGGAAATTGAATCTGGGTCCTTAGGCTTTGCAGGCAAGCGCTTTAACCGCTAAGCCATCTCTCCAGCCCTTAACTGAAATTTGTTGTTTCTATTGGGTTTAAGCTTTTAATGTTTCTATGAGAATGGATTTGTAGTAGTCATGCTCCAAGCATTCATAATCCCAAGTGGGATCTCAATCTTAACTCCATTCAGGGCAGCCACAAAAGATGCCTTATTTTATTTTATTTTTTTGTTTTTACTTATTTATTTGAGAGTGACGGACAGAGAGGAAGAGGCAGATAGAAAGCAAGAGAGAGAATGGGCACGCCAGGGCCTCCAGCCACTGCAAACGAACTCCAGACACGTGCACCCCCTTGTGCATCTGGCTAATGTGGGTCCTGGGAAATTGAGCCTCGAACCAGGGTCCTTAGGCTTCACAGGCAAGCGCTTAACTGCTAAGCCATCTCTCCAGCCCAAAAGATGCCTTTTTTGTTGTTGAGTTTTTTTTTTTTAACGTTTAAAAATGCCGACCTTAATAAGTACAAAGTACATAATGAGGTAGGCTTGTGGAGAAGCCAACCAAATTACATAAATTAGGTGATACAAATATCCACTTAAAGTTTCTATATTTCCTTTTTTTTGTGCAGAATATTTATTTATTAAGGTTGTTTAATATACAATTTTTCATTTGTGTTTTTGGAAGTCCTTTATTGTAAAGATAATTCTTGAGCCGGGCGTGGTGGCGCACGCCTTTAATCCCAGCACTCGGGAGGCAGAGGTAGGAGGATCGCCGTGAGTTCGAGGCCACCCTGAGACTCCATAGTGAATTCCAGGTCAGCCTGGGCTAGAGTGAAACCCTACCTCGAAAAACCAAAAAAAAAAAAAAGATAATTCTTTTGTCTGATGACAAATAGCAGCCACAATGATCATGATCATTCTGGACCTCCACGTTGGATAAATTCCATTTCTTCTTCTTTTTAAAATATATTTAATTAATTTATTTATCTGAGAGAGAGAGAGGGAGGGAGAGAGAATGGGCATGTCAGGGCCTTCAGCTGCCACAAATGAACTCCAGATGCGCACACCCCATTGTGCATCTGGCTCATGTGGGTCCTGGGGAGTCTAGCCAGGATCCTTTGGCTTTGCAGGCAAATGCCTTAACTGCTAAATCATCTTTCCAGCTGCCCCCCCTTTTTTTTTTTGGTTTTTCAAGATGGGGTCTCAGTCTAGCCCAGGCTGACCTGGAATTCACTATGTAGTGTCAGGGTGGCCTCGAACTCATGGCGATCCTCCTACCTCTGCCTCCTGAGTGCTGGGATTAAAGGCGTGCGCCACCACGCCCGGCTAAAGCTCCCCCTTTTTTAAAAAATATATTTAATTAATTTATTTATTTTAGAGAAAGAGAGAGAAAGAAAGAGAATGCCATTTCTTCTTGAGAGATGAGTTTCCTTCTGTATTTCTGAGGTAAGGTTTTGATTATGTCTGCATGTCTGGTGGACCCTGATGCATTAGCAAATCTGGTGCTTTACTTCCTTTAGAACGTTGTGTAATTATAGAATGGGGCAGGAGCCCTGCTGATCTCATAGCTTCTGAGGCACTGAGTTTAGGATTGCCTCTTCTGTTAGGGAACCTTATCAGTGGAGCATGTGGCTTTACTACCTGAACCACCCTGGTGGCGGGTGCCATTTTGCTGCACATCATGACCCCGAAAAGAGGCTGTTACCCGCCCCCCCACCCCGCCGAGGTAGGGTCTCACTCTAGCTCAGGCTGAATTCCAATTCACTATGTGGTCTCAGGGTGGCCTCGAACTCACAGCCATCCTCCTACCTCTGCCTCCCAAGTGCTGGGATTAAAGGCATGCACCACCACACCCGGCTGAGGTGTTTTTTATTTATTTTTTGTTCTTTTTTTCTCTCCCTAGGTAGGGTCTCACTCTAGCCAAGACCTGGAACTCATTCTGTAGTCCTAGGCTGGCTTTGAACTCACAGTGTTCCTCCTACCTCTGCCTCCCAAGTGTTGGTATTAAAGGCATGCACTACCATGCCTGTTTATATTTTCATGTATATATGTTTTATTTACAAACACAGAGAGAGGTAGAGAGAAGAGAGACAGGCCGGAAAAACAGGCACACCAGGGCCTCCAGACATTGCAAATGAACTCTAGATGCATGTGCCACTGTGTGCATCTGGCTTTACATTCATATTGGAAAATCGAACCAGGGTCATTAGACTTTGCAGGCAAGTGCCTTAACCACTGAGCAATCTCTCCAGCCCCCTTTAAGGATTTTTGAAACAGTCTTACTCTAACCGAGGCTGGCCTTGAACTCATGGGGATCCTTTTACCTTACCTTCCTGAGTGCTGGGAATAAAGGCATGCGCCTATCTCAACATACCTTTTGACTCTCAGAGAAGATATTCCCTCAGCAGTGATATGGGGAATGGATGAGCAGATGGGAGGAAGGAGAGGAGAGGTTGGCTCTTGGGGACTAAGAATGGGTGTTCAACATAGTTCCACAATTGAACCAGCAGGGGGGCAGGACTGAGAGGAATCTTTGAGGCTCTAGGGGAAGTTTCCTGTAGAGCACAAGGAAAAAACATCCGGCCTATGGCAGCATGAAAGAGGGCTAATGTGTCTCAAGAGGGAAGAATGCCATCATCATAGAACCTCTAAATATGGGCACAGTGGGATCCCAGCAAAGCAATGACTTGGGAGGAGATGGCCTACTGAAAACTTAAATTGTCAGTTAAGATTTAATTTTACATGGACCACTGATTTGACCAGAAGTCATGTTTGTACAATGGTGAAAAGACAAATTTAATCCATATTAGCTTTAGCTTTAATCACCACAAGTACACTATCCTAAAGCTTCTCTTGGCACATGTCTCATAAAGAAATGCTAAATTGGCCATCGTGGTGACTCATGCCTTTAATCCCAGCACTCAGGAGGCAGAGGTAGAAGGATCGCCATGAGTTTGAGGCCACCCTGAGACTACATAGTTAATTCCAGGTCAGCCTGGACCAGAGTGAGACCCTACCTCGAAAAACAAAAAGAAAAAACAAAAAAGAAAAAAACCGAAATGCTAAATTGCCAAGAGGTTCCGGAGCTTGAGCTTTGGTCCTATCTCTGCACTTGCAGGAAGTGACCCCACACTCACTTCTGACAATAATAGTATTGCCTCTGGCTAAGAAGTACTCATGCTTGGTGCTTTGCTGCAAAATAGCATTTATGCTCAATATTTTTCCAAAGGCTTTACACATAACTCGCTTCAACTCCCACAAGTTAATGAAGTAGCTATTGTACTCATTTCTGTTTAACAGATGATGAAAACTGAAGTGCAGAAAAGCAGAGTAAGTCAAACGTAGATGGTGAGCCATATGGAAGAGTCCAGATTTCATCAAAAGCCAATTCTGAAAAAGAATTTGGCTTCAAAACCCTTGTGCCTAATCCTATAGTACATTTTTAGGTATATCAAGTCTTTGTTAAGCAACCTTTTTTTTTTTTTTTTCTTCATTTTGTTTTGTTTTTGTTTTTCAAGGCAGGGTCTCACTTTAGCTCAGGGTGACCTGGAATTCACTGTGTATTCTCAGGATGGCCTCAAACTCAACGGCGATTCATAAATAAACTTTTGATACCTGAGTTGGACTTATAGTCTTTTACCGTATATACTCATGTAGCCAGCCATTCCAGACAAGTATGTCCAAAATTTGCTTTATCCTAAAAATCACTTGAACACTTGCAAAAGACAGCTATCCCTAGACCCTAGCTCACACATAATCACAGCAAGTTTGAAAACCCAATTTAAGCCCTGAGTCTGGATACCTGAGCGTTTGTCCCAATATGCCTCACATTGTCTCTCAAACACTAAACAATGCTAGTTCTTAAGGCTGTCCTCACTGTTATCATCTGTCTTTCACTTGCTGGATTATCTTAAGAACTGACACATGCCTGTAATACTAGCATTCAGGAGGCAGAGGCAGGAGGATAGGCATTCAAGGCCAACTTCTGTCAGGTTAAGTGTTTTGCTTTTTTTTTTTTTTTTTTTTTTTGGTTTTTTGAGGTAGGGTCTCACTCTAGCCCAGGCTGACCTGGAATTCACTATGGAGTCTCAGGGTGGTCTTCAGCTCATGGCGATCCTCCTACCTCTGCCTCCCAAGTGCTGGGATTAAAGGCGTGGGCCACCATGCCTGGCTTAGATTCAGTGTTTTGAAATTGAGGACCAAGATGGACAGTTTCCTGGGCCTAGAGTCTTATTTAATTCTAAGATAGACTGGCATGATCCAAAAGAAAGGGGAAGAA
The DNA here is from genome assembly GCA_036346955.1 of Dipus sagitta. Lineage (NCBI taxonomy): Eukaryota > Metazoa > Chordata > Mammalia > Rodentia > Dipodidae > Dipus > Dipus sagitta. Next base: position 67,443,507 of record CM070779.1, on the reverse strand, counting down.
AGCTTTGCATCAGAGGGTTCAGACAATTTTTAAGATTGAAGAGTTTGTTGTAATGAGAAGGCGGGGAGAGGGGGAGAGAAAGAGGGTGTGCACACCAAAGAGAGAGAAAGAAATGGAGGTTTATAGAGAGGGAAAAGAGGCCTTGGGTGATGTACAGGTAGGGACTGGGAAGGAGGTGGTCTACCCAGAGGTATCCTCAGTTACCATACCAGAAGGTAGTCCCAGAGACCCAGGCCTAGCAAGGCCAGGTGGTGTGTGTTTGGGGGGGGGGCATGGGTAGAGAGCTCTGGAACTCTTAATCACCTTCTCCATTAAAGGAGGCCAAGCTACCTACAATTCCTCCCCCCCCCCGCAAAGGAATTATGTTGCTTATGCCAGCCTGGGCTACATAACAGATCTCATACCCCCAAAAAAACCAAATAAATAAAGAACAAAAATCCTTGCATCACTATAAACATATATTACTGGTATATTGCACATGTATAAACGCACACACACACACACACGTATTTAGCTTGACATCCATGGAGTCACAACCCTGAGTCACTGTGCAAGCCTGTCCCCCCAGCTTCCCCTCCCAATGACAAGTCCACATCCCAAATCAGGTTACATTCTGATGGACAGAGGAAGAGCTATCTCCCTCTGGGAGCCCTGGTCTGTCTGCACTCAGCTCAGCCCAACAATGAGAAACTTTTTTCTCTTCTCCCTCAGGGGAAACTTCACATTTATCCAATTCATTCTCTTGCAACCCAACTCTCCAAAAGGAAGAGGGGGGTGGAGGATCCCATCTCTCATAGATGGGTCTCCAGGTCTGAGGAGGTTACTTAGCAACAGCACAAAGACCAGTGAGCAAAAGGGAACCTGGAGAAAAAACTTGGGCGGAGAGAGAGCCAGTTTGAAAACTCCATTTCACCCAGGGGGTGGGGTGGGGGACGAAAAAAAAAAAGACTAGAAAAACACAATCAGAATGAAATCCCCAGAACAGCAGAAGGGGGGGGGTGTTGGGAACCTTCCCAGCACAGGTCATCTCCTTCCAGCCTGAGCCTGAACGCCTCCATACCCTTGGTGGGCAAGTCCTTTCCCCTGCTTGGCTCCTGCAAGTGGTGCACCCCCTTTACCCCGGCCTGAGCCACTCTGGCTTGGATTTAGGGGAGCCCCACCTCTCCCCAGCACCCACCGTTATCAGATGCGCTGGGACCTTCGCAGTCGGAGATTAACTGCTGGGGTTTGCGCTGCTTCCGTCGAGACATTGCTGAGTAGAGAGGTGGAGAGGGAGGGAGGAGCAAGGCTCAGTGAGTTTTAGCCGAGTGACCTGCTGGATCTCGCCTCTACCCCAGTGTAAATCTACGTGAAGCACTGAAGCTCTCCCTAGCTCGAGACGCACTGACTCTATGACTCTCTGCTGACACTCTCTCTCTTTCAATCTCCGCGAGTCTTTAAAGGAGAGACGCCCCTTTGCCCCCTTGCCCCCTTTTTTCCCCCTTCAGCTTCTTCCCAACGCTTCTGCAAGCTCCCATTGTAAAAGCAAAAATCCTAATCTTTCCGCACACTCTTTTCTTTTGTACTGCAGAGGAAAGGATTTAACCCTCTCCTTCCTGCCAGGATTCAGCCTCTCCCTGGGCTGTCCGGAGACTGCCCTGGCTTCTTTTTCTAACTTTTCTTCCAAGATCTTCACAGGGCTTTCTGGTTCTTCTATGATTCTATGTCCCTCTATTTCATGAGGGGGCTGCTTCTGTGGTACAAACTAAAATAAGAACTTTCTCATTTGTACTGATTTTGAGGCCAAAGAGTCAGGTACTTCCCAGGTGAAAATGGAAAATGCTGGCAGAAAGACAAGTAAAGATAGGCATTATTATAATAATGTACAGATAGCTGTTGATAATTTATGCAATATTTTCATTTATATGACGTATTTTGAGTATTACAACTCTTGAAATCAGCACAGCAGGTTTAATAGTATTTATAGACGGTCCCTTTTATAGATAAATCAAAAAGCACAGAGAAGTTAGGTAACCTACACCCACTATTTTAAGGAATTTTATTGCAAATAGTAACACCAGTGGCTCTCTGTGTCTTGAAGTCCTGTCTAGGTCCCACAGTGGAAAGGATGCCTGTGAGAAGACCCAACAGATGATTGATTTCCTTTAGTACCATCCGGTAAAAGCTTATGGAGGCACTTTTAAAATATTATTAATTTATTTATTTGAGAGAAAAAGAGAGAGAGAGTGAATGGTCATGCCAGAAGCCTCTAGCCACTGCAAACAAACTCCAGACGCATGCGCCACCTTGTGCATCTGGGGAACTGAACCATCTTTCCAGCCCCCTTATGGAGGCACTTTTATATAAAACAATTTATGTGTGTGGTGGCCTCTCTAGTGATAATTTGTGAGCTCTGAAGTCCATTCACAGGTGGAAAAGAATTGTCAATGGTTCTATGTATTTTCTGGTGGGTATGAAGCTGGACCTTTAATAATTTGGCAAGTGGGCTGGCGTGGATCTCAGTAGCAGAGCACTTACTTGACATCCTGCAAGGCTCTGGATTCAGTTCCCATTACCAAAGGGGAAAAACCAAAAAGGAATTCAGCCAGCTGGGCATGGTAGTACCTGAGTATAGTTCCAACACGCAGGAAGCTGAAGCAAATGGAGAGCTCAAGTCCAGTCTGGACTGCACATGGAGGCACTGTCTCACAGAAAGAAAAAATAATTGTTTCATTACCTAAATTAACCCACTATGGTAGGCTAAGGATATCTCAAACAGTGACACTTCTACTGGTCTTTCAATTCCTTCAGTCACCTACTGGCTGACATGACTGTGACCATGGAAGTGGTACTGCGGGTCCAGGCCTCACGAGCCACTGCTTTCACACAGGAGCCGCAGTACCAGATGCCCATCACCTTGGTTTTGCCACGGAAGGAGTAAGTATACTTGGTGTGCTGCTGATTTCAATTTTCTTCACCATTTTCCAGAGGGAGGCACTGTAGCAGGTCCCATATTTACTGACAATTCTGACCTTACTGGTATACTTAGCCATGTCTCTGTGATCTAGGCTTGAGCCCAGAGGAATTTTTTTTCCCCAAAACTATGAGTGAAGTGGGCGTCTTTTTCTTATGCATTAGCTTTGGGCATTTATTTTTTATTTTTAAATATATTTTATTTATTTATTTATTTATTTATTTTTCTCAATTTTTATTAATATTTTCCATGATTATAAAATATATCCCATGGTAGTACCCTCCCCCTCCCACTTCCCCCTTTGAAATTCCATTCTCCATCATATCTCCTCCCCATCTCAATCTTTCTACTTACATATATACAATACCAACCTAATAAATGCCCTCCTCCCTTCCAGAGAATTTTTTTTAAGGAAATGATATTTATTTACTGATTTGCAAGCAAAGTGAGATAGAGAGAAGACAGAGAGAAAGAATGGGTGCACCAGGGCCTCCAGCTACTGCAAATGAACTCTAGATGCATGTGCCACTATGTGCATCTGGTTTTATGTGGGTACTAGGGAATTGAACCCAGGTTGTTAGGCTTTGCAGGCAAGCACCTTAATCACTGAGCCATCTTTTCAACCCCCAGAAGATGCTTTTTTTTTTTTTTTTATGTTTTTGGGTTTTCAAGGTAGAGTCTCACTCAAATCAAGGCTGGCCTGGAATTCACTATGTAGTCTCAGGGTGGCCTTGAACTCACAACAATCCTCCTACCTCTGCATCTCAAGTGCTGGGATTAAAGGCATGTGCCACGACGCCAGGTGGAATTTTTAAAAATATTTATTTAATAGAGAGAGAGAGAGAGAGAACGAGAGAACACACCAGGGCTTCCTGCCACAGCAAATGAACTCCAGATGCAGGAGCTACTTTGTCATCTGGCTTTATGTGTGTATTAGGGATTTGAGCTTAGACCATCATACTCCGCAAGAAAGCACTTTTAACCACTGAGCCATCTCTTTAGTCCTGTTTGGTTTTTTAAAAAATTATTTATTTATTTCAGAGAGGGAGAGAGAGAAAGACAGACAGAGAGAGAGAGAATGGGCATGCCAGGGCCTCTAGCCACTGTGAACTCCAGACCCATGCACCATGTGCATCTGGCATATGTGGGTACTGGGAAATTGAACCTGGTTCCTCAGGCTTCACCTTAACCAATCAGCCATCTCTCCAGCCCGCCCCCCCCCCTCATTTTTTTTTGTTTTGTTTTTTGTTTTTGAGACATGGTTTTACTCTGTAGCCTGGGGCTGTCCTGACTTACTATGTAGAACAGGCTGGCTTTGAACTTTGGCAATCTGCCCATCTTAGCCTCTGAAATGCTGCTATGAACCAACCATGCCTGACATTTTATTGTTCTTTAACTTCTGATTCTAGTACCCCTGTCTGAATTTATTGTTTTTGTTGTTGTTGTTTTCTTTTTTGTTGTTTGTTTGTTTTTTTCGAGGTAGGGTCTCATTCTAGCCCAGGCTGACCTGGAATTCACTATGTAGTCTCAGGGTGGCCTCGAACTCATGGCGATCCTCTACCTCTGCCTCCTGAGTGCTGGGATTAAAGGTGTGCGCCACCACACCAGGCTCCCCGTCTGAATTTAAATACTACTGCCAGACATGCCTTATTTTTCACCTATAATTGATTGGGTTTTCTTTTTTTGATCATAGGTACTTTTCCGCTTCTGGCTGAAATGAGAGAACATTTGAAGCATCATCAATTGAAAGCGTTGTTTCTCCCTTATAACTTTAGTGATACAAATCTCTGGTGGCAGTATTTATAGAGAAAAGAAAACAAAAGTCACTCACAGATGGGACTCAAATTCTAAAGCTTCCACACAATTCCAAGCTAATCCTAAGAAAGGGAGAGAAGACAAATGTTTCTAGGGCTGCTGGTGGACTTCTGGGCTTCTGGAGAGGTTTGGGAAAGTATACTACTGGTCAATGTTTTGGAATTCACAGAATCTCCAATGTTTTTCCAGATATTTGTTGTCAGGATCCTGGGTGGCTCCCCAACACTCCATCCTTGAATCTCCTGTTCCTGACATTTTAAATTCATCATATTAACTTTCTTATAGTAGATATTGCCATCATTACTACACTATTGTAGGAGACATGGGGACATTGAGGCCAGGAAAGCTTCTGGTTCCTCAATGGAATGGACTGGGTCCTGTCACTCTCTTATCCTACCATTTCCATCATTCCTTTATGAAGAAAAGAAACAAGAGAAGGAACATAACTTTGTAAATCTCTCAGGGGGTAGACATGGGGTTCCATATGTGTCTTTTTCCTGAATCTTGGCCATCTTCATCTTTTCCTAATTTTTACCCTCCCTCCTTCTTGTTGGCCTTATTGTGAAAGAAGAGCTCTTTTTCCTCCTCTTCTTTCTTCTGCCCCCCCTCCATTTATCTTCTCCCACCCCTTTTACCTCTCCTCTGTGGCCTCTTGACCTCTCTACAGAGTTACAAAAGTAGAATCATTGAAGAGATGCTGCTGTGGGAATGTTAATGAGCCTTCCCCACAAAGGGGCAAAGACTTCACTGAGTTGGAAAAAAGCCTCTTTGAAAAGGGTTTTTTGTGTGTGGTGAAGTGGAGAGGGGAGGGGAAGGAGAGAGAGGGGGGAAAAGGAAAGGGGGAGGGAGAGATAAACATCAAGAGAATGAAAGAGAGAAAGAAATGAAAGAGGAATAGACTCAATAACAGAAGAAAATATTAGAACAACAATTTTCTTTCTTCAATTTGCGATCTAATTCTTGGAAAATGTTCCGCAGTCTTTTGACCTTGAAAATTAAAGGCTTAATTCTCAAGAAGCTGAAGAGGTACTCAAGGATATGGAAGATAATAAATTATAGGAAAAGGAACTTATCCTGGTTCCTTCCAGTCTCCCCTCATTCCCATGTGGGAGCCTGAGAAGCCCTGGGAGAATATTCTAAATAAGGGAATTGGTGGTAAAGATGAGCTATTTCTTCTTGCTTTGTGGTTCTTTGTAATATTTTTCAATTTTATCAGTTATTTCCTATTTTGGCTTCCCTATTGCCCATTGGTCTAACAAATTCTTTCTCTTCAGAAATGGCTGAAGTACTATTATGGTCTTTACCTCACAGAGCCAGACCACCTTAGTGAAAGCTAATTCCTTCATTGGCATGCACAGGTTGTCCGTGGCTTAGTTAAAATGAATGTTAAGCTTCTTTCTTATTTTTAAATTTTTTGTTTATTTTTATTTATTTATTTGAGAGTGACAGACAGAGAAAGAGGCAGATATATATCTATATCTATATCTATCTATCTATCTACATATATATATATATGGAGAGAGAGAGAGAGAGAATGGGCATGCCAGGGCCTCCAGCCACTGCAAACGAACTCCAGATGCTTGCGCCCACTTGTGCATCTGGCTAATGTGGGTCCTGGGGAATCGAGCCTTGAACCTGGGTCCTTAGGCTTCACAGGCAAGCGCTTAACCACTAAGCCATCTCTCCAGCCCCTTATTTTTAAATTTTTAATTTTTAAAAATTTTTATTAATTAGAGAGAGAGAGAGGAAAGAGACAGAGAATGACTCGCCAGGGCCTATTGCCACTGCAAACAAACTCCAGATGCATGCCCCCTTACATTGGTTCTGGGGAATCGAACCTAGGTCCTTAGGCTTTGCAGGCAAGTGCTTTAACTGCTAAGCCATCTCTACAGCTCTTAATTTAAAAAATATTTTATTTATTTACTTATTTGAGAGAGAGGGAGAGACAGAGAATAGGGAGAATGGGCACACCAGGGCTTCTAGCCACCACAAAGGAACTCCAGATGCATGCACCCCCTTGTGCATCTGGTTTATGTGGATCCTGAGAAATCAAACCAGGTCCTTAGGCTTTACAGGCAAGTACCTTAACTGCTGACCCATCTCTCCAGCCAAGTTTCTTTCTTTATCGAACTGTATTTGTCACTCACTTCTTCCCCAGTAGTCTTCTCTGCAACTACACACCCTGTAAGTCCCCTGCAGCTTCTTGGGAACCAAACATTTTGCCTACTGGTTTTGTTTTTATCCAGGTTAAGCAATACACACATTTCACGGATCCAAACACCAAGAATCATGGCTTACAGACCTTTCTAAACTTCCTGGATTCTGCCTCAGAATCTCTGTAGCTCTTCTCCCAAAGTTTTTTTTTTTTTTTTTTTCTTTCTTCAGGTAGGACTCTAGTCCAGGCTGACCTGGAATTCAATATGCAGTCTCAGAGTAGCCTTGAACTCATAGTGATCCTCCTACCTCTGCCTCCTGAGTGCTGGGATTAAAGGCATGCACCACCATGCCAAGACCAAATTTATAATTAAAATATCAAAAGTGGTCTGGGGGGCTGGAGAGATGGCTTAGCAGTTAAGCGCTTGCCTGTGAAACCTAAGGACCCCGGTTCAAGGCTCGATTCCCAGGACCCACATTAGCCAGATGCACAAGGGGGCACACGTGTCTGGAGTTCATTTGCAGTGGCTAGAGGCCCTGGCGCGCCCATTCTTTCTCTCTCTCTGCCTCTTTCTCTCTCTGTCTGTAGCTCTCAAATAAATAAATAAAAACAAAAAAAAATTAAAAAAAAAAGTGGTCTGGTGCTGGAGAAATGGCTTAGTGGTTAAGACGATGCACAAAGGTGAGTCAAGTGCAAGGTGGCACATGCCCACTAGGTCAGCCTGGGCCAGAGGGAAACCCTGCCTGAAAAACAAACAAACAACAAACAAAAGGTTGTTTTTGGACCAAGAGATGGCTTAACCGTTAAGGCACTTGCTGGCAAAGCCAAATGACCCTGGTTTGATTTACCCTACTACCCACATAAAGCCAGATGCATAAGGTAGCACATACATACATCTGGAGTTTTTTTGCAGTGGCTAGAGGCCTTGACATGTCCAGTCTCTTTCTCCCTATTAAAATAAATAGAATTTTTTTTTAAAAGTGATTCTAGCTAGTGGGGTAAATCAAACCAGGGTCTTTTATTTATTTTTATTTTTATTTTTATTTATTTATTTGAGAGCGACAGACAGAGAGAGAAATAGGCAGAGAGAGAGAGAATGGGCGCGCCAGGGCTTCCAGCCACTGCAAACGAACTCCAGACGCGTGTGCCCCCTTGTGCATCTGGCTAACGTGGGTCCTGGGAAATGGAGCTTCAAACCAGGGCCCTTAGGCTTCACACACAAGCACTTAACCGCTAAGCCATCTGTCCAGCCCAAACCAGGGTCTTTTAAAGTTGGACTAAGTGCATTACATTGTACATCATGGATGGTTATCAGTTCATGGGGGCCAGGAGCAGAATGTGATGGGGTTTTTTAAATATTTTATTTTTATTTATTTATTTGAGAGAGAGAGGGAGAAGGGGAGAGAGAAAGAGAGAGAGAGAGACAAAGAGAGAGATAATGCACCATCTTGTGCATCTGGCTTACAGGGGTCCTAGGGAATCGAGCCTAGGTCCTTTGGCTTTGCAGGTAAGTGCTTTAGCCACTAAGCCATCTCTCCAGCCCCAGAATGTGGTGGTTTGATTCAGATGTCCCCTATAAACTTGGTATTCTGAATGCTAGGTCCCCAGCTGGTGGCAATTTGGGAATTAAAGCCTCCTGGGGGCAGTGTATTGTTGGGGATGGGCTTATGGGTGTTATAGCCAGCTTCCTATTGCCAGTGTTTGGCACACTCTCCTGTTGCTATTGTCCACCTTGTGTTGGCCAGGGGGTGATGTCAACCCTCTGCTTATGCCATCATTTTCTCCTGCCATCATGAAGCTTCCCCTCAATTCTGTAAGCCAAAATAAACCTTCTTTCCCCCCACAAGCTGCTCTTGGTCAGGTGTTTTCTGCCAGCAGTGTGAACCTGACAGTAACACAGGTCAACCTGGACTAGAGTTAAACTCTTCGTCAAAAAACCAAAACCAAAATAAATAAATAAGTAAATAAATAAATAATAAAGAAAGAAAGGCATAACACAGATGCACAGTGGCACATATACCTGAAATTCATTTGCAGTGTCCGGAGGCCCTGGCACACCCATTCTCTCTACATTTCCGTCTTCTCTCTATCTCTGCTTGCAAATAAGTAAATAAATAATTTTTTTTAAAAATTAATTTATTCATTTATTTGAGAACAACAGACAGAGAGAGAAAGAGGCAGAGAGAGAGAGAGAGAGAGAATGGGTGCACCAGGGCTTCCACTCACTGCAAACAAACTCCAGATGCGTGCGCCCCCTTCTGCATCTGGCTAACGTGGGTCTTGGGAAATCAAGCCTCAAACCAGGGTCCTTAGGCTTCATGGGCAAGCGTTTAACTGCTAAGCCATCTCTCCAGCAACCCCCCCCCCCCCGCAATTTTTTTGTTTGTTTGTTTGTTTTTTGGTTTTCGAGGTAGGGTCTCACTCTGAGCCAGGCTGACCTGGAATTCACTATGTAGTCTCAGGGTGGCCTTGAACTCTCAGCAATCCTCCTATGTCTGCCTCCCCCCAAAAAAGTTTTTAAAAGAGGGGCTGGGGAGATGGCTCAGCAGTTAAAATGCTTGCTGGCAAAGTCAAAGGACCCAGGTTTGAGTCCCCAGTACCCACATAAAGACTTGATCCACAAAGTGGCACATGTGTCTGAAGTTCCTTTGCAGTTGCAGGAGTCCTGGTGCACCTATTCTCTCTCTGAAATAAATATTTAAAAAGAAGAAAGAAAGAAAGGGAGAAATAAAGAAAGAGATGTATAGGCAGTCCTTTGAACAAGGGATATCACACCATGAACTCTGTGCTAATGGGGATTGAACCTATGGCCTCATATATACCACACAAGTGCTCTATCACTGAGCTATATCACAAGCCCACGCTGGAGAATTTCTTTTCCTCGCCTAGGTTGCTGTGAAACTGCTGACTTGTAGAACGCTGTGGCCAGTATAAAGTGTGGTTACATGACTTCTTTTCTTTTCTTTTAAAATAGTTTATTTGTTTAGTTATTGGTAGAGTGAGAATGGACGTGCACAACCATGACCAGATAGCTTTATTAAAAAAAAAATTGCTGGGTGTGGTGGCTCATGCCTTTAATCCCAGCACTTGGGAGGCAGAGGTAGGTGGATCACCATGAGTTCAAGGCCACCCTGAGACTACAGAGTGAATTCCAGGTCAGCCTGGACTAGAGTGAGACCTTACCTTGGAAAAAAAAAAATTTGCAAGATGTGGTGGCACACGCCTTTAATTCCAACACTTGGGAAGCAGAGGAAGGAGGATCCCCATGAGTTTGAGGCCACCCTGAGACTACATAGTGAATTCCAGGTCAGTCTGGGCTAGAATAAAACTCTACCTTGAAAAAAATCACACACACACACACACACACACACACACACACACACACACACATGCTGGATGTGGTGGCTCATGCCTTTAATCCCAGCACTTGGGAGGCAAAGGTAGGAGGATCGCTGTGAGTTCAAGGCCACCTTGAGACTACAGAGTGTGAACTAAAGTTCTCAGAAAACAGCTGTATCTGATGCACCTACTTCCAGCAAGGCTGAATGGACTAATAAAGCTCCTGTGATCACAGAGAGATGAAATGTTTCAAGTCAGAGCCAAATTACCTTGGGCTACCTTTAGCCCATTTATTGCCCACCTCTGTGTCTGAACTAACATCCTAATGAGTATCAGTTGATCAGGTGTAATCCTTTTTGAAATGCAAGAACAGACCCCAGCTTCCACCAACCCAAGGGCTAAGAATGTCATCAGATAGCATCCAAGGACTATGGTAGAGATTTCCTATTTTGCTATAACCCACTTACTTGGTGGTCAGCCAATGTAAGTGCCTTGATTTATGACTATCTTTTGTTTTGTAACTACAAAACCTTCATGAAATTGTTAACACATTGGAGCATGGAATTTGGGGTAACCTAAATTTGTATTCCTGGGCCATGGTCACTCATATTTGGCTCCAGTATAAACTATCTCTTACCCTTTTGAGGTGAGAGCTGTGTCTTTTTTGTCAACAGCTATGGTGCCCAAACAGGGACCACCAAGGACAAGCCACTTCCGCTTAGGATGCAGCAGGCCAGAGCCAGGTACCAGTGTGGGCTCTTTGTGCCTAACCCGCTGATGTTGTCTCCTTAAGTGCAGGTTGGTGAGTTCATTCTGGGGTCGGACCTCCCCTGATTTGGTCAATGGTCCACTTGTTTATTCTGAGCTGGTTTTAGGATCCTTTCTTTTGTCATTGTTATTAGATACTTTTTAAAAATTTGCTTTCATAATGTTTGTTATTTTGTCTCAAAATGCTTGTTTTAAGGTATCCATTTTGTTTGCTTTGAAAGAATTTGATTTTGACCATTGAATTTGTTGTTTGAATGCAGAGCTTCGAGAGCATCTTGATTTCTAACTATTCTGTTTGGTTTATCTCTGCTAGCATTAAGCATTTTTCCCCTCTTTTACCATTCCTTCCAAGAAAGAGGAAATGTTTGTTAAAAATCAACAACAACAACAACAACAAAAACCTACTATTCGGTACTCCAGCTGGCATGAACATTTTGTTAACTTAACTTGCAATATTTGAAAAAAAAAAAGGGGAATCTAACTGAAAATAAATTGGGTTTACATTTTCCACAATGGGGAACATTAAATCCTAAAATGGGTTTCATTTTTATTTTAACTTTTTTTTTGAAATGCTAAAGTCCTAGGCAATATTTCCTTTAAAAAAATTTTAAAATCATTTTATTTATTTGTTTATTGCATACGGAGGGACAGAAGGAGACAGAGAGAGAGAGAATGGGCATGTCAGGGCCTCTAGCCACTGCAAACGAACTCCAGGTGCATGCGCCACGATGTGTATCTGGCTAACATGGGACCTGGTGAATCAAACCTGGGTTCTTAGGCTTTGTAGGCAAGCACCTTAACCACTAGGCCATCTCTCCAGCCCCTAGGCAATATTTCTTATTATAAAAAGAAAATCATAATGGGCAGTCTGCTTTAATTAAAAATTTAAGAAATGATTAAATTGGCAATTTACAAACTAGTCAATAAGAGTTCTAGAACCTATAAATTAAAAGGATATCCAAAATGAGTAAGATTAAGAAAATTATTATATCAGAACTAAAGATAAATTGTGCAGAATCTACTATTCTCATTTCCTCTCCTTTTCTTGACCTTGTCTCCTGCTCTATCCAAGCAGAACAGAATCCCATATCAAAGGAAAGATTGTTATTTATAAGATAAAACCTAGGCAGGCCCTCCACTTCCCCCTTCCCACTCCTGCCTTCCTCCCTCCCTCCCTTCTCCCTGGTCCCCTCTCTCTGTACTCCTCTCCCAATTCTCCACACCCTTCCCTCCTGGTTAAAAAAAAAAAAAAAGTAGGGAATTCCATACTAGATTAAAATCCTCATTTGTAAAGACACTCTTTTCCTAAAAGACTCCACACCTATGTTCTCAGTATGCTTTCACTCTCCCTCTGATCACCCCTTCCTTTGCTTAACATGCTGAAGTTCATAAAAATTTTCAACTCTGTTTCATATTGGCTTTTCTGGAATTCCATAAATCCTAGATACAACCCAAGTTAGGGTCCTTTAAAGTCTAAGGGAACTCCTCAGGCTTTTGAAGATGACAATGTGTAGCTGTGTCTTCATCCCCTTGCTGCTGACATTTTTGGGGGGCTCACAAAACAATGTGGGTAAGTCTTAATAACTATGGGTTCTCCTCAACTGTATTCTTCAATTGTATGCTAGCTTAGTTTCTTTCTTTCTTTCTTTTGGTTTTTTGAGGTAGGGTCTCACTCTAGCCCAGGCTGACCTGGCATTCACCATGTAGTCTCAGGGTGGCCTCAAACTCATGTTGATCCTCTTACCTCGACCTCCCAAGGGCTGGGATTAAAGGCGTGTGCCACCACGCCTGGCTCTAGCTTAGTTTCTTTATTTTAATCTATTTTTCTGGCCAAAAACTCATATAGTGTTTAATGAGTGCCACAGACACTGAAAGTAAGAATCCCTTAGACCTCTTTACCCCGTTCCTGGGACAGATGAAACAGTACATTGCTTTTCCAGGGCTTTTCACATAAGGGCTGATCCACCAGATGTCCTAAGCCACTCTCTTGTCCTTAAGAGAGCACCTGAGACACAGTGAGAAAACTACTAAAAGCAGCACATTCTGGATCCTCAGCACCAGGAATGGCCACTTCTCCTAAACTTTCCCTGCATGTCTCATTGCTCCTATCTTATCTGCTCTGCGAATCTGATAGTCAAAGAGACTCCCTAAATGCTGTCTTACCAGTCTTTCACTTAAACTTAGAGCTAGCCTTTCTCCTTATGAGCTTGAGTCTGATCTGTCATTTAATCAATATCCTTACTAGATGATATTTTGAAGGAGTTGCCCTAACTTTTTTTTTTTTTTTTTTGATTTTTCAAGGTAGGGTCTCACTCTAGCTCAGGCTGACCTGGAATTCACTATGGAGTCTCAGGGTGGTCTCAAACTCATGGCAATCCTCCTACCACTGCCTCTTGAGTGCTGGGATTAAAGGTATGTGCCACCACACCTGGCTTAGTTTTAGCTCTCAAAAAGCAAATGGGAATAATTATCTGCTGTAGATCTATGCTACAAGCTTCACCTTTGATCTTCTGTGTTGCATCTCAAAGAGAGAGGATTAAAAACTTTTCACTTAATTTTACTTTCTTAGGGTGCACCTAGGATTTATGTGTTGGTATCATCTTTGTTCATGATTGTTTACTTTTGTGCGATTTGTCCAAAAAGTGACAACATAAAGCTCCAGATATATGAAACTTCTAGCCACTTCAATTTTTCATTATTAAATTTTTTAAAATTTAATTTAATTTTTAATTTTGAGAGTGGAACAGGAAAGGAGAGAGAATTGGCGCACCAGGCCTCAGCCATTGCAATCAAACACTAGATGCTTGTGCCACCTAGTGGGCATGTGTGACCATGCACCTGCCTCACCTTTGTGCATCTGGCTAACATGGGATCTGGAGAGTAGAACATGGGTCCTTAGGCTTCTTAGGCAAGTGCCTTAACTGCTAAGCCATCTCTCCAGCCCTATTTTTCTTTTAATATATTTTTGGTATACCAGCTTAAAGTGTGTGTGTGATGGTCTATTAAAAGGGTTTTTTTCCTTTTTATATAATATCCAAAATGAAACCAAACATGTTTTAAAAAGTATTATTTAAAATTAATTACCACTTAAGCAAGCACATCTTCAGCCTTTTATTTGCTAATATCAAGTCCATCTCTGACCTTTTTCACTGTATACAGAAAGACTTAATTATAATGAGTGTGTCTCACATGAAGATGAGTGGGCAAAAGGGTAAGGAAGTTTCTTTCCAAGCTTGGTCAGGCTTGTTCTTGGATGCATTTGCTTAAATTCCAACTGCTAAGTGGGGAAGCTTCCAGAAAGCTAGATCATCAAAATATTTAGCTATGTGAGGTGCTTTCCATATTTTGAGATTTAGGTACAAACAAACTGAAGGGGAAGACCTGTGATGGCAGGGGAAACTGATGGCATGAGCAGAGAGTGGACATCACCTCTTGGTCAACATCAGGTGGACAACAGGAACAGGAGAGTGTGCCCTTAAAAGGTTTATAATAAGTACATATTATTATTGTTATTATTGGTTTTCTGAGGTAGGGTCTCATACTAGCTCAGGCTGACCTGGAATTGACTATGTAGTCTCAGGGTGGCCTTGAACTCACGGTGATCCTCTTATCTCTACCTCCCCAGTGCTGGGATTAAAGGCATGTGCCACCGCTCCTGGTGAACTCATGGTGTTCCTCCTACCTCTGCCTCCCGAGTACTGGGATTAAAGGTGTGTGCCACCACGCCTGACTATAAGTACATATTCATTTTTTTTTCCAAAGGGAATGAATGATCATGGTCCCGAAACACAGATTTAGGTTATCCCAAATTAAGTACATATTCTTTTTTTTTTTTTTTAAATTTTTTTTGTTTATTTTTATTCATTTATTTGAGACAGAAAGAGGCAGAGAGAGAGAAAGAGAGAGAGAGAGAGAGAGACAGAGAGAGAGAATGAGGACGTCAGGGCCTTCAGCCACTGCAAACAAACTCCAGATGCATGCCCACCTTGTGCATCTGGCTTACGTGGGTCCTGGGGAATCGAGCCTCAAACCAGGGTCCTTAGGCTTCACAGGCAAGCGCTTAATCGCTAAGCCATTTCTCCAGTCCCCTAAGTACATATTCTTAACCTTAAGTACTCTTAGCTTCTTACAATCTGTAGAATGTTATTTTTAGATTTATAAAATGTTCATGAAACCTTTAGAGCTACTTGTATGGGTGTTACATTCATTAGAATCTAAATTTTATGTTATAGAGGTTATCACTGAATGCATAGATTTTGGTTATTTCCTTTCAAATAAATTTTACAATTCTAGTTAATTGTTTTTCAATGGTCGTAGGAAAGAAGACATCAAAATACTTCAATAGTATTCACTAAAGGTCCTTTATTAAGATTGGTTATAATGGATATTTTTTTCAGGGTTTATATACAAGTGTCAAATACAAAATATTTCATTTTATGTGCTTGTTGGAAATCTTTAAATATTGTTCTTTTTATAGTAGAGATTACAGAAATGCAATCCAAGAAAACAATGTCATTCAGAATCTGGTTAGGCCTATTTATGTATAATGATGATGGCCATGTTAAGCTTGAAACTAGTATCTCATCATTTTTAAATTTTTAATTTATGGTTGTGATTTTAAGATGTAAAAATTATTGCCTGCATGTCTATGTTCTCCTTCAAAGCCATTTTTTTTCAATTTTTATTTTATTTTTAATTTTTTGTTTATTTTTATTTATTTATTTGAGAGCAACAGACAGAGAGAGAAAGGCAGATAGATAGAGAGAGAGAGAATGGGCACGCCAGGGCCTCCAGCTACTGCAAACGAACTCCAGATGCGTGCGCCCCCTTGTGCATCTGGCTAACGTGAGTCCTGGGGAATCGAGCCTCGAACCAGGGTCCTTAGGCTTCACAGGCAAGCGCTTAACCGCTAAGCCATCTCTCCAGCCCCTTCAATTTTTATTAACAAGTTCCATGATTATAAAAAATATCCCATGGTAATACACTCCCCACTCCCACTTTACCCTTTGAAACTCCATTCTCCATCATATCCCTTCCCCATCTCAATCGGTCTCTCTTTTATTTTGATGTCATGATCTTTTCCTCCTGCTATGATGGTCTTCTGTAGGTAGTGTCAGGCATTGTGAGGTCATGGATATCCAGGCCATTTTGTGTCTGGAGGGAGCACGTTGTAAGGAGTCCTACCCTTTGGCTCTTACATTCTTTCTGCCACCTCTTCCACATTAGACCCTGAGCCTTGGAAGGTGTGATAGAGATAAGATTGCAGTACTGAGCACTCTTGTCACTTCCTTCCAGCACTATGATACCTTCTGAGTTGTCCCAAGGTCACCGCCATCTGAAAAGAGAAGATTCTCTACCTAAAGTGAGAGTAGCATTAATATAAGGGTATGAACATTAAGTGAAGTGCTTACTGGGCAGTTTGATAAGCATAGTATATACATTTAGCCAGACATTAGCAGACGTTACACTCCTAGGACTCATGACTACCCCTGTATTAAGTTTTCAGTATCAGTAATGCATTTCCTCCCATGGAGTGGGCCTCCAGTCCAATTAGAGGGCAGTTGGTTTCCCCCATAACAGATGTGCCACTATTGCACCCATTAGCTCATTTGTCCTGGCTGGCCAAATATAAGGCTTTCAGTGTCCACTGTTGAGTATCTTCACTGGTGATTTCTCTTTCTCCCATTGAACTGCATGCAGAATGGCTTCTTCCAGCTTTCTGTCAGCTGGTCTACATGGAGGAGGTTATCAGCTCAGTTCCAGCAGGATTTCTCAGTGGCCTTGCAGCCCAAGTATGTGGAGTCTTCAGCAATAGGGTCTTACCATCTATTCCTGGTGAGAAACCAAGGGCCTTGGCAATGGCCCATAATGTTTTGGGGGCATCAGGGACCTCTCTGGCCAACAACTCACTGGAAGGTATCCCATCCCTGGCATTGAAAATTTTCTAGCAATAACCTATGGTTCCTGAGTGTTCCATTGTCCAAAAAAGTAGGATTACATATGATTTATTTATATCATCTTAGATTTTGATTAGCCCTCCTTCCACCTTTCCTTTACTCAATCTCTTCCCCTGACCTCAATTTGGGTTTTTTCACCTCCATTAATCTATTCTTCTTCTTACATATATATAATACTATCCTATTAAGTAATACCCTCCCTTCCTTTCTCTTCCCTTTATATCTTTTTTCTAGCTTACTGGCCTCTGCTACTGAGTTTTTTCCTACTCACACAGAAGCCCATTCATCTGTAGCTAGGATCCACATATGAAAGCAAACATGTGACGTTTGGCTTTCTGGGCCTGGGCTACCTCACTTAGGATAATCCTTTCCAGATCCATCCATTTTCCTGCAAATTTCATAACTTCACTTTTCTTTACCACTGAGTAGAACTCCATGCGCTATATCTTCATTATCCACTCATCAGTTGAAGGACATCTAGGCTGGTTCCATTTCCCAGCTATTGTGAATTCAGCGGCAATAAACATGGTTGAGCACATATTTCTAAGGTAATGAGATGAGTCCTTAGGATATATACCTAGGAGGGCTATAGCTGGGTCATCTGGCAGATCAATTTTTAGCTGTCTTAGGAACCTCCACACTGATTTCCACAATGGCTGGGCCAGATTGCATTCCCACCCACAGTGTAGAAGGGTTCCTCTTTTTCCACATCCTCGCCAGCATTTATGGTCATTTGCTTTCATGTTGGTAGCCAATTTGATACAAGTGAGGCGGAATCTCAACCTAGTTTTAATCTGCATTTCCCTGATGACTAGGGATGTCAAACATTTTTTAGATGCTTATATGCCATCCATATTTCTTCTTTTGAGAACTCTCTATTTAGCTCCATAGCCCATTTTTTAATTGGCTTGTTTGATTTCTTATTTAATTTTTTGAGTTCTTTGTATATCCTAAATATTAATCCTCTAGCAGATGTATAGCTGGCAAAGTTTTTTTCCCATTCTGTAGGTTGCCTCTTTGCTTTATTCACAGTGTCTTTTGCCATACAAAATCTTTGTAATTTCATGAGGTCCCAGCAATCTGTAGCTTTATTGCCTGAGCAATTGAGGTTATATTCAGAAAGTCTTTGCAAAGACCAATATGTTGAAGGGTTTCCCCTACTTTTTCCTCTAGCAGTTTCAGAGTTTCAGGTCTGCTGTTAAGGTCTTTAATCCATTTGGACTTAATTCTTGTGCATGGAGAGAGAGAAGAATCTATTTTCATCCTTCTACAGATACATATCCAGTTTTCCCAGCACCATTTGCTGAAGAGGCTGTCTTTTCTCCAATGAGTATTTTTGGCATTTTGATCAAATATCAGGTGGCTATAGCTACCTGGACTTGCATCTGGGTCCTCTATTCTGTTCCATTGATCTACATGTCTGCTTTTGTGCCAGCACCATGCTGTCTTTGTTACTATGGCTCTGTAGTATAGGTTAAAATCAGGTATGGTGATACCACCAGCCTTGTTTGTGTTGCTCAGTATTGTTTTAGATATTTGAGTTTTTTTTTGTGATTCCAAATGAATTTTTGGATTGTTTTTTATTTTTGTGTGAAGAATGCCTTTGGAATTTTGATGGGTATTACATTAAATTTGTACATTGCTTTTGGTAAGATTGCCGTTTTCACAATATTGATTCTTCTGATCCAGGAACAAGGGATGGTTTTTTATTTCCTAGTGTCTTCTGCAATTTCTCGCTTGAGTGTTTTATAGTTTTCATTGTAGAGATCCTTTACTTCCTTGGTTAGATTTATTC
Organism: Dipus sagitta; assembly: GCA_036346955.1. Taxonomy (NCBI): domain Eukaryota; kingdom Metazoa; phylum Chordata; class Mammalia; order Rodentia; family Dipodidae; genus Dipus; species Dipus sagitta. Next base: position 67,424,725 of record CM070779.1, on the reverse strand, counting down.
CAAGGTACTTTATTTTCTTTGATGCAATTGTGAATGGGAGTGATTATCTGATTTCATCCTCTGTGTGTTTGTTGTTAACATATAGGAAGGCTACTGATTTCTGTGTACTTATTTTGTACCCTGCTACATGGCTGTAGGTGTTTATCAGCTCTAACAGTTTGCTAGTAGAGTCTTTAGGGTCCTTCATATGTCGAATCATGTCATCTGCAAATAATGATAACTTGATTTCTTCCTTTCCAATTTGTATCCCTTTTATGTGTGTCTCTTGCCTTATTCCTATGGCTAAGGCTTCTAGTACTATATTAAATAAAAGTGGGGACAGTGGACACCCTGTCTTGTTCCTGATTTTAGTGGAAAAGCTTTTAGTTTTTCCCCATTTAGTAATATGTTGGCTGTAGGCTTATCATAAATAGCCTTTATTATATTGAGACATGTTCTTTCTATTCCTAGTCTCTGTAGGACTTTTATCATGAAGGGATGTTGGATTTTGTGAAATGCTTTTTCTGCGTCTAATGAGATGATCATGTGATTTTTGTCCTTCAGTCCATTTATATAATGTATTACATTTATTGATTTGCATATGTTGAACCATCCCTGCATCTCTGGGATAAAGCCTACTTGGTCAGGATGAATGATGTTTCTGATATATTCCTGTATTCTGTTTGCCAATATTTTGTTGAGAATTTTTGCATCTATGTTCATGAGGGCGATTGCTCTGTAATTTTCTTTTTTGTTCTATCTTTGCCCGGTTTTGGTATCAGGGTGGTGCTGGCTTCATAGAAAGAGTTTGGTAGGATTCCTTCTTTTTCTATTTCATGGAAAAGCTTAAGAATCAATGGTATTAGTTCTTCCCTGAAGGTCTGGTAAAATTCAGCAGTGAATCTATCTGGGCCTGGACTTTTTTTAGTTGGGAGATTTTTGATAACTGCTTGGATCTCCATACTTGTTATAGATCTATTTAAGTGATTAATCTCATGTTGATTTAATTTAGGTAGGTCATATAAATCAAGGAAATCATCAATTTCTTTCAGATTTTCATACTTATTGCAGTATATTTTTTATAGTATGTCCCTATGATTTTTTGAATTTCTCTGGTATTTGTTGTGATGTTGCCTTTTTCATCCCTAATTTTATTAATTTATGTCTCTTCTCTCTTTCCTTTGGTCAGATTTGCTAAGGGTTTATCAATTTTGTTTATCCTTTCAAAGAACCAACTCTTTGTTTCATTGGTTCCTTGAATTGTTTTTTGGGTTTCTATTTCATTAATTTCTGCCCTAATCTTTATGATTTCTTCCCATCTACTGATTTTTGGTTTGCCTTGTTCTTCTTTTTCCAAGGCTTTAAGGTGAAGCATTAGGTCATTTATTTACAACCTTTCTAATTTCTTAATATGGCCACTTAAAGCTATAAATTTACCTCTTAGGACTGCCTTCATTGTGTCCCAGAGATTTTGGTGTGTTTTGTTCTCATTATCATTTGACTTTATGAATTTTTTGATTTCCTTCTTGATTTCTTCATTGACCCATTCATCATTTACTAGTGTATTGTTTAGTTTCCATGATTTTGTGTATGCTCTATAGCTTTTCTTGCTATTGATTTGTAGTTTTATTCCTTGTGGTCATATAGAATGCAAGGAATTAATTCAATTTTCCTGTATTTGTTAAGATTTACTTTGTGTCCTAATATATGGTCTATTTTAGAAAATGTTTCATGTGCTACTGAAAAGAATGTATATTTTGCAGCATTTTTTTTTTTTTTTTTTTTTTTTTTTTGGTTTTTCGAGGTAGGGTCTCACTCCAGCCCAGGCTGACCTGGAATTTACTATGGAGTCTCAGGGTGGCCTCGAACTCATGGCGATCCTCCTACCTCTGCCTCCCGAGTGCTGGGATTAAAGGCGTGCACCACCACGCCCGGTTTTTTGCAGCATTTGGTTGAAATGTTCTGTATATATCTGTTAGGTCCATTTGTTCTATGATGTCATTTAATCCAGATGCCTCTCTGTTTATTTTTTTTCCTGGGATGACCTGTCAATTGATGAGAGTGGGGTTTTGAAGTCACCCACTACGACTGTGTTTGGTGTTATCTGTGACCTTAGTTCTAGTAGCATTGGTTTGATGAATTTGGGAGCCCCCATGTTAGGTGCATATATGTTTAGGATTGTAATGTCCTCCTGTTGGAGTGTGCCTTTAGTCAATATAAAGTGACCTTCCTTATCTTTGTTAACTAATGTTGGACTGAAGTCTATGTTGTCAGATATTAGGAGAGCAAATTCGGCTGTTTTCTAGGTCCATTTGCATGAAAACACCATTTTCCAACCTTTCACCCTAAGATAGTGTCCATCCTTTGTAGAAAGGTGGGTTTCTTGGAGGCAACAAATTGAAGGATCCTGCTTTTTAACCCAGTTTGCAAACCTATGTCTTTTGGTTGGGACATTGAGGCCTTTGACATTAAGAGTTATTATTAAAAGGTGTGTATTTATTTTTGCCATTTTTTTTTTTTTGTAGTTCTTCCAGTTTTATCTTTGCTCTCTTGTGTTAACTAGTATTTGAGTATTGTTTGTTTTTTCCCAGGTTCCTTATATGTGTGCTTCTCTTTCTCTTCAGCATGGAGGATTCTTTCAAGTATTTTCTGTATAGCTGGTTTTGTCTTCAAATACTCCTCTAGCCTGCTTTTGTTGGGGAATGTCCTCATTTCTCCGTCTATTTGAATGGATAGCTTTTCAGGATAAAGTAACCTTGGTTGACAGTTGTTATCTTTCAGAACTTGGAATACATTACTCCAAGCCCTTCTGGCTTTTAAAGTTTGTGTTGAGTAATCTGCTGTGATCCTGATGGGCTTGCCTTTGTAGGTAACTTGATTTTTCTCTCTGTTTTCAATATTTTTTCTTTGGTTTGTGTGTTTGGTAGTTTGAGTATATTATGGCAAGGAGAGGTTCTTTCTAGGTTTTGTCTGGTTGGTGTTCTAAAGGATTTCTGTATCTGCATTGGCACCTCTTTCCCAATTTGGGGGAAGTTTTCTTCTGTGATTTTGTTGGAGACGCCTACTATGCCTTTGGAGTGAAATTCTTCTCCTTCTACTATGCCCTGAATTCTTATGTTTGATCTTTTCATAGTGTCCTGAATATCTTGAAATTTCCATTCATACTTTCCTATTAGTTTGTCTTAGTTGGACTGTTTGTTGGGCTGTATTAGATCTGCCACCTTGTCTTCTAGCTTAGATATTCTGTTCTCTCCTTCATCCATTCTAATGGTGAGATTTTCTACAGAGTTTTTTTTATTTCATTAGCTGTGTTCTTCATTGCTAGTAATTCTGACTGGTTTTTCTTTATTATTTCTATTTCCTTATTTATGTCTTGTATTGACCTGTTTATTTCATCAAATGGTGTCCTGTGTCTTCTTTGATTCCTTTGATTTTCTCTTTCATTCCTTTGATTTCTTCTTTGACTTTTTTGAACATATTTATAATCATTCTTTTGAAATCTTTCTCAGGCATTTCCTCTAACTCGTTCTCACTGGAGGTCATTTCTGATGCATTAATACTTTTTGGTGGATTTATATTGTATTGATTTTTGGTGTTTCTTGTGTAATAAGATATATGTTTTTGCATCTTAGATTAATTAATGCTTGATTTTCTAGTTAGCTGGGTATTATTAGATGTATCAATCAATCTGATGTTATATGTCTTCAGGGTAGGAGCTTAAGGCGCTAGGTGTGGCTCTCAAGACTCTCAGAGTATCTACAAAAGTGACCCTAGGTGTTGGGTTTGCCTACTAAGAGAGTATTCAAGTAGGCTGAGTGGAATAAAATACAGGTAGATTCTAAAATTTAACTAAACAATCTATACTTTCAATGAAAAACAGCACAGAGTATTTATGCAAGAGTCGGTATTATGACAACCAGATCCTCTGTCTGTCCCTTAGGGTGTGTGGTGCCCCACCCACACCCTTAATCCTGACAACAAGAACAAGGAGGTTAAGATTTCTGGGTCCTGGAGCTCCTATAACTGAGTAGCAAACCTTTGGCCACTTTACTGTTGTCAGGCAGACATTAGCAGGCTTGGAGGTCATCAAGGATGGACCTTCCCTCTGGTTTCCTAGGTGACATTAGAAAAGGAAACATCACTATCCCCTTCCCCCATAGGATTTAAAATAGTATATGAAAGGGTGGAGGGTGGAGCTCTCCCTGTTCTCATCAAAGCTAATCCAACAAAACCTGTCAATCACTCACTTGGTTAGACTATCCCTCACCTAATGACTTTGAAGGAGATGAGAGGAATGGTTATTCCCTTAATGAGACAATGTACTATATATCCCCTCAGAAGCCACTCCCTTGGGTCAGTTCCTTGCAAACCCTCAGTGCTGAGCTTTCCCTCCTTTCTGAGACTTAACTATGTTCTTAGACCTTTCTGGTTCTTTGGATGCTGGCTGGAATCCTAAGCATGATTGCCCTGACACTCTTTTTATTGAAAACTTCCATAATTATAGACAATAAACCTTGACAATTCCCTCCCCCCACTTTCCATTTCACAAATCTATCATCTACCTTATCCCCTCCCCCTATTAATTAGTCTCTCTTTTATTTGGATGCCAACATGTTTTCCTACTGCTATGGAGGTCTTCTGTAGGTAGTACCAGGCACTATGTCTGGAAGATTGCATTGTAAGCAGTCCTGTCCTTCCTTTGGCTCTTATATTCTTTCTACCACCTCTCTAAAATGGACCCTGAGCACTGCAAGATGAGATAGAGATGTCTCAGTGCTGAACACTCTTCTGTCACTTCTTAGCACTATGGTGCCCTTGGAGTCATACCTGTGGTAGTAGCATTAGTATATGGGTATGAACATTAAGAAAATTGCTTACAGGGCAGTTTTTTGAGCATAATATATGCATTTAACCAGACAACAGCAGGCATTACTCCCCTAGGGCTCATGACCTTCCCCAACATAGGCTTTTGACTAGGTTTTCAGTACCAGGCATGTATTCCCTCCAGTCCAATTAGAGAGCAGTTGTTTTCCTGCATAACAGACATGCACTATTGCACCCTGGCCAGACATAAGGTGTGTAATGTCCACTATTGTTTATTAGCCCTAATGACTTCTCTCTCCCATAAGGCTGCATGTAGCATAGTTTAAAAAAATTTTTTTAATTGACAACTTCTGTGCTTACAGACAATAAAACATGATATTTCCTTCGCCTCCCATATTTTCTCCTTAACAAGTCTTCTCTTCATCATATCCCCTTCCTCTCTCCATTAGCCACTCTTTTATTTTGATGTCATCATTCTTTTCTCCTATTATGAGGGTCTTGTGAAGGTATTGCTAGGCACTGTGAGGTCATGGATATCTAAGCCAATTTCTGTCTGGGCAGTTGCATTGTAAGGAGTGGTGCCCTTCCTTTGGCTGTTACATTCTTTCCACCACCTCTTCTGCAATGGAACATGAGCCTTGGAGGGTGTGATAGAGATGTTTCAGTGCTGAGCACTCCTCTATCACTTCTTCTCAACACTGTGTTATTTTTTGGGTCATCCCAGTGGTCACCACCATCTGAAAAGAGAAGCTTCTCTAACAAAAAGTGAGAGTAGCATTAATATATGAATACAAACATTAAGTGTAGTGCTTTCAGAGCAGTTTGGTAAAAATAATATATGCATTTAGCCAGACAAGAGCAGGCTTTATACCCATAAGGCTCATGACCTCCCCTGCCATAGGCTTTTGACTAGGTTTTCAGTACTAGGCATGTATTACCTCCCATAGAGTAGGCCTCCAGTCCAATTAAGGAGTATTTGTTTATCCCCAGAGCAGACATGCCACTATTGCACTTGTTCGGTCATTTGGCATGTCTGACTAAATTTAAGGCTCCCAGTGTCCACTGTTTTTACTGCTGATGACTTCTGTTACCATAGGGCTGCATGCAGTACAGCTTTTTCCAGCTTACAGTTGGATGGTCTACAGGGAGAAGGTTTTTACCTCAGCACCAGCTTGATTTTTCAGCGATCTTGCTGCCCATGCATGTGAACTATTCAGCAATAAGGTCTTACCATCTGTTACTCCTGGGAAACCAAGGGCCTTGGCAAAACCCTGTAATGTTTTGGAGGCAGCAGGGATATGCCTGACCAACAACTCATGGGTTGGTATCCCATCCCTGGCACTGAAAACTTTCTAGTAGCTATCTATGGTTTCTGGATGTGGTATTATCCAAAGAAGTAGGCTTTCATGTTTTATTCAGAATATCTTGAATTTTGAATGACTATCCCCCTGTCTTTCTCTTACTCATTCTCTTCCCCTGGCCTCACTTAGGCCATTCCACTCCCTGTAATCTGTTCTTCTACTTACATATACACAATACCATCCCTGAAGTCCTTCCTTCTCCTCCCTTCCTTATAGAATTTTTCCAGCTTACTGGCTTCTGATACTGATTTTTTGGTTTCAGTTCACACACAACTCTAAACATTTGTAGCTGGGATCCACATATGAGAGAGAAAATGTGATGTTTGGCTTTCTGGGTCTGGGTTACCTCATTTAGTATAATCCTTTCCAGGATCATCCATTTCCCAGCAAATTTCAATGAAGGCAGTCTTAAGAGGGAAATTTATAGCACTAAGTGCCTATATTAAGAAATTAGAGACTTCTGGTCAAGATGGCACCCACCTAACCATGCCACACCTCCCCAGGAAGGAAAGGCAAGGCATTAAGGGTTCACTGGGTCTTTTAGGGGAGAGCAGTCTCTAATAACTGCCTGTGGGAAGGCGCAGAGGGGAAAAAGGGAATCGGCTCATTCCCTCGCTCTCGGATAGCCCACAAGTCCCCCAACCCCCACTCCCAAGCAGCTGCCCTAGCCATAGTCCCAGCCTCAGGATACTCTTGCACTTACTGCAGGAAAGGGGACCAAGGCCAGCATAGTTCCACTTGCCTCACTGTGCAGGGGCAATTGCCCTGCTACCCCTGTCCACCTTGTGTGTGACCTTGGGCCAACTCTGCCTGATGGCCTGCTCGAGCTCAGGCTCGTTCCATCCATCTGCCCACCACGTGCATGTCACCCATCCACCCGTGCAAGCTCAGCCTGTTCTGCCCATCTGCCTGCTTACCAGTCCGGCCACCCATCCACGTGTGAGCTTAGGCCCATTCTACCTGCCCATGCGAGAGCTCAGGCTCTCTCTGCCCATCCACTCATGCCAGCTCAGGCCCAATCTTCCATGTGCTGCACCAGCCATCCACCCATCTGCCTGCCACTGGAGAGCTCAGGCCACTCCAGTGGCCCACCCATACATGAGCTCAGACCTGTTCTACCTGCCAACATGCGAGCTGTGCGCAAGCTCAGGCTGATTCGCCCACCCACATGTGAGCTTAGGACCACTCTGTCCATCTGCTTGCCCACTTGTGAGCTCAGGCCAGTTCCCCCAAGAGGCACTACTCCCCCTGCCCATTGAGACCACAGTCCTACTCTCCATGCCCATACACTGTGATGGGCCGACCACAGCACAAAAGAAATAACATGAAAAATCAAATGCAAGTAAATCCAGTAAGATCACCCAGTCCTACAATGAATGTCTCTAATCAAAACACAGAAGAGACATTAGGATCAGAACACCAAAATAAAGCTATGAGCAATGCAACCCTGACCAAGCTACTGGTAGAACTTGCAGAAAAGCAACAAAGGACCGATAATCATGTGGATGCTGCCATCACTAAACTAGACCTAATAGATAAGAAAATGGAAGGAGTTCAAAGACAGTTAAGAGATGTGAAAGAGAGTGAAAAAAAAAAGAGGACCTCAAAAATTAGCTGGTGATGCTAAATGAAGACATAAAGAAATGCAAGGATGAATTCTAAGAAGCATCAAGAAAGTCAGAAAATGATGTGAAAAGGGAATTTGGCACAGAGATGGAAATTATACATAGAAAAGTAGTAGAAAATGCAAACCGAATTGAACAAGCCCAAAATTCTTTAGAAGCTCTCAAGAATAGAATCAGCCATGTGGAGGATAGAAACTCAGATCTGGAAGACAAGATAGAAGAACAGTTTGAGAGTTCAAAAGTTTCAATAAGTTCAAAAATTTCTGTGAACAGAACATGAGGGAATTGTGGGATACCCTTAAACGTCCTAACATCTGGATCATGGGAATACCAGAAGGGGAAGAATTTCAGACCAAAGGCATGGAGAACTTATTTAACAAAATAATTGAAGGAAACTTTCCCACTCTCTCAAAAGAAAGGCCCATCAAGAATCAAGAAGCTAACAGAAATCCAAACAGACTGGACCAAAGGAGAAACTCTCCAAGACATACTGTCATTAAGACTGTAAACATTCCAGGTCAGCCTGGGCTAGAATGAGACCCTACTTCAAAAAAAAAAAGACTGTAAACATTGATACCAAAGAGAAAATCCTAAAAGCAGCTAGGGAAAAATAGCACATCACATTTAAAGGTAACCCCATCAGAATTACTTCAGACTTCTCAATGGAAACCCTGAAAGCCAGAAGGGCCTGGTATGGAACACTGCAAACTCTAAGAACCCTATGGCTTCCAACCCAAGCTACTTTACCCAGCAAAAGTATCCCTCAAAATAGATGGTGAAAGAAAAACTTTCCATGACAAAACTCAGCTTTACAATTATATGAACACAAAACCAAACTTACAGAGAGTATTTCAGGAAATTCTCCACACAGAAGAATCAAATAATCAACCTCAAATCCCTACAAGAAGCAGATCACAAAAACCAAACTCAAGGGTACTGTTTTCTTGGTGAGACTGGTACCAGCACAAGGGTGAAGGAGATTGACACAGAGAACACTCAACTCCTACCAAATCAGATATCCAGGGACACAGAGGCTCTCAATACCTCATCACTGAAGGAGACCTAAAATGAACCCAACATGGCTCAGGGAAATTTGCAGAAGAGGGGGCAGAAAGAATGTCAGAGCCACATGTTGGGTCATGATACACAGAGACATTTCCTCCTGCACATAACTGAGGGCTAACCCCACAATGCATGACCCATATACCTCAACAAGGAGGGGCCAGGAGGAGGGGGGAAGGACAGGGAGGAGGATAACAATGGTACAAACTTGACTGTATTCACTGAGTACAAAACTAATTAAAAACAATTTTTTAAATGTCATTAAAAAATGAATAAAAAAACTCTAGTTAAAAAAAAAGAACTTAGAGAGTTCACAAGTAAGCAATTTAATGCTTCACCTTAAGGCCTTGGAAAAAGAAGAACAAGGCAAACCAAAAATCAGCAGATGGGAAGAAATAATAAAGACTAAGGCAGAAATTAATGAAATAGAAACCAAAACAAACAAACAAAAAAAACAATCCAAAGAATCAATGAAACAAAGAGTTGGTTCTTTGAAAGGATAAACAAGATTGATAAACCCTTAGCAACTCTGACCAGAAGAAAGAGGTAAGAGACAAAAATTTAATAAAATTAGAGATGAAAAAGGCACCATTACAAAGAAATTCAGAAAATCAACAGGACATACTGTAAGAATATATATGCCTGTGAGTTTGAATATATGTGCCTGTAAGTATGAAAATCTGAAAGAAATGGATGATATAGCTGGGCATGGTGGCTCACACCTTTAATCCTAGCACTCAGGAGGCTGAGGTATGACATAGTAAATTCCAGGTCAGCCTGAGCTAGAGTGAGACCCTACCTTGAAAAACAAAAACAAACAAACAAACAAAAATAAATGGATAATTTCCTTGATTCATATGACCTACAAAATTAAATCAAGATGAGATAAACCATTTAAATAGACCTATTACAAGTATGGAGGTCCAAACAGTTATAAAAAGTTTCCCACCTAAAAAAAGTCCAGGCCCAAGTGGATTCACTGTTGAATTTTACCAGACCTTCATGGAAGAACTATCACCACTGCTTCTCAAACTTTTCCATAAAATAGAAAATGAAGGAATTCTACCAAACTCCTTCTATGGAGCCAGAACCACCCTATTACTAAAACCAGAAAGTGACAGAACAAAAAAAGAAAATTTCAGACCAATATCACTCATGTACATAGATGTAAAAATTCTCAACAAAATATCCGCAAACAGAATACAAGAGTATATCAGAAAGATTATTCATCCTGACCAACTAGGCTTTAAACCAGAGATGCAGGGATGGTTCAACATATGCAAATCTCTAAATGTAGTACACTATATAAATGGACTGAAGGACAAAATTACATAATCATCTCAATAGATGCAGAAAAGGCATTTGACAAAAATCCAACATCCCTTCATGGTAAAAGTCCTACAGAAACTGGGAATAGAAGGATATCTCAACATAATAAAGGCTATTTATAGGCTGGAGGGATGGCTTAATGGTTTAGGCATTTGCCTGCAAAGCCAAAGGACCTAGGTTCAATTGCTCAGGACCCATGTTAGCCAGATTCACAAGGGGGTGCACATGTCTGGAGTTCCTTTGCAGTGGCTGGAGGCCCTGGTGCATTCATTCTCTCTCTCTCTCTCTTTATCTGTCAAATAAATAAATAAACAAAATAAAGGAACTCCTTCTATGAAGTCAGCATCACTCTGATACCAAAACCAGGCAAAGATAGAACAAAAAGAAAGAAAGAAAGAAAATTACAGACCAATCTCCCTCATGAACATAGATGCAAAAATTCTCAACAAAATATTGGCAAACAGAATACAAGAATATATCAGAAAGATCATTCACCCCCACCAAGTAGGCTTTATCTCAGAGATTCGGGGATGGTTCAACATATGCAAATTGATAAATGTAATGCATTGTATAAATTGAGTGAAGGACCAAAATCACATGATCATCTCATTAGATGCAGAAAAAGCGTTTGACAAAATCCAACATCCCTTCATGATAAAAGTCCTACAGAGACTGGGAATAGAAGGAACATATCTCAACATAATAAAGGCTATTTATGTCAAGCCTACGTCCAACATAATACTAAATGGAGAAAAACTTGAAGCTTTTCCACTAAAATCAGGAACAAGACAAGGATGGTTGTCCACTCTCTCCACTTTTTTTTTATTTTGAATAATGTTTTATTAAATTCTATGTATCCCAAAATATTGTCATTTAAAACATATAATCGTTATAAACAAATTGAGTTTTTAACATTTTTTGTTCTATATTAAGTACTTGAAATCCAATGTGTATTTTCACTTTTATAGCACATGTCTATTCAGGTGAGCCACATCTTAAGTGTTCAATATCCAACAAGTGGCTAGTGGCCATGATACTGGACATTGTAGCCTTCAATAGCAATTGACTTCTAAAAACAATATTTATCACCAGTGGCTGATAAATCACAGGAAGAGACCAAAAGACACTATATGCCTCTAGTAGGAAAGACTACAACCTTATACAGTAGGGTAGCCATAAGAAAAACAGAATATGAACAGCCTTTGTAATGAATTATCACTTAAAGAAACATGAAGGAGAAAGGAACATGCTCAATGGCATGCCAAGGATGCCACCAGCAAAACTCAAGTTGTAGGAAACTCCCAATGGACAAGCAAATGAAAAGGGGGATTAAAAAAATTTTTTTTGTCATTTTTATTTATTTATTTGAGAGTGACAGACAGAGAGAGAAAGAGGCAGATAGAGAGAGGGAGAGAGAATGGGTGTGCCAGAGCATCCAGCCACTGCAAATGAACTCCAGACGTGTGTGCCCCCTTGTGCACCTGGCTAACATTGGACTTGGGGAATTGAGCCTCAAACCGGGGTCCTTAGGCTTCACAGGCAAGTGCTTAACTGCTAAGCCATCTCTCCAGCCCCAAAAGGGGGATTTTTAAAATGAGATGAAGAAGAATCCTTGAATTTAAAAACACAAAGGTTTATCAATGACTTGCAACATGTTGTCCATACTTAAATTTTACTAGAATTAACAAGTTTTCACATTATCAGGGAATTGAAAAAAATCTGAACTATTTGATAATTAAGAAATTATTTTGTTAACTTTTATTTTTTTATTTTTTTATTTTTCGAGGTAGGGTCTCACTCTAGCCCAGGCTGACCTGGAATTCACTATGGAGTCTCAGGGTGGCCTCGAACTCACAGCAATCCTCCCACCTCTGCCTCCCGAGTGCTGGGATTAAAGGCTTATTTTGTTAACTTTTAAGCATAATACTTTTATAGTTTTTTTAAGGAGTCATTATCTCTTAAGAGTACATACTGAAATACTCATGTATGAAACGGTATGTCTGGGATTTGCTTCAAAATAATATGCAAGTTGCAGAAAGTGGTGTGAAAGTTCAAGTAAAATAAAAGTAGCTATGAATGGATAACTGTTGCTGGAGGATCATTACACTGCTTTATCTACTCTTGTATAATTTAAAATTTCCACAATAAGAGGTTGCAAACAAAATGGAGGCACAATGCATTGAACGTAAGAACTTAAAAATAAAAATTATAGCTAATGATTGTGATAATCACTCTGCACATCCAAACCAAACTCAGGACTAATTCTTTTGATCTGAGGAGAGTCTGATTTCTTTCTTGCCCTCATAACCTTAGGAGTCCCACAGTGGACTGGTACTAATTTCATACATTGTCTCCTTTCTAGCTCATATGATATTCTCCATAAGGAAGTAAGACTTCCTCTAATGTTTGTTTATAAACCTTATGAGGCTACCTCTTCACAAAATATAGGAGGCTTTAACTTAACACTTATCTAAAGAAAGACAGAGCCGGGCGTGGTGGCGCACGCCTTTAATCCCAGCCCTTGGGAGGCAGAGGTAGGAGGATCGTGAGAGTTCAAAGCCACCTGAGACTACATAGTGAATTCCAGGTCAGCCTGAGCCAGTGAGACCCTACCTCAAAAAACAAAAAACAAAAAACAAAAAACAAAAAAAAAAAAAGAAAGAAAGACAAAAAAAGTCAAATTCAAAAGTACGATTTCAAGACACTAGTCATAAAACTGGAAAATTTTACTACTGCAACTTTAACCAGGAAGCCAACACTAAGTAATTCATTTTTCATGATGTATAAAAAAACTTGAATCCTTAAACTATACACTAATACACCACAACTCCAGTTGTATTTCTCATTGTCCTTCAGCCTGAAGAACAATATAGGAAGGTCCACAGACAGCACATCCTGTGATATACATTCGCTCACTCTACACTCATGGAGTTAGGAGGGTCAGCATCAACCTGGCCTCAAAACTGATTGTATTCCTGCTCAAGACACTGTGTGTTTTAAGTTCACACTAGCACACAAATTTAAACTAGGGTGTATATGTCTCATGAAACGTTCTCACAGATTAAAAACATTAAAATTTTATTGAACTTCAACTTTATTATTTAGTCAAATAAAATGTTCAAATACCAGTTACATGTAAATTAACTGCAAATAGCTTCTTTGTTGGGCTTTATTCATTCATTTATTTATTGAGGTAGGTTCTCACTGTACCCCAGGCCGACCTGTAACTCTCTCTGTAACCCAGGCTGGCCTTGAACTCACAGTGATCCTCCTACCTCAGCCTCTCAAGTGCTGGAATTATAGATGTGACCCACCATACTCCTCTTCATGGTTTTAAAAAAGTTTTTAAAAGTTTTCCCAACCTTTTAACATGGTTACTGAGTTATTACAACCTTTAAAACGTCAAGTATGCTACACATATTGCACTTTTCTGCTGGGATGTGCCAGTATCTTCTGTGATGTCTCAGATACCAAAATTATTGAACAAGATACTTTTAAAAAAAAAATCCAGAATTTTGCAAGGTTTAATTCATTAAATACACTTTTAAAGTTTAATTTACATCGGGGGGGGGAGGGCACACTCATATATTGACTTCTTGTGCATTTTTATTGTCCCTTAATGTCCAAATAGAAAACAAATTTATAAACAAATTACATTTCATGTTTCGTGTCTTAATGCAATCATTTCCCAATATGCTTGATGGAAACAAGCTATTCATTTTCATGTGTATTCCACTGCAGACATTACTGAAATCTGTCCAGGGCTTATTTCCAAGTGCTCCACTATGGAATTCTTCACAATGTTTTAAGATTGGAAGTAGCTAGAGTTCTGCTTTCCATTTGGACCCTGATCTCCTTCACAGTAACTGTGGCAATATGGGTTTCCTTATCTTGTCCACCACTATCTTATAGCTTCTGGCCCTGCCACTAGTGGAGAGTCACTCAGGGAACTTCTGTTTGGAGGTGGTTTTGGTTTTGGCATTTTACTAAGAATAGTTGCCATCTCTTTTCTCTCATCAAAATTCTTCCACTGCTCATGTAGTTTTAGTATAACCCTGATTATTCCAAAATCTTCTCCATATCCACAGAAAGCTCAGCAAACCGCTGTCTGGCATCCTTCTGCTGCACAACACAAGCCACACGTAGGCAAGCTAAAGCTATCATGAAAGGAGGATACAGTAGGCAGAGATCGGTCCTGTAGGTATCATTCACTATCCTCCATGCAAGGGGAAGCAACATGTCTTCTTGGCCCATGTCCTGCACATACGTGAGCAAAGGTCTATTAGGATGATACACTATCAAGCAACAATCAATTAATTTTAAAAGGTAGAATTCACATTCTAATATATGATTCATTCTATAAGGAAATTCCTTTGGGAAGGCATATGAAAATCTAGTTTTTAATACAGAAGTAGCAGTGGTGATTAATCTTGTATTTGAGACTATTCCAAATTCCTCTACTTTGGAACCCTTCCACACTATTGGTGGGAATGCAATCTGGTCCAGCCATTGTGGAAATCAGTGTGGAGGTTCCTGAGACAACTAAAAATAGAACTACCATAAGACCCAGATATACCACTCCTAGGCATATATCTTAAGGGCTCATCTCACTACCTTAGAGATACTTGCTCAACCATGTTTATTGCTGCTCTATTCACAATAGCTAGGAAATGGAAACAGCCTGGATGTCCCTCAACTGATGAGTGGAAAATGAAGATGTGGCACATTTACACAATGGAGTTCTACTCAGCAGTAAAGAAAAATGAAATTATGAAATTTGCAGGAAAATGGATGGACCTGGAAAGGATTATACTTAGTGAGGTAACCCAGGCTCAGAAAGCCAAATGTCTCGTGTTCTCTCTTATATGTGGATCCTAGCTACAAATGATTGGACTTCTGTGTGAGTAGGAAAAAAACTTGGTAGCAGAGTCTAGTAAGATAGAAAGGAGATATAAAGTAAATAGAAAGGGAGGGAGAGGTAACTTAATAGGATGGTATTGTATGTATGTAATTAGAAGAACAGAGTAATGGGGTGAAAAGGCCTAAGTTAGGTCGGGGAAGAGATTGAGTAAAGGAATGTTTGAGGGAGGGCTAATCAAAATCTAAGGGGATATAAATGAGTCATATGGAAACCTACTTTTTTGGACAAGGGAACACATAGAAGCCATGGATTGTTACTAGAAAATTTTCAGTGCCAGGGATGGGATACCTTCCAGTGAGTTGTTCACCAGGGAGATCCCTGATGCCCCCAAAACATTACAGACCATTGCTGAGGTCCTTGGTTTCCCACCAGGAATAGATAATAAGACCCTATTGCTGAAGACTCCACATACTTGGGCTGCAAGCTCACCAAGAAATCCTGCTGGAGCTGAGCTGAAAACCTCCTCCATGTAAACCAGCTGACAGAAATGTGGAAAAAGCCATGGTGCAAACAGTTCTATGGGAGAGAGAGAGAGAAATCACCAGTGAAGATACTCAACAGTGGAAAGTGCAAGCCTTATATTTGGCCAGCCAGGCCAAATGAGTCAACAGGTACAGTAGTGGCACATCTGTTATGGGGGAAACCATCTGCCCTCTAAGTTGACTGGAGGCCCACTCTATGAGAGGGAATATATCCCTGATACTGAAAACCTACAACAGGGGTAGTCATGAGCCTTAGGGGTGTAATGTCTACTGCTATCTGGCTAAATGTATGTATTATGCTCACCAAACTTCCCAGTAAACACTTCTCTTAATGTTCTTATCAAAATACTAGTGCTACTCTCACTTTTGTTTAGAGAACCTTCTCTTATTGACCTTGGGATAACTCAAAAGGCACCATTTTGCTGAGAAAAAGTGTCAGAGGAGTGCTCAGCACTGAAATATCTCTATTCACATCTTCCACGGCTCAGGGTCCATTGCGGAAGAGGGGATGGAAAGAATGTAAGGGTCAAAGGAAAGGTAGGATCCCTTACAACCTGCTCCTCCAGATACAAAATGGCCTGGATATCCATGACCTCACAGTGCCTGACATTACCTACACAAGACCATCATAACAGGAGTAAAAGATCATGACATCAAAATAAAAGAGATACTGATTGAGAGGGGGTGGGGATATGATTGGAGAGTGGAGTTTCAAAGGGGAAAGTGGGGGAAGGGAGGAATTACCATGGGATATTGTTTACAACTATGGAAGTTGTCAATAAAAAAAAATTATATACATATATATAATAAAAAATAAAATATTAAAAAAATAAAGGCTATTTATGACAAGCCTACAGCCACCATAATACTAAATAGGGGAAAACTTGAGTCTTTTCCACTTAATACAGGAACAAGACAAGGGTTGTCCCCACTTTTACTTAATATAGTACTGGAAGTCTTAGCTATAGTAATAAGGCAAGAGACACTCATAAAAGGGATACAAATTGGAAAAGAAGAGATCAAATTATTATTATTTGCAGATGATACAATTCTACACATAAAGGACCCTAAAGACTCTACCAGAAAACTGCTAGAGGTAATAAACACTTTTATCAATGTAGCAGGATGAAAAGTATATACTCACAACAAACATGAGGAGGATGAAATCAGGGAATCTCTTCCATTCACAATCGTCTCAAAAAAAAAAAAAAAGTACCTTGGAATAAACCTAACCAAGGAAGTGAAGGATCTCTACAATGAGGACTTTTTTTTGTTGCTGTTTTTGAGGCAGATTCTCATTCTAGTCCAGGCTGACTTGGAATTCACTGTGATTCACTATGTAGTCTCAGGCAAATTCACAGTGATCCTCCTACCTCTGCTTTGCAAGTGCTGGGATTAAAGGTATTGCCTATCATGCCCAGCTCAACAGCATGTCCCCCCTTCCCCCCAGCTTTCTGTCAGCTGGTCTATAGGGAGGAAGTTTGCAGCTCAGCTCCAGCTTCTTGATTTCTCAGTGACCTTGCAGCCCAAGCATGTAGAGTCTTCAGCAACAGGGTCTTATCTTCTATTTTTTTTTCAAGGTAGGGTCTCACTCTAGTCCAGGCTGTCCTGGAATTCACTATGTAGTCTCAGGGTGTCCTTGTTAGTTTGGACCAGATTCCAAGATGGAGTTTCTGAGGGTGACAAAACGGTGGTGAGAAGCTGCCTTACAGGAAGATACAAGAATCAAGCTGATTACGGGCTGGAGAGATGGCTTAGCAGTTAAGGCACATGCTTGTGAAGCCTAAGGACCCAGGTTCGATTCTCCAGGTCCCACGTAAGCCAGATGCACAATGGTGGCATATGCATCTGGAGTTTGTTTGCAATGGCTAGAGGCCCTGGTGTGCGTATTCTCTCTCTCTCTCCTTCTCTCTGTCTCTAATAATAATAAAAAAAATAAAATCTTTTAAAAAAAGAATCAAGCTGATTATATTCCTCAGAAACCACCTGACCCATTGTTCCCCCTTGCCCCTAGGCCACATTTTACTGTTTACCTTATCTCAAGAGCCACCTGACTTCTGTCTTGGTGACACACCTTAACTGCCTGACCATAATAATCTTGTGATTAACAGAAAAATTCCCCTAAAGAAACTCCCTTACTTAACTTCCCCATCCCCCTATCCTCCCCCCAGCAAAAAGGCCTTAATAAAACCTAACCTTTGCAAACCCAAAGGTGCTGTGCTCTTCTCTCATGAGACACCCTGGCAGCTCATGTCTTTCCTGAATAAAACTTTTACTTTGTTTCAGAGTGGTCTTGCCTGGTCTGGTCATTAATGAACCTTACATCTGATGCCATGACTTGGATAGGAGGCTCCTGGTTGCCCTCTTGGGTGGCCAGACCTCTTTCCCTAACCAGACCGCCAAGCTGCCACTGACCCTCTGAAGGCCTCAGACCATCTCTGCCTGGTGCTGGCTCTCACACCCACCATGATTTGTCTTCACTTTTCTTCCTTTCTTTGTCTCCTCTCTCCTTCTTGGTAGGTGTTCCTCACAGGTTGGCCTGTTCTCATGTTTATCCCCTTCCCGTCTAAGCTGTGTTGACACACCAGGATACACCCCTCAGCCACTTCTTGGCACCCCAGGTCTGGAGGAAGATGCACTCTTGACACCTCAGGTCTCTCTTTCTCTCCAGACTACTGAGCCCTAAGGGGCGCCTTTCGGCTTGGTTTGCCACCTTTGGGACACTTTCCTCCTTCTTTCTCTGCTTCTTTCCTTCCATCTCCACTTTCCTACGTTTCTCTCTCCTCTGGGTGTCTGCACCCTCTCCCTCTCACCTGAGATAGGAAACAAGGCCTCTAAATTGGTCCCCATCACCCCCTGGCTTATCTCATTAAGAACTGAAAACCACTGAGACTACAGGATGATATTAAACCCTAACCCCATCCAAACTTCAACTTTTTCATGTTACCTTTCTAGGTAACCTAAACATTACTTTAGACTCCTGCCTCCTCCCTTCCCCCACTTACTCAGCTACCTGTACCTGTACTTAAAAAACTTACACATTCCTATCTGGAGACTTTAGAAGAGCTTATCTACCACAACCCCAGAATTTCACTGTCCCCTCTCCCTGACCCTGACCACACATAGTATATAGATGGAAGCTCTTCTACCACCCCATAGGGGTTCCGAATAGCAGGATATGCTATTGTTTTGGATGACCAGATAATACAGACTGGCCCTTTACCTAAGGGAAGGCTGAGCTTATCACCCAACACCAGAACTCTGACTTTAGCCCAAGTAAACACAGTTAATATATATGCTGATTCTAAATATGCCTTTCATATTTTACACCACCATGCCCTCATCTGGAAGGAGAGAGGTTTTCTGTCAGTGAAGGGGACCCCAATTACCAATGGGCCTCTTATCCCTAAGCTGCTGGAAGCTTCTTACATCTCTACAGAAGTGGCCATCATCCACTGCAGGGGGCACCAGCCTCTAACCTTGTCTGTGGCCTGGGGAAACTTATTTGAAGATAAAGTAACCAGGAAATCTAGTCTTCAAAGTACAGACATATCCTCAGCTCTTTTCCTTGCCCCAGCCTCCTTTACCCCTTCCTATACCACTGAGCAGTATCAGACTCTCACAAGACAGGGTGCTGTCCTGGGCCCACAGGGCTGGTTACTCTTGGGAGACCTCTAATGCCTGCCTGATGATCCCCAGGTTACTACCATATTAACCCACTCACATAATCTTTTTCATATTGGTGTTCATCCCCTGCAAAGATTCCTGACTCAACTTCTTTTCACCCTAGCCTCTCCTCATTGGTTTCCTCTGTGACACAAGCCTGCTTTATTTGAGCTAAGGCCTCCCCACAAGGTGGGGCCTTGCCGGGCTCCGCCGGCGGGGGCAGGTAGTGCCGAGGGAAGGACCAGGCCCGCTGGTTCCTCCCGAGGGGCTGAGGAGGAGATGAGCGTCCGACGACTCAGACCTCTCCTGGCCACCGGAGAAAAACCACACTGAGTCGGGAGTCTTGTAGAAGCAGGAACTCGATTTATTGCTATGAACAGTTGCCTATATAATGTTGGGGGTGAAGGCGGGGATTGTAGGATGGTGGGGAAAGGTAAGGGCCAATAGTAAACTGTGACTATTGAAATGATAATTCTAACTCCCATGTGGAGGTAGCAGGTAAGAAGCCATTAGGCGTCTTGCTGAGTCACGTCTGGCCAGAGGCAGATCACCAAACTTTAGCTAGGCTCAGGAAGTTCCACTAGGCCTCACACCTGGGCCTTTAGAGGCCAGCATCTCCCCCTTTTGTTTTTGTAAGAGCATTAGTCACCATGGCCCCTGTTTTAGGTTGTCCCCCTCTGGGGGTCTTAACCGTCATTGGGTACCAGGTGTTTAGCTCAGAGCATTCATCATGGCCCCTGTCTTAGGTTGTCCCCCTCTGGGGATCTTACCCGTCACTGGGTACCATGTGTTTAGCTCGGTGAGAACCCACCCCATGGCCTGTCTTAGGTTGTCCCCCTATGGGGATCTTACCCGTCATTGGTCACATGGAGGGCAGAGGAGGTGGCAGTGGGTCATCTGAGGAACTTAATTCCTGAGTTGCCAGCCTGTGATATTTTGACCTGATGAGGTTTTATTGCCTCTAGCCATTGGTGAATAAATTGTGTAATCTTATTAATTACACAAGGCCCGACAGTGAGGAGAAGGAAAAGGAGAAGAAGGAGGGGGAGGGGCCCAAGTAGAGGCAGAAGGTAGGGTAAGAAGTCATGTAAGCCCGTCCACAGCAGGTTGTCCTGGAGGTCCCGCTGCCTCCTCTCCAAGTCTTCCTGGAGCCTCTTAATCTTGTCCTGGATGATTCCTGATTTATTGGCGTAAAAGCAGCATTTTTCCTGTAAAAACAAACATACGCCTCCTTTTTCGGCCGTTAGTAGGTTTAGTCCTCTCCTGTTTTGTGGGACTACCTCAGCCAGGGAATCTAGCTGTTGTTGAAGATAGGTCTCCCTCTGATACAGGGAGGGCCTCATTTCCAGGGATGATATCTACATCTGGGATTAAGGTGGCTGGGGCACAAAGGCCCGTCCAATTGGTGGGCAGAAAGTCATAGGCCATCCCGCCTCCACAAACATAAACCATTCCAGAAGGTGGGCAGCATTGAGCATTGGGATCAGCTGTGTTAAAAGTACAGAAGGAAGGATGAATGTATCCCACATCTATACTGGAATTATTAGGGGAAGGCGGGGCCCAAATGCAAGTTCCAGGGGAAACATTGGGAAAAGCTGGACGGGGATGGGGAAGGTGGCTGAGTAATGTTTTAAGGTCGTACAGGCAACTGTACTGCAAGCAGCCAGAGAGGCCCAGATTGGAGGCAAAGCCAGCAATCCTCCACAAGGGAGGGAATTGTTTAGTTTAGTAGGGTGAAGGACCATTTTAGGAACAGTCCTCAGGGGTGGGACACTCCCTAGAGAAGTGACTGTCAGTGTCCTCTTGTTGGGACAAATATTTTAGGTCTCTCGCTGGTACCCAAATGGGTCTTTTTTCATCTTGAGGGAAGACACATCCAAACCCTCTCCCTGCTGTGAGGAGCGGATCAGGCCCTCTCCAGGCCCCAGTCAATGGGTCCCTCCATCTTACCCAGATAGAACTGTAGGTAATGGATGAAGACCAATGTTTTTGAAAAGGGGAGAGTTGTTTATCTTCTTTAGAAAAGTTTAAAATATTTAGGGTAAATAATGCCTTTTTTAGTTGGTCGTGTGGGGGTAAGGATTCCCCCTTTTGTTTTTGTAATTGAGACTTGAGAGTCTGATTATATCTTTCAACGATAGCTTGGCCCCGGGGGTTGTATGGGATGCCTGTAGAATGTGAGATTTTCCAGTTCTGGAGAAAATCTACAAAGGCCTTGCTTACAAAGCAGGGGCCATTATCTGTTTTAATTTGATCAGGCAGCCCAAGAGTGGCAAAACATTGAAGCATATGACTAATGGCATGTTTAGATTTTTCCCCGGCATGTGCTGATGCCCAGCAGGCACGGGAAAAGGTATCAACTGAAAGAAAAATATATTTAAGTTTCCCAAATGGAGAATAGTGTGTGACATCAATTTGCCACAGATGATTAGGGCGTAGCCCTCTAGGATTGCTTCCTGTAGTTTGAAGGGGGGGTACTTGGAGGAAGGGCTGACAGGACTTACAAGTCCGGACAATTTTTTTAAGGTCCTTGACTGGTACCTGTGGAAACCTGTGCTTGAGACCTCTCCAGTTGACATGGGTCAATAAGTGGAAGCGTGTAGCTTCTGTAATAGTATTACACTGAGGCATAGAAGCCATTTTATCAGCCAAATTGTTTCCTCGAGAAAGAAATCCCGGTAAGTTTTGATGACCCCTGAGATGTTGAAGAAAAATGGGGTTAATTCTTTGTTTGAGTAGGGAACGAGCTTGAATCATCAGAGGAGATATAGGGTTGGAGTCCAGTCTAATATGGGCCTCAACCAGGTTGGGTAATAAATTAACAACATAAAGGCTGTCAGAAAATAAGTTAAATGGCTCTTGAATAGTGTCCAAAGCTAGAACGACAGCAAATAGTTCTTTGAATTGTGCTGACCCCTCAACCTCATGAGAGACTGACTTTATGGGCATAGGCTCTTTTTCCTGTTTTAAGGGAGGGTAAACGACTAGGGAAGCCCCCAGGTGCCCTCCATCAGTAAACACGGTAAGAAAGTCAGGGTTAGGTTGAGACAGAAAAAGCCTGGGGGGCTTCCATTCTAATCTGGAGAAAGAACTCATCCATTTGTGGGGGCCATAATGGCAATCAATTTTACCTAGAAACCCCTCGAGAGCCATAGCAACTCTATTATTATTTCTCTGAAGCCAGGTGAAATCTGTTATCTTAAAGGGGGTGACAATAAGGTGAGGTTCTGTGCCAAACAACCGGACAGAGGTGTCTCTGCCCTTGATAATGCAATCAGCAACCTGGTTGGTTATAGAATAAACTCTGGGGACCCCACCGATTGAGAGGTGGACCCATTGGATGGGTTCACCTTCCTGGGCCAACAGTGCAGTGCATAATGTTTCCCCAGAGAAAATGTAGAGGGAGATGGGCAAATCAGGATTGAACCTCTTTAGGGTCACAGTATTTATAGCCTGTTGTACCTTATGAAAAATTTGTTGATGACAAGGGGACAAAATTACCTGAGAGGAGAAGTTAAGGTCCTTTAGGAGGTCAAATAAAGGGGACAGCTCTTCAGTAGTTATGGGTATCCAAGGCCTCATCCAATTAATTTCTC
Source organism: Dipus sagitta (assembly GCA_036346955.1). NCBI lineage: Eukaryota > Metazoa > Chordata > Mammalia > Rodentia > Dipodidae > Dipus > Dipus sagitta. Next base: position 67,401,880 of record CM070779.1, on the reverse strand, counting down.
CCAAAAGCTTCTGGAGTTGAGGCAAGGTGTAAGAATCCTGAATATAAAGTTGTGGTTTAACAGGTGAAACTGTATCTAGGGTAAGGATTGAGCCCAAGATCTTAAAGGGAGGCACAGTTTGAACTTTTTCTGGAGCTACTTTAAAGCCGTGAGTATGCAGGATAGTTAGACATTGGTGGGTAAGGTCCTGGAGTGTGGAGGAATCTAGGCACCCAAGAATAATATCATCCATGTAAATATAAAACAGAGTATCAGGGAGATTGATAAGAGAAGAGAAAATGGATGACAGGTAATATTGACAAATGGGTGGGCTATTTGCCATGCCCTGAGGTAAGACAGTCCATTCAAATCTCCTATCTGGGCCACAAAAATTAACAGCAGGTACAGAGAATGCAAATTTTTCCATGTCTCCTGGATGGAGAGGGATAGAGAAGAAGCAATCTTTAATGTCAATGATAGTAATATGGTATATATTGGGAATAGCTGGGATCCATGGGAGTCCCCTCTGGGGAGTTCCGAAGGGGATCATGCGTTCATTGATCTTTCTTAAATCATGTAAAAATCTCCAGGACCCATTAGGCTTTTTTATGACAAAGACAGGAGAGTTCCAGGGACTAGTGGAGGGACGAATATGTCCGGCCTCCAACTGTTGATCAATAAGTATGTGGAGTTGGTGTAACTTAGAAGAAGGGAGAGGCCACTGCTCAACCCATACAGGATCCCCCGGTCTCCACTGGATTTTAAATGGGGGGGGCTGGGCAGTGGCCCTTAGAATTGGGGGTGTTTATTGGAGTACTTTTGTCTGAGTTGCTCAAAGTAAGGGTCATCTCTATAATTGGGATGATATTCCCTCCCTTCCTCAGACTGTTGTTGATATTCTTTTTTATCTAACAAATCATTATAAAAGGCCTTATGGTCAGTAGTGATGAAAGCCTCGGCATCTCCAAGGATGTCTTGCCCCAGTAAGTTAGCAGTGAGCCCAGTCACCACGAGAGGGCGGACTTTTCCCCTGTCCCCACCTGGGTCAGTCCAAGGGAGCCACGTGGCAGTCTCCCAGGAGGTGGATTGCCCGCCAATTCCCAGTAGGGGAGGGCCGGGCACAAGCTGCCAGGAGGGGGGCACTTCCTCCTTTCTCAGGACCGTTCGGTCCGCTCCAGTGTCAATGAGAAGTTTGAATTTTTTATTGCCAATATTCAAAATAATTTTGGGTCTAAGGCCGGGGACCAGGGGGACGGTCCAATAGGCTTTGATGGTCTCTTTCCCCTTATTTAACGGGGCTGGGGGAAGCCCCTGGAGGAGTTTAAAGGCTTTCCCTGTATGTTAAACTTCCATTTACATTCCTTAGCCCAATGAAACCCTTTATTGCATTTAGGGCAAAGGGTGTGAGGGGCGTTGGTCGTCCCCCCAGAGCGCGGAGGAGGCTTTGTCCTGTTGGGGCACTCCTTTTTAAAGTGGCCCTCGTCCCCGCATCCAAAACATGTCAAGTTTTTAGAATTTAACTGTAATGCACAGATCGTATTGGCCAAATCTCTCTGTTTATTTTCCTGAAGGGCGGCAGCCATGGCCCTAGCCTGATGGGAGATAGTGCCAACGTCCTTGGTGGCTACAATCCATCTACTCATGGAGTTGTCCTTGAGACCCGCACAGGCGAGGCGGTGATCGGCCGTCATCCCATCCCAGACCAACATTTTAGTAAACTGATCCCGTAATGCCCCTGGGGGAAATTTTCTTTGGAGACTTTTTTCCACCCTATCTATAAATGTAGCCAAATCCTCAGATGGTTTTTGAGTAATACTCATAAGGGGAGTTTCAGAGGGTCCCTCATCAAGCTTTTTCCATGCCGCCAAGCCCAGTGCCCTGACCTGGTCCCTATACGGGTCAGGTATAGCCGCCTGTTGAGTGCCTGTAGCATATTGATCAGAGGTACCAGAGAGCATCCCAAAAGTTATCGGCACAGGGGGCTGTTGATTTTGGTTTCGTTCTGCCTGTGCATGGCATTCATCTCTAAAAAAGGCACACCACTTAATGTATAGGGGACCTGACAAGACAGCCCTGACTAGATTTTTCCAATCTTGGGTTGTACAAGGTTGATGGGCAAGGCCCTGTAATAGGGTCTCAGCCCAAGGAGAGTTGGGTCCATCCTCCGAGACCGCTTTTTTAAGCTCCTTAAGGTCCTGAGCTTCCCACGGATACCAGGCAGCAGGGCGATTGCCCCCAGGATTTAGATTGACGGGAAATAAAAAAGTAGCTTTATTTTCTGACGGCTTGGCTGCCGAATATGGAGGGGCTGAGGGGGTCTCGGCGGCCGAATATGAAGGAGGGGCCGAGGGGGTCCAGAAAGGGTTAGTTGATGGAGGAGGTGGAGGAGGTCCCCCGGAAGGCCAGGGAGCACTCTCAAAGGGATCGAGTGAGGAGCATAAAGATGCATCCTTTTGGGGTTTTTTTAAAGCTGTATCTCCAGGAGGAGTAGCTGGATTAGGCTGTATATTATCTTTTTCTTCTGTCTTTTGTTTATGTTTGGTTGGCCTTGGAGGGAAGCAGGCCTTGAGGGCTGAGATCATAGGGAGGACCCCTGAGGGGGGTATTTGACCCTTCTCCACATGTGCCCGACAAACAAGGGCCTCTACCCTATCCCACGTGTCCCAATCAAAGAGATTTCCTTCCGGCAGCCATGGCGCCAGTTTGAGAAGGCAATCCCAGGTCTGTTGAGCCTGATTATCAGTCAAATTAAGCCCTCTACTCTTTAGGAGTGCCCTGAGAGATTCTAAGGCAGGATTGGATTTACAGTTAGACTGTCCCACATTATAAAGTTGAGAGAAAAATGTCCATAAAATTAGGGCAATAGCAACCCACATACACATGAGTACAATACAACCACAAGGATCCAAAAGATAGGTAAACATGCTGTACAAAAGCCGCAGATGTAGCTTGTCTGCAAACTAAAAGTGAAAGGAAAGAGAAAGAGAACAAAGAGACGTTGATCAACAAGTACAGGTTATAGAAGCAAAGTTTAGCACATTAAATATAAAGACTACTTATAGGGGTACGCTCACCCGCATATGTACACCGATTGACCTCCTCAACGAATGTCTCTCAGGGGGCACTAGTCTGCCGGATTCCAAGAGCCGCACGTTAGGCGCCAGATGCCGGGCTCCGCCGGCGGGGGCAGGTAGTGCCGAGGGAAGGACCAGGCCTGCTGGTTCCTCCCGAGGGGCTGAGGAGGAGATGAGCGTCCGACGACTCAGACCTCTCCTGGCCACCGGAGAAAAACCACACTGAGTCGGGAGTCTTGTAGAAGCAGGAACTCGATTTATTGCTATGAACAGTTGCCTATATAATGTTGGGGGTGAAGGCGGGGATTGTAGGATGGTGGGGAAAGGTAAGGGCCAATAGTAAACTGTGACTATTGAAATGATAATTCTAACTCCCATGTGGAGGTAGCAGGTAAGAAGCCATTAGGCGTCTTGCTGAGTCACGTCTGGCCAGAGGCAGATCACCAAACTTTAGCTAGGCTCAGGAAGTTCCACTAGGCCTCACACCTGGGCCTTTAGAGGCCAGCAGGGCCTGACTCCCTCCTTCCTTCAAACTTCACCTACACCAAGGCTCTCTCTTCAGGGTTGATTGGCAAATAGACTACCCACATGCTCACTCACAAAGACTAAATACATTCTCAATATGGTAGCTACCTTCTCAGGATGGGGCAAAGCCTTCCCAACAACTGGGGAGACTGCAAGCATGGCTGCCTCTCACATTCTCGAGTCTATTCTACCTTGCTTCAGCCTTCCCCTTACTATCCAGTCAGACAATGGACCAGCTTTCATCTATAAGGTGACAGGTGTCCAGGGCCCTGGGAGTGGGCTAGAAGTTCCACATTCCATGCAGGCCCCAGTCCTTGGGTAAGGTAGAATGGGCCAATGCCATTCTCAAGAACCACCTTTCAAAGCTTACTTCTGAACTTCACCTACCCTGGACTAGCCTCTTCCCACTTTCTCTTATGTGGATCTTATCTACCCCATGGGCTCCCTCTCTCCTCAGTCCATTTGAACTTATGTACAGATGTCCTTTCTTACTAGGAAATCTTCCTACTTTATAAAATACCCCTCTCCATGGGTACTTTCCTGCTTTCACTCGTCAGAAAACTATGAGAACATGTTGACCGCCTCCTACCTCAACCTTCAAAAGGACCCATCATCCTCTCTATTAACCCTGGTGACCAGGTATACCTCAAACAATCTCATCCATAGAAGCTCACACCCTCATTTAGTCATCCTCACCACCCCTATGGCTGCAAAGCTCAAAGACATCGCCAATTGGATCCATATATCACAGCTCAAGCACGTCAAGATACTGCTATCTGACTCTATCTAATCAGGAAATAAGTACACTTCCACCTCAACTGGACCCCTCAAACTCAAGATTTCCCATGCTCCTACTCTTTCCCTAATCCCATAATGTTCTCTCTAGGTATGCTGACACCCCTCTGCCTCATCTCCCTTACACTGACCACCAGAGTTTTGACATCATAGCAGTGGACAAAGACAAAAACTTCTTCAACTCTTCCTTCTGCCCTCTCATAGGCTGTACAGAGCCTGTCCCCCTTATCTTCTCAATCACAGATGCAACTAACAACTGCCCTCAGGCTAGTTCCATAAAAGAGTGGGATGCAAGAAACCTTTGCTTTGCCCTGGATCAGGTTGACTTGACATGTTGCATCAGCACCATTTGGGGGTGCTCTGCCTTGATCTCACCCCTCTGCTGATTCCATTGCTACAATCCCATCAGACCAGGCTTCAGTGTTCAACCACCCCATCTTGACTCTCAGGGATCACTCTCAGTCTTTACTGTTAGGGACCCCTGGGATCAGAAGTGGGTGGATGGAATGGAGGGAATGGCAACTTTATATCCCTCTCGGTCTCACTGTGGAGACAGAATTAGATCCCTCCAGACTGCTCCTAAGATGTCCAAAGTGCCCATATTCAGACTGTTATAGTCATCAAACATGCTCACAGTAAACTTCAACATGACCTAAGTAATCTTACCTTTTCTACCATGTTATGGATGTCTATTCTCAATTCTTCACTGTCCTTCCTTAATCAATTTAAATTTTTATTTTTTATTTTAGAGAAAGTGAGTGAGAGAAAGAGAGAATTGAGAATTGGCATGTCAGGGCCTCAGCCACTATAACAGAACTTCAGATGCTTCCACCACCTAGTGGCCATGTGTAACTTTGCACTTGTCTCACCTTTGTGCATCTGAATAATGTGGGATCTGGAGAGTAGAACATGGGTCCTTAGGCTTCACAGACAAGCACCTTAACCACTAAACCATCTCTCTGCAGAACTAAGCATCACAGCCCAGGGGTCTACTGAGGCCCTATGACTGCTACAGGAACAACTTACCTCTCTAGCATCAGTTGTCTTACAGAACTGCTGAGCCCTAGACTGCTTGCCAGCCAACAAATGAGGGACTTGCCTCTTCTTATATGAAGAATTCTGGTATTATGTTAACCAATAAGGCAATGTGGAACTTGAAATTAAAAAAAAAAAAAAACTTAAAAATCTGGCAGATCGACTTCAGGTACCTACCTACCATAAGAACATGGGATATTTTTGGAACTGTTTGGCCCTGACTCTTGCCACTGCTGGGATCCCTTACTGGAACATGCCTACTGTTCCTCCCGACCCCCTGCCTCTTGAAGTACATCCAAAATCAGGTAGACCAATTTACCCATCAAAAGTTTAACCAACTTTAATTCCAGCACTTGGGAGGCAGAAGTAGAAGGATAGCCATGAACTCAAGGCCATCCTGAGACTATATAGTGAATTTCAGGTCATCCTGAGCTAGAGTGAGACCCTACCTCAAAAAACAAAAAACAAAACAAAACAGAAAAACCTGTTTAACCAACTATTTCTGACCCTTCCCTCTCCTACTCCATATCAGCCTGTAGTCACCACAGAGCCATCTTCCCACTGTCAGCTCTGAGGGGACTTACCTACCAAACGATCCAGAATCCCATAGAACACTCATAATCTTGTGATTGTCCCTAGGCCACAGTTTCCTCTTTACTTTATCTCTAGAGCCACCTGACCTCTGTCTTGGTGATACACTCTAACTGTCTGACCATAATCTTTTTTTTTTTTTTCCGAGATGCTTGCTGGGTATGTAAGGTCTTTGATCCATTTGGACTTGAGTGTAGTGCATGGCAAAATGTGTGGATCAAGTTTCAATTTCTTGCATATGGTTATCCAGTTTGTCCAGCACCATTTGTTGAAGATGCTGTCTTTTTTCCAGCCTATATTATTAGGGCCTTTGTCAAATATCAAGTAGCTATAGTTGCTTGACCCAAAGTCTGGGTCCTCAGGTCTGTTCCATTGGTCTATACTCCTGTTTTTATGCCAGTGCCATGCTGTTTTTATTACTATGGCTTTGTAATATAGCTTTAGATCAGGTATGGTGATGCCTCCAGAGGTATTTCTTTCTTTTCTTTTCTTTTTCTTTTTCTTTTTTTTCTTTTTTTTTTTCTTTTTTTTCTTTTTCTTTTTTTGGTTTTACAAGGTAGGGTCTCACTCTGGTCCAGGCTGACCTGGAATTAACTATGTAGTCTCAGGGTGGCCTCGAACTCTTGGTGATCCTCCTACCTCTGCCTCCCCAGTGCTGGGATTAAAGATGTGCACCACCGCCCGGCCTCCAGAGGTATTTCTTTTGCTGAGGATATACTTGGATATACGAGGCCTTTGCCTTTCCATATGAAATTTGAGATCATTTTTTCTACCTCTGTGAAGAACTCCAGAGCAGCACCTCGGTCCCATAATCTTTTGATTAACAGAAAAATATCCCTCACCCAGCAAAAAGGTCTTATAAAATCTAACCTTTGCAAACCCAAAGGTGCTGTATTCTTCTCTCATGAGGGAGCCTGGCAGCTTGTGTCTTTACTGAATAAAACTTCTACTTTGCTTCAATGTGGTCTTGCCTAGTCTGGTCATTCATGAACCTTACAGGCCCCAAAAGCTCACAGCGATTCTCCTACCTCTGCTTCTGAGCACAGGGACTAAAGGCATGTACCACCACACTTGGCCTTTACCTTCTATTCTGTTGGGAAACCAAAAGCCTTGAAAATGGCCTGTAATGTTTTGGGGACATCAGGGACAACCCTGGCCAACAACTCAACTGGAAGGTTGTTGCAGTCAGGTTCACACTGCTGGCAGAAAACACCCAACCAAGACAGCTTGTGGGGAAAAAAAAAAACGTTTATTTTGGTTTACAGACTTGAGGGGAAGCTCCATGATGGCAGGGGAAAACCATGGCATGAGCAGAGGGTGGACATCACCTCCTGGTCAACATCAGAGGGACAACAGCAACAGGCGTGTGCCAAACACTGGCAAGAGAAAGCTGGCTATAACACACATAAACCCTCCTCCCAGCAATACACTGCCTCCAGGAGGATTCAATTTCCAAATTGCTATCAGCTGGGGACCTAGCATTCCGAACACCTAAGTTTATGGGGAACACCTGAATCAAACCACCACAAAGGTATACCATTCCTGGCACTAAAATTTCTCTAGTAACAATCTATGGCTTCTGGATGAGCCATTTTCCAAAAAAGGAGGCTTTCATCAGCTTATTCATATCACCTTAAATTTAAAAAAAAAACATATTTTTATTTATTTAGTTATTTATTTGAGAGAGAAAGAGGTAAAGAGGGAGAGAGAGATTGAGCATGGATGTGCCAGGCCTCTGGCCACTACAATCAAACTCCAGATGCATGTACCATTTGGTGCACCTGGCTTTACTTGGGTACTAGGGAATTGAACCTAGGTCCTTTGGCTTTGTTAGCAAGTGCATTAATTGCTAAGCAATCTCTCCAGCCCCCATCTTAAATTTTGATGAACTCTCCTCCCATCTTTCTTTTACTCAATTCCTTCCCTTGACCTCACTTAGGTCATGGCATCCCCAGTAATCTGTTCATCTACTTACATATACACAATACCCTCCCCTTAAGTTTTCTTCTCTCCTCCTTCCCTTTCTGGCTTACTGGCCTCTACTGCTGATTTTTACTCCAACTCAAATACAAGTCTATACATTTGTAGCTAGGATCTACATATGATAAAGAACATGTGGCATTTGGCTTTCTGGGCCTGGGTTACCTTACTAAGTATAATCCTTTCCAGATCTATCTATTTCCCTGAAATTTCATTTTTATTTACCTCTGAATGAACTCCATTGTATAGATGTACCACATCTTTATTATACATTCATCAGTTGAGGGACATCTAGGCTGTTTCCTTTTCCCAGCTATTGTGAATAGCATGGCAATAAACATGGTTCAGCAAGTAGATCTCTAACTATCTCTAAAATGAGTCCTTAGGATATATACCTAGGAGTGGTATAGCTGGGTCATAAGTTCATGAAGTCCCAGTGGATGATTAGTGGTTTTATTTCCTTAGCAACTGGGGTTATAGTCAGAAAGTTGTTGTCTAAGCCAATATGTTGAAGTGTTTCCCTTACTTTTCCCTTTAGGAGTTTCAGAGTTTCAGGTCTGATATTAGGTCTTTGATTCATTTAGAATTGATTCTTTTATTGTGCATGAAGAGAGATAAGGATCTATTTTCATCCTTCTACATATTGATATCCAATTTTCCCAGCACCATTTGTTAAAGAGTCTGTCTTTTCTGCAATGAATATTTTTTGGCATTCTTGCCGAAAATCAGATGGCTGTAAGTGCCAGGATTTACATTTGGGTCCTCTATTCTGTTCCGTTGATCTATGTGCTTGTTTTTGTGCTAGTGCCATGCTGTTTTTGTTAACATGGCTCTGCAATATATCTTAAAATCAGGTATAACAATACTGCCAGCCTTATTTTTGTTGCTCAAAATTGTTTTGGGTATTCAAGGTTTTTCGTGCTTCCATATGAATTTTAGGATTGTTTTTTCTATTTCTGTGAACAATTCCACTGGAATTTTGGTGGGGATTGCATTAAATGTGTAGATTGCTTTTGGTAACATTGACATCTTCACAATTATGATTCTTTCAATACAAGAACATGGATACCTTTCCATTTCCTAGTGTCTTCTGCAATTTCTTGTTGGGAGCCGTGGCTGCTCTTTGACCATGAGAACTGCAGTTGTTTTGGGATCTCCGGGCACAGAGACCTTGTTGTATGGCCTTGGCAAACAGTCTTCAGACACAGGGGCATTTGTAGAGCAGACTTTAGGCACGTAGGCACTGTCTGAAAAGTTTTGTTTTCTGTATATAAGCTTGTGCTTGCCTGAATAAATCTGAGACCTTGATCAGACTCTAGACTTGGTCTCCTTCTTTGTGTCTCTTGTCTCTCATCCAGGTTATTTTCTCCTCGGGTCCTTGTTTAACTCCCCACTGGCCGGGGCAATTTCTGACTTGAGTGTTTTAAAGTTTTCATTGTAGAAATCTTTCACTTCCTTGGTTAGGTTTATTTCAAGGTACTTTATTTATCTATTTATTTTTGAGGCAATTTGTGAATGGGAGTTTCCCTGATTTCATTGTCAGCATGTTTGTTGTTAGTATACAGAAAGGTTACTGATTTCTGTGTGTTGATTTTCTATCCTGCTACATTGCTAAAATGTTTATCAACTCTAACAGTTTGGTGGGAGAGTCTTTAGGGTCCTTTATGTATAGATTCATATCATCTGCAAATAATGATAATTTGATATCTTCCCATCCAATTTGTATCTCTTTTATGTGTGTATCTTGCCTTGTTGCTTTAGCTAAGACTTCCCATACTATATTAAATAAAAGTGGGGACAGTGGAACCCTTGTCTTGTTCCTGATTTTAGTGGAAAAGCTTCAAGTTTTCCCCACTTAGTATCATGTCGGCTATAGGTTTGTCATAAATAGCCTTTACTATGCTGAGATATTTTCCTTTAGTTCCCAGTTTCTTTAAGACTTTTACCATTAAGGGATGTTGGATTTGTCAAATGCCTTTTCTGCATCTATTGGGATTATCATGTCATTTTTACCCTTCAGTCCATTTATATAGTGCATAACATTCATCAATTTGCATATGTTGAACCATTCCTGTATCTCTAGGATAATGTCTGCTTGGTTGGGTTGAATGATCATTTTGATATATTCTTGCATTCTGTTTGCCAGTATTTTGTTGAGAATTTTTACAACTATGTTCATAAGGGAGGTTGAGCTGTAATTTTTTTGCTATTTTTCTATCTTTGCTTGGTTTTTGGGTTCAGAGTAATTCTGGCTTCATAGAAGGGGTTTAGTAGTATTTCCTCCTTTTCTATTTTTTGTTTGTTTGTTTGTTTTTGGTTTTTTGAGGTAGGGTCTCACTCTAGCCCATGATGATCTGGAATTCACTTTGAAGTCTCAGGGTGGCCTCAAACTCACAGTGATCCTCCTACCTCTGCCTCCTGAGTGCTGGGATTAAAGGCATGTGCCACTACACCCAGCTTCCTTTTCTATTTTATGGAAAAGTTTAAGAAGCACTGGTGTTAGTTCTTCCATGAATGTCTGGTAAAATTCACCAGTGAATCCATCTGGGCCTGGACTTCTTTTAGTTGGAAGATTTTTTTTATAACTGTTTTTACCTCAGTGCTTGTTATAGGTGTGCCCATTCTCTCTCTCTTTCTCCCTCTTTCTCTGTTAACTAAATAAATAATTTTTTTTTTAAAGGAGAGTCTTTATTAAGCTGGCCAGCATCTGTCCCCTCACAGCAAGGAGAGCAGCCCTGTTCTACTTTTAAAGTTAGTTTTTAAAGCCCAAACCCACATTATTTACAATGACCTACCCCTCACTCTTCAGTTATCCCACCCCCAATTATCTTTTTCAAGAGCAAGCAAGCATAATTTACAAAAGAAGAACTTGGGCAGAGAGGGCACCAGATAAGGGCAACACCAAACATCAGATGAAGCTCATATGGAGTACCAGGCCACCTTGACCTCAGGACAAGACTAACCTCAGATATCTTTACTGGAATCATGCCCTCAGGCTTTTAGTTACTGTTATTATGGTTCCTTGAGAATGTCAAGATGGCTGAGTGACCTAAGATGGCTTCCCTTAGGTCTGTTCACCAGAGGTTGTTTTACTATGAGTTTACTGAAGCCATCCTGAGAAGACATAATGAATTCCAGGTCAGTATGGGCTATAATAAGACTCTACCTCAAAAACAAACCTTTCAGAATTCTAAATATAAGTGATGGATGTCCAGAATGGACTAAATTTTAGTTTTTCTTTCCCAGTCACCCACTATTTCATCAACAGTGGAAGATTTTGAAAGTGCTGAAAAAAGTGACTGTTTGGCTCTTACAGTTTATAATTGTTTACGGTCTACTGTTTGAGAAATAATTTTTGACTTGTGATTTTTTTTGTTGGAGACCTGGGAAAAAATTCAGGGCAGTGTTATGGGATCCAGTGTCATACAAGTAAGAGTGTCAACTCACAGAATGTGAGGCAAAGTTTTATTGGGCAAAAAAGAAAGAAAAGCAAAAGAAGAAAGACTGGTGTACTAGGACTTCACCCCAGAGGTCAGGATCTCAGGATGCAGCCCTGGATTGTTTGGAGTCAGCTTTTACTAGAAATAACCACATAAAATTACACAAAGTTACTGTTAAACAAGGGGGATGGCTATTACAGGAAGTCAAAAGGTATTCATTACATAGGTTACATAGGTGGAACTGAGGCAAGAAATGTTCTTTGCTATGTAATCATAAAGATATTTAGAAACAAAGAGATACAGGATGGTACATTGCATAGAGGGGTCATCCCTTTCCTTAGATAACAGTAAAGATCTGCATTTTGCAATAAGGCCTGTCTCCTTTATCTGTCAGGAAGATCAACTTGGGTGGCGGCCTCCATTATGTGTGCCTAAAGGTGAGGGCTGCACAGGGGGATGTTTAACCAGGTCTATTGTGTCCTTTTACATTTCATTTTCCATTTCCCCCTGTGATATGACACTAAGTCAGATCTTTGGCTCATGAAGAATAGTGTCTAGGGTGTTTTCATCTAAAGGGGTGTATTTCATCCACAATACCATGAGTTTAACAGAACTTATTTTATTTTTTATATATCTACTTAGAGCATTAATAATGCAGGGTTCTATGGTAAGGCCTAAGAGTAGTAGTATCAGGGGGCCTGCAATAGAAGAGATAAGGGAAGTTAGCCATGGAGACCAACTAAACATAGACTGAAACTACTTATTAGTGGCTTGTCTCTGAAGTTCTCTTTCTTTGAGATTTTCTCTAACTAAAGCCAGTGTATCTATGATTATTCCTGGCTGATTGTCATAAAAGCAACAAGTTTTATCTAAGGCCATACATAGGCTCCCTTGTTTCATAAAAAGTAAGTCTAATTCTCTTCTGTTTTGTTCCTTCCACTTTCATGGCTATTGGAGTGGTTAGAATGACCTGGTGGGGGCCCTTCCAATGTCCCCATATGGTGTCTCTTCATCCAAACTCTGTCACTGGGCTGAAAGGCATGAGGCAAACAGGGTGTGTCTGAAAAGCAGCCTTGACTGCCAGAACAATGGACTCCTGGACTCTTTTCCTTGTCAGAGACAATTGGCCATTTTGTCTCTGGACAGGGTCAGGGGGACACATGGCTTAAACTTGCATGAGGTCTGAGATAAATGGGGCGTCATCCCTTTTTCCAGAGTCCAGCTTGCCATGACTTTAAATAGCATATAACAGTAAGCAGCAGCAAAAGGGAATGACAGAGCAGAGAGCTAAGCATCCTGATATTCCTTGTCTTACTCTGAAGTTGTTTTTACCTAGGAAATTTATTTTATCCATTTGTAATACATAAGGTGATCAGGTCTTGTCTATGTCTAAACTGGTTAGACTTCCAAAGAATATGAATTATATCTGTACTTATGGCTTTGTGACCCACCTAGCATATAGGACATCACCTGTGTCTAATGTAAGCTGAATTTACATTGTCTATATCCCTATATAAAACTTTTATAGCATCCTTAAAAGTTTGTAAACAGTTGAAAAATCTTTAACTTTAGGCACAGTGTTTAGGTTTAGCCTGAATATTAGCTTTCTCTTCCTTCTAAAAGGAAAGTAATTTTAGGCAAAATTTGTTTTTTTTAGATCTCTTACATCCTTTCTACATACGCACATCTCCATCCACATACTTTAACATTCTGATCTGAGTTCGACTCAAAAATCATTTTTAACAAGCACTCTATGTCCAACATTGAAAAATACCTTCTCAGTTCCTTCAATTTACCATGTAACCCTATTAATATTAATAGACTATTAATTAATTAATATTAATAGACTATTAAGAGAAAATACACCAAATTGATGAATCTTATTACCTACTGACAAAGAAGCAAGTAGTCTGGCTTCAAAGAGTTAGCCATTTTACCATTGGACATTTGTAGAGAAAAAGCCTTCCTTAGTATTTAGGTCACCAAAAAATCTCTACCTGACAACCAGACTTGCTTTATAATACCAATATATGTACCTTCAGATTTTATATAACTCATTGATTTGAGACAGCTCATATTAATAAATTCCATGAAATATATTTCTATGAATACAGGCAAAACATGACAACCATTTTGGGGATAATTTTTATCAATACTTCTAACACATTTGGAAATACTTTTATTAGGAGTAATGAAGGCAAATTTTTTGTTTCTGTCTTGAGGCAGGCTGGCCTAGGACTCAGGCCAGTTACCTCTTCCTTTCAAGTAACAGGACATTATAATCTTTTTAAATACCTGGCAAATTACCAGTTACCACCTCAGAGAGAATTTTGTTGTTTTTAATAATCCTCTATGTAAGTTGAAGTTGACCTAGAACATAAACTCAGTCATTATATTCATGAAATCATGTGACAAAGTATGATTCTTTTTACATAAAATTTTAGCTTACCATAGCCTTTAGGTAAATTGGACTTTTAAAGACAAAAACCAAAAAACTTTGAAATAAATCAAATGCCAACAAAAACTTTAGGAGAGACCTGTTTGACTATTTGGATTAATAAAGAAACCAAAAAGTGTCTATAAAAAATGTCTTATTTGTTTAAAGCCCAAACAAAAGAGGAAATATCAGGCACAGTTCAAATTAAAGTTATGTACTTATTTTTATCAAGCAATGTAAAAGTCACATGGTTTAAAATGTGGAGTCAGGCTATCACATTGGAACCTTGAATTGTAGATCCTCCTGTCTCAGCTTTGCAACTAGGAAGGCGAATAGGCCTAGCTCATTTTATTGTTCATGTTTTTTTTTTTTTTTTTTTCTTTTTCTCTGAAGATCTTTAAAGTGCTTTTGAACCAGTTTTAAAGGAGATTTTTCAACAGAATGATTTTGGCCCATATCTTCAAAGATGAGGACAAGACAAACAAATGCAACAGCAAACACAAACATGCTAGCAATAACGGCTCTCCTGACACTGCTATGGGGCTGCCAAACTGAAACAGCCAGAAGCAGACCTCCATTCAAAATCTCCAAACAGAGCCAGAGAGAGTTCAGGCTGGCCCCTCAATCCCTCATCCAGGGGAATTAATGCTGCATCCAGCTTCCCTCTTGGACCCAGAAAAGTGCACAAAACCAGAAAACCAGGAAATCCAGGAAAAAAAAAGACAAGAGTGCAGGTTTCTTACCCAATAAAGGAGTGGGCCAGCAGTCCTAGGCAAAAGTTCACCATCAATGGCTTATTACCAACAACAAAACCAAGAACATGCAGACAGATGGAGATCTGGTTCTTGGGTGAGAATAGAGGTCCTTTTCCAGTTTGGTTGCCACAGAATCATGGAGGGAGGTCTTGAAAGGTGGATCCAGGGTGAGCCTGCAAGATGTTATGGAGTCTGGTGTTGCACAAGTAAGACCATCGACTCACAGAATGTGAGGCAAAGTTTTATTGTGTAAAAAGGAAAGAAAAGAAAGAGAAGAAATACTTGTGCACCAGGACTGCATGTCAGAGATCAGAATCTCAGGATGCAGCCCTGAACTATTTGTAGTGTCGGCATTTATCGGAAATAACCACATGATATTTATAGAAAAAACAGGATATGAGTTAAACCAGAAAATTACATAAAGTTACTGTTAAACAAGGGGGGGGGGGCTATTACAAGAAGTCACAGGTATTTATTACATAGGTCACATAGGTGGAACTGAGGCAAGAAACTTTCTATGCTACGTAATTACAAAGATATTTAGAAACAAAGAGATACAGGAAGGCCATGGTACATTGCATAGAGGGTCATCCCATTCCTTAGATAATAATAAACACCTGCATGTTGCAATAAGGCCTGTGGTAATGATTCCAGGAAATTCTCCTTTATCTGTCAGGAAGATCAACTTGGGTGATGGCCTCCATTATGTGTGCCTAAAGGTAAGGGCTGCACAGGAGGATGTTTAACCAGGTCTATTGTGTCTCTTTACATTCCATTTTCCAGACAGGGCTAGAGAGCTGGCTCAGCAGTTAAGGCATATGCCTGAAAATCCTAGCAACCCAGGTTCAATTTCCCAGTACCCATGTAAAGCCAGGTACACAAAGTGGCACATGCTTTTGGAGTTCATTTGCAGTAGCTAGAGACCCTGGTATGCCCATCCTGTCTCTGTCTCTGTCTGTGTCTGTCTTTTCTCTCTGTCTCTCTGTTAAAAATAAATAAATAAATAAATAAATAAATAAATAAATAAATAAATAAGATACAGGGCAGTGTAAGCTCATAAATTTCTGCCTGCTATCTTCTGACATTTACAAACTTAAGTAAGGAGCTGGGGAGATGGTTTAGTGCTTAAAGGTTGCTGGCCCAAGCTCAATTTCCTAGCCACCCATGTAAAGTTGTATGGGCATTTATTTGTAGCAGCAAGAGATCCCTGCATGCCTACACACGCACACACTTAGGAAACAAAATTGTTTAGCTCTTTGTAACATTTTGTGATTGGCTTAAAAAACAAGACTTTATGTGTTGTTAAAAAAATGCGCTTTTAAAAGCCGGGCATGGTGGTGCACACCTTTAATCCCAGCATTCAGGAGGCAGAGGTAGGAGAATCACCATGAGTTTGAGGCCACCCTGAGAATACAGTGAATTCCAGGTCAGCCTGGGCTAGAGTGAGACCGTACCTTGAAAATCAATCAATCAATCAATCAATCAATCAATCAAACAAACAAACCAAAAAAAAAAAATGTGTTTTTTCTGGGCATGGTGGTGCATGCCTTTAAAAATCCCAGCACTTGGGAGGCAGAGGTAGGAGGATCACTGTGAGTTCAAGGCCACCTTGAGACTACATAGTGAACTCCAAGTCAGCCTGGGTGAGAGTGAGACCCTACCTAGAGACACAAACAAACAAACCAAAAAAAAAAGTGCTTTCAGGCTGGGTGTGGTGTACACACCTTTAATCCCAACATTTGGGAGGCAGAGATAAAAGGATTGCCATGAGTTGGAGGCTGCCCTGAGACTACAGAGTGAATTCCAGGCCAGCCTGGGCTAGAGTGTGACTCTTATGTCAAAAAACAAACAACAACAACAACAACAAAAAGGGCATTCATGTTGGGGAGATGGCTTGGTGGATAAAGTGCTTGCCGTTCAAGCCTGAATCCTGGAGTTTGATTTCTAGGCTCCACATAAAAAGCTGGAAGTGGTGGCAGGCTTTTGTAATCCTAGCACACTGATGGTGAGATGGGAAGTAAAAACAGCAGAATTTAGCCGGGCGTGGTGGCACACGCCTTTAATCCCAGCACCCGGGAGGCAGAGGTAGGAGGATCCCGGTGAGTTCGAGGCCACCCTGAGACTCCATAGTGAATTCCAGGTCAGCCTGGGCTAGAGTGAAACCCTACCTTGAAAAACCAAAAAAAAAAAAAAAAAAAAAAAAAAAAACAGCAGAATTTTCTGGAGTTTGGAGGCTTGCAGTAAGTGCAGTATTCAACAATACCAGCAGTGCGATTGAGAGTGAGGCCCTGTTTCAAAGGAGGTGGAAAGCCAAGGCCTCCATATGTATGCTGTGGCATGTATGTGTCTGCACACACCCATACATACACATACACACATACCAATGATAAGATAAAATAAATGTTGAAGCAAATGTGTTTTCTGGGCTAGGAAGATGGCCCAGTGGTTAAAAGGGCTTGCTTAGCCAGGTGTGGTGATGCACACCTTTAATTCCAGCCCTTGGGAGCCAGAGGTAGGAGGATTGCTGTGAGTTTGAGGCCACCCTGAGACTGTGTAGTGAATTCCAGGTTAGCCTGGGCTAGATTGAGACCCTACTTCGAAAAACACAACAAAACAAAAATTGCTTGCTTACAAAGCCAGCTGGTCTGGGTTCAATTCCTCAGCCACCTGTGTAAAGTGGACACAAAAAGTCGCCCATGTGTCTGGCATTCATTTGCAGTGGCAAGAGGCCCTGGCATGCCCATACATACATACCCATGTACATGTGCAAATAAATAAATAAACTAGGTTGATGAGATGGCTCAGTGATTAAGGCATTTGCCTGGAAAGCCTAATGCCCCAGTTCAATTCCCCAGTACCCACTTAAAGCCAGGAGCGCAGAGTGGTTCATGAATCTTGAGTTTGTTTGCAATTGAAGGAGCCCCTGGAATGCCCATTCTTATTCTCTCTGCTTGCAAATAAATAGATAAAAACATTAAGTAAATTGAAATAAAGGAAAACTATTTATTTTTTGATTTCTCTGGAGAGGGTCTTACTCTAGCCTAGGCTGACCTGGAACTCACTGTAGCCCCAGACCCCAAACTCATGGCTACCCTCCTACCTCAGCCTCAGCAGTGCTGGGATTAATGGCATGTGCACTGGGTGTGGTGGCACATGCCTTTAATCCTAGCACTTGGGAGGCAGAGGTAGAGGATCATTGTGAGTTCAAGACCACCCTGAGACTACATAGCTAATTCCAGGTCAGCCTGGACTACAGCAAGACCCTACCATAAGAAACAAACAAACAAACAAACAACAAAAAAGGAATGTGCCACCACACCTGACTCAAGTTTTAAAAATTATTAATTTTTTATTGGCAACTTCCATAATTGTAAACAATATCCCATGGTGATTGCCTCCCCCCCCCCCCGCACTTTCCCCTTTGAAACTCCATTCTCCATCATATTCCCTCCTCCCCCCCTTTTTTGTTTTTCGAGGTAGGGTCTCACTTTGGCTCAGGCTGACCTGGAATTCACTATATAGTCTCAGGGTGGCCTTGAACTCTCAGCGATCCTCCTACCTCTGCCTCCCGAGTGCTGGGATTAAAGGCGTATGCCACCACACCCGGCTGCCCCTCCCCTTTTCAATCAGTCTCTGTTTTATTTTGATGTCATGATCTTTTCCTCATATTATGATGGTCTTGTATAGGTAGTGTCAGGCACTGTGAGGTCATGGATACCCAGGCTATTTTGTGTCTGGAAGAGCACGATGTAAGAGTCCTACCCTTCCTTTGGCTCTTACATTCTTTCCACCCCCTCTTCCACAATGGACCCTGAGCACTGGAAAATGTGACAGAGATATTTCAGTGCTGAGCCCTCCTCTGTCAATTTTTCTCAGCACTATGGTGCCTTCTGAGTCATCCTAAGGTCACTGCCATCTGAAAAGAGAAGCTTCTCTAACCAAAAGTGAGATTAGCATTAATATATGGGTATGAACATTAAGAGAAGTGCTTATTGAGCAGTTTGGTGAGCATACATTTAGCCAGACACCAGCAGACGTTACACCCCTAGGGCTCATAACTACCGCTATTGTAGGTTTTCCATATTAGGGATGTATTCTCTCCCATGGAGTGGGCCCCTAGTCCAATTAGAGAGTGGTTGTTTTCCCCCATAACAGACATGCTACTCTTGCACCTGTTGGCTCATTTGGCCAGCTGGCCAAATTTTAAGACTTGCAGTGTCCACTGTTGAATATCTCCACTGGTGATTTCTCTCTCTCCCCCATTGAACTGCAGGTAGAGTAGCTTTGTCCAGCTTTCTACATTTTGTCAGCTGGTCTACATGGAGGAAGTTTTCAGCTCAACTCCAGCAGGATTTCCCTGTGACCTTGCAGTCCAAGTATGTGGAGTCTTCCACAATAAGGTCTTACCATATATTCCTTGTGGGAAACCAAGAGCCTCAGCAATGGCCTGTAATGTTTTGGGTGTATCAGTGACCTCACTGTCCAACAACTCACTGGAAGATATTCCATCCCTGGCACTGAAGATTTTCTGGTAACAATCTATGGCTTCTGAGTGTTCCATTGTCTAAAAGAGTAGATTTCCATATGATTTATTTATATCCTCTTAGATTTTGATTAGCCCTCCCTCCACCTTTCTTTTACTCAATCTGTTTCCCTGGCCTCACTTAGGTATTTTCACTCCCATTAATCTGTTCTTCTACTTAGATACAATACCATCCTATTAAGTCCTCTCCCTTTCTATTCCCTTTCTAGCTTACTAGTCTCTGCTAGTGAGTTTTATTCCTACTTACATAGAAGGCCATTATGTTGAATTATGTTCCTTTTATTCCCAGTCTCTGTAGGACTTTTATCATGCCTAGATATTGGATATTATCAAATGCTTTGTCTGCATCTAATGAGATAATCATGTGATTTTTGTCCTTCAGTCTATTTATATAATGTATTACATTTTTTGATTTGTGTATATTCAACAATCTGTGCAACTCTAGGATAAAGCTTGCTTGGACAGGGTGAATAATCTTTCTGATATATTCTTGTATTCTGTTTGCCAACATTTTCTTGAGAAGTTTTTTTGTTTTTTTTCTTTTTGGATTTTCGAGGTAGGGCCTCACTCTAGCCCAGGCTGACCTGGAATTCACTATGGAGCCTCAGGGTGGCCTTGAACTCACAGTGTTCCTCCTACCTCTGCCTCCTGAGTGCTGAGATTAAAGGCATGCACCACCATGCCTGGCTTATTTTGTTGAGAATTTTTGCATCTATGTTCATGAGGGAGATTTGCCTGTAATTTTTTTTTTTTCTATTTTTGTCTGGTTTTGGTATCAGGGTGATGCTGGCTTCGTAGAAGGATTCGTATAAGGAAGTAGGATTCCTTCCTTTTCTATTTTATGGAAAAGTTTGAAAAGCACTGGTGTTAGTTCTTTCATGAAGATCTGGCAAAATTCACCAGTGAATCCATTTGGGCCTGGACTTTTTTTTTGTAGGGAGATTTTTTTTTTTATATAACTGTTTAGATCTCCATACTTAAGCCGGGCGTGGTGGCGCACGCCTTTAATCCCAGCACTCGGGAGGCAGAAGTAGGAGGATTGCCGTGTGTTCGAGGCCACCCTGAGACTCCATAGTGAATTCGAGGTCAGCCTGGGCTAGAGTGAGACCCTACCTTGAAAAACCGGAAAACCAAAAAAAAAAAAAAAAAAAAAAAAAAAAAAGATCTCCATACTTGTTATAGGTCTATTTAAGTGGTTAATCTCATCTTGATTTAATTTTGATAGGTCATATAAATCAAGGAAATCATTTCTTTCAGATTTTCAAACTTAGTGGAGTATATGTTCTAGTGGTATGACTGTATGATTTTTTTAAAATATTTTTTCTCTTATAAAAGATATAGTTTTAGAGCTGGAGAGATGGCTTAGTGGTTAAGGTGTTTGCCTGTGAAGCCCAAGAACCCAGGTTCAATTCCCCAGGACCCACATAAGCCAGATGCACAAGGGGCACATGCATCTGGAATTTGTTTGCAGTGGCTACAGGCCCTGGTGTGCTTATTCTCTCTCTCTCTCTCTTTGCTTGCAAATAAAATGAATTAAAAATACTAAAAAGTATATTCTTATTTTTATTTTTTTCCTCAATTTTTATTAACATTTTACATGATTATGAAAAATATCCCATGGTAATACCCTCCCTCCCCCAACTTTCCCCTTTGAAATTACATTCTCCATCATATCCCCTCCCCATCTCAATCAGTCTCTCTTTTATTTTGATGTCATGATCTTTTCCTCCTCTTATGATGGTCTTGTGTAGGTAGTGTCAGGCAGTATGAGGTCATGGATATCCAGGCCAAAAAGTATATTTTTAAAAAGATATAGTTTTAAACATTTTATTTACCTATTTTATTTATTTATTCGAGACAGAGAGAGCTAGAGAGAGAGGTAGAGAGAGTGAGAATGGGCATGCCAGGGCCTCCAGCCACTCAAACAAACTCCAGATGCATGTGAAACCACATACATCTGGCTTATATGGGACCTGGAGAATTGAACCTGGGTCCATCTAATGATTCCCTCTTAGGACTGCCTTCATTGTGTCCCACAAGGCAAGCCTTAACAAACAGAGGAAAATTGAAGTAATTCCTTACACTTTATCTGTTCACAATGGGATTAATCTATAAATCAACAGCAAGAAAAGCTACAGAGCATACACAAAATCATGAAAACTAAACAACAGACTACTAAATGATGAATGAGTCAATGAAGAAATCAAGACAGAAATCAAAAAAATTCATAGAATCAAATGAAAATGAGAACACAACATACCAAAACCTTTGGGACACAATGAAGGCAGTCCCAAGAAAAATTTATAGCTTTAAGTGCCTACATTAAGAAATTAGAAAGGTCACAAGTAAACAACTTAATGCTCCACCTTAAGGCCTTGGAAAAAGAAGTATAAGGCAAACCAAAAATCATTAGATTGAAAGATACAATAAAGATTAGGGCAGGAATTAATGAAATAGAACCCCCCCCAAAAAATTCAAAGAATCAATGAAAAAAAAGAGCTGGTTCTTTGAAAGGATAAACAAAATTGATAAACCCTTAGCAAATCTGCTCAAAAGAAAGAAGAGACACAAATTAATAAAATTAGATATGAAAAAGGTACCATCACTGCCGGGCTCCGCCGGCGGGGGCAGGTAGTGCCGAGGGAAGGACCAGGCCTGCTGGTTCCTCCCAAGGGGTTGAGGAGGAGATGAGCGTCCGATGACTCAGATCTCTCCTGGCCACCGGAGAAAAACCACACTGAGTCGGGAGTCTTGTGGAAGCAGGAACTCGATTTATTGCTATGAGCAGTTGCCTATATAATGTTGGGGACGTAGGCGGGGATTTTAGGACGGTGGGGAAAGGTAAGGGCCAATAGTAAACTGTGACTATTGAAATGATAATTCTAACTCCCATGTGGAAGCAGCAGGCAAGAAGCCATTAGGCGTCTTGCTGAGTCACATCTGGACAGAGGCAGATCACCAAACTTTAGCTAGGCTCAGGAAGTTCCACTAGGCCTCACATCTGGGCCTTTCAGAGGCCAACACATCACAACAGATACCAGAGAAATTCAAAAAATGATAGGGTGGGCTGGAGGGATGGCTTAGCAGTTAAGGTGTTTGCCTGCAAAGCCAAAGGACCCAGGTTCAATTCCACAGGACCCATGTTAGCCCAATGCACAAGGTGACACAAGCATTTGGAATTCATTTGCAGTAGATGGAGGCCCTGGCCTGCACATTTTTTTTCTCTCTCTCTCCCTCTTTCTCTCTGTCAAATAAATAAAAGTAGTTAAGGAAAGGGCTGGAGAGATGGCTTAGAAGTTAACATGTATTCCTGTGAAGCCTAAGGACCCAGCAGCACATGGAACATTCTCTAACGGTCTATTTTAGAGAATGTTCCATGTGCTGCTGATATCTGTTAGGTCCATTTGTTCTATGACTTCATTTAATCTAGATGCTTCTTTCTTTACTTTTTGCTGGGATGACCTGTCAATTGATGAGAGTGGGATGTTAAAGCCATCCACTATAACTGTGTTTGGTGTTATCTGTGACTATAATTCTAATAGTGTTTGATGAAATTAGGAGCCTGCATGTTAGATGCATGTATGTTTAGGATTGTAATGTCTTCCTGTTGGAGTGTTCCTTTAATTAACATAAAATGACCTTCATCTTTCCTCAATAATGTTGATTTGAAGTCTGTCCTGTCAGATATTAGGATATCAAAACCTGCTTGCTTCCTAGGTCCATTTGCTTGAAATATCATTTTACATCCTTTCACCCTAATATAGTGCCTGTCTTTTATGTAGAGATTAGTTTCTTGGAGACAACAAACAGAAGGATTCCACCTTTTAATCCAATCTGCATCATTCCTTCCTTTTGTAAGAAGGATCTATAAAAGTGACTGGGGTAGAGTTTTCCTAGCATTCATGAGGGCCCCCCCAATAATGACGGAAGAAAAAGACAATGGCCCTATGAATCTGGAAACATCAAAGGCAACAATAGTCCACCCAAAATACAGCTTATTTGAGAATGGTAAAGCAACAAGAATATGTAACCCATAACCTGTCCTGACCAGGAAAGAGTTTAGCATTTCCAGTGCAAGGCTATGTACCTGCCTTTGCATAAGTAGGTCCCTGTTACCTTTTGGGATGGCTTCCAATCTCACCAATGCTGAGTTCCCACCTCGATGCCTCTCTGTTGCACTGTGGATCTGGTGTTCTGATCTGCTGTGCTGGATGCTGTACAGCCATTGGTGAATGAGCTCTCTGGAGGTTCACAGCCCTGATGCTTGGGGGATGTGAAGCTGTGCAAGATGCCTGGAGTTGGACTGGAACTGCTCAGCTGGTCTCATTTGTGTTCTCCAGCAGCTGCTCAACTGGTCCCTGCTGTCTTTCCCTTCAGGTTTCTTGACTTTGTGAGGAGGCTGATGTGGGTGGAAAATCCCTTCACCTGGCTTTAGCTCCTGCAGCTCTGTGCTGGGTGGTTTGGCTGGCATGGACCTTGGCAACTGGAGCCTCACCAGGACTCTGGCTGGTTTCCTCCTTTCTGGAAGATATTAGTCTCTCCTACTTCTCTGTTGTGTTTGATAATAACATACACCTTCATTTTTCTTTGGTAGAAGAGTGTATTTTGTTGTTTTTCTGCTTTTTTTCCCTTCCTAGACTGCATCATTCCTTTGGTATGTCTATACCATGCTGCCATTTTACCCAGAAGCACCACTTTGTGCACCTGGCTTTATGTGGGTAGTAGGGAATAGAATCCCACTGTCAGGCTTTGCAAGCAAGCTCCTTTAGAACCCCTAAGCCACCTCTCCAGCCCCAAACACATAACATTTTCTTTTCCTTCATGGAATGTAGGATGGAATTCTAGCCTAGGCTGACCTGTAACTCATTCTGTAGTTCCAGGCTAGCCTTGAAATCACAGTAATCCACCTGCCTTCCAAGTTCTGGGATTAAAGGTGTATGACAACATGCCCAGTGAAAGATTTTATTATAGAGCTTAAGAGAAGGAAAGAAAGCAGAATTCCTGTATAGCAGGAAGGATCCTCAGAAATGGGGTACCATTAAAGGAAAAAGTAAAGCAGAAAGCTACTCAGTTGGAAGGGGTCCTGAGCAGGTAACCATCAGGTTGGGATTTCTTTCTTTATTAGTTTACTTTTATTTATTTATGAGAGAGAGAGAGAGAGAGAGAGAGAATGAGTGAGCAAGAGCGAGAATTGGCATGCCAGAGCCACTGCAAACAAATCTCCAGATACATGTTCCACCTTATACATCTGGCTTACATAGATCCTGGGGAATTGAACCTGGGTCCTTTGGTTTTGCGGGCAAGTCCTGTAATTACTAAGCCATCTCTCTTACCCCCCCCTTTTAAATTGGAAATTCTTATAGGAATTGGGCCTTACTTGATGGGAGTGGGGGCGTGGTGAACTTGTCAGCCCTGTCCCAATGCCAGGTGACCAGGCATCTTGTAGTCTTGGTCACATCCAGTTTCTAGGGTAGGGAAATCCCCTTTAGGGAAAAAGATAAGAAAAAACTGGATTCCCCTTACAGGCTCAAGAATATTTTAGCCAAGAGAAAAAAAATGTTTACTTTCAGGGCCCTGCTAACCCTAAACTGCCTAGCCAGTTTCCATCTCCTTTTCTTTATCACAGTGTTTAAGAAATCACTTAGCAAGATAGTGTCCTTTAAACTAGAATTATTAATGTTGGCTTGTGTACACATGGAAGAAGATGTGAGTAACTCCTCTGCCTAATTTCCTTCAGAAAGAGTCTCTCACTGAGTCTGGCGTTCCAGGGAGCCCCAGTAATTCTTGTCTCCAAGCCCCTCAGCACTGAAGTTACAGTCTTGGCTTTTACATGGGTGCTGGGCGTTATACTCAGGTCCTCGTGCTTGTACAGCATGCACTTTTACCCACTAAACCACTTCCGCAGGTCCTACACCTCTCCTATTCTGATGTAAAAGGTATGAATGAGTTCACCCCTTGCCAATCTCTTCCCCACTACTGTTAAGTGAGACTGTCTCAGAAAACCAAACTAAAACAAACACCCCCCAACAAACCCCCTCCAACAAAATAACCCATAAAACAAAGCAGAAGTTGCCACTCAAACAGTGATTCCCATGGAAACCAAAAGACTAAGGGGAAAAAAACAAAATAAAAGAAGAAGAGGCAGCCACTGCCAGCCTCTTAAACTTACACTATAAATTACATATATATTTGAAATTCTTTTCACTTTTGGTCATGAAGGGAAGAGCTTTGTGTATAACTATTTGAAAGGAATAACTTGACACATTTTCTCACATCCAAATTTCTTAAGAATCTTCTGTTCTTTGAAAAGTGAGTAAGTAAAAGACAGTGAGACATCCCCACCTGGTGGTAGAAAATACCAGATTACCACGGAGAAGGGACGTAATGATGAGCCTGCAATGCAGGCTGTTAAGTAGTTGCAAAAGAAAGAGACTGCAGAGATGTAACATTTAGGAGCCATTCCTAGGAAAGTGGAGCTGTGGAACATTTAAAAGCCCGTGTTTCTTCTAATTGTAAATTGTTCTAGGATTTGAACTTCATCATTTTGTTAAAACAATATGTGTGTATGTTTTCAATCTTTTACAAATTATTTATTTATCTACTTATTGGAGAAAGGGAGAGAGGGAGACAGAGAGAATGGGCACTCCAGGACCTCCAGTCACTGCAAAAGAACTTCAGATGCATCTGCTACCTTGTGCATTTGGCTTACGTGGCTTACTGGGGAATCAAACCTGGGTCCTTAGACTTCAAAGGCAAGTGCCTTAACTGCTAATACATCTCTCTAGCCCCATATATATATGTATGTATGTATGTATGTATATATGTATATATATATATATATATATATATATATATATATATATATATATATATTGAGGTAGGGTCTCACTTTAGCCCAGGATGACCTGGAATTCACTATGTAGTCCCAGGCTGGCCTTGCACTCACATCAATCTTCCTACTTCTGCCTCTTGAATGCTGGGATTAAAGGTGTACACCACCATTTTTGTCCCCCCCCCCTTTTTTTATTTAAGGGGTTGGGAATTTAGCTCAATGAATGAGCACTTATGTAGTAAGTGCAAGGTCTGGGCTTTGGTCCTTAGCACTGAAAAATCACAAAATAAATAAGATTTCCCCATGAACAGAAAGATTTATTCATGTGAAGATATGCTTCGATAGTATAAGTATACTAATAGCTTTTAAAGGGGGAAAACTTGACTTTCCTTCCTCTCTCTCTCTTTGTTTTTTTGAGGTAGAGTCTCACTCTAGCCCAGGCTGACCTGGAATTCACTATGTAGCCTCAGGCTGGCCTCGAACCCATGGGAATCCTCTTGTCCATGCCTCCTAAATGCTGGGATTAAAGGTATATGCCATCATGCTCAGCCTCTTTTTTAATTTATTGATTTTTTTATAACAAGGTTGCACACATAGACCCCTTCTTCCCCTCCCCAATTCCACTGCAGATCTTCAGTGGGGTTATTGGTATTCATTGTGGGCACCAAGAGGCTTCAGTTTCTGTAGGGAGGGGAACATGGTGTCTCAGGCTTTCCCACCCACCCTCAGGCTCTTACAATCTTTCCACTCCTCTTCTGCAATACTCTCTGAGCCTTGGTAGGCAAGATTAACATCTGATTTAGTGTTGCTTCTCTGTAGATTCTGGACCTCTTTTTTATGAGGTTTGAGTGACCACAGTGTCTGTCACCATTTCCCTGGAATTGGTTTTCAGGCTAGCTGTGAGAGCAGTATTTGTATCACCACTTCCCCTATAATGTCTTCTGGGCCCAGGCAGGTGAGGTGGAGGTAATCCATCTCCCGGCAGATAGTCGTCAGCTCTCTGTTCTTGATATATTGATGTATCCTTGTTTTCCCCCATATTGTCCTCCATTTGTAAAATAGAACAGATTCTCCAACCAAAAGTGAGAACAGTTTGAATAAATGGGATAAGCTTAGTTATTAGAAACATATATTGACATATATATTCATTCTTCTTAGAGAGCAGTGGAGGTTCTCTGTGGAGCCTATTGGTTTCCTGTTCTGGGGAATCTGGCTTGGTTTTCAGAGCCAGGTATGTGTTCAACTCCACTGAGCCAATCTCATGTCTAATCCATGAACAGCTGGTTACCTACATTGGGGGTGTGTGCCACTGTTGTACAGTGTATACTTTTCCCTTTTTCCTGGTTGATTTTGTAACTGGCAGAATCTTCAGCTTAGTCCATCAGTTAGCAACTGTTACTCTCAAGCTGCTCTCATAGCACTTTCCAGCACTATGAGGGCTAGCTAGAGAGGAAACTGGATTCCCTCTCAGTTCCAGTATGATCACTTGATGTCCCATGGTTGAAGGCTGTGATATCTTCAGCAATAGGGAATTACCTTTTAGCGCTTGCAATTAACCAAGTGTTTTGACAATAGTATTATTTGGGGGACCTCATGTCTCCCTGACCAACAGGTCACTGGGGGGGGGGCACAATTCTTGCCCTTGTAAGTACTAGCTAGCACCATTTAGGGTAATGTTTTCTCCACCTTTAAAAAATATTTTCATTCATTTATTTATGAGAGAGAGGGGGGGGGATGGGTATGCCAGGGCCTAAAGCCATTGCAAACAAACTCCAGATGCATGCGCCACCTTGTGCATCTGGCTTATGTGGGTCCTGGGGAATTGAACCTAGGTCCTTTGCCTTTGCCGGCAAGTATCTTAGCTGCTAAGCCATCTCCCCAGCCCTTTCTTCACCTTTTATGGAGCTCTTCTGTTCAGGTCTCTCCTCCCACTTATTTAGGGCAATGACTTGTAGAGTGGTATCCTGAAGAAGGTTTCTATGAAACTGATTCATGTTGCCTTTAGTTTTGTGTATCTCCCCAACCCTCCCTTCCTCTACTGCTTGGGCCTTTCCCTCCCTTATTTCCTTCCTTCCTTCCTCTCTTCCTCCTTCCCTTCCTCCCTCCCTCACTTGCTTCTTTCTTTCTTTCTGCTGATCATTGACATGTCATCCAGTACCTCTTCCTTCCTTCCCTCACCATTTCCCCTTTCTCCTATTTTTGTTCTAATGCCAATTCCATATTGTAGATATTTATTAAGGTTACATTCAACTGATGCTGGACCAGGTTAGGAACTGCATATGAGAGAGGTCATGTAGCATTTCTGAGCCTGTGAGACCTTACTCAAAATGATTTTTTCCAAGTCCCTTCATTTTCCTAAAAATTTGATTGTTACATCTTTCCTTACTGCTGAGTAGAATTCCATTGTGTATATGTACCACATATTCATTAACCATTCATTTATTGATAGGTATCTGGGCTGTTTCCAGTTCCTAGTTTTTGTGAATAGAGGAGCAATAAAACACCTTTGTGTGTCTGGCTAACATGGGATCTTGAGAGTCAAACATGAGTCCTTAGGCTTTGCAGGCAAGTGCCTTAAACCACGAATCCATCACTCCAGCCCCTCATAATAGTTTTAATTAGCATTTCTTTGATGAGTAGAGATGTCAAACATCTCTTTAGGTGTTTGAGGACCATTCTTCTTTGAGAATACTCTGTTCAATTCTCTGCCCCATTTTTTGATTGGGGTGCTTGATTTTTTGGTGTTTAGGTTTTTGAATTCATTGTAGATTCTAGATATTATTAACCCTTTGTTTTTCCCCATTTAGTATGATATAGGCTTTAGGCCTGATAAATATATCTTTATCATGCTGATATATGGTCCCTCTATCACTATTGTTGTAGTCAGGTTCACATTGCTGGGATAAAACACCTGCCTAAGAGCAGCTTGAGGGGAAAAAAGGGTTTATTTTGCTTACAGACTCAAGGGAAAGCTCCATGATGGCAGGGGGAAACTATGGCATGAGCAGAGGGTGAACATCACCTCCTGGCCAACATCAGATGGACAATAGCAACAGGAGAGTGTGCCAAACACTGGCAAGAGGAAGCTGGCTATATCACCCATAACCCTGCCCCCAACAATACACTGCCTCTAGGAGATGTTAATTCTCAAATCTCAACCAGCTGGGAACTAGCATTCAGAAACCTAAGTTTATGGGGACACTAGAATCAAATCACCACATTCTGCCCCTGGCCCCCATAAACTGATAGCCATCCATAATGTAAAATGTAACATATTCGGTCCATCTTTAAAAGTACCCATAGTTGTTATCAATCCTAATGACGTTCAAACATCCCATGGTCCGAGATCTTTTAACTGAGCTGTAATACCTAGAAATCTCCCCAAAACCCATAATGGCACAGAATAAACACATACCCTGCAAAAGATGGCATTGGGCATAGCAAAGAAATATTCAACCAATACAAATTTTTTGTTGTTGTTGTGTTTTTGAAGTAGGGTCTCACTTTAGCTCAGGCTGACCTGGAATTCACTATGTAGTCTCAGGGTGGCCTTAACTCACAGTGATCCTCCTACTTCTGCCTCCTGAGTTCTGGGATTAAGGGTGTGTGCCACCACACCTGGCTCAATACAAGATTTAAACAGGGCTGTAGCAGTCAGCTTCAGGTTCGATGAGATGAACTTCCAGACCAGGCACAGTTATGGAGGAAGGGATTTATTGAAGTTTGCAGATCCAGGGGAAGTTCCAGAGAAGCAGAAGAAACTGGCCTGCTTTCACAGGCCCAAGCAGAGAGAGAGCAGTACAAGCCTAAAAAGCCACAGCACACTTCAGGAACTCCTGCTAGGCACACTTTGCATATCTTTAGATTGAAATCTGAAACCCACCACCACACCTTAAGATCCACACAATGACACTGCCTCCAGCCAGGTGGCTAAAGATGCAAACTACAAACAAATAAACAACTGTAATATATTGGGGGCCATCTATTCTATTCAAACCACCACATTCCGCCCCTGGCCCCCAATAGATTTATAACCATCACACATTGTAAATTGTACTCAGTTCAATTTCAAAGGTCCCCACAGTCTTGACCAATTTAAGATATTAAGACCTGTAAAATCAAACAAGTTAAACATTTCTAACATATAAAGGTACAGAGTAAACATTTTTGACTGGTATAAGGCATAGCAAGGAGAGACTAAAACAATGCAAACTCAACCACCATCAAACAAACATCAAACTTCTGCAGTTCAAGTCCAATACAACCAAAGACTAACAGTCTCCAGATTTTCCAATTCCGCCCCTCCTGCTGGGCAGAGTAGCCAGGGAACACTTCCATGCCAGGCCAACAATGTGCTCTATGGTAGCCCTTGCACAGTCCTGGTATATACAAAACATCTCAAGGTCTTCATGCAAACCATGGTCTATCTTCCAAAGGCTCTTTCAGCCTATCAGGGCATCATGCTCTGCCTCATGCTGCGTCTCAGCAACAGCTCCTGGAACCGGGTGCAATTCATGACCACTCCTCACATTTTCCAAAGGCTCTTTCATCAGGGTATTAGGCCTACCTCATGCCACATCTCAGCGGCAGCTCCTGGAAGCATGTGCAATTCACGGCCACTACTTGCATTTTTCATGCTTCTGAAACCAATACCAGGTGTGCAGGACACAGCCATATTCTTAATTCAGGGATGAAACAAATCATAGCCTTGAAAAGCAGGTTCCTTCTCCAGTCAACATTTTCCAAAAGAGTTTGCATTTCTATGAGAGTCCTTCCTCAGGCATCCTTTCCATTGTTTTAATGTAAAGCAGTTGGACCATCTTCCTTAAGATTGCTAATGTAGCCGGGCACGCCTTTAATCCCAGCACTCCGGAGGCAGAGGTAGGAGGATTGCCGTGAGCTCAAGGCCACCCTGAGACTCCATAGTGAATTCCAGGTCAGCCTGGGCTACAGTGAGACCCTACCTCGGGGGGGGGGGGGGGGGGGGGGGGGGGGGAGAGATTGCTAATGTGTTTGACAATAGCAGATTCAGTAACCTAAACCAGTCTCAGTGCCTATAATTTTAACTTGCTTGAGGTTTTCCAGCTTAAAATCTTAACTCTCTCAGTCTAATATCTCTAGCCAAGCACATCAGTCCATTACAAATTTCCTGGTACCAAATTCTGTAGCAGTCAGCTTCAGGTTCGATGAGATGAACTTCCAGACCAGGCACAGTTATGGAGGAAGGGATTTATTGAAGCTTACAGATCCAGGGGAAGTTCCAGAGAAACAGAAGAAACTGGCCTGCTTTCACAGGCCCAAGCAGAGAGAGAGCAGTACAAGCCTAAAAAGCCACAGCACACTTCAGGAACTCCTGCTAGGCACACTTTGCATATCTTTAGATTGAAATCTGAAACCCACCACCACACCTTAAGATCCACACAATGACACTGCCTCCAGCCAGGTGGCTTAAGATGCAAACTACAAACAAATAAACAACTGTAATATATTGGGGGCCATCTATTCTATTCAAACCACCACAAGGGCAAACATCAAACTCTGTAGCTCCAAGTCCAACAACTCTAGCCAGTGATAAGTCTCCAAGCCCAATAATTCTAGCTAGCAACAAGTCTCTGGAGTTTCACTTCTCCTTAGCAGCCATGTCGTTGTCCTGGCATCTCCACTGGGTCTCCACTGCAACCCAGGATCCATCCTCATGGCTCAATTGGGTCTCTATACAGGCAATCCAGCAAACCTGCTTCACACTGCCCATGGCTGTTTCCAAAACACAAGATCATGTTGCAAATTCAATGACCGTTTCCTGTAGTTCTTATATTCCATAATACTGGGTGGGGTGCCTGAAGAGCACAAACCAAAGTAACACCATGAGACTTTAAAGATATTAATAGGCCTAAGTTTCCGTTTCCCTGCAGGCCCCAAATTACTGACACAGCACTTTGTAGCTACTGGGAAAAACAAACACAAACTGCTCAGTAACCAAAATAATCCCTGTAAAGGGCCAATTAAAAAGGACCAAGTAAATGTTATACATTCCTGTGGCTCTTGTGACCATAGATAAGTTTACTTAATGTTCCTCAGCTACTATGTAACCAATCAGCTTGTAACATATAGACTCTTGCTAAATGTCAACCAATCATGTAACTGCTACATTGGAAATTCCCCTTTTCTTTGTTTGAACCTAATAAAAGCTCCTCCTGGACGCCATTCAGGGCTCTTGGACTGACCCACTGTGTTGGTAAAGTCTGGAGCCTGAGCTTAAGCCCAAAATAAAGCTCTTTGCTATTGCATACGTGTACAACTCTCTTTGTGGTCTTTGGGGACTCTGTGATCTGGGCATAACATTTGAGGGCTCACTGGGACCCCAAAACCCCCCTGAGGCCCCTGACACATTGAGCTGAACTACAGGCTGGTAAGTGTCTATGTTTTGTCTTTCTCTCAGTCAGTATAGAAGCTCGCTCACTCTGTAATTATGATTTTACTGCCATGGTCTGGCAGACACGCTGGTGACCACCCTGCCTGGGTTGTGGGTCCTAGGTGCCCCAGGCCCACCTGGAGGGGATTCGATCCCCTTAATGGATTTGCAGAGATGAAGCGGGTCGCTCCCGCTGCATGGCGATAGGCTGTCGTCTCACTTTCAGTTTTGCATCCAGTGGCCAGGAGGATTTGTTCTTTTTCTCTGTGTGTGTGTTCATTGTGCTTGTTAGTTGTGTCATGTTTGTGATTGTGACTAAAGAGATGAGACGATGCAGGTCACACCCCTTTCTCTTCTAGAGAACCATTTCAAGGAAATCAATGACCTGAGCATAGAAATTAAAAGGGAAAGTTAAATATCTTTTGCAGGAGCAAATGGCTGACCTTCAACATTGGGCAGCCAATTGAAGGCACTTTCGACCTATCATTTGCCAGATATTTGTTCTAGGTCAACTTCAACTTACATAGAGGATTATTAAAAACAACAGAATTCCCTTTGAAGAGGTAACTTATAATTTGTCAGATATTAAAAAAAAAAATTGTAATGTCCTGTTACTTAAAAGGAGAAGACAACTGACCTGACTTCTAGGCCAGCCTGCCTTAAGATAGCAACAAAATTTGCCTTAGTTACTCCTAATAAAATCATTTCCAAGTGTCTTATTGGTATTAATGACATAAAAGTCTTTAGACTACTTGCTTGTTAGTGAGTACTAGGACTAATCAACTTGGTGTAATTTTTCTTAATAGCCTTATAAGAAAGATGGTTAATCATGGTGTGAGATGAATTGATTGAGGGCACTGGGAAGGAATTTTTCAATGTTGGGACATAGAATGCTCACTAAAAAATTGCTTTTTGAGTAGTACTTAGATCAGAATGTTAAAGTATGTAAAGAAAGGTGTGGGGATGTAAAAAGAAATTTTCAGGCTAAACCTAAACACCATGCCTAAAGTTAGAGATAACTCTTAAGAAACAAAAAACTAATTTTCAGGCTAAAATATTTTGTCATAGCTTGCTTAAGCTTTATCAAATTTAAGTCATGGGTAAAACATAAAATGTTTTATGTTAATAAAAATTTCTGTGGTACATAAAATCAATAGCTATCAAGTTTAAGCTAAAATCATTGGTTGTCAAATGATGTATTTTCTTTCCAAAAGATTTGTCAAGGGTTATATTAGAATTTGGCTAGCTGTTTTGGCTCAAAAAAGACCAGATTCAGTTCTATTGTATGTAAATCCAGTGCTTATAACAAGATTAACTCTTAAGACATATTCCCTACTTTAGGGTACAACCTCATGCTCAAACAATGGTCCTCATCTGAAAAAAAATAATATTCAAGCTCTGTGGTTTTGTTTCCAATGTTCTCTGGGTAATTGGTACCCACACAGGTATCTGAACTAATCAAACATGTTTTCAAACACAGTTTCTAAGACTTTATACTGTCTTACTTGTCTTTTTCTGACAATTTCTAGGTTAAATTAGTTAGTTTGTAAATCAATTGGTACTGTTTTCAAGACTGTTTACAAACAGGTTCTGCCTATATTTACAAATGTTATTTAAAGTGTGTGATGTGCCTACACTCTATACCTCAGATAAATGGCTTATGCTGACACAGTACAAAAAGAATTTTAAAGATTGGACAAAATGATTTTAGAAGCTCTTGTGCCATTCTTTAACTAAATCTATTTCCATAATCAAATGTGCTGTACATGTACATACATCCAGGTTGGTGTAACTTCCTTTCTAAGTGTGTTAATTACCTACATAGAAGCCAAAGCCAATTGGAATCATTGGAGCAAAAGGCTCCAATATTTTGGCTTGTGCTCCCAGGTCATGAGGCCACTGGAGATGATGGGACTTCTACACTGGCCCCCTGGTAAGTCACCTGTCTTCCTGAGCAGAGAAGTTATGGAGACCCAAGCGAAATTGGTGTACAGTCTGAAACAGGAGAGTCACAATTGAGGAGCAATCAGTCCTCCTGACTTCCCAAAGAGAAAACTACTTGGTCAGCATGGCCCTGACTCATCCTAACAGACAAAAAAACACCAGTAAGCTATGGGGCTACTCCTGGGTCCCTAAAGTCTCTTTAGAGAGCCATTAGTGACCTCCAAAATTAATCCTTAATTAAATTTTGGCTATCTGCATGTTCTCAAACACTCAGAGAAAAATGTATAACCAAAGATAAAAAATACATTAAATATATGAATGGCCTATTAAGTAATACAACAAGAGCTTTCCAAGAGGGGAAACAAACAAACATTAAGACATCATTTCCCCATAGTTCTAATTCTGTAATAAAGAAAAACAACTATAGTTGTCAAAAGGGTTATTTTCAAATCTAGAATATATAAATAAGCTCTGAGACCAAAAGATATATTTGTACAGCCTTAATGACACCCAGTAGCTCTCTATTATCAAGGTTAAATGTTGTGTATATGTTTCTGATAACTCTGATAATATCTCATCTGTTTTACAAGCCATGTTGAATACCACTGTGCCATTTAATGAACAGTTCTGGAAGAAAATCTCAGCCTGTTCATCCTCTGATGGTCCTGAGACAATATAAGCCTGTCTACCTGAATTCCCTTGACCTCAAAAAGGACCAGTTTGCTGTGTGCTCAGTTCTCATTAACTCCTTACTTTTATTCTTTCTCCCCAATGTTCTCTCCCAAGACTATCTTCCTACACTCTGGGGTCCATTACAATAGTTCCCCTCTCTGGGAGAGACTCTCTAATTGCAACAAGTCCCCACTTCGTGTCCTATTCAGCAGGAAATAGTAAATGATCTGATGTCTTTGTCCCAGTCCCCTAAAAGCAGTTAGAGTGTCTTCTCATTAGAGGGAAAAATAAAGGGAGATAAAATTAGGGTGACTAGACCACCACCCAACATCCCACAACTACTGACTAGGGGACTGGGTCTTCATGCATCACCACTGTCACAAGACCCTAAAACCTCATTGAAAAGGGCCAAAGCTAGACAACAGAATCAAAATTGGTATGAATCTATGTTTGATTGGTCTCCTTGGTTAACAGTCTTGCTTTCAGTCCTGGCTGGACCCCTGTTTTACTATTATTATTATTAACCCTCAGGCCTTGTGTAATCAATAAATTAATCTTTATCAGGGAATGAATCAACACAGTGCAACTCATGGTGCTTAGGACACAGTACCATCCCTTGCAACCTTTTCCCTAATAAAGACCCAAGATTGGGTCCTCTTAAGTTACAAGCAGAGGGGGGAATGAAGAGCCCAAACCAAAGAAATGCCATGACAGACTTTAAAGATATTAATAGGCCTAAGTTTCCGTTTCCCTGCAGGGCCCAAATTACTGACACAGCACTTTGTAGCTACGGGGAAAAACAAACACAAACTGCTCAGTAACCAAAATAATCCCTGTAACGGGCCAATCAAAAGGGACCAAGTAAATGTTATACATTCCTGTGGCACTGTGGCTATAGATAAGTTTGCTTAACATTCCTCAGCTACTATGTAACCAATCAGCTTGTAACATATAGACTCTTGCTAAATGTCAACCAATCATGTAACTGCTACATTGGAAATTCCCCTTTTCTTTGTTTGAACCTAATAAAAGCTCCTCCCAGATGCCATTCAGGGCGCTTGGATGGACCCACTGTATTGGTAAAGTCTGGAGCCTGAGCTTAAGCCCAAAATAAAGCTCTTTGCTGTTGTATATGTGTCCAACTCTCTTGGTGGTCTTTGGGGACTCTGTGATCTGGGCATAACAGTGACAATTTGTTAATCCATGGGGGAATAAAGCAGAGTGAAAAACAGGATACTTCTTCAGCTGGCCCAATCTCAATGGATGTAATCTGTCATACAATTACAGCTGAACAGGCAGAAGTTTTGGTCCAAAGATTTCAGTTTTTTTCTGTGTCATATCTCTCTGCCCACACCACTGTACTTATACACAATGCATCCCTGCACAAATCCTCAGCACACACAAACTGCTTCTAGCCCAGTCAGGCAAAGCTCTTTTTCATCCTCATAAGCCAAACCTCACAGTCCATAGTTTTTACTGCATTCAGGTCCTTCAACTCTGACCAGAATAGTCCATCAAGCTGTACTTACAGCACTGCAAGGCATCTCTTAGGCTAAGGTTTCAAATCCTTCCTCTCAAAAATCAGCTCCAAAGGGCCAAAAACCACACACTCAGGTGTCTAGCAGAAATTACACCACTCCTCAGTACCAAATTGACTGTTGCAGTCAGGTTCACACTGCTGGCAGAAAACACTTGATCAAGGGCAGCTTTAGGGGGGAGGAAAGGGGTTTATTGTGGCTTATAGACTCAAGAGGAAAGCTCCATGATGGCAGGAGGAAATGATGACATGAGCAGAGGGTGGACATCACCTCCTGGCCAATATCAGATGGACAACAGCAACAGCAGAATGTGCCAAACACTGGCAAGAGGAAGGTGGCTATAACCCATAACCCTGCCCCCAACAATATGCTGTCTCCAGGAGACATTAATTCCCAAATCTCCATCAGCTGGGAACCTAGCATTCAGAAACCTAAGTCTATGGGGGACATCTGAATCAAACCACCACAGCTATCTTCTCCAGTGTTTTTTTTTTTTTTTTTTTTTGTTTTTTTAAGATAGGCTCTCACTGTAGCCCAGACTGACCTGGAATTCACATGTAGTCTCAGGGTGGCCTTGAATTCATGGCAATCCTCCTACCTCTGCTTTCCGAGTGTTGGGATTAAAGGCACGCACCACCATGCCTCACTTCTCCAAAGTTTTAATCATGAAGGGATGCTGACTTTCGTCAAAGGCATTTTCTGCATGTATAGAAATGATCATATGGTTCCTGAGTTTGAATCTGTTTATGTGATATATTATGTTTATCGAATTCTGTATGTTTAATTAACCCTGCATCCCTGGAGTGAAACCTACTTGTTTGAGGTAGAAGATAATCTTGATGTTTTTTAAATTTTTATTTATTTATTTCATTTTGAGAGAGAGAGAGAAAGAAAGGAAGATATATAGAGAGAATGGAGGTGTCAGAGCCTCCAGCCACTGCAAAGGATCTCCAGGTACATGTGCTACTAGATCATGTGGCTTACGTGGGTACTGGAAATCTAACCTGGGTCCTTAGACTTTGCAGGTGAGTGCCATAACTGCTACAAAATCTCTCCAGTCCTTTGATGTGTTCATGAATTCAATTTGCAAGAATTTTTTTGTTTTTATATTTTTTTATTGCCAACTTCCATAGTTATAAACAAGAAAACCTAATTTCCTCCCCCCTCACTCTCATCTTCTCAACCCCACTCTCCATTATATCCCATCCCCCTCTCAATCAGTCTTTCTCTCTCTTTTATTTTTTGCTGTCATCATCTTTTTCTCCTATTATGATGGTCTTGCATAGGTAGTGTCAGGCACTGCGAGGTTATGGATATCCAGGCCATTTTGTGACTGGAGGAGTGCATTGTAAGGAGTCCTGCTCTTCCTTTGGCTCTTACATTCTTTCTTCCACTTCTTCAGCAATAGATCCTGGGTCTTGGAAATTGTGATAGAGATGTTTTAGTGCTAAACATTGATCTGTTACTTCTCTGCACTATGGTGCCTTCTGAGTTATCCCAAGTTCACCATCATCAAAAAGAGAAGCTTCTCTATCCAAAAGTGAGTGTAGCATCAATATGTGGGTATGAACATTAAGAAAAGTGCTTATCAGGTGAGCATAAAATTTGCATTTAGCCAGACACCAGCAGGTGTTACATCACTAGAGCTCATGACTCCCCCCATCATAGGTTTCCAGTATCAGTATACTTCAATGGAGTGTGCCTCCAGTCCAATTACAGAGTGGTTGGTTTCCCCCATAACAGACATGCCACTATTACACTTATTGGCTCACTTGGCCTGGTTGACCAAATTTAAGGCTTGTAGTGTCCACTGTTGAGTATCTCCACTGGTGATTTCTCTCTTTCCCATTGAATGGCATGCAGCATAGAATTTTCCTGCTTTCTATCAGCTGGTCTACATGGAGGAGGTTTTCAGATCAGCTCCAGTAAGATTTCTCAGTGACCTTGCAGCCCAAATATGTGGAGTCTTCAGCAATAGGGTCTTACCATCATGCCAAGAGCCTCAGCAATGGCCTGTTTTGGGGGCATCAGGGATCTCTGTGGTGAACAACTCACTGGAAGGTATCCCATCCCTGGCACTGAAAAATTTCTAGTAACAACCTATGGCTTTTGGGTGTTCCATTACCCAAAAAAGTAGGTTTCTATATAACTTATTTATACCCTCTTAGTTTTTGATTAGCCCTCCCACACCTTTCCTTTACTCAGGCTCTTCCCCTGACCTCACTTAGGCCTTTCCACCCACATTATCTGTTATTCTACTTACATATATTCAATACAATCCTATTAGGTCTCCCCCTCCCTCCCTTTATATTTCCTTTCTAGCTTACTGGCCTCTACTACTGAGTTTTCTTCCTACTTACACTGAAGTCCAGTTATTTGTAGCTAGGATCCACATATGAGAGAGAACATGTGACATTTGGCTTTCTGGGCCTGAGTTACCTCACTAAGTATAATCCTTTCCAGATCATCCATTTTCCTGAAAATTTCATAATTTCATTTTTCTTTACTGCTGAGTAGAACTCCATTGTGTATATGTGCTACATCTTCATCATTGACTCACCAGTTGAGAGACATCTAGGCTGGTTCTATTTCCTAGATATTGTGAATAGAGCAGCAATAAACATGTTTGAGCAAGTACCTCTAAGGTAGTGAGACGAGTCCTTAGGATATATGCCCAAGACTGGTATAGCTGGGTCATATGGTAAATCTTTTTTTTTTTTTTTAAGCTGTCCAAAGAACTTCCTGTATGTATCAGATTGCAGTGTAGAAGGGTTACTCTTTTTCCACATCCTTGCAAGAATTAATTGTCAGTTGTTTTTGTGATGGTGGCCATTCTGACAGGAGCGTGATGTAATCTCAAAGTGGTTTTAATTTGGATTGCCCTAATGACTAAGGATGCAGAACATTTAAAAAAATTTTTTTTATTAACAACTTCCATGATTATAGAAAAATACCCCATGGTGATACCCTCCCTTCCCCCACTTACCTCTTTGGAACTCCACTCTCCATCATAACCCCTCCCCATCTCAATCAGTCTCTCTTTTACTTTTGATGTCTTGATCTTTTCCTCCTCTTATGATGGTCTTATGCAGGTAGTTTCAGGCACTGTGAGGCCATGGATATCCAGGCCATTTTGTGTCTGGAGAGAGCATGTTGTATGGAGTCCTGCCCTTCCTTTGGCTCTTACATTCTTTTCGCCACCTCTCCCGCATTAGACCCTGAGCCTTGGAAGGTGTGATACAGATATTGAGTACTGAACACTCCAGTCATTTCTTTCCATCACCATGATACCTTCTGAGTTATCCCAAGGTCACTGCCATCTGAAAAGAGAAGATTCTCTACCCAAAGTGAGAGTAGAGTTAATATAAGGCTGTAAATATTAAGAAAAGTGCTTACTGGGCAGTTTGATAAGCATAGTATATACATTTGGCCAGACAACAGCAGACATTACACCCTTAGTGCTTATGACTACCCCTGCTTTAAGTTTTCAGATTCAGGGATGTATTCCCTTCCCATGGAGCGGGCCTCCAGTCCAATTAGAGGGCAGTTGGTTTCCCCCATAACAGATGTGCCACTATTGCACCCATTGGCTCATTTGGCCTGGCTGGCCAATTGTAAGGCTTGCAGTGTCCACTGATGAGTATCTTCACTGGTGATTTCTCTTTCTCCCATTGAACTGCATGCAGAATGGCTTCTTCCAGCTTTCTGTCAGCTGGTCTACATGGAGGAGGTTATCAGCTCAGTTCCAGCAAGATTTCTCAGTGGCCTTGCAGCCCAAGTATATGGAGTCTTCAGCAATGGGGTCTTATCTATTCCTGGTGGGAAACCAAGGGCCTCGGCAATGGCCTATAATGTTTTGGGGGCATCAGGGATCTCCCTGGCCAACAACTCACTGGAAGATATCCCATCCCTGGCACTGAAAATTTTCTAGCAACAATCTATGGCTCCTGAGTGTTCCATTGTCCAAAAAAGTAGGATTACATATGTTTTATTTATATCCTTAGATTTTTATTAGCTGTCCCTCCACCTTTCCGTTACTCAATCTCTTCCCCAGACCTCATTTTGGGCTTTTTAACCACCATTAATCTATTCTTCTACTTACATATATACAATACCATCCTATTACATACACCCCCTCCTTCCTTTCTCTTCCCTTTCTATCTCTTTTCTAGCTTACTGGCCTCTGCTACTGAGGTTTTTCCTTCTCACACAGAAGCCCTGTCATCTGTAGATAGGATCCACATATGAGGGAGAACATGTAACACTTGGCTTTCTGGGCCTGGGTTACCTCACTTAGTATAATCCTTTCCAGATCCATCCAATTTCCTGCAAATTTCATAATTTCATTTTCTTTACTGCTGAGTAGAACTCCATTGTATAAATGTGCCATATCTTCATAATCCATTCATCAGTTGAGGGACATCTAGGCTGCTTCCATTTCCCAGCTATTATGAATTGAGCAGCAATAAACATGGTACAGCATGTACTTCTAAGGAAATGAGATGAGTCCTTAGAATATATGCCTAGGAGTGCTATATCTGGGTCATATGGCAGATCAATTTTTAGCTGTCTTAGGAACCTCCACACTGATTTTCACAATGACTGGACCAGATTGCATTCCCACCAACAGTGTAGAAGGATTCCTCTTTTTCCACATCACCACCAGCATTTATGGTCATTTGTTTTCATTATGGTAGCCAATCTGATAGGAGTGAGATGGAATCTCAACATAGTTTTAATCTGCATTTCCCTGATGACTAGGGATGTAGAACATTTTTAGATGCTTATACACCATTCGTATTTCTTCTTTTGAGAACTTTCTATTTAGTTCCATAGCCCATTTTTAATTGGCTTGTTTGATTTCTTATTATTTTATTTTTTGAGTTCTTTGTGTATCCTAGATATTAATCCTCTATCAGGTGTATAGCTGGCAAAGATTTTTTTCCCATTCTGTAGCTTGCCTCTTTGCTTTATTCACAGTGTCTTTTGCCATACAAAATCTTTGTAATTTCATGAGGTCCCAGCAATCTGTAGCTTTATTGCCTGAGCAATTGAGGTTATATTCAGAAAGTCTTTGCAAAGACCAATATGTTGAAGGGTTTCCCCTACTTTTTCCTCTAGCAGTTTCAGAGTTTCAGGTCTGCTGTTAAGGTCTTTAATCCATTTGGACTTAATTCTTGTGCATGGAGAGAGAGAAGAATCTATTTTCATCCTTCTACAGATACATATCCAGTTTTCCCAGCACCATTTGCTGAAGAGGCTGTCTTTTCACCAATGAGTATTTTTGGCATTTTTATCGAATATCATGTGGCTGTAGCTACCTGGACTTGCATCTGGGTCCTCTATTCTGTTCCATTGATCTACATGTCTGCTTTTGTGCCAGCACCATGCTGTCTTTGTTACTATGGCTCTGTAGTATAGGTTAAAATCAGGTATAGTGATACCACCAGCCTTGTTTTTGTTGCTCAGTATTATTTTAGATATTCGAGGTTTTTTGTGATTCCAAATGAATTTTTGAATTGTTTTTCTCTTTCCTTGAAGAATGTCATTGGAATTTTGATGGGGATTACATTAAATGTGTAGATTGCTTTTGGTAAGATTGCCATTTTCACAATATTGATTCTTCCAATCCAGGAACAAGGGATGTTTTTCCATTTCCTAGTGTCCTCTGCAATTTCCCTCCTGAGTTTTTTATAGTTTTCATTGTAGAGATCCTTTACTTCCTTGGTTAGGTTTATTCCAAGGTACTTTATTTTCTTTGATGCAGTTGTGAATGGGAGTGATTCTCTGATTTCATTCTCTGTGTGTTTGTTGTTAGCATATATGAAGGCTCCTGATTTTTGTGTATTTATATTGTATCCTGCTACGTGGCTGTAGGTTTTTTATCAGCTCTAACAGTTTGCTGGTAGAGTCTTTAGGGTCCTTTATATATAGAATCATGTCATCTGCAAATAATGATAACTTGATCTCTTCCTTTCCAATTTGTATCCCTTTAATGTGCATCTCTTGCCTTATTGCTATGGCTAAGACTTCCAGTACTATATTAAATAAAAGTGGGGACAGTAGACACCCTTGTCTCATTCCTGATTTTAGTGGAAAAGCTTCCATTTTTTCCCCATTTAGTAATATGTTGGCTGTAGGCTTTTCATACATAGCCTTTATTAAATTGAGATATGATCCTTCTATTCTTAGTCTCTGTAGGACTTTTTTTTAAAATTTTTTTTATTAAATTTTTTTTTGTTATTTTTATTTATTTATTTGAGAGCAACAGACAGCAAGAGAAAGAGGCAGATAGAGAGAGGGAGAGAGAATGGGTGCGCCAGGGCCTCCAGCCACTGCAAATGAACTCCAGACGTGTGCGCCCCCTAGTGCATCTGGCTAATGTGGGTCTTGGGGAGTCGAGCCTCGAACCGGGGTCCTTAGGCTTCACAGGCAAGCGCTTAACCGCTAAGCCATCTCTCCAGCCCACTGTAGGACTTTTATCATGAAGAGATGTTGGACTTTGTCAAATGCTTTTTCTGCATCTAATGAGATGATCATATGATTTTTGTCCTTCAGTCCCTTTATATAATGTATTACATTTATTGATTTGCATATGTAGAACATTTTTTTATATGTTTACATGCCATCTCTATTTCTTCTTTTGACAACTCTCTAATTACATAGCCCCCTTTTAAATTGGGTTGTTTGATTTCTTACTACTTAATTTATTGAATTCTTTGTATATCCTGGATGTTAATCTTCTGTCAGATGTTTAGCTGGCAAAGATTTTTTCCCATTCTGTAAGTTGCCTCTTTGCTCTATCCATAGTGTCTTTTGTTGTACAAAAGCTTTGTAATTTTATGAGGTCCCAGTGGTTGATCAGTGGTTTTATTTCCTGAGCAACTAGGGTTATATTCAGACAGTCTTTGCCAATGTCAATATCTTCCAGCCAATATCTTCTAGTCCCAATTTCTGTAGGACATTTATCATGAAGGGATGTTGGATTTTGTCAAGTGCTTTTTCTACATCTAATGAGATGATCATGTGATTTTTGTCCTTCAGTCCATTTATATAATGTATTACATTTATTGATTTGTGTATGTTGAAGCATCCCTGCATCTCTTGGATACAGCCTACTTTGTCTGGGTGAATGGTCTTTCTGATATATTCTTATATTCTGTTTGCCAACACTTTGTTGATAATTTTTGCATTTATGTTCATGAGGGACCTTGGTCTGTAATTTTCTTTTTTTGTTCTATCTTTGTCTGGTTTTGGTATCAGGGAGATGCTGGCTTTGTAGAGTTTGTATGATTCCTTCCTTTTCTATTTTATGGCAAAGTTTGAGAAGCATTGGTGTTCCTCCATGAAGGTCTGGTAAAATTCACAAGTGATCCATCTG
Source organism: Dipus sagitta (assembly GCA_036346955.1). NCBI lineage: Eukaryota > Metazoa > Chordata > Mammalia > Rodentia > Dipodidae > Dipus > Dipus sagitta. Next base: position 67,357,947 of record CM070779.1, on the reverse strand, counting down.
GGCCTGGACCATTTTTAGTTGGGAGATTTCTGATAACTGCTTGGATCATCATAGTTGTCACAGGTCTATTTAAGTGGTTATTCTCACCTCAATTTAATTTTGGTAGGTCATATAAATCAAGGAAATCATCCATTTCTTTCAGATTTTCAAGCTTTGTGGAGTATATGTTCTTATAATATGTCCCTTTGATTTTCTGAATTTATCTGGTATCTGTTGTAATAGTGCCTTTTTCATCTCTAATTTTATTAAGTTGTGTCTCTTCTCTTTTTCTTTCAGTCATACTTGCTATGAGCTTATCAATCTTGTTTATCCTTTCAAAGAACCAACTCCTGTTTTTCTTTTTGGGGGGGGGGTACAGTTTCACACTTGTCTAGGTAACCTGGAATTCACTATGTTAACTCGGAATGGCCTGGAGCTCCTCTTACCTCTGCCTCTCAAGTGCTGGGATTAAAGGTGTGTGTCACCATGCCTGGCTAAAGAACCAGCTCTTTGTTTCATTGATTCTTTGTATTGTTTTTTTGGTCTCATTAATTTCTGTCCTAATCTTTATGAGTTCTTCCTGTCTACTGATTTTTGGTTTGCCTTCTTCTTTTGCCAAGGCCTTATGGTGGAGCATTAAGTTGTTTACTTGCAGCCTTTCTAATATCTTTTTCTTTTCTTTTTTTTTGAGGTAGGGTTTCACTCTAGCCCAGACTGACCTGGAATTCACTATGTAGTCTCAGGATGGCCTCTAACTCACAGTGATCCTTCTACCTCTGTCTTCCAAGTGCTGGGATTAAAGGTGTGTGCCAACATGCCCAGCTCTAATTTCTTTTTATTTTATTTTTCCAGGTAGGGTCTCACTCTAGCTCAGGCTGACCTGGAATTCACTATGTACTCTGAGGGTTGCCTCGAACTCATGCCAATCCCCCTACCTTTGCTTCCTAAGTACTGGGATTAAAGGTGTGAGCCACCATGCCTGGCTTAATTTCTTAATATAGGGACTTAAAGCTGTAAGTTTCCCTCTTAGGACTGCCTTAATTGTGTCCCAAAAGTGATGGTACGTTGTGTTCTCATTATCATTTGCTTCTATAAATTTTTTGATTTCCTTCTTGATTTCTTCATTGACCCATTCATCGTTTAGTATTGTATTATTTATTCCCATGATTTTGTGTATGATGAGAGTGGGGTGTTGAAGTCACCTGCTACAACTGTGTTTGGTGTTATCTGTGATCTTAGTTCTAGTAGTGTTCATTTAGTGAAATTGGGAGCCTCAATGTTAGGTGCATGTATGTTTAGAATTATAATGTCTTCCTGTTGGAGTGTTCCTTTAATCAATATAATGTAACCTTACCTTTCCTAACTAATGTTGGTCTGAAGTCTACCCTGTCAGATGTTAAGATAGTGATGCCTCCTTGTTTTCTAGGCTAAAAGGAGTATTAAAGGTGGGCCAGGAGATAGAAATGAGACCTGGTATTGTTTCCAAAGTTAGTGAATGGAAACTTATGTGTAAACCCATCTTTTCCAAAATTGTATCACTTTTTGCAGAGCATAATGATCTTCAGTATGCTGCTCCAGGAGGTCTTATTGGAGTTAGAACAAAAATTGACCCTATTCTGTACAAGGCTGACAGAATGGTGGGACAAGTGCTTGGCACTGTTGGAGCTTTACGTAAGATATTCGCTGAGTTAGAAATTTCCTATTTCCTACTGAGAGGGCTTCTAGGTATATGCACTGAAGGAGACAAGAAAGCAGCAAAAGCTGTCTAAAAATGAAATGCTTATGATCAACATTGGATCCTTGTCAACAGGAGAGCGAGTTAGTGCTGTCAAGGCGGATTTGGGCAAAATAATTTTAACTAATCCTGTGTGCACAGAAGTAGGAGGAAAAAAATTGCCCTTAGATGAAGAGTTGAGAAACACTGGCACTTAATTGGTTGGGGGGTCAGATAAGAAGAGGTGTGACAGTCAAGCCAACCATAGATGATAACTGAAGAATCCCAGTTAAACAATACATTTGGAGAAGTTGGAGCTTCTTTTAACAACCTAGGGGTATATTTTGAAAGCAATATTAGAGAAATAATTCCACAGCTCCTTCATTTGATAGGTAGCTGTAAGTTTATTCTCATTTTTGCATGATGAAAAGTTAACCTCTAGAACAATATAGGGTCTATGATAAGTATAAAAATTGGTATGCAATTAGATTGAACCTACATTTTCAGAGGTCAAAGTATTCCAAGATGTCTAATATATACAGTCAGATATCTTAAAATAATTTGCTATGCTAGTCTTTACTGCATCACAGCGATCATAGAATTTATCTGAAACAACTTTTTTTCTTTTTCATGATTCTTTCAGTAGCTCCATAATAAAGGACTTTTCCAGTAACAACTGATAGACACCAATTTTACTTGAAGAATAACTCTCCTTTGTTTGGCTGTCATATTTTGTATTAGCATGTCTTTAAAATTTTGAGCATAAACAACAAAAACAGGGAGGCTTGCTCGCGGGCTGTCCTGTGGGCAGCCGGCTCTGGCGTAGGGCGGGGGCCCACCATGGAGGGGAAACCCAGATATTAAAATTGAGTACAGGCCTTCCGGTCAAGATGGTGGCATAGGAACCATGCCAAAGCAGCCTAGGGGAGAAAAAGCCAAAGAAAACCCAGCAAAATACACACCGTTTACTAAAAAGGGAGGTGTATAAGAGATTAAAACAGCAGCAGAGAAGTAGGAGAGATCCAGAGCATCCAGAGCCCACACAGGCAGGCCGAAGCAGCTCCGGCAGCAGTGGCTTGGGCTCTGGCAGTGGCGGCTTGGGCTCCGGCAGCGGCGGCTTGGGCTCTGGCAGTGGAAGCGGCAGTGGAAGCCGTGACTCCAGCTCCAACAGCAGCATCAGCCACTCTGGCACCGGCTACAGCAGCTTCAGCTGTGGTGAATCCAGCAGCGGCAGCTCCAGTGACTTCAGCAGTGGCAGTGGATCCCACAGCGGCAGCGCCAGTGGATCAGAAGCGTTGGACCCAGCAGCGGCAGCTCCACCGGCTTCAGCGGCAGCGGATCCAGCAGCGGCAGCTCCACTGGATCAGTGGTGGCAGATCCAGCAGCGGCAGCTCCAGCGGCAGCAGCGGGGATCCAGCAGCAGGTGTGCCGATCTGCAGGGCCACAGTTGCCAGGCTTGGTTTGCCCCACAGGAAAAGCCAGTGCCCAGTTCCATAAAACAGAACAGTGGCCCAACGTCCCAGCCAGCAACTTGACTGAGACCAAAAGCATCCAAAAAGGTAAATGGGATTAAACCAGGGAAGGGTCTCACTTGGACACAAGCTGACTTGGATCCCTCAACAGACCAGAAATCTTAACCCCTTTGTTGATATAGGATCTGGTTCTTATAATACCTACTCTTGCATAAATGTTCGGTGCTGTTTTTGACTGAATGTGTACAGGGTTTAGTTAAATTTTAGAATATACCTGTATTTTATTCCACTCAACCTACTTGAATACTCCCATAGCAGGCAAACTCAACCCCTAGGAACATGTGTATAGATACTCTGAGAGTGTTAAGAGCCACACCTAACATCTTAATCTCCTACATTGAAGATATACAACATCAGATCAATTGATACAGCTAAGAATATCCAGCTAACTAGAAAATCTAAGCAGTAACTTAATCCAAGATGCAAAAATATATACATTATAACACAAGAAACACCAAAACCCAAGGCAATACAAATCCACCAAAAAGTATCAATGCATCAGAAATGACCTCCAGTGAGAATGAGTTATAGGAAATACCTCAGAAAGATTTCAAAAGAATGATTGTAAATATGTTCAATGAACTCAAAGAAGAAATCAAAGGAATCAGAGAAGACACAGGACACCAATTTAACGAAATAAAGAAATCAATACAAGACATAAATAAGGAAATAGAAATAATAAAGAAAAACCAGTCAGAATTACTAGCAATGAAGAACACAGTTAATGAAATAAAAAACTCTGTAGAAAATCTCACCAGTAGAATGGATGAAGGAGAGGACAGAATATCTAAGCTAGAAGACCAGGTGGCAGATCTAATACAGTCCAACAAAGAGGAAGACAAACTAGTAGAAAAGTATGAATGGAAATTTCAAGACATTTGGGACACTATGAAAAGATCAAATATAAGAATTCAGGGCATAGTAGAAGGAGAAGAATTTCAATCCAAAGGCATAGTAGGCGTCTTCAACAAAATCATAAAAGAAAACTTCCCCAAAATTGGGAAAGAGGTGCCAATGCAGATACAGGAAACCTTTAGAACACCAGCCAGACAAAACCTGGAAAGAAACTCTCCTCGCCATATTATAATCAAACTCTCCTCACCATATTATAATCAAACTACCAAACACACAATCCAAAGAAAAAATATTGAAAGCAGTTAGAGAGAAAAATCAAGTTACCTACAAAGGAAAGCCCATCAGGATCACAGCAGATTACTCAACACAAACTTTCAAAGCCAGAAGGGCTTGGAGTGATGTATTCCAAATTCTGAAAGATAACAACTGTCAACCAAGGTTACTTTATCCTGCATAACTATCCATTCAAATAGACGGAGAAATAAGGACATTCCATGACAAAAGCAGGCTAAAGGAGTATTTGAAGACAAAACCAGCTCTACAGAAAATACTTGAAAGAATCCTCCATGCTGAAGAGAAGGAAAAACACACATATAAGGAACCTGGAAAACAACAAGCAATACTCAAATACTAGTTAACATAAGAGAGCAAAGGTAGAACAAAAAAAAAAAAAATGGCAAGCATAAATACACACCTTTCAATAATATCTCTTAATATCAACGGCCTCAATGCTCCAACCAAAAGACATAGGTTTGCAGACTGGGTTAAAAAACAAGATCCTACAATTTGTTGTCTCCAAGAAACTCACCTTTCTACAAAGGATGGACATTATCTTAGGGTGAAAGGTTGGAAAATGGTGTTTCAATCAAAGGTCCCAGAAAACAAGCAGGGGTTGCTATCCTAATATCTGACAAGGCAGACTTCACTCCAACGTTAGTCAAGAAAGATAAGGAAGGTCACTTTATATTGATTAAGGGCACACTCCAACAGGAGGACATTACAATCCTAAACATACATGCACCTAACATGGGGGCTCCCAAATACATCAAACAAACACTGTTAGAACTAAGGTCACAGATAACACCAAACACAGTGGTAGTGGGTGACTTTAACACCCCACTCTCATCAATTGACAGGTCATCCCGGGAAAAAATAAACAGAGAGGCATCTGGACTAAATGAGGTCATAGAAGGAATGGACCTAACAGATATATACAGGACATTTCAACCAAATGCTGCAGAATATACATTCTTTTCAGCAGCACATGGTTCATTCTCTAAAATAGACCATATATTAGGACACAAAGCAAATCTTAACAAATTCAGGAAAATTGAAATAATTCCTTGCATTCTATCTGACCACAATGGAATCAAACTACAAATCAATAGCAAGAAAGGATATAGAGCATACACAAAATCATGGAAACTAAACAATACACTACTAAATGATGAATGGGTCAATGAAGAAATCAAGAAGGAAATCAAAAAATTTATAGAGTCAAACAATAATGAGAACACAACATACCAAAATCTCTGGAACACAATGAAGGCAGTTCTAAGAGGTAAATTTATAGCTTTAAGTGCCTATATTAAGAAATTAGAAAGGTCGCAAGTAAATGACCTAATGCTTCACCTTAAAGCCTTGGAAAAAGAAGAACAAGGAAAACCAAAAATCAGTAGATGGGAAGAAATAATAAATATTAGGGCAGAAATTAATGAAATAGAAACCAAAAAAACAATCCAAAGAATTAATGAAACAAAGAGCTGGTTCTTTGAAAGGATAAACAAGATTGATAAACCCTTAGCAAATCTGACCAAAAGAAAGAGAGGAGACACAAATTAATAAAATTAGAGATGAAAAAGGTAACATCACAACAGATGCCAAAGAAATTCAAAGAATCATAGGGACATATTATAAAAGCATATACTCCACAAAGTATGAAAATCTGAAAGAAATGGATGATTTCCTAGATTTATATGACCTACCTAAATTAAATCAAGATGAGATTAATCACTTAACTAGACCTATAACAAGCACGGAGATCCTAACAGTTATCAAAAATCTCCCAACTAAAAAAAGCCCAGGCCCAGATGGATTCACTGCTGAATTTTACCAGACCTTCAGGAAAGAGCTAACACCATTGCTTCTTAAGCTTTTCCATGAAATAGAAAAAGAAGGAATTCTACCAAACTCCTTCTATGAAGCCAGCATCACCCTGATACCAAAACCAGGCAAAGATAGAACAAAAAAAGAAAATTACAGAGCAATCTCCCTCATGAACATAGATGCAAAAATTCTCAACAAAATATTGGCAAACAGAATACAAGAATATATCAGAAAGATCATTCACACTGACCAAGTAGGCTTTATCCCAGAGATGCAGGGATGGTTCAACATACGCAAATCTATAAATGTCATACATTATATAAATGGGTTGAAGGACAAAAATCACATGATCATCTCATTAGATGCAGAGAAAGCATTCGACAAAATCCAACATCCCTTTATGATAAAAGTCCTACAGAGACTGGGAATAGAAGGAACATATCTCAATATAATAAAGGCTATTTATGATAAGCCTACAGCCAACATATTACTAAATGGGGAAAAACTGGAAGCTTTTCCACTAAAATCAGGAACAAGACAAGGGTGTCCACTGTCCCCACTTTTATTTAATATAGTTCTGGAAGTCTTAGCCATAGCAATAAGGCAAGAGATGCACATTAAAGGGATACAAATTGGAAAGGAAGAGGTCAAGTTATCATTATTTGCAGATGACATGATTCTATATATAAAGGACCCTAAAGACTCTACTAGCAAACTGTTAGAGCTGATAAAAACCTACAGCCATGTAGCAGGATACAAAATAAATACACAGAAATCAGTAGCCTTCATATATGCCAACAACAAACACACAGAGGATGAAATCAGAGAATCACTCCCATTCACAACTGCATCAAAGAAAATAAAGTACCTTGGAATAAACCTAACCAAGGAAGTAAAGATCTCTACAATGAGAACTTTAAAACACTCAAGCGAGAAATTGCAGAACACACTAGGAAGTGGAAAAACATCCCTTGTTCCTGGATTGGAAGAATCAATATTGTGAAAATGGCAATCTTACCAAAAGCAATCTACACATTTAATGCAATCCCCATCAAAATTCCAAAGGCATTCTTCATGGAAATAGAAAAAAAATCCAAAAATTCATTTAGAATCACAAAAAACCTGGAATATCTAAAATAATACTGAAATATTAACAAAAGTAAGGCTGATGGTATCACCATACCTGATTTTAACCTATACTACAGAGCCATAGTAACAAAAACAGCATGGTATTGGCACAAAAGCAGACTTGTATATCAATGGAACAGAATAGAGGACCGAAATGTAACTCCAGGTAGCTATAGCCACCTGATATTTGATGAAAATGCCAAAAATACTCATTGGAGAAAAGACAGCCTCTTCTGCAAATGGTGTTGGGAGAACTGGATATATACCTGTAGAAGGAGGAAAATAGATTCTTCTCTCTCTCCATGCACAAGAATTAAGTCCAAATGGATTAAAGACCTTAACAGCAGACCTGAAACTGCTAGAGGAAAAAGTAGGGGAAACCCTTCAACATATTGGTCTTGGCAAAGACTTTCTGAATCCAACCCCAATTGCTCAGGCAATAAAACCACAGATTAACCACTGGGACCTCATGAAAATACAAAGATTTTGCACTGCAAAGGACATGGTAAAGAAAGCAAAGAGGCAACCTACAGAATGGGAAGAAATCTTCGCCAGCTATATATCTGATAGAGGATTAATATCTAGGATATACAAAGAACTCAAGAAGTTAAATAATAAGGAATCAAACAAGCCAATCAAAAAATGGGCTATGGAGCTAAATAGAGAATTCTCAAAGGAAGAAATACGAATGGCATATACGCATCTAAAAAAATGTTCTACGTCACTAGTCATCAGGGAAATGCAGATTAAAACTACATTGAGATTCCATCTCACTCCTGTCAGATTGGCTACCATCATGAAAACAAATGATCATAAATGTTGGCGGGGATGTGGAAAAAGAGGAACCCTTCTACACTGTTGGTGGGAATGCAATCTGGTCCAGCCATTGTGGAAATCAGTGTGGAGGTTCCTAAAACAGCTAAAGATTTATCTACCATATGACCCAAATATAGCACTCCTAGGCATATATCCTAAGGACTCACCTCATTTCCTTAGAAGTACGTGCTCAACCATGTTTATTGCTGCTCAATTTATAATAGCTGGGAAATGGAAGCAGCCTAGATGTCCCTCAACTGATGAGTGGATAATGAAGATATGGCACATTTATACAATGGAGTTTTGCTCAGCGGTAAAGAGAAATGAAGTTATGAAATTTGCAGAAAAGTGGATGGATCTGGAAAGAATTATACTAAGTGAGGTAACCCAGGCCCAGAAAGCCAAGCGCCACATGTTCTCCCTCATATGTGGATCTTAGCTACACATGATTGGGCTTCTGTGTGAGAAGGAAAAAACTCAGTAGCAGAGGCCAGTTAGTTAAAAAGGAGATAGAAAGGGAAGAGAAAGGAAGGGAGGAGGGCTTTTATTAGGTTGGTATTGTATATATGTAAGTAGAAAGATTGAGATGGGGAGAGGATATGATGGAGAATGGAATGGGGAAAGTGGGGGGCGGAGGGTACTACCATGGGATATTTTTTATAATCATGGAAAATATTAATAAAAATTGAGAAAAAAAACCAAAATTAGCACAGAATATTTATGGAGGAGTGGGGGTTAAAACAAACAGATAATTAATAAAGCCAAAGTCTGTAAGGGTGTGTGTGTTGCCCCACACTCTTAAACCTGTCAACTAGGAGGCTGAGATTTCTGGTCTGAAATGGGTTCCAGGTCAGCCTGGGGCCAAGGGAGACCCTACCTCCAATGACAAAAGAAAAAGACAATGGCCCTATAAATCAGGAAACATGAAAGGCAACAATAGTCAACACAAAAATAAAGCTTATTTGAGAATGGTAAAATACATCAATCAAATCTAACACATCACCTTCCCTGACATGGAACATGAGATTAGCCCTTCCAATGTAGGCCTATGTATCTAGCTTTGTGTAAGTAAGCTCTGAACTTTTGGGATGTCTTTCATTCTTATCTATACTGAGTGCCCATCTTGATCCCTCTCTGTTGCATTGTAGACTTATTTAGGCAGCTTGGCTCACTGGATCTGGTGTTCTGGTCGGCTGGATGCTGAGCAGTTGTGGGGGGCATTGGATGAGTTCTCTGGTGGTTCAAGGCATTGGAGGTTGGGGGAAGAGAGGCTGTTCTGGATGCTTGGAGTTTTTGTATTCTTCTTCAACAGCTGCTGAGCTGGTCCTTACTGTCTTTTCCTTCAGGTTTCTTGACTTTGGGAGGAGGCTGGTGTGAGTGGAAAAGGCCTTCACTTGGCTTCTGGTCCTGCAGCTCTGTGTTGGGCTGATTGGGTGGGTGCACTGACTGGGGCTCCTGGGGCGTCAGAGGGGTTCTGGCTTGTTTCCTGCTTGCTGGAAGCTCTGGGTCTCTCCTGGTTCTCTGCTGTGGTTGACAGTTCCTTATAAATCTTCATTTTGTGTTAGAAGGGCATATTATGCTGTTTTTCTGCTTATTTCCCTCCCTAGGCTACTTTGGTGTGGCTACTACACTGCCATTTTTTTTGTTGTTTTTGTTTGTGGTTTTGTTGTTTTATTACTGTTGTGATGCATAACCAAGAACTTTCCACCACTTGCCACAATTGAAACCACCAACAGGCGCTCATCCTTCCTTTGAGTTCTGAAGTTCCCATCCCCAACAAGAATTCCCAAGCCTGTCCTAGTGACACCTTCTCCCAGGGAGTGCGGACAACCTTACACTACCATCTTACCCAGAAATCTCTGGTCTTCTTTTCATAAAAAACATTTTTATTTATTTTCAAGGGTGGGGGGTGCACCAGGGCTTCCAACCACTGAAAGCAAACTCCAGACATATGTGCCACTTTGTGCATCTGGCTTTATGTGGGGACTAGGGAATTGAACCCTGGTCATTATGCTGTGCAGGAAAGCACCTTAACTGCTGAGGCATCTATTCTAGCGCTTGGACTTCCTTAATGTCATTTAATGTCAATGTTTCTCTATGTATTTTTTTCAAGGTAGGGTCTTGTTCTATCCCAAGCTGACCTGGAATTCATTATGTAGTCGCAGGGTGGCTTCCTACCTACCTGTGCCTCCCAAGTGCTAGGATTAAAGGTATGTGTCACCATGCCTGGTTCTCTATGTTTTTATTTAATGTGTGAATGACCTGTCTTGGACAGTGACTATTGTAGTCACCTACTGTTAGTGTGTTGGGTTAAATTTTGTCTTCATTGTCTAGTATTTATTTTATTAAAATGGGTATTTTTGTGTTTGATGTACATATATTTAGAATTGTAATTTCCTTAGTATATTGTTCTCTTAGTAAGTATGAAGTACCTTCTTTATCTGTCCTGAATAGTTTTGGTTTGAAGTTTATTTTGTCAGATATTAGAAGAGCAACACGTGTTTCTTTTTCTGGTTCCATTGGCTTGGAATACTTTTTTCCATCCTTTCACTCTAAGGTAATGTGTGTCCTTGATGGTGAGGTGAATTTCTTGGAGACAATATTCTTTACTTTTTCATGTTTTTTTTTTTTTAATGAGACAGAGTGAGTGAGAGAAAGAGAGAGAGTCTTTTTTTTTTTTGTTTTGAAACCAGGTTTCACTATAGCCCAGGTTGACCTGGAACTCATTGTATATCCCAGACTGGCCTAAAGCTCATGGTGATCCTCCTACCTCAGTCTCCCAAGTGCTGAGATAAAAGGTGTTAGACACCATGCTTGGCTTTAATCTTGTTTTCTTTCTTTCTTTCAAACTTAAAAATCATTTATTTATTTGCAAAGGAGAGAGCGAGAGCACGAGAGAGAGAGAGAGAGAGAGAATGGTCACATTAGGGCTTCTAGATGCTGCAAATGAACTCTAAATAAATGCACCATTTTTTCTATCTGGTTTTACATGGGTACTGAAGAATGAAACCCAGGTCATTAGGCTTTATAGGCAAGTACCTTAACAACTGAGAAATCTCTCTAGATCTTTTTTAACTTAAAAATAATTTTATTTATTTGCAAGAGGATATATATATATATATATATATATATATATATATATATATGGTATGTATGTATGTATGTACACATATATATATATAGATGCCAGGGCCTCTTGCCGCTCGGAACTAACTCCAGATATATGTGCTGCTTCATGGATCTGGATTTATGTGGGTATTAGGGAATTGAATTCAGGCTGCTAGGCTTTGTAAGAAAGTGCCTTTAACTATTGAGCCATTTTTCAGACCCTTTTTCAAGCTTTTTATTGTCATCTTCCATAAATATAAACAATATATTATGATCACAATCCCCTCCCATCATAATCCCTTTTCCTGTTATTTTATAGAATCTATTGTGTGTGTCTCTTCATTAAAGAATTAAGACCATTAACATTAAGAGTTATTATTGAAAAGTGTGTGTGGTGGTTTGAAGAGATGGCCCCCAATATATTCAGTTTTTTATTTGTTTGTAGTTTGTATCTACAGCCACCTGGCTGGAGGCAGTGTCACTGGGTGGATCTTACGGTGTGGTGGTGGGTTTCAGATTTCAATCTAAAGATATGCAAAGTGTGCCTAGCTGGAGTTCCTGAAGTGTGCTGTGCTGTGTGGCTTTTGGCTTTTTGGCTTGTGCTTCTCTCTCTCTGCTTGGTCCTGTGAAAGCAGACCAGCTTCTTCTGCCATTATGGAACTTCCCCTGGATCTGTAAGCTTCAATACATCCCTTCCTCCATAACTGTGTCTGGTCTGGAAGTTCATCTCAGCGAACCTGAAGCTGTCTGCTACAGTGTGCATCAGTTACATTTATGATTTTGTAACATTTTGTGTTTTCTTAGTCTTCATGTGCTTTATAACTATTTTAGCTTATTTTTTTTTCCTAAAGCCTCTTGAATGTGTTCATCCTTCTCTTTAGACCATAGTTTTTCTCCCAGCATGCTCTGAAGTCCTAGCATAGATGTCATCAGTTCCTTTAGTTTTTATTTTATTTTATTTTAAAAATTTATTTATGCCGGGCATGGTGGTGCATGCCTTTAATCCCAGCACTTGGAAGGCAGAGGTAGGAGGATTGCCGTGAGTTTGAGGCCACCCTGAGACTCCATACTGAATTCCAGGTCAGCCTAGGTTAGAGTGAGACCCTACCTCAAAAAAAACCAAAAAAAAAAAATTAATTAATTAATTAAAAAAATAAATAAAAATTTAGTTGCAAGGAGAGAAAGAGAAGAGAGATAGTCAGAGAGAATGGGTGTTCCAGGGCCTCCAGCCACCACATGTGCCTCTTTATGCATCTGGCTTTACATGGGTACTGGGGAATTGAACTCAGGTCCTTATGCTTTGCAGGCAAGTTCCTTAACTGCTAAGCGATTTCTGTAGCCCTATTTGTTATTTTTTTTTTCCACCATTTGGATTTTCACTGTGGGGTCTCACTCTATCCCAGGCTGACCTGGAATTCACGATGTAGTCTCAGGGTGGCCTTAAACTCACAGTGATATTCCTACCTCTGCCTCCCAAGTGTGAGGATTAAAGACATGTGCCAGATGCCCAACCAGTTTCTTTAGTTTGCTTTTATCATGGAAATGTTTTCTGTCCCTTTGATTATGACAAATAGTTTTGCTGGGTAAAGTAGTCTGCAGTGGCAGCTGTTGTGGGCCTGCCTCTGTATGTGACAGCCTTTCTCGCAGCTTTTGGAATCCTTTCTTTGTTCTGTGTGTGTGTGTGTGTGTGTGTGTGCGTGTGTGTGTGTGTGTATGTGTGTTTTGGTCTTTTGTTTTTCAAAGTAGGGTCTCACTCTGGTCCAGATTGACCTGGAATTAACTATGTAGTCTCAGGGTGGCCTCAAACCCACGGTGATCCTCCTACCTCTGCCTCCCAAGGGCTAGGATTAAAGGTGTGCTACACCATGCCCGGCCTGTTCTGTATATTTAGTATTTTGACTATATGATGTGAGGAGTTTTTTTTTTTTTTTCTGGTCTTATTTGATGTTATGAATTTCTCTTATACTTAGAGTAATACCTTTTCCTCTATATTTGGGCAATTCTACAATTTTACTGAAACATATTCTATGCCTTCGGCATAGAGTTCTCCTTCTATGTCCATAATTCATAGATTTGGTTTTGTGGTGTTCCAAAGATCTTGCATGGTCTGCTCATATATATAAATGTATGTATAAGTGTATACATATATAAAATTTATCATTGACTTTGACTGATCAAAATCCTCTACCTGTATTCAAGCCCTATCTACACTCTAATTTTTGGCGAAACTTTCTGCTGAACTTTTTATTTTATTTATTAAAAATTTCTTTCTTGGGCTGGAGAGATGGCTTAGCGGTTAAGCGCTTGCCTGTGAAGCCTAAGGACCCCAGTTCGAGGCTCAACTCCCCAGGACCCACATTAGCCAGATGCACAAGGGGGCGCATGCATCTGGAGTTCGTTTGCAGTGGCTGGAGGCCCTGGCACGCCCATTCTCTCTGTGTCTCTCTCTCTGCCTCTCTCTCGCTCTGTCTGTCGCTCTCAAATAAATAAAACAAAATAAAAAAAGCTAACTGCTTTGAAAGCAAAAACTCATTAAAAAAAAATTAAAAAAAAAATTTCTTTCTTGCCAGGTGTGGTGGCACATGCCTTTAATCCCAGCTCTTGGGAGGCAGAGGTAGGAGGATTGCCGTGAGTCTGAGGCCACCCTGAGACTTTGTAGTGAATTCCATGTCAGCCTGGGCTAGAGAAAGACCCTACTTCGAAAAACAAAAACAACAAGAAATTTTTTTCTTTTTTCTTTTTTTTCATTTTTTTTGTGGCAGGGTCTCGCTGTAGCTCAGGCTGACCTGAAATTCACTATGTAGTATCAGGGTGGCCTTGAATTCATGGCAATCTTCCTACCTCTGCCTCCCAAGGGCTGAGATTAAAGACATGTGCCACCATGTCCAGCTTTTTTTTTTTTTTTTTTTTTTGGTTCTTTTGAGGTATGGTCCTGCTATAGCCCAGACTAATCTGGAATTTACTAGTCTTAGGCTGGCCTCAAACTCAGTGATCCTCCCAAGTGCTGGGATTAAAGGTGTATGTGGTCATACCTGACATTTTTGGAAAATTTCTATTCCAGCATCATTTTAGTTGAGAGAGAGAGAGAGAGAGAGAGAGAGAGAGAGAATGGGAACACCAGGGAATCTAGCCACTGCAAAAGAATTCCAGATGCATATGCCACCCTGTGTATCTGGATTTACATGGGTACTAGAGAATTGAACCAGGGTTGTCAGGCTCCATAGACAAATGTCTTAACTGCTGAGTCATTTCTCCAGCCCAGTATTCCTAGTTCTTTATTGAATTATATTTTCATGTCCTGGATGACTCCCCCACCCCACACTTTTTTTTCCTCCAAGTTATAGTCTTTTGTTGTAGCTCAGGCTGGGATTCACTATGTAGTCTCAGTCTGGCCTTGGACTCATGGCAATCCTCCTACCTCTACCTCTCAAGTGCCTTCATTTCATCCAGTTGTTTATGGTCCCTTGGGATTCATTCATGTGATTATTTGTATCCTTTTTGAATGAATTAATGAGAGTATTCATGTCTTCTTTGAATTATTTAAACATATTTATAATCATTCTTTTGAATTATATGATATTTCTCCTGTCACTCTTGTTGGGAGATGTTACTATAGGATTGGTAATGTTGGAGGAGACATGTTGTATTGGTTTCTTCATTTTACTCGTGTTTTTGCATTTGTACTTGCAGAGTTTACTGGTAAAGTCTTACTGATATTTTTGTGCTGGGTGAGTATTTGGGTCAGTGCTTGGTCTTCCCTCATCTTAGCTGTCCTTGGTTTCTTTTGGGACTGCTTGAAGCTCAGTCATGGGGGCACTTGCTACTGATTCATAGATGGGGTCACTGAGGTGATCCTGTGTTGGCTGGTATGTGTGTGAGCCCATGTAGCCATTGCCCTCACAGGCCAGGACACATGTGTTTTGGTTAGCAGGCATGCAGGGGGCAAAGGGTCCCATGTCCTCTTACCTAAGGATCTGAGGTGTGCACACATTGTGGTGTGGGAGGGTGTACTCCAGGGGCAGGGGTCACATGGCCGCTGACATCACATGTGGAATCCAAGCAGCATGGGGGTAATGCAGGTTAGGCAAGCCCCTGCACTGTCATGCAGAGCCTGAGAGGAGCACAGTGGTGTTGAGCCTGGAGGATGGGGGCAGATGTCCTTCTTTACACTTATAGCAACTGAAAATTGAGAGGACAATAAATTTTTTTTTTTTTTTACCTTAAATTGTGTTTCATCTTGTTGCAGAAATTCTCTGGAAAGATCACTCCAATGCCAGTATGAACTTCATTTTACTTTGTTTTGTCCTAAACTCTAAACTTTCTTTTTTTCTCAAATGTTTGTAAATGCCTGGTCTTTTTTTTCCCCTGAATTTTATTTATTTAGTGAGAGAGAGAGAGAGAGAGAGAGAGAGAGAGAATGGCCACTCCAGGGCCTCCAGCCATTGCAAATGAACTCCAGACGCATGTGCCACCTTGAGCATCTGGCTTACGTGGGTCCTGGGGAATTGAACAGAGGTTCTTTGGCTTTGCAGGCAAATGCCTTAACTGCTAAGCCATCTCTCCAGCCCTGCCTTTCTTTCTTATCATCCCTCTGGGCCCTTTCTGGACAGTTCCTTCTTTGGGATTTTTCCATCTGCTGACAAAGTTAAGCTCCTCAGCAATTAACTTTTACAATAAGTCAGTGAATCAGTTCAACTTTTGGCTTCTTTTCTGGCACAATCTTACTGTATAAATATGATGTGCCTACATAAATGAGAAAAATTGAGCCAGGCATGGTGGCATATACCTTTAGTCCCAGCACCTGGAAGGCAGAGGCAGGAGGATCGCTGTGAGATTTAAGGCCACCCTGAGACTACATAGTGAATTTCAGGTCAGCCTGGACCAGAGTGAGACCCTAACTCAAAAAACAAACAAAAAAATCAAGCAGAAACAAACAAAAAAAACATGGGACTAAATCTAAATGCTAGATGTGAAGGTGACCCCAGTGAAAGATATGTGCACTTTCAGACTTCATTCTTAGTTCTTGGACCTCCTATCATTCTCCTCAGGGCCAGCTTCACCTCTTGGTTCCTCAGAGTGTAGATGAGGGGGTTGAGGAAAGGAGTGATGGCAGTGGGGAATAGAGCAGCTGCCCCATCTAGGGGGCTATGGGATTCAGGCCGCAGGTAGATGAAGGCACAGGGCACATAGTACACAGTAACCACAGTTACATGGGCTCCACAAGTTGAGAAGGCACGGCGCCTTCCATCAGCTGTAGGGATTCTCAAGATGGCCTGGATGATCTGGATATAAGAGATAAGGATCAGTGAGAAACAGCTGGCAACCACCACTCCAATGTCCACAAAGGTCACCAGCTCATTGAGTGAGGTGTCAGCACAGGCCAGCTTCAAAACAGCAGGGATGTCACAGAAGAAGTAATCTACCTGGTTGGGTCCACAGTAGGGCAAGCGGAAAGTTAGAATGGCCTGGAGAGCCCCATGGATGGAGCCAGCCACCCAGACACCAGCCACAAGCAAGGTACTCAGCTTAGCAGACATGAGCATAGGATAGTGCAAGGGTCGACATATTGCCAGGTACCGGTCATAGGCCATCACTGTGTAAAGGAAGCACTGAGTGCTTCCCAAAAAGTGATAGAAATAAAGCTGAGCAACACAGCCTCCAAATGGGATGGGTTTGATGCCTGATGTGAAGTTTATCATGAGACGAGGGACAATGATGGAGGAGATGCCCATGTCAACGACGGAGAGAACACCAAGAAAGATGTACATAGGGTGGGCATGGAGCTGTGGGTCTGCCCAGACCATGATGAGAATAAGCAAGTTCCCCAGCTGAGTCAGGATGTAGATTAGCAAAAAGAACACAAAAAGGAATGTCCTTAGTGTGACTGGGTATGGAATTCCTGCCAGGATGAACTCAGTCAACAGTGTGTAGTTGACTCTTTCCATTGCTGAGAGAGATGTTACCTGGAGAATGGACAGACAGGAGTTAGAATAGTGGTGAGAAGTGAAGGGTCAGTGAAGTTCTAAAGTTGCTGAGATAAGCCGACTCTGAAACAGGCTTGAGAAGGAAGGTCAAATTCCATGATAACACATCCCCAGACCTTGGGCCCAGAAAAGAAACACCAATTCAATAGGAAGCTACTGTTCTAAGTGAAGGACTCAGGAACCAGATGGATGCCATGACAGGCTTCAGAGTCCTCAGTAGGCCTAAGTTTCTGTTTCCCAGCAAGATCTAAGTTTTTTAGCTTCTGGTAAGGGTGGGTTTAACAGTTACTGGAAACTGATTACGCCATACATTCCTGTAGTCATAGATAAGTTCAATTCCCTAGACCCAGCCCGCCAACTTTGCCCGCCAAAATCCTAAGCCAACCAGAAGAGTGCAAGTGCAGTTACTGTTTAAATCAACCAATCATGTACCCATCTCCTTCTTCTATGTTCAAATCCCTATAAAAACCCTATCCTCCCACTACTTGGGGCTCTTGTACAGATCCACTGCGTTGGTGAAGTCAAGAGACCGAGCTTAAGCCCGAAATAAAGCTCCTTGCCCTTGCATACGTGTTTGGTTCTCCTTGGTGGTCACTGGGGGTGCCGAGAACTGGGCATAACACTAAGAACACAGTAACATATTCATAACCTAAAGACAGTACAGTTTAATTTTAGAAGTTGTAACTATCTTGTCAGCAAGGGAATGGCCTTGTTCCTATCTTGTTTTCCCTGACTCCTCCTTGCTTACGTTCTTTTCGCCCCTCATTTTGTATAAAAGTCTTCTCAGCTGCAAACATGCCACTGCAGCCTCAAGCCCAAGAAGAGGTTTTACAGTCCTTCACTGTTGGACCTCAAGAAAGCAGTCTGTAGCCCTTTGAGGTCTGGTTTCCTTTTTCATTCACATAGCCCCAGTTAGTTCTGATCCTGACTCAGATCTAACAAGAGGGAAGTGACAGGAAACTACAAAAAGAGACTGTAGAAGTTGGGGTGGTGACCGGAAGTTTCTTTCATACAGAGACATGATCAATAGGGAGAAAGTATATGTTCTGGCAGGAGCTTTGCATATAAAAGTTTATCAGCATGTTTGCTAATATGTTGTCTGTAGCTGCTTTCATGGCAAAGTGAGTAAATTGCATTTGGCCTGCTAAACTGAAACTGGGCCTTTAGAAAAAGCACGTAATCAGGGCTTTGCATCCAGAAAAACTTTTCCACTGATCTCTGGAAAATAATCATTTACTATTGTTTCAGCACAGGCCAGAGCTTCCTGGTAACATGTGTGGTAAAGGGTATTTGTTGCATTAGGTGCTCTGCAGTTCACAATCTTTCCAGATACCACTGGATCAATCTTATCTCTGCCAGAACTTAAACCTGGAGTAGGGAGTTATGTGGAAGGGAAGGGAAATGAAAGACTTGTTATAGAGAATGAATAAGAACTTTAATTAGTCGGGCGTGGTGGCACACGCCTTTAATCCCAGCATTCGGGAGGCGGAGGTAGGAGGTCGCCGTGAGTTCGAGGCCACCCTGAGACTACATAGCTAGTTCCAGGTCAGCCTGGGCCAGAGTGAGACCCTACCTCGAAAAAAAAAAAAAAAAAAAAAAAGAACTTTAATTAAATGGCTAATTGTGTGTCATGCTGCTTGATACTATAAACATTATCTCCATTTTTTTTGTTGTTGTTTTGAGGTAGGGTATTGCTTGAGCCCAGGTTGACCTGGAATTCACTATGTAGTCCCAGGCTAACCTCAAACTCACAGTGATCCTCCTACCTCTGCCTCTGGAGTTCTGGGATTAAAGGTGTGTGCCACCACACCTGGCCCCTCATTATTTTTAATAGGGGTAAAAATTTTATTTATTACACATAATAAGGCTCCACAGAAAAGAAGGGGAAATCCTAAAGAAGATTTTTTTGGACCAAATATATCTTTTTTTGTTTCGTTTTGCACTACCATGCCTGGCTCCAAATGTTTTAGTCCAAAGTTAATCTCTCCTCCCTGTGCGCAAATATGTGGCAAGAGCAACCTCCAGCAAGAAGCAGCTTTGAAAAGGCAGTGTTTATTTCAGGTTACAGCCTATCATGGTGAGGAAGGTATGGCAGCAGGAGTATGATGCAGAGCCAGTCATATTGCATCCATAATCAGGAAACAGAGAGCAATCAATCCTCATGCTCAGTTTTTCTTTTTTCTTTTTATTCACAATAGTTTCTTATAACACTCAAGTGTAACTGACTTTGGCACTTAAATATAGCTAGAAATACAAGCAAGCACCTGTGAACTAAAGTTCCCAGAAAAGAGTTGTATCGGCTGCACCTACTTCTAGCAAGGCTGAATGGACTGATAAAGCTACTGTTGTGCTAGAAAAGAAGCTAAAAGTTGAACTGATTCTCGGAGTTACTGTAAGGGTAAATTGCTGAGGAGCTAAAACTTACCTTTGTCAGCAGATGGAAAAAGCCCAAAGAAGAAACTGTTAGGAAATGGCCCAAAGGAATGATAAGAAGGAAAGATAGTTTAGGCTACAACAAAGTAAAATGGAGTTCATTGTTAGGGTGGCCTGACTACAGAAATGATTGATATGCAAATTTCCACATCTTGTTTGTTCACTTACCCTCCCCTTGGCTATGAAAACTATAAAATGGAAATAAAATCTTAGCTAGGGGCCAAAGTTTCTTTAGAGAGCTACCTCAAGCTTTCTGGCCCCTAGGTAATAAACTCTCTCTCACTCATACTAGCATTGGAATGATCTTTCCAAAAAAATTCTACAACACTGTGATTACAGAATGATGGCATGTTGCAAGATCAAAGCCTAATTACCTTGGGCTATCTTTAGCCCCTCAATAGACATTTATTGCCCACCTCTGTGTCTGACCTAATATCCACGTGACTATCACTTGATCAGTTGCAACCTTTTTGGAATGTACTGACAGACCACTAGCTTCCACCAACCCAAGGGCTAGGAATGTCATCAGATAGCATCTGAGGCCTATGGTGAAGATTTCCCCACTTTGCTATAGCCTACCTACCTGCTGGTCAGCCAGTGTATTGGAAAAATGCCTTAATTTAGGACTTTCTTTTGTTCTGTAACTATAAAACCTTCATGAAATTGTTAACATATTGAAACATGGAATTTGGGGTAACCTAAATCTGTGTTCTCAGGCCCTGGTCACTCATATTTTACTCCAGAATAAACTATCTCATCCCTTTTGAGGTGTCTTTTGTGTCGACACACCTTTAACCACTGAGCAATCTCTTCAGCCCCCAAGAAACCCAGACTTATAACTGTTAGGTCAGGACAAAATGGAGTCACCCAGGGCAGCAGGAGAGCACATTCCTCAAGAAATTGCCCAGCCATTATCCCTCCCCTACTTAACAAGGCTCCAGGTCTCGATTTACTGCCCCCTTATCTCTCATTGGGTCACTTCTGGTCTCACCCTAGGGCTAAGGTAAAGAACAGAGATTTACTGCCCCAACAAAGAAATTCCTTCCCTTTCTCATCTTTCCCCAATTGAAAAGCCTATAAAGCCCACTATCTGTAACCCCAAACTGACTGCTCCGTGCTTTTGAGAGTCAGTCCTGGCAGCTCGTGGACCCCCCCCCCCACCTCTGAATAAAAACTTCATCTTTGTCTCAGAGTGGTCTCTGTGGCCCTTGGTCACTCCTGAACCTTACAATAACCAGCAAAGGTAGGAGACCATGCTAACCAGAGGACTGCTTCCTAAACAAGTGATTTTTGTACAGTGAGAGAACTGATAAATGAAACCCACAGAAAGAGGCTTTGATTTAGGAAGCCAAGTCTGAGAGACCTGAAATTTAAAAGGTCACTCAACCACTCCCCAAGGTTGTTAATTAGAAGTTGAAATATTTCTTCCTGTCAGGAACTTCCAGAGACTCAGGAAGTCACTGAGCCTGGGAAAGGTTTGCAAGACCCTGCCCTAAGACTATAGAAAGGGGAAACAGTGCTTACAAGGGACTCTCCCCGGTGCTTGTGTGAGTGGTGTAGCGCTTGAGCTGTCAGAGAGACTCCCAGATGGAGCTGCCTGCCCTTGACGTAGTATGCTCCAGAGCCAGAAATGCACCTATGCTGAGGTGGACTTTCTTGGTGATGCAGCGGCCTTACGAGTTGAAGCAGCTATAGGGAGGTTGTCATTCGGGATGGGGTGAGACTTACGGTGCTGTAACGGGGTGGGGGTCTTGGAGTTCAGCTGCGTTTGAGTCATCTATTCCGGTAAGCATCCCCTTACCCTACTCTGTAAGTAACCCCAATAAACTTACTGGTTCACCAAACTGGTCTTGGTGTAATCATCCTTTGGTCTGTACCCCATCTGGGGAGAAGACGTGTGTTTGCATTACCTCAGGGAAAAGATTTTCCAGAACAGTGTTTTCTCAAAAAATTTCCTCACTGTTTCCCCATCTAAGTAGCTATTCTGAAAGTTTCTGGGTTGCTTTAAGTTTATCCCAGATGAGAAATCTGTAAGTTTATCTTTTTAAGTGAATGGAAATCCCAGGTGTAGTTAATCAGTAAGATGAAAGTGGTCATAGCCTTATTGCCAGAGAAATAACTGTTAGTATGAAGGAAACAGGGTAGTTTGCTGAGGTGGAATGGAGAAATGGAGGGCAGTTTTTTTAGCCTCTGTAATGCCTTAATTGCCTTTGATAAATAAGTCTAATTCCTTCCATTGTAGGTTGGATTTTGTTGTCGCTGTGAATAGACATGAGAAAAATTTGTGTAGGGCTGGAGAGATGGCTAAATGATTAAGGTGCTTGTCTACAAAGTCTAAGGACCCAAGTTCAATTTCCCAGTACCCACATAAAGCCACATGCACTAGGTGGGGCATGAGTCTGGAGTTGTTTGCAGTGGCTAGAGGCCTTGGCAAGCCCATTCTCTCTATCTGCCTCTATCTCTCTTATTCTCTTGTAAATATATAAATGAGTAAATAAAATATTAAATTTTTTTGTGTAAAGGATTATGGCTTAACATCTATTACTTGACACCACAATAAAGCAGATTTGATAATTGTGAGAAAAATAAAAAAACTGGACAAAGGATTTCAATAGACATTTCTCAAAAAAAGACATACTAGGGCTGGAGAGATGGCTTAGTGGTTAAAGACTTGCCTGCAAAGCCAGAGGACCCAGGTTCATTCCTCAGGACCTATGTAAGCCAGCTGCACAAAGTGGTCCATATGTTTGGAGTTCATTTGAGTGGATGGAGGCCCTGGTGTGCCCATTCTCTCTCTCTCTCTCTCTCTCTCTCAAATAAATAAATATCCAGAGAAACTGAAATCAGTTTTGGAAGAAACATCTGCATTGTTTTATTGCAGCATTAGTTATAATTGCAGACATATGGCAAAGGTTGAATGGATAAAGAAAATGTGGTGAGTGTACATTATTCTCTGGCATCCTTAAAAATACAAACAATAAGAGCTGGGGAGCAGTGATGGCTGAGTGATTAAAGGTGCTTGCTTGCAAAGCCTAAAGGCCACGGTTGGACTCCCCAGTACCGATGTAAAAAAACCAGATGTGGGCTGGAGAGATGGCTAAGTGGTTAGGAGCTATCACCTCTTCTTTCAGGGAAATGAAAACATTTACAAATGGGAAAATTTGCATTTTTTTGACAGAAGTTTATGTTACCTTTAAAAGGGGAGACATGTGACGCATGGTGGCACATGCCTTTAATACCAGCATACACTCAGGAGGCAGAGGCAGGATTGTTGTGAGTTTGAGACCAGCCCGAGACTACATAGTGAATTCCAGGTCAGCCTGGGCTACAGGGAGACCCTATCTTAAAAAATCGAAAAATAAAAAATTGAAAACAGAAGACAGTCTGTCCCTTAGGACAGAAAAGGAGAGAGTAGGAAGTTTATTTTAGATTAGTAGTTTCTTAACTCTCTTCAGCTCAAAATAATCTTTATGCATATGTGGCATTTCTTTCTTTTTTAAAAAAGTATTTTATTTTATTTATTTATTTTAGAGAGAGAAAGAGAAAGGGAGAAAGAGAATGGGTGCGTCAGACCTCTAGCTATTGCAAATGAACTCTAGATGCATGTCCCACAATGTGTATTTGGCTTACATGGGTTCTGGGGAATGGAATCTGGGTCCTTAGGCTTCACATGCAAGTAAGTGCCTTAACTGCTAAACCATCTCTGCAGCCCCCCCTTTTTTTGAAGTAGGGTTTCACCCTATAGTTCTAGGCTGGCCTCAAATCTATAGTAATCCTCCTACCTCTGCCTCTTGAGTGCTTGGATCAAAGGTGTGGGCCACCACCAACCCTGGCTCTTTTTTTCTTTTTTAATATTTATTTATTTATTTATTTATTTATTTGAGAAAGAGAGACTAGGCGCGCTAGGGCCTCTAGCTGCTGCAAACGAACTCCAGAACGCATGTGCCACCTTACACATCTGGCTTATATGGGTCCTCGGTAATCGAACCTGAGTCCTTGGGCTTTGCAGGCAAAAGCCTTAACTGCTAAACCATTCTCTAGCCTTTTTTGTTTTTCCCTTGAGTCAAGGTCTTATGTAGCCCAGTCTGGCTTTGAACTCTTGATCCTCCTTCCTGTACCTCCCAAGTTCTAGAATTAAAGGCATGTGTAAACTACCACTCTCAGCTTCAAAGTGGCATATTCTAGAGAGGTATATTTGAATGTCCCTTACTAGCAATTATCGCTGTTACAATTTTACTTTTTATTTATTTATTGTTTTTGAGACAGGGTCTCATAGCCCAGATTTGCCTTGAAGTCACTATGTCACTATGTAGTAGAGGATGACTTTCAACTTCTGGTCATCCTGCCTCAACCCCAGTTTTATCCATGTTGGGGATCAAACCCAGGGTTTTGTACATGCCAAGCAAGCACCGTACCAAATGAGCTACATCCTCATCTCCTGCAAGCAGCTTTGAAAGCACAAAGATGTTGCTTTTAAGTACTGAACCATATCCCCAGCCTCCATCTTGAAATTCTGATCCTCCTGCAGCCAACTCCTGAGAGTACTTGTTTTTTGTTTTTTGTTTTTTCCCACTCCAGTGTCTACTCCTGTTTCCTAGGATGGCTATATATGCTGTACTTCTGCAGTTTTCCTTTTCCATTCCATTTTCTTCTTTACAAGATGAGAGTGATTCTTAAGAATGTGAAGGAATTGCCTCTGTATTGCTGTGCCCATGTCTCCCATCTCTTTAGGACAACCCTCATCAGAACCCCAGTTCTGGCTACAAGTCTGAGATGCAAAGTGAAGACCACCCAACCAGCCCTACTTCCTCTTTATTAGAAGGCCAGGAATGGGGCGGTGGGGCAGGACGAGAATTGGTGTGTTTTAAAGACTGAAATTATTCTCTAGACATCACATAAGCCTTCATAAAATGCAGTTTCTGGTACTCTATTCTCATAGAAAGTGGGGAGTTGGAGACTGAAGCTAGGGTTTCCACATAGTGCCTGCCCCCATCCTGCTGGGGACACAAAGGCTTCAGCAGATGAATTTTGCTTAATTTTGGCCCCAAACTATGTTCCTAACTTCAGTCACTAATCCCTCAAATGCCCATGAAGAAAACTTAAAAAAGTACATTTTCTGAAAACCAGAGTACATCTTTTCCATTAACTGATTACTTTTTTTGAGTCAGTGCCTTTCTAGCCCAGGCTGACAGCTCACTCTGTAGCCAGACTGTCCTTGAACTAGTGGTGATCCTTAGCTTCCTATATTCTGGGATTAAAGGCATGAACCACTCCACCCAGCTTTCTCCTTATATTTAGAAGACTAATATAATCTATCATTCTTTTCTGAATTTTAAATAAGACACTTAATCTAAAAATGAATTACATTGAAATGAATACCCACACACACACTAGAAGAAAATGTTGAGTTACTAAGTCTGAGACATGAGACATGAAACCTTTATTAATAATAAGTTTGGCCGGGCGTGGTGGCGCACGCCTTTAATCCCAGCACCCGGGAGGCAGAGGTAGGAGGATCGCTGTGAGTTCGAGGCCACCCTGAGACTCCATAGTGAATTCCAGGTCAGCCCGGGCTAGAGTGAAACCCTACCTCGAAAAACCAAACAACAACAACAACAACAAAAAAAAAACAATTATAAATTTGGTCGGATGTGGTGGTGCATGCATTTAATCCCAGCATTTGGGAGGGGAGGCTGAGGTAGGAGGAGATTGCTGTGAGTTTGAGGTCAGCCTGAGACTATATAGTGAATTCCAGGACAGCCTGACCTAGAGAAAGACCATATCTTGAAAAGTTAAAAAAAAAAAAAAAGAATATAACAAGGTTGAATTACCTGTTTAAAATATTCAGCAACACAGAAATCAAACTTATAGAAATTTCAACTTTACTAAGTTGCCCTTTGAATTTTGGGCAGGGAACTTACCTTACAGTTGGAAAAAGTGACCTGAGACAGAGACCACATAGGATGGAGTAAGGGTAGACCTGCCCCAGAAAGCCAAGATGCTTTTACCTCATCCGTTTGATATTGAAGTCAGTATATGGATGAGGAAGAACTGTGGAGAAGGATATAGCCAGAGTTAGTCTCTAGGGATACAAACCTGTCAATGATGAGATTTCTACATCTCATAGGGTCAGCAGTGGTTACTGTGAGAGTCACTTGTGGTAGAAGACTCAATCAGTCCTGACTAGACTAAAGTAAAGGACCAAATAAATGACTGAAATGTGAATTATGTATTATTTGCCTGCTGATTTGTAGATATTCTCCTCCCATTTCTTAATGGACTAGGGGAAAATTAATGGCTTTTGGTGAAAGTGATGGCTAAGTTAGTCCCTTGTGGATTCTGTTACTTCTTTTGTTCTCCCCAGAGTCAATTAGAGTGTGTGAGACCTTTAGCTTGGGGACTATTGTAATAGCACTCTTGTGAGAAGGCAAGACTATTATCTGTAGTCTGTTTCCTGGGAGACACCCTTCATTTCTAGCCCTTGCCAATTTGTAACATTAGGTGAGACAAAGTTTATGGGGTCTATCAGGACTTGCTGATGACCTCCAATTGTAGTTTCATTTCTTTTCCAAAACAAATTTAGAATGTGATTGTCAATAATGTTTTTTTTTGTTGTTGTTGTTGTTGTTGTTGTTTGTTTGTTTGTTTTTTGAGGTAGGATCTTGCTCTAGCTCAGGCTGACTTGGAATTCACTATGTAGTCTCAGGCTACCCTTGAAATCATAGCGATCCTCCTACCTCTGCCTTTCGAGTGCTGGGATTAAAGGCATGTGCCACCATGCCCAGCAACATTTTTTTAAATTGGCATATTTTATGAAGTTCATATTTCTTTGAATAACTTAGACACTAAAACAGATTCTGATAGACTAGGATAAACCTAGTAGTTTTACTTTTGTAAGAAAAGTGTAAGAGAAAAGCAGATGAGAACACTAGACTTAATCTCTACAGACAGTTTATTGAGAGGTACAGCACAGGGCAGCAGCCTTCCCATTGGATGAAGGCTGACGCACTGAGTCTGGCTGGGGTTCAAATTTATAAGGAGGACCCTAAGACAAACAGGCTGAATCAGCTACAGGTCCAAGGGAAATATATAAGGAATCAAAGTTATTGGTGTCCTTGCTCAGAATAGGCCTTTTTTTTTTTTTTTTCTTTTTTAAAAACACAAACAGAATTGTCTAGGGAGATGTCCCTCCCATCAGGCAGTTTTTGAGCTTAGTTATCAGGTTTAAAGGTTTCTGTAAGTTCTTAATATAGAAAGCTTATAGTTTTTACTTACTTAGTCCAGAGTTCAAAAGGTCTGACTTAGCTTTAGAGGAACTAGTGGAGGTATGTTAGGCTGAAAAAGTTTAGTTTGATTAATTTTACAGGCACAGTAAATTTGATCTAATTAGGTCCAGATTTTTGTGCTTTTAAAAATAAGTTCATAGCAAACAAATAAAAGTTTTACCTAATGGGAGAACATATAAGAGTAGAACACTTAAGAAACCTATTGTTGTAAACAGGTGTTTATGCAACAAAATACAGGCTTTATCAGATTGAAAACATACAAGCTCAGCATTTGGATATAATTTAGTTATCTTAATCAGAGATACTTTTACAACCTTTTTAATTAACACATATTATACATTTTATGTCTTTGTTTAGGATCAGACCTGTGGTCAGGAGGAATTTTTTTAATGTTACCAGGGACAAAGGAAATTAGATCTAATTCTAATGACCTCCAAGTCTAATGTCAGTGGAGAGGCTCCAAGTTTTTGGAAGATGAATGGTGGGTTCAGTTCTGACTTTTTCAAGCTGAAGTGGTGTTATAGGAATTAATGAGTCAATGAGAATAATCAGGCAAATCCAGTTCAAAGCGAGGGAGAGAGCCTTTATTCATGCACAGACCTTTGCTAGCTAATGCCAAAACCTGACAGATTGTGCTAGACTTATATATCTTTTACAATCCTTTGTCTGAATTCTCCCATGCTTAGAGAGGGGAGAGATTTACATCCATAAATGGAGGGTTCTGTCAAATAAGATTAAGTACAGGCAGCTGTCTCCTGAGATAAGGTAGGTATATATTGACCAAAGAGATCAGGCTCAGAGTCACAGAATTCTTGTTAGCTACCATCAGAGGAATCTCTCCTGCTGCAGTGTCAGAGGAGGGAAGTGCAACATCTATCACTTCACTGAAAGTCCTAGGTACGTTTACATTTCTTTTCTTTTCTTTCTTTCTTTTTTTTTTTTTGTTTTTTTGTTTTTTTGTTTTTTCGAGGTAGGGTCTCACTCTAGCTCAGGCTGACCTGGAATTCACTATGTAGTCTCAGGGTGGCCTCGAACTCATGGCAATCCTCCTACCTCTGCCTCCTAAGTGCTGGGATTAAAGGCGTGTGCCACCACGCCCGGCTAAAAATATGGAACGCTTCACGAATTTGCGTGTCATCCTTGCGCAGGGGCCATGCTAATCTTCTCTGTATCGTTCCAATTTTAGTATATGTGCTGCTGAAGCGAGCACTACGTTTACATTTCTTATAGATACATTGATTATATTCCATTTAAACTAATATAAGCTAGAAACATTAAATATATAGTATTCCTTCAATAGTTTCTCCTCTTTTGAAGTCTTGTCAATTTTATATGAAAGACTTCAACTTTTATAAATCTGAGTCTTCTTGTTTTATTGGACTATAATAAGCCCTTGGTCTGAGGGCATCTAGTCGTAATAAGTCTACTTAAGAGGTCCAAGATGCAGGGTCCAAATAATAATCCTAAGAAGATCTATGTTAGTGGTCTGATCAGGGACATAGACTAGTTAACTCTTCACCAATAGCTCCCCCATGACAGGAGTTTATTAATTTTCTCTCCTTTTGCCACACTTTCTTTAAGTCTCTTGAGTCTATTCATAGTAACTCCAGGTGTGGTTTGTGTGAGAAGCTTGCTGTTATGCCTGTGTCCTAAGAATTTGTGCAGGGTTGCTTTGTGTAGTAACAGACTGGTGTGAACAGAGGGATATGACACAATAAAATGAAATCTGGGTGAACTGCTGCCTGTTCGGCTGCAATTGAGAGATTACAACCTTTGAGATTGGACCAGCTGACCTGCACTGAGACAACAGGAGAAATGTAGAGTCTTTTGACGACACCTGAATGCTCAAGGAATGTCCTGTTCTTCAAAGTCTGCTTTATCTCCCTCTCCACACTGGATTAACAAATTGGCACCCTACCTGGTATTGTGGGGTATAAGAAAGTCAGGAAAGAGAGGGTCATTGAATTTGCCACAGTCTTGTGCTTTGGAAAAGACCATGGGCAGTGTGAAGCAGGTCTGCTGGATTCCTGCATGGAGATCTGTTGGAGCCATGAGGATGAACCGTGGGTTGCAGTGGAGACCCAGTGGAGATGCTGGGGCTACAAGATGGCTGCTAAGGAGAGCTGCCATCCCTGGATGAAGTTTTCCAAGACTATACTGCACCAATAAAAGAAAAAAACTTATTTTTTTGAAGCAGTACTCTGTATACTTTACTTTCACGAGTTTTCCAAAATCAGCATATTATTTTTCTTGTTATGATCATTGACCTCTTACATAATAATTGTAAATTATATATTAACATTTATAAGACATTCTTAAGACATTTTTAAGGATCAGATCAATGTATAAACTTTACTAACAGGACACATTACACATTACCTCATAGTCTTACAACTTTTATGCTGCAAAGCTAAAATCCCAGTGACATCACATACCAATGTAAAAGTTATTTTAATTAATTAATTAATTTATTTATTTTGGTTTTTCAAGTTAGAGTCTCACTCTAGTTCAGGCTGACCTGGAATTCACTCTGCAGTCTCAGGGTGGCCTTGAACTCATGGCAATCCTCCTACCTCTGCCTCCTGAGTGTTGGGGTTAAAGGCCTGTGCCATCATGCCTGGCATTACAAAACTTATTTTTTAACTATAGCTGACTTTCTGGGTTTTCTCTTATTGTTGTCCAAGGCCTAGCCCATAAAAGTAAAGATTTAAAAAACTTATTATCCATTTCCAGTGTAAAGAAGTGAGAGTGAGTTAACATCCATTCTCCAAATTATTATGGGTTCTAACTCTTAAAAGGAATGATATAGAGATATCAGTAAGGCTCAAAGGCCAACAAAGACTGACCCAACTTTATTAACATTAAAAAAAAATTATTTTCTTCTAACCACAGGTCTGGTCCCAGATAACTCTAAGTTAAAAGACATTGAACTGGTTAAAATTATATTATTAGAGGGTATTGTTATTATGGAATAGTAAATTCCCATAACCAAACTTCAAGTTTTGGTAAATCCAATTTTACTCTTAGATATTGCTATACTTCTATTGATGTTTATAAAAGTTGTTTTCAAATAGAACCTTAGATTCATGTGTTTTTATATCCCTGTTTGTATGTTCTTTTGCTCACAACAGCAAGTTTTCTTCCTTTAAAATACCATTTTTTTTCAAGGAAGCCTTCAATAATCCCCATTTAGAGTTATGCCTGAATGTTAAACTTGTATGTTTTCACAATGAACAAACTGGCTATTTTGATATAATACATAAATTCCTTTCTCTCTATATGTTGTTTTGATCTCATATCATTCCTGTTAGACAAAACTTCATTTAATAGGAGAATTCATTTCAACAGACAACATTAGGTCCAAGGATACAAAGTTCATAATTTTATGGTTATATGAAACTTGACAAAAATAATCAAACCTTTAGTCTTTTTAGTTTGACATCCTTTCATATCTCCAGATCTTTTTTTTTTTTTTTTTTTTTTTTTTTTTTTTGGTTTTTCGAGGTAGGGTCTCACTCTAGCCCAGGCTGACCTGGAATTCACTATGGAGTCTCAGGGTGGCCTTGAACTCATGGTGATCCTCCTACCTCTGCCTCCCGAGTGCTGGGATTAAAGGCGTGCGCCACCACGCCCGGCTATCTCCAGATCTTTTGACTATACTAAGTAAACTACTTTTATTTATTAGTCTCTTAATTTTAATTAACCTTCTTTTATAGACAAAACTTATTTCTCTCACCTGTAATTGTAATTTCTGATCTTGGATATAATATTTGTCTGTGTCACTTGTAATGTCATGCCACATACAGATAGGTTGTATAAGGTAATAGCCAGGCTGGGGGCTAATAGACAATATAATCCAGGGAATTATGTCCTTGGTGGCTCTGATAAGCACACTGTTAGGTCGGGACAGGCTCCCAAGATGGAGTAACTATGAATGGTGAGAGAGGCATAAAGAAGTGGATTATCCACATTCCTCTAGAAACCACCCATCCATTATCCTTTCCTTGCCTAACAATGACCCCAGGTCATGGCTTCCAGCCTCCTTTATCTAGTAAGTCACCAGGTCACTGTTCTGGTGTCATACCCTAGCTATTTTAAATGGCTAATGTAATGATCTCCCCAAAGAAACCTTTCTTTTTTTTTTTTTTTTTTCCTCTTCATCTTTTTTTTCTTTATTAGTTAGTTTTGTATTCAGCAAATACAGTCAGTTTGGTACCATTATTAGGCTCATCTGTGACCTACCCCCTCCCCTTGGCCCCTCCTTGTTGAGGTATACGGGTCATGCATTGTGGAGTTAGCCCACAGTTATGGGTAAGCTAAATGTCTCTGCATATCATGACCCAACATGTGGCTCTGACATTCTTTCCGCCCCCTTTTCCGCAAAATTTCCCTGAGCCATGTTGGGTTCATTTTTGGTCTGCTTCAGTGATGAGGTGTTGGGGGCCTCTGAGGCTCTGGCTCTCTGATTTGGTAGGAGTTGATTTTTCTCTGTGCTGATCTCCTTCCCCCTTGTGCTTGTATCTATTCAACTTGACAAACGAGTTCTTTTTCCTTCCTCACTAACCAAAAAAGCCCTATAAAGCCCACTACCTAAAAGTTCAGGTTGGCTGTGCTCCTCTCTTGTGAATCAGCCCTGGCAGCTCATGCTTTTCCTGAATAAAAGCTTTCATCTTTGCCTCAAAGTGCTTTGTGTGGTCTTGGTCACTCCCAAACCTTACATCTGGTGCTGTGACTCAGATAGGAGGCTTCCAGTTTCCCTCTTGGGCAGCCAAACCTCCTTTCCCCTGACCAGACTATCGAGCTGCTACTAACCGTTTGAAGGCTTCGGAACATCTCTGCCTGATACCAGTTTTCACACCCACCAAAATTTGGTTTCACTCTTCTTCCCCTTCTTCTTCTCCTCCCTCCTTCTCAGTAAGTGTCCTCAGGTTGGCCTGTTCTCGGGTTTAAACCCTCCTCTTGGAAGCCATGCCTGCATGCCAGGCTACACCCCACTTCCCACTTTTGGGCTGCAACCCCAGGTCTCAAGAAAGATGCACTCTCAACACCTCAGGTCTCTCGCTTTCTGGCCTACCATACCCTAAGGGGCACGTTTTTGTTCGGTGGAACCATCTTGGGACACTCTCTCCTCTCCCTCCACCTCCTGAGGGCTCACCTTTCACTGCCAGCCACTACTCCATCAAGATCACAGTTGCCCGCCTTACCCACTAACAGGCTAAATAGCCAGCAGTTACCTGTACAGCCTCTGCCCACATGGGAGGTGCAAGCTCTGTTCACCCTAACAGGCCAGGGGGCCATATTGGTGTTTTGTGTAAACCCAGCTTAAGCTGTAGCTCCTTTCTTTCACCCTTGTTTGGCTCTTTCTTTGTCTACTTTCACTAGCCCTTTTACTAAACTCTCATGCTGCCATGGGCTAAACCAATTTCTACTATGACTCTTGGACAACATCAAATCTCATCATCTGATCTTTCTTTGCAATTCTGCCTGGCCATGACATAAGGTGGACAATGGGTCCAAATGGCCTGAACATGGTACTTCTGATTTCCAAATTCTCTCTGATTTGAAAAACTGCCAACGGCTTCTTCCCCAGGAAAACACCAAATGGCGGGTGATGATGGTGCAGCGGAGGGCCTGGATGACCTAGGGGCTGGGCCTGGGAGGCCTCGGTGGCTTCCGTGGAGGTTTTGGCAGCAGCCGCGGTCATGCATGGCCGTGGTCAGAGCCGAGGCCACGGGGCTCATGGAGGCAAAGCTGAGGACAAGGAGTGGATCCCCGTCACCAAGCTGGGATGCCTGGTCAAGGACATGAAGATCAAGTCCTGGAGGAGATCTATCTGTTCTCCATGCCCATCAAGGAGTCTGAGATTATTGACTTCTTCTTGGGCATGTCCCTTAAGGATGAGGTTTTGAAGATCATGCCAGTGCAAAAGCAGACTCGCGCTGGCCAGTGGACCAGGTTCAAGGCTTTTGTCACCATTGGGGACTACAACAGTCATGTCGGCCTGGGTGTCAAGTGCTCTAAGGAGGTAGCCACTGCCACCTGAGGAGCCATCATCTGGGCCAAGCTCTCCATTGTGCCTGTCCGGAGAGCCTACTGGGGGAACAAGATCGGCAAGCCCCACACAGACCCCTGTAAGGTGACAGGCCGCTGTGGCTCTGTGCTGGTGCGCCTTGTCCCTGCCCCCAGCGGCACTGGCATTCTCTGCCCCATGCCTAAGAAGCTGCTGCTGATGGCTGGTATTGATGATTGCTACACTTCAGCCAGGGGCTGCACTGCCACCCTGGGCAACTTTGCTAAGGCCACTTTTGACACCATCTCTAAGACGTACAGCTATCTGACCCCTAACCTCCAGAAAGAGACCGTGTTCACCAAGTCTCCCTACCAGGAATTCACTGATCATCTTGTGAAAACCCACACCAGAGTCTCAGTGCATAGGACCCAAGCACTAGCTGTCGCTACCACATAGGGATTTTATACACAAAAAATTAAAGTGGATTAAGCCTGTTTAAAAAAAAAAAGCTGCCAACGTACAGGCTGATGGTCCGAAATACCCTATATTCAAAGATTTTCACTCTGCATGCATGGCCTTCTCTCTGCTCTACCTGCTATTCTCACCAGGACCTTCTAGCCAAGGTCTCAGGAAGGCGCTCTAACTCATCCCCTCCCTCATACTCATTCTTACCCTCTGCTTTTGACCTGGATACCATAGATGACCTGGCCTCTGGCTCCTCTAGCTTCTTCAGCCTCTCCTAACCCCCGGCCTGGTGCCAAACCCCTCCTCCCTCCCTTCATCTGCCTCCTGTTCCATCTCTGTGCCCCTGCCACCACCATCTCCCATCCCTCTCCTCCTCTTTCCCCTACTGCCCAGCATACTCATTCTCACAGGGATGGAATGTACCCTTTATGTGAGGTTGTAGGCGCTGAAGAAATTCACAGTCATGTTCCTTTTTCCATGTCTGATTCATTCCATATTGAGACTAGGGTCTTTCTCCACTTATCCAAACATGCTATAGCAAAGAGTTTCGCTACCTCACCCAGGCCTATGACCTAACCTGACACGATCTCTTTGTAGTTCTTTCCTCCACTCTCACTCCTGATAAATGAGAACACGTCTGGGTGGCTGTTCAAGCCCATACTAATGAAACTCACTTAACAGATAACACTTTCTCATTAGGAATGCTTGCTGTCTGCAGGGAAAACCCTGGCTGAGAATACCATGCTCCCACTCACTCCCTCGGATGGGTGGTCTGTAGTAGTATGGTTCTTTGTCTCCTGGCTAGCCTCCAAAAGACATCCTATAAGTTTGTCAATTTTGACAAACTCCAGACACTTACCCAGAGGCTTAATAAAAACTCAGCTGAGTTTATGGGATGCCTAACTGAGGCACTCACCCAATACACTCACCTCAACCCTGATTCCCAAGAGGGCATGATAGTTCTCAATACCCATTCTTGTCCCAATCTGCCCCTGACATCAGGAAAAACAAACAAACAAACAAACAAACAAACTTAACTGCTTAAAAAAGGGCCCTAAAACTCCTCAGGGAGATCTCCTTGACCTGGTATTTAAAGTTAAAACATTTTTTTTGTTCATTTTTATTTATTTATTTGAGAGCAACAGACAGAGAAAGAAAGAGGCAGAAATATATATATATAGAGAGAATGGGCACGCCAGGGTCTCCAGCCACTGTAAACGAACTCCAGGTGCGTGCGCCCTCTTGTGCATCTGGCTAACTTGGATCCTCGGGAATTGAGCCTCGAACTGGGGTCCTTAGGCTTCACAGGCAAGCGCCTAACCGCTAAACCATCTCTCCAGCCCTAAAGTTTTTAATAACAGAGAGGACCAGGAATGGACTGAGAGGGTGGCCAGAGACAGACAACAGTTCCGGTTCCTGGCTGTGGCTTTGAGGCCTCTGCCAAAGAAGACGATGGGGCTGCAACACTTGCCACCAGGACCCTGCTTCAAGTGTGGCTACAGCAGTCACTGGGAAGAGCCTGCTGCAACCTGTGCCTGTCGCCAGGACCCTGTCCTCACTGCGGACTTGCTGGACACTGGAAGGTCAGCTGTCCTTCTTTGCCTCCACAAGGTAGGGCAGCCTTGTCCCCCACAAGAACCAATTGCTTATCTGGGCCTGGAAGCTGAAGACTGATGGTGCCCTGGAAACTTGGCCCCTACCAACACTTTTATATCACAATGGAGGAGCTCAGGGTAACAGTCCAGCTGGCAGGAAGGCCTGTCTCATTTGTTATAGATATGTAGGGCCAGTTGGTCAGTCCTGCCATCCTACTCTGGTAAGGCTTTTCCCTCGCAGATTTCTGTGTTGGGTATTGACAGCCTATCCCACACCCCACACATCACCCTCCCCCGCTCACCCTGTGTAGTCTGAGGCACTCCCCTCTCCCATTCATTTCTCATAATACCCTCTTGTCCTGTTCCCCTCCTAGGTTGAGATCTTATCCAAAAACTCTCTCTCTCTCTGACTTACTGCTCACACTCTATCTTACTCCTCACACCAGCCCCTCTCTTACAAATGATCCAAGTTTCCCCCTCCCTGTCTCCAAGGTTGATCCCAGGGTGTGACACAATTCCTCACCAGCACTATCCTCTCACCACATGCCTGTCCTTAACAGACTCAAAGACCCCATGTCTTTTCCCTGCTGTCCTCAGTACCCAATCTCACTTAAACATCACCAAGGACTCAAACCTATTATTTCTTGCTTGCTCCAAGCTGGCCTCCTGTGCCCCACTCATTCCCCTTGCAATACTCTGATCTTGCCTGTTATCAAACCTGACAGGACCTGCCACTTAGTCCAAGATTTGTGCCTAGTCAATGCTACTGTTATGCCCATTCATCCAGTAGTCCCCAACCTCTATACTCTCCTCTCTCACATCCCCTCTTCCACTGTACATTTTTCAGTTCTTGACCTCAAAGATACCTTCTTCTCCATCTCCCTTCACCCTGATTCTTATGATCTCTTTGCTTTCACCTGTAAGAACTCTGATACTCATACTAACTCTCAACTCACCTGGACTGTCCTTCCCCAGGGTTTTAGAGACAGCCCCATCTTATTTTGTCAAGCTCTTTCCACTGACCTTTTGTCCTTGATCTGTTGCCCAGCACACTTTTACAATATGTAGATGATCTTTTTCTCTTCTCACCCTCTCTTTATCTCTCTAAACTACATACCAACAAACTTCTTAACTTTCTCAGATCTAAGAGATACTGAGTCTCTCCCCCCAAAAGCCCAACTTTCTTTAACCCAAGTTAGGTACCTGGATTTTCTCCTACCCCACCTCATGAAAACTCATCCTAGACTGCAAACATCTTCTCTCCCTCTCCCTGCCTACCTCTTAAGAAAAAAATCCTTTTTCTTTTCTTCGCTGGGTTCCTTAGAATGTGGATTCCAAACTTTGCCCTCCTGGCAAAGCCCCTTTATGACAAAGCTAAGGGAGACCCTCATGAACCCCTAGACCCTAACAAATGCTGCCTTCTCCCTCCTGTGTGATGCCCTCTTGGAAGCTCCAGCCCTTACACTTCCAGACCTTCAGTGGCCTTTTCTTCTTTATGCCACAGAAAAAGGGGGTATGACATTGGGCGTTCTGGGCCATATGAAGGGTCCATCCTTCGCCTCTGTAGCTTATCTTTCTAAACAAATAGAATCTGCTGTCTGGGGCTGGCAACCATGCCTACATGCTCTTGTTGCAGCTGCTCTTCTGGCCCAAGAGGCACTTAAATTCACTTTTGGGCAACAACTCACTGTCCTCTCTCCCCATAGGCTTAAAAGAACAAATTCTATTCTTGAAACTCACCTGTCTAAACTGACTTCTGAACTTCACCTATCCTGGCCCCAGCTACTCTCACTTGCCTTAGTCTGAATCAGAGCTACTCCTCTGGCCTCCTCCTGCCTTAGCTCCTTTGAACTCATGTATGGGTGTCCCTTTCTGTTAAACAACCTTCTCCCACTACCAGAAACTCCTCTCCATGGGTACTTACCAATTTTTACTGACCTATCCCTCCCCTATGTCCTACAACCTTCTAGCCACTAAGGAATGGCCTCCTCATCACCTGCCCTGAAAGGAGACCCATCAACCACATTATACAGCCTCTCCCAAAAGAACTCGTCACCCTTATGGTCAGCATGAAAACATTACAGAGGAGAAATTACCTTCATCCCTTATCATTAACAAAAGGCTGGAATGTTAGGTCAGGACAGGCTCCCAAGATGGAATCACCATGAATGGTGACAGAGGCATAAGGAAGTGGATTAGTCACATTCCTCAAGAAACTGCCCAGCTATTATCCCTTCCTTGCCTAACAATACCCCCAGGTCATAGTTTCCTGCCCCTTTATGTCATAAGTCACATGGTTACTGTTCTGGTGTCACACCTTAGCTACTTTAAATGGCTAATATAATGATCTCCCCTGAAGGAACTTTTCTATTCAATTTAACAAATGAGTTCTTTTTCCTTCCTCACCTTCCTCCAACTAAAAAAGCCCTATAAAGCCCACTGCCTGAAAACTCAGGTTGGCTGTGCTCCACTTGTGAGTCAGCCCTGGCAACGTGTGCTTTTCCCAAGTAAAATATTTCATCTTTGCCTCAGAGTGGATTTCATGGTCTTCTACACACCCTTTTTCTGAAGAGTGGTTTCTGTGCTTGTCCAGCATACAAAAAGGAACTAAAACTGATGTTCCTAAGAGCTACACCTATAGTATTAGAACTTCATCTTCAGAAGTTAAGGAGAATTGATTACTGTCTGTCCAGAGCCTAATAATCTTGGCCTGTATTTTCCCCATAAAATCATCAATTTACTGTATCTCTGTATGCAACCTGGCATCTCTGTGACTAACTGAGACATCTGTTGCTATGGGTTATAATTCTCACAGTTTTTTAATTTATAAAACCAGTTAGGATATTTGGTCCCTTTAAAATAATTCAATAGCAAATAACAAAGAAAGGCACCATACTTGGCAGATCCAAGATGGCCTTTTGTCCATGTATCTTTAAATAAAACAGGTTTATGTTCCTTCAGGACAAAAGGAAGCTACATTAAAAGGAAAAAGAATCTCTTAGACACATATTTCCCAGTTGTAAATTTTGTAACTTTTTCCCTTTTCTAATCAACCTTAGTGTGGCTGATGTTAGATAGAATTTTATTTTTCTCTCAAGTCTTCTGAAGATCCATCTCTGTTTATTTACCTTTTCTAGTCTTTCTCCCTTTATTTACTTAGTAGAATCATGAATGCATCAGTCATTCTCTGTGGGGGAAACAATGCCTTAAAATACTCCTTACCACCTTATCATAAGACTTCAACATAACTGAAGGATTTATGGACCACTGACCTCCATGGAAAAAATTCTTTTGAACCATAAAATTTACAAGCTCACAGATAGCCAGATTTGATCTTGGACTTATCAGACCACCTGGGCAACATCTTTAATCCCCTCTCAACAGGCAATTAGTAAACAAAAGGGAAAGAACTTATATCTTTCCATTATCCACTCCCAAGGAAAAGTAACTAGCCAGAAGTTTAATTTTATCTCCATTCCCTCTCATCTTGAACTGTTCTGGCAACCCAGCAACTTCAGTGACCCCCCGCCACAACCACAGCTTTAGTGTTTAACTTCTGATGGACCCTCACCACTGAGGAGCACAGTTAGATAGCATAAATCCCCCAGTGCGATCTGCATTGCAGTCTGCCTCCTTCTCCCAGCACTCCCATTGTCCATTTGTACAGGGCAAGGGAGACAAAGGTACTAAAACAGCTATAACTTTTACAATTTCTATAAGAAGTTCCCCTTGGATCTGTAAGGAAACCTGCAATAGCTTGGGATCCACCCTAGCACCCAACTTTTTAGATCAATTTCTGGCACTGGGGAAATAGCAAGGACCAGGGGCCCAGGAACACAGTAGCATTGGCACAAGCTGTGCCAAAGCCAGTCTCCCAGTACCATTCCCAAGAGACTCAAGAATAGGGCTCACACCTTGTGCCTTTCATAGGCTCCTAAGTCCACCAGGCTTCAGCCTGGGATCTCAGGCCTTTCCAGGCTCTGCTCAGGGGGCCAAGACCCTGGGCAAAAATCGTTCATAGCCTCAGAAACTGACACACACACACACACACACACACACACACTCCACACTAGGAGACATTATAGCACCTCCCCCTCCCCCTTATACTCATGGGTTCAGGACTCTCATACACATTCACATGAACACATGCATTAAGAGGATTACATTAAGGTCTGCCTTTCTTGTGTTTCTTCCTGATTTCAGTGACACATGACAGACACGGGATGGGTTGCCACCTCATAAGGAAGACATTCAGATGCTCATCTGGTGGTGTCCCAGAGGAACTTTGGCAGCACTTGGCCATACTAGGTCCAAAGTTTGACTTGCGATTGGATACTATTCCAATCCCACCATGAGACCTTATGCCAATTGACAGGGTACTGCAGAACAAGCCCACTAGAATCCTGTGGTCTTAGTGGAGATCTTAAGGATGCCCAGCCATATGATTACAAATACGAACTCAGAATGCAAGAGGGCTAGGTCACCCATTCACTCATGCATTCACATAGAGGTTAAATTACAGTTCCCTTCTCCCTTTACAGGAATTCCATGGCTGTCACTATGTAAATGAATCTTAATGTACATCTGTAGGGACTCTGTACAGCTTTAACTTTCAGCTCTGAATACACGTAGAGCCTCCAGTGAGCAACCACCAATGCAAAAGTCCTGTTAGCTCAAAAAACACATAGAGCAACCCTGTCAGCTCCGAGTACACATGCAACAGCCCCATGAGTTCTAAAAACACATGCAGCAGTCCCATCAGCTCTGAATACACATGGAGCAGTCCTCATCTCTGAAGATAAAGGGAGCAGTCCTCAGCTCTGAAATCACATGGAGCAGTCCTCAGCTGTGAACACACATGGAGCAGTCTTCATCTCTGAAGATAAAGGGAGCGGTCCACAGCTCTGAAATCACATGGAGCAGTCCTCAGCTATGAACACACATAAAGCAGTCCTCAGCTCTGGATTCACATGGAGCAGTCCTCAGCTCTGAACGCACATGGAGCAGTCCTCAGCTCTGAAAAGGCATGGAACAGTCTTCACTTCTGAACACATGGAGCAGTCTTCAGCTCTGAATATACTTGGAGCAGTCCTCAGCTCTGAACACACATGGAGCAGTCCTCAGCTCTGAACACACATGGAGCAGTCCTCAGCTCAGAACACACATGGAGCAGCCCTGAGCTCTGGATACACACGGAGCAGTCCTCAGCTCTGAATACACCTGGAGCAGTCATCAGCTCTGAATACCTGCATCAGTCATCAGGTATGAATACACAGGAGCAATCCTCAACTCTGAATACACATAGAGCAGTTCTCAGCTCTGAACACACATGGAGCAGCCCTCAGCTCTGAATACAGATGGAGCAGCCCTCAGCTCTGAATACACCTGGAGAAGTCCTCAGCTCTGAACGCACATGGAACAGTCTGGAGCAATGAATACAAATGGAGCAGGCCTCAGCTCTGAAAACACATGGAGCAGTTCTCAGCTCTGAACACACATGGAGCAGTCCTCAGCTTTGACCCTATAGAGCAGTCCTCTGCTCTGATTACACATGGAGCAGTCCTCATATCTGAGCACATGGAGCAATCCTCAGCTCTGAACTCACATGGAGCAGTGCTCAGCTTTGAACACACATGGAGCAGTTCTTGGCTCAGAGTACATGAAGCAGTCGTCAGCTCTGAACACACATGGAGCAGTCCTCAGTTCTGAATACATATGGAGTAGTTCTCACCTCTGAACACACCTGGAGCAGACCTCAGCTATGAATAAACCTGGAGCAGTTCTCAGCTCTGAATACACATGGAGCAGTCCGCAGCTCTGAACTCACATAGAGCAGTCCTCAGTTCCGAATACATATGGAGTAGTTCTCACCTCTGAACACAGCTGGAGCAGTCCTCAGCTCTGAATACACCGGGAGCAGTTCTCATCCCGGGGTACACATGGATCAGTCCTCAGCTCTGAACACATATGGAGCAGTCCTCAGCTCTGAATACACATGGAGCAGTCCTCAGCTCTGAATACACATGGAGCAGTCCTCAGCCCTGAATACACATGGAGTAGTCCTCAGCTCTGAATACACATGGAGCAGTCCTTAGCTCTGAATACACATGGAGCAGTTCTCAGCTCTGAACACACATGGAGCAATCCTCAGCTCTGAATACACATGGAGCAGTCCTCAGCTCTGAATACACATGGAGCAGTCCTTAGCTCTGAATACACACGGATCAGTCCTCAGCTCTGAACTCACATGGAGCAGTTCTCAGTTCCGAATACTTATGGAGTAGTTCTCACCTCTGAACACACCTGGAGCAGTCCTGAGCTCTGGATACACTTGGAACAGTACTCAGCTCTGAACACACATGGAACAGGACTCCTCTCTGAATACACATGGAGCAGTTCTCAGCTCTGGAAACCCATGGAGCAGTCCTCAGCTCTGAATAGACATGAAGCAGTTCTCAGCTCTGAATACACAGGAGCAGTCCTTAGCTCCAAAAAGAAATGAAGCAGTTCTCAGCTCTGAAACACCTGGAGCAGTCCTCAGCTCTGAATGCACATGAAGCAGTCCTCAGCTCTGCATATACACATGCAACAGTCCTCTGCTCTGAACACACATGGAGAAGTCCTCAGCTCTGAATACACAGAAGCAGTCCTCAGCTCTGAAGAGAAATGGAGCGGTCTTCTGCTTTGAACACATGGAGCAGACCTCTGCTCTGAATACAGATGGAGCAGCCCTCATGTCTGAGCACATGGAGCAGTCCTAAGCTCTGAACACACACGGCGCAGTCCTCAGCTCTGAACACACCTGGACCAGTCCTCACCTCTGAACACACATGGAGCAGTCCTCAGCTTTGAATACACACAGAGCATCACGAGCTCAGGATACACATGGAACAGTCCTGAGCTCTGGATACACTTGGAGCAGTCCTCAGCTCTGAACACACATGGAGCCGTTCTCAGCTCTGGATACCCATGGAGCAGTCCTCAGCTATGAATACACCTGGAGCAGATTTGAAATCTGAACACACATGGAGCAGTCCTCAGCTCTGAACACACATGGAGCAGTTCTCAACTCAGAGCACATGGAGCAGTCCTCAGCCCCGAATACACATGGAGCAGTCCTCATCTCTGACCAAATGGAGCAATCCTGAGCTCTGAACACACATGGAACAGTCCATGGCTCGGAGCACACGGAGCAGTCCTCAGTTCTGAACACACATGGAACAGTCCTCAGCTATGAAAGACGTGGAGCAGTCCTCATCTGTGAGCACATGGAGCAATCCTTGGCTCTGAACACACATGGAGCAGTCCATGGCTCAGAGCACATGGAGCAGTCCTCAGCTCTGAACACACATGGAGCATCCTCAGCTCTGAATACACATGGAACAGTCCTCAGCTCTGAACACACATGCAGCGGTACTCTGCTCTGAACACACATGGAGCAGTCCTCAGCTTTGAACAGATGGAGCAGTTCTCAGCTGTGTACACACATGGAACAGTCCTCAGCTCTGTACACAAATGGAACATTCTGCAGCTCTGATCACACAGAGCAGTCCTCTGCCCTGAATACACCTGGAGCAGACCTCAGCTCTGAATACACATCTAGCAGTCCTCAGCTCTGAATACACATCTAGCAGTCCTCAGCTCTGAATACACATCTAGCAGTCCTCAGCTCTGAATACACATCTAGCAGTCCTCAGCTCTGAACACACATGGAGCAGTTCTCAGCTCAGAGCACATGGAGCAATCCTGAGCTCTGAACTCACATGGAGCAGTCCATGGCTCGGAGCACATGGAGCAGTCCTCAGCTCTGATCACACATGGAGCAGCCCTCGGCTCACAGCCCATGGGGCAGTCCTCAGCTCTGAACACACATGGAGCATACCTCTGCTCTGAACACACATGGAGCAGTCCTCAGCTCTGAAGAGAAATGGAGTGGTCTTCAGCTTTGAACACATGGAGCAGACCTCTGCTCTGAATGCAGATGGAGCAGCCCTCATCTCTGAGCACATGGAACAATCTTCAGCTGTGAACACACATGAAGCAGTCCTAAACTCTGAATACACAGAGGCAGTCCTCACCTCGGAACACACATGGAGCAGTCCTCAGCTCTAAATACACATGGAGCAGTCCTAAGCTATGAACAACCTTGGAGCAGTCCTCAGCTCTGAACACACATGGAGCAGGACTCATATCTGAATACACATGGAGCAGTCCTCAGCTCTGAATACACATGGAGCAGTCTTCAGCTCTGAATACACATGGAGCAGTCCTCAGCTCTGAATACACATGGAGCAGTCCT
Organism: Dipus sagitta; assembly: GCA_036346955.1. Classification (NCBI taxonomy): domain Eukaryota; kingdom Metazoa; phylum Chordata; class Mammalia; order Rodentia; family Dipodidae; genus Dipus; species Dipus sagitta. The sequence continues at coordinate 67,314,637 of CM070779.1, read as the reverse complement.
CAGCTCTGAATACACATGGAGCAGTCCTCAGCTCTGAACACACATGGAGCAGTCCTCAGCTCTGGATACACTTGAAGCAGTCCTCAGCTCTGAACTCATATGGAGCAGTCCTCAGATCTAAAGAAAAATGGAGCAGTCTTCAGCTCTGAATACACATGGAGCAGTCCTCAACTCTGAATACACATGGAGAAGTCCTCAGCTCTGAATACACATGTAGTAGTCCTCAGGTCTTAGTACACATGGAGCATTCCTTTTAGGTCTAAATACACATGGAGAAGTCCTGTCAGCTCTATGTACACATGAAGCCATCCTCTCAGCTCTGAATACCCATGAGCCCTCTCTCAGCTCTGAATATGCATGCATCCCCCTGTTAGCCACCGTTTTACCCCATATACACTTGAGGTCTTCTCCGAATGACCCTAGAGCTGATCAAGCTCTATCACAGCATGGTTTCTGGCTCCTCTCAGGACCTTCCTAGGCTGTTTGTCTCGTGGCTCTGCCCATCTTCTCCTCCAGTTTTGGTGGGGAGCTCAGGTGCCATGGGAGGGAAATGCTCTGATCCAAGTTTGGGCCCAGAAACCATTAGGTAGTGCACTTTCCAAAGTACTGGGAGACTCCATCCCCCACAGCAGCTTGGCTGCCTGTGCCAGTGGCTGAAATGGCCAAGAATGTGCATGCAAGACTCTCATGACTCAGTTTCCTGGCCAATGCATCAGCTCAGTTATTGGAATTAGTAAGTCAATGAGAACGATCAGGCAAAATCCACTTCAGAGAGAGGGAGAGAGCCTTTATTCATGCACAGAACTCTGCTGGCTAATGCCAAAAACCTGACAGAGGCCCTGGACTGAAATTGTGCTGGACTTTTCTAACTTTTACAGTCCTGTTTCTGAATTCTTCCATGCTTAGAGAGGGGAGAGATTTACATCCATAACTGTAGGGTTCTGTCAAATAAGATTAAGTACAGGCAGCTGTCTTCTGAGATAAGGTAGTTATATGTTGTCCAAAGGGATCAGGCTCAGAGTCACAGAATTCTTGTTAGCTACCATCAGAGGAACCTCCCCTGCTGCAGTTTCAGAGGAGGGAAGTGCAACATCTATCATTTCTCTGAAAGTCCTAGGTCCATTTATATTTCTTATGGATACATTGATTGTATTCCATCTAAACTAATATAAACTAGAAACTAAATAATAGAAAATAAAAAATAGAAATTAAATATATGGTATTCCTTCAATAGTGGGATGGTGAAGGGGGGGTGTCTATTCCTGTTGACTTTTAGGCCTTGGAGAACCATCAAAAGGGGTCCAGATAGATGGAGTTGATCTGATATAGGGCCTCTGAGGTGAACTAGTGGAACTGTAAAGGTCCAGAAGGTCATTTATATCAGTCTTGTAAGAAGAAACACAAAATGATTTTCAGTACAGGTCAGAAGCTGTAAGACAAATTAGTCTTGTAACAGTACAAAAACTACAGTGTCGATACAAAAGACTATGCAGTATGGAATATTACCAATACAAAAGTCTATCACAATACAGGACATAACTTAGGGTCAGGGGCCTTTACATTTTCTAACACCACTTTTTATCACAATGTAAGGCAAGGCACTATAAATAAATTTACCAACTTATTACAGAGAGTTAAGTTTGAATTAGATAAACAATTAAGGTGAGAGAAGTACAGAGAAACAACTTTTTATGTTAATCCATCTTATCTTAATTGAAAACACCTTAACTAAGGACAAACTTTTACCTCTGGGAATGCATGGAGTTGATGAGCAAACCCTGTTGATTCTATCTGGAGCCATAAAGAACAATCTGTGTGGCCATTATTTATGATGGGTAAAGGAAGGCCCACACAGGAGGGAAAAGAGTTCCCATCTCACCATGTGGCTGTTGATTATAGGTGGAAATCTCATGTTAGAAATCTTCAAGGTAGAATAAGAGGCACAAGGAAACCAGTGAAATCTGGAGAATGGGCTGGAGGCCATTCTCAAAGGCCAGTTTTATAGCTGTACTTTGAACAGAAGCAGGTTAAGCAAACTTATCTGCAGTTTAGGGTTACACTGAGAGAGAGAGAGAGAGAGAGAGAGAGAGAGAGAGAGAGAGAGAGAGAGATTGTTATTTGTAGTGGCACAGTAAAGGAGGGCTTGTGGTCATCTTCTTGGGCTAAGGAAAGGTGGGTCACTAATAGGAACTGTTTAATGGGGTGGAAGGAAGGTTGTTTCCCCAGGAGGCCCTGGGTCAGAGAGCAGAACTGTGAGAGCAGAGATCAGGAGTACAAGAATAGAGCCAGTTGCCAATCCAGTTTATGAAGTTATCAAGATCTTTAAGAATTTGGAAGCCAAATGTGTCATTCTCAGCCAAAGGGAATCACTGTCCAATTTCTTTTGTGGCCAAACCATATTGTAGTAAAGATAAGGCATTTGGACTTTATGTCTCCTTTTAGGTCAAGAGTTTTAAGATTGGTTAGGAGACAACCCAGCAGGAAGGCCAGTGGAGTTTTGGAAATTTGGGAACCCACAGAGGGGTGAGAAGTGCTGGAGCACCTTTCTGATGATCAGGAGTCCCTGATCTGAAGACAGAGTTAGGAGACCTCCTCCTGGAGAAGAACAGGGAGTTCAGAATGCAAGCAGGTATTCTGACTGGAGGCCCCCAAGGAAGTCCTCTGAGTACAAGACAAGGGAGCTGGGTCTGTTTTCCTAGGCTCCTTAGGAAGACAAATGGATGGAGGCTATTCACCACTCTTAGGGCTAATGATGAAGTGGATATGGCAAATGGTCTCTCTATAGTTGGAGGCAGGGCAAGTGATTTGTTCTGTCTGGCTGTTGGAGATTTGTTCCAACCACCTGGGAGTTTTGAGAGCCCAGGGGAATTGGAATTTTCAAGCAATTTATCATGGTGAAAGGAGAGAGAGAGAGGGTGGATACCAGAAACTTCATGGGATTTCCATTTGGGCTTGGGACAAGCAGCCACCATAACATCAGGGCAATAGTTGTCTTTAGTTTGAATTTTAAAATTGACATTTCTTTTTTTCTATTAGCCATTAGCCACAGGCAAGGACCTCACTAGGTGCCTGTCTTTGTTTATTTTACCTAGCTGAGAGGCAGCTGCTGGTTTACTGTGATTGTCCTGCCTTCCTTGCAGGTTTTTCTCTGGCAGGAAAGGGGGAAAGCAAGGAGAGAGAAATTAGGTACCCATATGCAGAAGAAGTTAAAGAGGCCCAGTAAAGACAGAAGTTCCTTTGAGAAGGCAGGGTTTGTATTTGATTTAGTGAGATGGCCTGAATTTGGTGTGAGAGGGAGACCCTGGCAAGTCAAAGCAGTGAACAGAACTGTGTGTGAGAGACAGAGTTTAAGGAGGGGCAGGGGAGGGAACCTCATGTAGCATTTGCTGTGTCCTTGGAAAAAGTTATCAAGACCAATGAAAAGGTTGAAATCCAAAGTACCAAATTCAGGCCAGTGTTGGCCATTGTCTAGAGAATATTGCGGCCAAATGTGAATAGAGAGTTGAAGTTATTTGCCATGCAGGAGCTCAAGAAATTCAAGCTCCTTTAAATTAGCCTTGAGACATGCCAATGGAGTGTCTTTTGAAACAGATAATTTAGAGCCCATTTTGGAGGACAAGGACTTGTTTTGAGTGGTAAATCCTGCCACCAGGGATGATTCCCAGGCTTAGGGAGGGCAAACAAAACCCAGGATTAAGAGGAGCATACCCACACTCATAATGCTTGGGGTGTCTGGTGGATCAAAACATGGGAGGTTCCTGATGTTTCTGATCATCCACAGACTGAAAAGTGAGAAACTCCCAGAGTTTCTCAGATCTGAGACGGGGCACTTCTGCCTCAGACCAAGAATGAATACCTTGTCATGGAGCTGTAATTTGATCAGGGTGTGGATGCAGCAGATCACACAGTGATGGCCTCTTGTCTGGAGTTCAGAAGTCTGATGGGAGAGGGTGAAAAGAAGAAGAAAAGGAAGAAGCCCCCAGGTATCAGGCTGGCAAGACTGGAGATTTCAGGTCACAGGTGGCTGTTTAGTTCAGAGTAGTGAGTGTGGTGAGTGTCTGTGCGCCTCAGGGACTGAAATGTTGGCAGGGAGGTAGAGAGGAGGGGAGAGAAAGAGAAAGGGAGGGCATACTGCCTGAAAGCCCTGGAGGGCTCCAATCCAAGTCATGGCACCAAATGTAAGGAAAGTATAAAAGAAAAGCAAAAAAGAACACAGGGCCTGATCTCTACAGACAGACTCTTTATTGAGAGGCATAGTGAGGGGCAGCAGCCTTCCCATGGGATGAAGGATGAAACACTGAGTCTGGATGGGGTTCAAACTTATAAAGAGGATCCTAAGACAAACAGATTGAATCAGCTGCAGGTCCAAGGAACTGAAGTTATTCGTGTCCTTGTGCAGAATATTTTTTTTTGTACTCAGTGAATACAGTCAAGTTGGTACCATTGTTAGCCTCTTCTCTGTCCTCCCCTCTCCACAGGGACTCTCCTTGTTGGAGTATGTAGGTTGTGCATTGTGGGGTTAGCCATCAGTTTTGGGTAGGAGGAAATGTCTCTGTGTATCATGACCCAATGTGTGGCTCTGACATTCTTTCTGCTCCCTCTTCCACAAGTTTCCCTCAGCCATGTTGGGTTCATTTGAGGTCTGCTTCAGTGTTGAGATCTTGGGAGCCTCTGTGTCTCTGGATATCTGGTTTGGTAGGAGTTGAGTCTTCTCTGTGTCTATCTCCTTCACCATTGTGCTGGTACCTGGTTCACCAAGAAAACAGCACTCTTGCATGTTTCCCCAATTATTCTTAGTTTCATCTGGGGCCCTTTTGAGGTATGATGGGGTGGTTCTGTCCTTAGGATCTGCATCTATCTGAAAAAGAGAAGCAGATTCCCCAACAGAGAGTAAAGTTAGCACCAGATAAATGTGATAACCATTATTTTTTAGAGTGAGTTTAATAGGTGTAGGCACACTTGTAGCCCACAATTGGTGGGAGCTTGATAATGGAGAGTGGACTCAATTTTGGATATGATTCTGACTTGTTTCCCAGCTCCAGCTATGGCTTCCATTCCACTGAGTGGATCAGTTAGCCAAATCAAGAGCTGTTGATTTCCCACCATGGCTGTGTGCCACTATTGCACTTCTGTGAGCATCACGTCAGGTTGTTTGCTTCTAAGTAGGTTAGACCATGAGTTTCTTGGACAGATATTGGCCATTTTCCCGCAGTCGCTCATGTAGCACCTTCCAGCACTAGATGCGCAAACTATCTGGTGACTGACTCTCTTCCAGCCATGTCACTCCATGTTATGTGCCAACACCGTATGGTGTCTTCAGCAGTAGGGTCTTGCCACAAACATTTGTCATGGACAGTTTTTCTTTCATCATTTATTATGAGGGATAGTTTTGCTGGGTAGAGTAGTTTGGGTTGGAAGCCATAGGTTCTTAGAGTTTGCAGTGTTCCATTCCAGGCCCTTCTGGATTTCAGGGTTTCCATGGAGTGGGCCTCCAGTCAAATTAGAGGGTGGTTGGTTTCCCCCAAGCAGACGTGCCAGTATTGCACCTGTTGGTTCATTTGGCCTGTTTGGCCAAATATAAGGCTTGCAGTGTCCACTGTGGAGTATCTTCATTGTTGAGTTCTCTCTCTCAAATTGAAGTACATGCAGTGTGGCTTTTTCTAGCTTTCAGTCAGCTGGTCTACATGGAGGAGGTTTTCAGCTGAGTTCCAGCAGGATTTCTCAGTGATCTTGCAGCCCAAGTATGTGGAGTCTTCAGCAATAGGGTCTTACCATCTATTCCTGGTGGGAAACCAAGGGCCTCAGCAATGACGTGTAATGTTTTGGGGGCATCAGGGACTTCCCTAGCCAATAATTCACTGGAAGGTATCCTATCCCTGGCACTGAAAATTTTCTAGTAACAATCTGTGGCTCCTGGGTATTCCATTGTGCAAAAAAGTAAGTTTCCATATGTTTTATTTATATCCCCTTATGTTTTGATTAGCCTCCCTCCATCTTTCCTTTACTTAATCTCTTCCTGTGTCCTCACTTAGGCCTTTTCACCCCAATTAATCCATTCTTCTCCTTACATATACACAATACCATCCTATTAAATCCCCCTCTCCCCTCTCCTCCTCTGCTACTGAGTTTTATTCCCACTGACACAGATGTCCAATCGTCTATAGCTAGGATCCACATATGAGAGAGAACATGTAATGTTTGGCTTTCTGGGCCTGGGTTACCTCACTTAGTATAATACTTTCCAGATCCATCCATTTTCCTACAAATTTCATAACTTCATTTTTAATTACCATTGTATAGAACTCCATTGTATAAATGTGCCATGTCTTCATTATCCACTCATCAGTTGATGGATATATAGAGTGGTTCCATTTCCTAGCTATTGTGAATAGAGTGGCAATAAACATGGTTGAGCAAATATCTCTAAGGTAGTGAGACAAGTCCTTAGGATATATGCCTAGGAGTGCTATAGCTGGGTCATATGGTAGGTCTATTTTTAGCTGCCTCAGGAACCTCCACACTTATTTCCACAGTGGCTGGGCCAGATTGCATTCCCATAAACAGTGTAGAAGGGTTCCTCTTTTTCCGTATTCTCACTAGCATGTATGGTCATTTGTTTTCATGATGGTAGCCAATCTGACAGGAGTGAGATGGAATTTCAATGTAGTTTTAATCTGCATTTTCCTGATGACTAGGGATGTAGAACTTTTTTTTTTTTTTTTAGATGTTTATATGCCATCCATATTTCTTCTTTTGAGAACTCTCTATTTAGTTCCATAGCCCCTTTTTTAATTGGCTTGTTTGATTTCTTATTATTTAATTTTTTGAGTTCTTTGTATATCCTACATATTAGTCCTCTATCAGATGTATAGCTGGCAAAGATTTTCTCCCATTTTGTAGGTTGCCTCTTTGCTTTATTCACAATGTCCTTTGAAGTAAAAAGTCTTTGTAATTTCATGAGGTCCCAGCGGTTAATCTGTGGCTTTATTGCCTGAGCAATTGAGGTTATATTCAGAAAGTCTTTGCCAAGACCAATATGCTCAAGGGTTTTCCTTACATTTTCCTCTAGCAGTTTCAGAGTTTCAGGTCTGATATTAAGGTCTTTGATCCATTTGGATTTACTTGTGCATGGAGAGAGAGAAGGATCTATTTTCATCCTTCTACAGATACATATCCAGTTTTCCCAGCACCATTTGCTGAAGAGGCTGTCTTTTCTCCAATGAGTATTTTTGGCATTTTGTCAAATATCAGGTGGCTATAGCTACCTGGCTTACATCTGAGTCCCCTATTCTGTTCCATTGATCTACATGCCTGTTTCTGTGCTAGTACAATGCTGCTTCTGTTACTATGACTCTGTAGTATAGGTTAAAATCAGGTATAGTGATACTACCAGCCTTATTTGTGTTGCTCAAAGTTGTTTTAGATATTCAAGATTTTTTGTGCTTCCAAATGAATTTTTGGATTTTTTTTTTCTGTTTCTGTAAAGAATGCCATTGGAATTTTGATGGGGATTGCATTAAATATGTAGATTGCTTTCAGTAAGATTGACATTTTCAAAATATTCATTCTTCTGGTCCAAGATCAAGGGATGTTTTTCCATTTCCTAGTGTCTTCTGCAATTTCTTGCTTGAGTGTTTTAAAGTTTGCATTGAAGAGATCCTTAACTTCCTTAGTTATGTTTATTCCAAAGTACTTTTTTTGATGCAAATGTGAATGGGAGTGATTCTCTGACTTCCTCTTCTGTGTGTTTGTTGTTAGCATACAGGAAGGCTCCTGATTTCTGTATGTTTATTTTGTATCCCACCACATGGCTATAGGTATTTATCAGCTCTAACAATTTGCTGGTAGAGTCTTTAGGGTCCTTTATGTACAGAATCATGTCATCTGCAAGTAATAACAACTTGATCTCTTATTTTCCAATTTTTACCCCTTTTATGTGTGTCTCTTGCCTTATTTCTATGGCTAAGACTTCCAGTACTATATTAAATAAAAGTGGGGACAGTGGACACCCTTGTCTCTTTCCTGATTCTAGTGGAAAAGCTTCAAGTTTATCTCCATTTAGTAAAATTTTGGCTGTAGGTTGACATAAATAGCCTTTATTATGTTGAGATATGTTCCTTCTATTCCCAGTGTCTGTAGGACTTTTATCATGAAGGGATGTTGGATTTTGTCAAATGCTTTCTCTGCATCTAATGAGATGATCATGTGATTTTTGACCGTCAGTCCATTTATATAATGAATTGCATTTATCGATTTGCATATGTTGAACCATCCCTGCATCTCTGGGATAAAGCCTACTTGGTTGGGGTGAATGATTTTTCTGATATATTCTTGTATTCTGTTTGCCAATATTTTGTTGAGAATTTTTGCATCTATGTTCATGAGGGAGATTGGTCTGTAATTTTCTTTTTTTGTTCTATCTTTGCCTGGTTTTGGTATCAGAGTGATGCTAGCTTCATAGGAGTTTGGGAGGATTCCTTCTTTTTCTGTTTTATGGAAAAGTTTAGGAAGCATTGGTGTTAGTTCTTCCATGAAGGTCTGGTAAAATTCAGCAGTGAATCTATCTGGGCCTGGGATTTTTTTAGTTGGGAGATTTTTGACACTTCTAGGATCTCCATACTTGTTATAGGGCTATTTAAGTGGTTAATCTCATCTTGATTTAATTTAGGAAGGTCATATAAATCAAGGAAATCATCAATTTCTTTCAGATTTTCAAACAGTGGAGCATATGTTCTTAGAGTATGTCCCTATGACTTTTTGAATTTCTCTGGTATCCATTGTGATGGTGCATATTTCATCTCTAATTTTATTAACTTGTGTCTCTTCTCTCTTTGTTTTGGTCAGACTTGCTAATGGTTTATCAATCTTGTTTATCCTTTCAAAGAACCAACTCTTTGTCTCTTTGATTCTTTGGATTGGTGTTTTGGTTTCTATCTCATTAATTTCTTCCCTAATCTTTATTATTTCTTTCCATCTACTGATTTTTGGTTTGCCTTATTCCTCCTTTTTCAAGGCTTTAAGGTGAAGCGTTAAGTTGTTTACTTGTGACCTTTCTAATTCCTTAATATAGGCACTTAAAACTTTAAATTTTCCTCTTAGGACTGCCTTCATTGTGTCCCAAAAGTTTTGGTATTTTATGTTCTCATTATCATTTCACTATGAATTTTTTGATTTCCTTCTTCATTTCTTCATTGACTCATTCATCATTTAATAGTGTATTGTTTAGTTTCCATGATTTTGTGTATGTTCTATAGCTTTTCTTGCTATTGATTTGTTGTTTGATTCCATTGTGATCAGATAAAATGCAAGGAATTATTTCAGTTTTCTTGTATTTGTTAAGATTTGCTTTGTGTCCTAATATATGGTCTATTTTGGAGAATGTTCCATGTGCTGCTGGAAAGAATGTATATTCTGCAGCATTTGCATGAAATGTCCTGTATATATCTGTTAGGTCCATTTCTTCTTTGACCTCATTTAATCCAGATGCCTCTCTGTTTAATTTTTTCCAGGGTGACCTGTCAATTGATGAGATTGGGGTGTTGAAATCACCCACTGCAACTGTGTTTGGTGTTATATGTGACCTTAGTTCTAATAGCATTTCTTTGATGAAGTTGGGAGCCCCCATGTTAGGTGCATATATATTTAGGATTGTAATGTCCTCCTGTTGGAGTATTCCTTTAATCAATATAAAGTCACGGGGGTGGGATGGGGTGTAAAGGAAAGGGTTGGCAGTCATGGTGGGTAGGGCAGAAAGGAGAGGGTCTGAAGACATTGGGGAGGGCATCGCAGAACAGAGAGGATCCAAAATCACGGGGGCATGGGCAGGGTGGAAAGGAGAGAGTCTGAAGTCGTGGGGGTCAGGGAGGAATGGAGCGGGTCTGAGGTCATGAGTCTGGGTGTGGGGTGGAACAGAGAGGGTCTGATGATTTGAAGGCGAGTGGGGGGATCCGGGTGATCACTTATGCCCAGAGGCGCGGGTTGAACTTTGCTGGCCTGGGTCTCTTTGCCTGCAGTTAGTTCTGGAGTAGCCTGAGGCTGGGAATATGGCTTGGACAGTTTCTTGGGATAATTGGGGGACTGGTGGGTTGCATAAGAACATGGGAATCAGCCGATTCCCTTTTTTGCCCCTCTGCACATTCCCCCTGGTGATCTATTAGAGATTTCTCCCTCCTAAAAGACCCAGTGATCCCTTAATGTCTTGCCTCTCCTTCCCCAGGAGTTGCAGTGTGGTTAGGCAGATGCCATCCTTTTTTTTTTCTAAACAGAATTGTCTAGAGAGCATGTGCCACCAGGCGGTTTCTGAGCTAAGGGAAGATTATCAGTCGGGGGAATTGTTTGGCCTTTCAAGACTGGATGTCTCTGTTCTTTTTGGCCTTCTAATCTCAAGGTTAGTTATTAAGTCTTTAGTTCCCTCTAATTTTCATAAAAAGCTATTAACCCTGCACCTTTCCATTTCCCTATTACTGGTGAAATGGAATATCTTTTCCATAGATTAATTGGCCATTTGTATTTGATCTCTTGAGAACTGTTTCTTTCCTTCTTTCTCTTTTGTTGTTGCTGTTTTGTTTCATTTTTATGTGTTTCTTTTTAGGTAGGGTTTCACTTTGGCCCAGCCTGACCTGGAATTAACTATGTAGTCTCAGATTGGCCTCAAACTCAGAGGTAGGTGATCCTCCTACCTCTGCCTCCTGAGTTCTGGGATCAAAGGCATGTGCCACTACATAAGAACTGTTCATTTCACTATCCCATTTATTGATAGATTATTTGATTTCTTTTTGTTCAGTTTCCTTTTTCTTTTCTTTCTTTCTTTTTTTTTTTTTTTTGTTTGTTTGTTCAAGATAGTGTCTCACTCTATCCCAGACTGGGCTAGAATGCACTATATAGTCCCAGTCTGGCTTTGAACTCACAGCAATCCTCCTACCTTAGCCTCCTGAGTTCTAGGATTAAAGGCTTGTTCCACCAGTCCAAGCTTTTTTTATTTTTAAAGTTATTTGTATATTCTAGATATTAATCTATCAGATGTATAGCTAAAAGGATTTTTCTTTCATTCTGTAAGTTGTCTCTTCAATATTTCCTTTGACATACAGAAGACTTTTAATTTTTTTATATTTTATTTATTTATTTGAGAGAGAATGAGAGAGAATAAAAGGGGGAGAGAGAAAGATAGAAGAAAAAGTGAGAGAAAGAGGAAGATAATAGGCATGTGCCTGGTATATCTGGCTTTATGTGGGTACTGAGAAATTGAACTCAGACCCGTAGGGTTTGAAGGCAAGTGCTTCAAAAAGAAGTGAACCATCATTCTGCCCCAGATGCCTTTTAATTTCATGAGGTCCCATCTGCCAAATGTTGACCTTATCTCATAACTGACTAGAGCCCTATTTAGAAAAGCCTTGCATATGCTTATATCTTGAAGTGTTTTCACTACCTCTTTTTCTAAAAGTTCAGAGACCTCAAATTGCTCAGACAGATGTTGGCTACTTTCCTCATGTAGCACCTTCTAGCAGTAGACGGGCTAACTGTCTGGGTACTGGTTCTCTTCTAGACTTATACCAGGTCTCTCCATGTTCTGTACCAATAGCATATGGTGTCTTATGCAGTAGGGTCTTACCATTAACCTCTGGTGGGTAATCAAGTGCTCTGAAAGAAGTCAGTCTTCTTTTGGGAAACCTTGTAGGTCTCTCTGATCAATAGCTCATTGTGGTATTTGGAGTTACATGCCAGTGGCAAGGGAAAAGAAAGAAGAAAGAGAAAGAAAATATAAAAAAGAAGAAAAAACTCTTGTATATTAGTTATCTTTTTCCTCATTTTCTTAGTGGGCACTGACCTGTAACTCCAAGATCCAGCATGGGGCTATCATCCACAATGAGCTTTTGATCAGAGAGACCTACAAGGTTTCCTAAAAGACAGACAGATTTCTGTCAGAGTACTTGATGACCCACCAAAGGTTAGTGGTAAGACCCTACTGCTGAAGATACCTTATGTGATTGACATGCAAATTAGAATGGCATGGCTGGAAGTTGGATGAGAGTCAGTCCCCAGACAGTCAGCGTGTCTAGTGCCAGAAGGTGCTACATGGGCGACTGGGGGAAATTGACCAATATCTATTGAAGCAACGCATGGTCTAACCTACTTAGCAGCAAATAACTTGTTGTGATGCCCACACAAGTGCAGTGGTGGCACACAGCCATGGTGGGGAACCAACTGCTCTCAATTTGGCTAACTGATCCCCTCACTGGTATGGGACCCATAGCTGGAGCTGGGAAACAAGTCAGAACCATATCCAAACATAAGCCCACTCTCCAATATCAAGCTACCATCAATTGTGGGCTACAAGAGGGCCTACACCTATTAAATTCTCTATAAAAAAAAAAAAAGTAAGGGTTATCTCATTTGTCCTGGTGCTAACTTACTCTCCATTGGAGAATCTGCTTCTCTTTTTCAGATAGATGTAGACCCTAAGGAGAGAGCCACCCCATCATACCTCAAAAGGGCCCCGGCTGAAACTAAGAAAAATTGGCGAAACAAGCAAGGGGGCTGTTTTCCTGATGAACCGGACACCAGCACAAGGGGGAAGGAGATCAGCACAGAGAAAAATCAACTCCTACCAAATCAGAGAGCCAGAGCCTCAGAGGCCCCCAACACCTCATCACTGAAGCAGACCAAAAATGAACCCAACATGGCTCAGGGAAATTTTGCGGAAGAGGGGGCGGAAAGAATGTCAGAGCCACATGTTGGGTCATGATATGCAGAGACATTTAGCTTACCCATAACTGTGGGCTAACTCCACAATGCATGACCCGTATACCTCAACAAGGAGGGGCCAGGGGGAGGGGGTAGGTCACGGATGAGCCTAATAATGGTACCAAACTGACTGTATTTGCTGAATACAGAACTGACTAATAAAAAAAAAAATGAAACAGGAGAAAATTAAGGTTAGGCTTCATCTCACACTGTCGAGGGCCCTTTGATTCAGGTGCTCCCTCTAAGATCTTGATAAGGGTTCAAACTTTTAGTCTGTCTTCCAGGAGATAGGATTTTATGGTACTAGTTCCATTTGGGTTCAGTTTTGTGTGCCCCCCCCAACCCTTAGCCTCCCTTTATGCCCTAACCTCACTATATCCAGTCTTCGAGATGCCTATTAGGTATGTTAGTATCATAGGCTGGGTTAGGAGCTGCAGATGAGTGAGACCATGCGATGATTGTCTTTCTGTGATTGGGTGAGTTTACTGAGTATAATCTGTTCCAAATTTGACTATTTTTCTACAAATTTCATTGTGTCATTTTTTTTGTACTGCTGAGTAAAATTCTATCATGTAGATATACCACATCTTGCTTATCCATTTGTCCAAAGATGGGCATCTAGGTTGATTCCAGTTCTTTTTTTTTTTTTTTTTTTTTTTTTTGGGGGGGGTTTCAAGGTAGGGTCTCACTCTAGCCCAGGCTGACCTGTAATTCACTATGTAGTCTCAGGGTGGCCTCGAACTTACAGCGATCCTCCTACCTCTGTCTCCCAAGTGCTGGGATTAAAGGTGTGCGCCACCATGCCCGGCTGATTCCAGTTCTTAGTTATGAATTGAGCAGCTATAAACATAGTTGAGCAAATATAGCTGAACTGAGGCATGAAAATTTTAGGATAAATGCCCAGTAAGGGACTAACAGTGTCTGTTGATAACTCTGTAGTCAACCTTTTTAGAAGTCTCCATATTGCTTTCCATAGTGGTTTTACCAGCTTACATTCCCATCAACACTGAATGAGGGCTCTTATTTCTCCACATTCCCACCAACATTTGTTTTCATTTAATTTTTAAAAAATACTTTATTGGGATGGAGAGATGGCTTAGTGGTTAAGGTGTTTCCCTGCAAAGCCAAAGGATCCTGGTTCGACTCTCCAGGACCCATGTAAGCCAGATGCACAAGGGGGCACATGCGTCTGGAGTTCATTTGTAGTACCTGGAGGTCCTGGCATGCCCATTTTCTCTCTCCCTCTCTCTTCCTCTTTTTCTCTCAAATAAATAAAATAAAAAATAAAGTTTAAAAAATTATTTATTTAATTATTTGAAAGAGAGAATGACAGAATGGACATACCAAGGCCTCCAGACACTACAAATGGACTCCAAATGCATGTGCCATGTAGGTCCCTGGGTTTTCAGGGGCCGGCCACAGTTCCCTGAAGGACAGACAAGCCGTGGTGGTGAGTGTGCAAAAGAATTACTTTTGGGAGACAATCTCTGTGAACCGCTCAGTTTAATCAATAGGGAAATGGGTTTATATAAGAAGTTGAGGGTCCTAAGGAGATTGGATGTACAAGGTTGTTTGCTGATGCCTGATTAGCATATGGGGCATACATTCCACATGTAAGTAATGGTAAAGGGATGGTACAGGGTACAGGGGGAAGGGCTGTGCAATGGTTGCTGGCTGATACCATATAGGGAGTTTCCTAGGCAACTGGCCAAAGGTCACAGGGCAAAGCCTAAATTCAGGTGTGTTGGGCTTGGAGAGGGAGTGGCCTCCTGTAGCCTGGGGGTCCTTAGCCTTGCCTGGCAGCTCAGGCCCATCTCCTGAAGGCTCCAGCCTGTGCCTGGCAGTGCCCAACAACTCCCCCTTTGTTTTTATAATGAAGCAGTGTCATCCTGAGTGAGTCCTTCATAATTTACCATAGGTCCAGAAATTTTTATTAATATAAACCAATTTTATGTTTTACCCATACCTTAAATTTGATAAAGCTTAAGCAAGCTATTATCTTTCTGTTCCTTAAGAGTTTGTAAACAGTTGAAAAATCTTTAACTTTAGACATGGTGTTTAGGTTTAGCCTGAAGATTCTTTCTTACATGTGTACATCTTTATCCACATACTTTAATATTCTAACTTAAGTACCATTCAAAAAGCATTTTTAATAAGCATTCTATGTCCAACATTGAAAAATTCCTTCCCTAGTTCCTTTAATCAACTTATCTCATCCCATAATTAACCATCTTTCTTATAAGACTATTAAGAGAAAGTATACCAAATTGATTAATACTATTATTACTCACTGACAAGCAAGTAGTCTAGATTAAAGACAATTTTATGTAATAAATACCTCTAACACACTTGGAAATGCTTTTATTAGGAGTAACTAAGGCAAATTTTGTTTCTGTCTTGAGGCAGGCTGGCCTAGAAGTCAGGCCAGTTGCCTCCTCCTTTTAAGTAATAGGACATTACAATCTTTTAAAAATACTTAGCAAATTATGAGTCACCACCTCAGAGAGAATTTTGTTGTTTTCAGTAATCCTCTATGTAAGTTGAAGTTGACCTAGAACATAAACTCGGTAATTATATTTATGATATCATATAACAAATGGCATTGTTTATGTAAAATTTCATTTCACCATAGGCTTTAGTTAAACTTGACTTTTTTCCTGCTGCTTCATGGTGCTGGTGCAGCAGGCGGTGGCTGGGCTGAGTGCGAGCTGCCATACACCTTTGGATCAGCCCCGTCTTGCTCCCAGGCTCTCATCCTGGGACAAGTCTGGTAGACATGGAGGTAATGGCTGAGACACCGCTGAGCTGCACCGCTGGATGGCACATGGACTTTGGGAGTGGAACAGCCTCCCAAGTCAGCTTTGTGAAAGGGAAAGGAATGGGAGGGGGTGCGGGGCTGCTGGAGGTGCTGGAGAAGGGAGGGGCCCCTGGAACCACTGAGGGAGGGGGCCTGGGAAGGGAGGTGGAGACATTGCACCTGCACAGGCTGAGGTGCCATTTTCTTGGTGTGCATGAGCCTGCTGCTGGACCCGAGCCACTTTGGAGTGCTTGCACAGCTGGCTTGCAGTTTCGCTGCTGCCCTAGTGAAGAAACTTGAAAGAAGATGACAAGAGAGAGAGGGGAAATTTTCTTCCTGAACTTTTCATTTCCTAGCCAGATAAGCTATTTGGGTACACATGTCTGGGTCACATGGATCCTGAGAAATTATCCAGGTGGCAACCTGGAGGACTTCCTCTAAGTCTAAGGAGATAGCTTCTGTCTGGGAGAGTTTAATTCCCCTAACTTTCAGGAGAGCCCTTAATCTATGAATGTGTGATTCCTTTTCGTGGGAGACAATATTGCTCATGATAGAAAAAGAGTGGAAATGCCAAGACAATGGTGCAAACCAAAAGTAAAGGAGGAAAAAGAGAAACCTGCCAGCCCTCAAAAATGTTGAGGGAAGGGCACATGGGCTGATATCTCCCAGCCCCTCTAGGAGAGCACTCACCTATCCTGGCATGTCTCAGAGGGTCCCTGTTTGGGTGCCAGATGTGGGTTCCTGGATTCTCAGGGCCATGGTTCTCTGAAGGTGTCCAGGCAACCATGGAGAGCAATGTTGAGAGCAAGATGAAAGAACCACTTTCGGGAGGCAGTTTCTGTACAGCTCATGTATTTGTTAGGGAAATGGGTTTATAAACAGTCAAAAGAGGGAAGAGGGTCCTAAGGGGATTGGTGGGTTTAAAGGTTGCTAGCTGATGAGATGGATATTATGTGTGACCTGGAACTTGTTTTGTAACTGAGGATGATTTTGACCTCCTGATCCTCATGCCTTTGCGTCCCAAGAGCTGAGATCACAGGTGTATGCTATCCTGTGCAGCATGTTCTGATAATTAATGAAAAGATTTTGTAGAGCTGGAGGGATGGCTTAGCAGTTAAGGCACTTGCCTGTAAAGCCAAAGGACCCAGGTTCAATTCTCCAGGACCCAAGTAAGCACAAGGTGGCACATGCATCTGGAGTTCATTTGCAGTGGCTGGAGGCCCTGGCTCATTCTCTCTCTCTCAATCTCTCTCTCTCTCACACACAGACACACACAAATAAATAATAAAATAAATAAAATTTAAAAGGTTTTGTAGATACTTCAGATAATTTACAAACAGATTGACAACTTTCCTGGTGCTGTTTAAATTAAAAAAAATTGTTTGAATGAAGTGTTAATTAGAATGAGGTAACAAAGTAATCCAATGATATATCAATGGATAAAAAAGTTATGTCTGTTTCTGTCTCACTTTAAATTCTGAAGTGAGTGATCCAGGTTCACAGGTGGCCTTTTCCTAGTTGGTCACAAGGTTCTTCTGATGTAGCTGGATTCCCAGCCTATACCATATCCCCACTGTATGCTCAGAGCAGAAAAAAATATGGAAAAATATGAGGGACAGACTTGGCAGTATCAAATGGATAAATGAATTATTTTCATATCCAATTTGGGAGAATTTAGATATGTGCCATACTTGGCAGTGAGAGGGCCTGGGAGATATTTACAGAGGAGCCCACACCTTCTAGCTCCAGCTGTTTAACCAGGGAAGAAGGAGAAATGGATTTTGGTGGACAATGGGCCATCTCCACTTAGCTACTGGAAGATACAGGGGGAATGGGAATGTAATAACACAAACAGCATTGAAATATGCTTTATGAAAATGCTATTCTAAAGGGAGGAAGATGTAAGGCATGATTAGGAGAATCAGAGAAAGCTTTTGTTTTCTGGGTTTAAAAAAATTAATCAGTTAATTAATTTCTTGAGAGAGAGACAAAGAAAAACAGAGAGAGAGATAGAAAGAGTGAGCATGGATGTGTCAGGGCCTTCAGCCTTCGGCCTTTGGCCACTGCAAACAAAGTCAAGATGCATGTGCCACTCTGTGCAACTGGCTTTATGTGGGTACTGGGGACTTGAACCTGGGCTGTCAAGCTTTGCAAGCAAGGGTCTTTAACTGAGCAATCTCTTTAGCCCTAGAGAAAGCTTTTTGCTAAGACTCAGTATTGTTCCTGAGCCTTGAAAGAAGCATAAAATGTAAATTGACCAATATAAGAGAAGGAGAAAGGGTAATTCAGATAT
This sequence comes from Dipus sagitta, assembly GCA_036346955.1. Classification (NCBI taxonomy): domain Eukaryota; kingdom Metazoa; phylum Chordata; class Mammalia; order Rodentia; family Dipodidae; genus Dipus; species Dipus sagitta. The sequence continues at coordinate 67,296,806 of CM070779.1, read as the reverse complement.
GGGACTAGAACAGCATCTCAGAGGCAGTAGGAACGTAGAGAACATTTAAGGGATGGCAAGTAAATTAGTGGAACTGAGAGAGAAGAGGGTGCTAGAGTGTTTTGGAGGTGAAGGATATTGCAATCACGCATCATGCTGATTTTTGCCAAACCTACCATAATGAACTTTCTTCCTCCTAGATAATGTATTCACTCCTCATCATCAACACATGTATAGAATATGTAGTTTTCTAAGAGATGAGTCAGAAACATGTAAAACAATAGGCTATTTGAGATTGTACATAGAACCAGAAGTTTTTCTTCCTACTAGACTTGTATCCAGTTCATCTTAAAGTAATATCTGTGTATTAAATATTTGTCATATGAAACAGTAGCTAAAAACATGGGTAGTGATGGTGAAGTACTTGGCTACTTATTTTCATTCACATTCCCTTGCCCTGCTGTTAGTCTCTTCAGAGCTGACTTCACATCCTGGTTCCTCAGGGTGTAGATGAGGGGATTCAGTAATGGAGTTACAACAGTGTAAAACACAGCGACTGCACCATCCAAGGGACTCTTAGAGCCTGCCCTAAGGTAGATGAAAATACAGGGAACATAGTAGACTGTGACCACAGTTAGATGGGAACCACAGGTGGAGAAGGCTCGTCGCCTCCCATCAGCGGTACTTATCTTCAGGATGGCATGAACTATGTTGGCATAGGAGAGCAGAATTAGCACAAAGCAGCTGGTGGCCACTATCCCAATGTCCACAAAGGTCACAAGTTCATTGACTGTTCTGTCAGCACAGGCCAGTCTCAACACTGCAGGGATATCACAGAAGAAATAATCCACTTGATTGGGTCCACAGTATGGCAAGCGGAAGGTCAGAATGGCTTGAATAGACCCATGGATGGAGCCAGCCACCCATGCACCAGCCACTAGGATTGTGCATAGCCTCCCATTCATGAGTACAGGGTAGCGCAGGGGCTGACATATTGCCAGGTACCTGTCATAAGCCATCAGGGTGTACAGGAAGCACTGAGTGCTGCCCAGGAAATGAAAAAAATACAGTTGAGCCACACAGCCACCAAATGGGATAACCTTACTGGAAGGAGTGAAGTTTAAAAAAATTCGAGGAACAATGACTGAGGAGAGCCACATGTCCAGGAATGAGAGCACGCCCAGAAGAATGTACATGGGGCGGGTGTGCAGCTTGGGATCGGCCCACACAGTGAGCAGAATGAGAAGATTCCCCAGCTGAGTCAGGATGTAAATGAGGAAGAAGACCAGGAAGAGGAGGGGTCTTAGATTCCTGGGGTGAGCCAAGCCCAGGAGAATGAATTCTGTCACCACAGTGTCCAGTGATGTGTTTTTGTTCCTTCTCATGTTTTTCTTGTGTCTGTTAAGATGAATGGTGAGGTTAGACAAGAGAGACAGAACATAGTAGAGAGGTACAAGATTTCTTTTGTCTGGCATATATATGATACAGAGTCTCATGTAGTCAAGCCTGGTCTTCAACTTGCTACGTAGCTAAAAATGACCTTGAACTTCTGATTCTGCCTTCACTTCTCAAGTACACACCTCCTCCATGCCCAGTTTTTTAAAATTTATTTATTTATTTGGTTTTTTTGAGGTAGGGTTTCTCTCTAGTCTAGGCTGATCTGTAATTCACTATGTAGCCTCAGGGTAGCCTCGAACTCACAGCGATCCTCTTACCTCTGCCTCCTGAGCGCTGGAATTAAAGGTGTGCACCACCACACCCAGCTCCATGCCCAGTTTTTGAAGTGCTGGGGGTTGAAATCAGGGCTTTTTGCATGCTAGGCAAACACTCTACCCATTGAGCCACATCTCCAACCCTGAGACTTTCTATGTTTTAAGTGGAAAGAAATAATCTTAGTTCATTTGGCAAGACAATCCTCCTGAGGCTGGTTAATTTCCAGATGGCCTGACACTCATTTGTTGGGACACACTACAGAGAAGTGTTGGAAGTCAAAGTACATAAAAGATGATGAATAATAAAGTAAGTGTGTATGATGGGTCTATTTCCCAAAGGAGGCAGCAGAGAAATGAATTTCAGTGGCTTTGGAGTATTGTGTAACAATTGCTTCACAATTTTCAGATGTCTTACTGTCTTATGACTATTATATCCTCAAAATGTCTCTTCCTATGAAGATTCTCTATGGCTCTTTATGATATAGCCTTTTCATATTTCTATAAGTCTTTTTCATGTTCCCAGAGCACCATGCCCTCTTTCCTTCTTGATCTGAATATCCAGATTCATCTTAACATGCAACATTCACTCAGGCTGTCTGTCACTTCTTTTTTGGAGGACTTCTTCCCTAGAAGACAATCTTTTAGGAGTTAAGAACATCTATTATAAAAGGTGATTGAAGGGCTGGGGAGATGGCTGAGAAGTTAAAGGCCTTGGCTTGCAAAGCTTGTCAGCCTGGGTTTGATTCCCTAGATGTACAAAGTGGTGCGTACATCTGGAATTTGCTTGCCATGAAAAGAGGCCCTGGCATGTTCATATTCTCTCCCTCTCTGCTTGCAAATAAACAAATAAAAATATTTTTTAAAGTGGGCTGGAAGGATAGATTAGCTGTTAAGGCATTTGCCTGCAAAGCCAAAGGACCCAGGTTCTATTCCCCAGGACCCACATTAGCCAGATGCACAAGGGGGCATATGTGTCTGGAGTTCGTTTGCAGTGGCTGGAAGCCCTGGTGTGCCCATCCTCTCTATTTTTCTGTCACATAAATAAATAAAAACAAAATATTTTAAAAGGTGATTGAAGTAAAATTTTAAGAAAGTATTTGCTTAAATGCATATTACTTTTTTCTACTAGATCATAAGTTCCCTCAGAGCAAGGACCAAAATCTGTTTGGTTCTTGGATATGTCTAGACTGTTGCTTGGCAACAATAAGTTAATTAGGAAATTTTTATTGGAAATTGGCTGACTGTGTGCATAGTACCTCTGTTATTAATCATGTAGAATCACAGTTCTCATGATTTGTTCCACATAGGACTATAAATTAATAAATTATAATAATAAATAATAAATTATAATAAATTAATAAATAATAAAGCAATGTGAATCTATGTTCAATGTAAATGAAGTCCAAGGCACCATCAGTGCTTCTGGTTGGAATGTTATATAAATTCATTGAATGACCTAAGTAGTTTATTGGGTTGTTTGAATTATAACAGCATTGATCTATTTATCTATTTATTTATTTTTGTGGTGCCGGGGATTCAACCTAGGGCTTTGAAGTTCTAGGCAAGTGCTCAAAGTGTTCATCAAATGCTTTACCATTGACATATTTTCATTTATATGTTTATGTGTGTATGTGCATATGTATGGGTGCACACGTGCCATGGTGCACACATGGTGGGCAGAGGACAACTGGGAGGTGTCTGTGCTCTTCTTCAACCTTCTTTGAGATAGGGTCTCTTACTTCTGCAGCAAAGTAATGCCAGTCTAGCTGGCCTGTGAGTTTCAGAACCTCCTAGCTGCATCTCACTGTCAAGTCATTGGGATCACAGATGCATGTGACACTTTGTGCCCAGATTTATATGGATACTGGGGATTGAACTTGGATTGGCAGGCTTTGCAAGTGAAGTTGCTTGTAACTGCTGAGCCATCTCCCTAACTCCTCCTTTTTTTTGAGCTGAGGTCTTGCTTTGAGCTCAGGCTGGCCTCAGACCCTTGGGATGAAGTAATAATTCTGGCCGGTCTTTGGACAATCTGGGACTACAAGAGTGCTATGACATTCCCAGCTCATTACTGCCTTCCAACAAATACAAATTTGAAAAATTTCTTCAAGGTATTTAAGATGTGGTTAGATTTTGTTGATAAATAGTTTTTTTTTTTTTTCCAAAGATTTCCCTCACAATAGTGTTTTAGGTAATTTTTGGTCTCTTGAGACAAGGTCTTGTTATGTAGTGCAGATTGGCCTGTAGCTTGAGATCTTCCTGCCTCCAAAGTGCTGCAATTACATGCATGGCCCATGCCCTGCTAAAAATAAGTTTTACTGTGCATATTTAAGATACACATCATGATCTTATGAGGTATATGTGGATATCACAATTGTTAATATAATACTGAAAGTTAACATGTCTGTCATCTTTCATAGATGTCCATTTTTTTAATGTAACAAAACAGCCAAACCTACTCATTAAGCTGAATTGAATATAAAACAGTATCATTAGGTATGATCACCAAGTTGTATAATAGATTCCTACACTTGAACTTCCTACATATATGTTGCTTTATATCCTTTATAAAAGAATAAAAATTAAACTAATAAGAGAATTGTGTAGAGACCTGAGCACTAAGATAACCAAAAGGTGGTCATTAAAATATTCTTTTTTATAAATGCCAGTCTCAAACACACTATAATCCTAATTATTATTGAAAAAATATAAAGTATATGTAATAATACTTAGTAATTATTAATAATACTGAGTATATTTATTTTAAAGATTTCACAGAAATATTAATTATTGAGTGTGTCCACAAAAGACTATATTAGATTTCTATTACCTTGTTTTCAGAAGGAAGGAATGCCTTAATTCTTTTTAGGATAAATGTATGGTACTGTATTTGGCTAGAAGAGAAAGATGACACATTATGAGAGCTTATATGCATGCATATGTGATGCAAACCATTACCTACATTTGTTTAGTATAGTAAGAGGAGGTATGTATTTCAAATGGGACTCTACTTTAGGAAATGATGTGTTTCTGATTTTTTTTTGTGAAAACCTACTTTTAAAAATCAAATTATATGCCAGGCATGGTGGCACACACCTTTAATCCCAGCACTCAGGTGGCTGAGGTAGGAGGATTGCTGTGAGTTTAAGGCCAACCTGAGACTCAGCTGGGCTAGAGCAAGACCCTACCTTGAAACCCTGTCCCAAATCCAAAATCAAATCATACCAGGATTATATGGAAAAGGTATTTATTTGAATATTAACAGACAATGAGCATGAATTTACCTGATGAAAATGTTATGTTTCAGGGCTGGGGAGATGCCTCAGCAGTTCAAGGTGCTTGCTTACAAAGCCTACTGGCCTAGGGTTCAATTCTCAAGCCACCAACAAAAGCTGGATGAAAGAAGTGGTCCAAGTGTCTATTTTTTCTGCAGTGGCAAGAGGCCCTGGCATACACACACATACACACATAAATAAAAAGAAAATGTGCTTCTTTCAGTTCTCTCACTGTGACAGTAGTCCTGGTGTATTTTCCCAAGTGCTCTGCTGTGAGAAAGCTCCTTCCACCTCCTTCCTTTTGTTTGGCCCAGGGCATCCTGGTGGGGCATGGAAGGGTTATGATGGGTGAGCCTGAGGGACAAGGTCCTTTTAGAGTACAGATAGTAGAAGATGATTTTTTTTATTTTTGTTATTTTTTTCCTTTGGTTTTCTCAAGGTAAGGTCTCACTCTAACCCAAGCTGACCTGGAACTCAGTCTGTAGTCCCAGACTGGCCTCAAACCAACAGTGGTCCTCCTACCTCTACCTCCTGAGTGCTGGAATTGAAGGCATGTGCCACCATGCCTAGCCAAGATGGTGGTTTTGGTTTCAGTCATATACTGCGGTGTGATTTGGGTGGAATACTTTGGTGTCAGAGACATGTTGACTGGGACATTGGTAGAGGAGAATTCCTGGAGGTGGAAGCTCTGTAGAGGCAGAGAGTGAACTGCAGTACTGAGTTTTTAGATAGGGCACTTTCAGAAAAGGAGTGGTGTTTTCTTTTTTCTAAACCAAAAGGGGACAACCTAGAAAAACAACATCAGAGGAAGAAGAGTGATTTAATGTTAATTCAAATGTGATATTATTTTATAGGACCACGGATTGATTGAAGCTATGGTGTTTTAGGCTATGTAAACTGAGACATGAAACAAACTTAAATCCATCAGCTAAAAATTTAACTATCTTGGTTAATTATACATATTCTATACAATAATCATTTAATATTGAAAACATACAATTAAAATAAGATGGTAACATCACTGATACAATCATATTTGAAACAACAAGTAATGAGGTTTGGCCTGGAAATTCAAGGGAGAGACTCCTAGCAATGCAATGAACAGGAGTAGCATGGAGAGAACACCTAAGGAAGGAATGGAACCCTCTTAACAGAGTCAGATGGGACACCATAGGATGGACCGTTTGTTGTGTCCAGTCACTAGGAAGCTGATTCTCTTTTAGCCTTTCCACTTGGTACCTCTTCTCATCTTTTGAAACACTAGATTAGATTATCCCAGAGGTGGTTTGGCATGTCTGCACTGAGCTGGGTTTTGTATAGGATACCTTTGGGTGATGGCAGTCTCTAATCAGAGCTGATATGAATTGCTTAAGGCTATGAGATGAGGTTTCTCACTTTTGTATGCTCGACATACTCAGAAGGAGAATGAACAGATTTTGGGCAGGGTAGGGTGGCAGAACCCATATTTTCTTGCTGTAATTATTCAACTAGTGTCCTTGCATTCTAAGTTAAAATAAAAATAACTTTCTTTTAAATTTTTTTACTTATTTCTTCCCATCTCCTGAGAGAAAGAGAGAGAGAAAGCATGCCAGGGCCTCTTGCTGCTACAAATAAACTCCAGAAGCATGGGCCACTTTGTGCATCTGGCTTTATGTGGGTACTGGGGAATGGAACCCAGGCTGTTAAACTTTGCAAGAAAGTGCTTTAAATCATTGAGCCATCTCTTCCACCCACCCCGAAACTTTCTTAACAAAAGGTGCTTGTAGACAAAACATCCCAGCCTTTAGTGTACTGAGAAAAAAAGGGCTAAACACCTAGTTTCTTATTGTTTACACAGTAGTGCTGAATCTGAAAAATGATCTGTATGTTTTGTCATCTTCTCCAAAACAGATTAAAAGAAGAATGACAAATGTTGAAATTTTTTTGCTAGTCTCAAGGAAAAAGTTTCTAAATCAAGAGGAAGGCCATTTTATTTAAAATTAATATAATTAATGTATTAACATAGAGAGTGAGTTAAGGAAGATAGGGAAAAGAAGTAAATATTATTTTTGACTAACTGCTAAAGATTTTAAAGCCCATGATTTAATTTACTCCCATTAGTTGACCATGAGTTGACCCAGCTTTTAAGAATACTTTTATCCTTAGACTCACATGGACACAGTAGAAAAATCTTGGAGGAGGTTGCTCTGTTCTTTGGTGGGATGGCCCAGCTTGAGGAGAGCACTGCTCAGAGCATCCTCTCAGCTTGCAGTGATAGGTTAAGGAATCTCTGCTTTAAAATGCAATTACAACCTTATATGGCATCAGGCAATGTCCTCCCAAGATCTGAGGTCTAATCATGTAGGTTCTTTATAGAATATGACTTTCTACTTATGTCCTAAATGTGATTACATTATTAACTAGATCTCTTTTGATTCTGTTTAAAAATCACTGTCAAGAGATTTGGAAAACTTATTCACCTCTTGGGAGTTCCACCCTGAAACAGTTTCCTCTTGAGAACTACATCTCCTAGGTCCTCATTATTATTTTGTTGTTGCTGCTGCTTTGACAGAAAGAAGAAATAATTTCTAGATATTTAGAAAATGAAGTATAAAGTACAATACTATCAATTTGTATGGAATTTAATATTTGCCATTCCTCTGAAGTGTTGTAGGAGTAGCACATTTATCTACATTGCATTCATTAAGTAATCAGACTTATACTTAATTTTTCAATAATTGAGAATATCTTTCTTTTTAAAAATTTTTATTCATTTATTTATTAGAGAGAGGGAGAGAGAGAGAGAGAGAGAGAGAGAGAGAGAGAGAGAATGAGTATGTGTCAGGGCCTCTAGCCACTGTAAATGAACTCCAGACACATCTGGCTTACATGGTTACTAGGGAATCAAATCTAGGTCCCTAGGCTTGGCAGGTAAGTGCCTTAACTGCTAAGCCATTTCTACAATCTGAGAGAATCTTTCTTACATTTTCTTTTTCCAATTCCTTTGAAAACTGAGAAGAAAAAACATGCCGTAAATTCAAGTCACTTCAGTAGAGTCAGTTCTGCCCAATTTATTTTATTTTTTAACTTTTTTATTGACAACTTCCATAATTATAGACAATAAACCATGATAATTCCCTCAGCTCGCCCACTTTCCTCTTCAAAAATACACCCTATATTATAGACACTCACCCTATGAATTAGCCTCTTTTTTATTTAGATGTCATCATCTTTTCCTCCTGTTAGGAGGATCTTGTGCAGGTAGCACCAGGCACTGAGAGGTTATGGATACCCGGGACATTTTGTATCTGGAAGATTGTATTGCAAGCAGCCTTACTCTTCCTTTGGCTTTTTGCCACCTCTTCTGTAATGAACCTTGAGCCCTGGAAGGTGTTATAGAGATGTCTTAGTGCTTAACACTCCTCTGTTAGTTCTTCTCAGGACTATGGTGCCTTTGGAGTCATGACAGTGGTCCCCACTATCTGAAAAGAGAAGCTTGTCTAATGAAAAGTGAGAGCAGTATTAATATATGGGTATGAGCATTAAGAGAAGTGCTTACTGGGCAGTTTGGAGAGCATAACATATGCATTTAGACAGATACCAGCAGATGTTACACCTCTAGGGCTCATGACCACCCCTGTCATAGGTTGTCAGTACCAGGCATATATTCCTTCCAATGGAGTGGGCTTCCAATCCAATTAGAGATGGATTAGTTTCCCCCATAACAGACATGCTACTATCACACCTGTTGGCTCATTTGGCCTGGCTGGCCAAACTTAAGGCTTACAGTGTCCACTGTTGCTTATCTCTGATGATGACTTCTCTCTCCCATAAGGCTTTGCAGCATAGCTTTTTCCAGTTGTCAGTTGGACTACAGGGAGGAGACTTTTTAGCTTAGCTCCAACAAGATTTCTCAGTGATCTTGAAGCTCAAGCATATGGAGTCTTCAGTAGTAGGGTTTTACAATCTACTCCTGGTGGGAAACCAAGAGCCTTGGAAATGGCTTGTAATGTTTTGGGGTATCAGGAATGTCCCTGGTAAACAACTCAGAGGAAGGGATCCCAATCCTGGCATTGAAATTTTTCTAGTAACAATCTATGGCTTCCGGGTGTACCATTGTCCAAAAATGTAAGTTTCTATATGGCTTATTCATTCCTCTTAGATTTTCATTAATCCTCCCCTACCCTTACTGTACCCAATCTCTTCCCCTGACCTCACTTAGGCCTTTCCACCCTCAATAATTTGTTCTTCTACTTACCTATGTACAATACCATCCCCTTAAGTCCTCCCCTCTCTTCCTTCCATTATAGTTCCTTTTTAGCTTATTCTGCTATCCAGTCTAAACATTTGTAGCTAGGATCCACATATGAGAAAGAACATGTGGCACTTGGCTTTCTGGGCCTGTGTTACCTCAAAAATCTATCCATTCCCCTGCAAATTTCATAATTTCATTTTTTAACCACAGCATAGAACTCTATGGTATAAATGTACTACATATTAATTATCCATTCATCCTAACTATTGTGAATAGAACTACAATAAACATAGAAAAGCAAGTATCTCTAAGGTAGTGAGATGAGTCCTTAGAATATATGCCTAGGAGTGGTATATCTGGATAATAGGATAAATATATTTTCAGCTGTCTCAGGAACTTCCACACTATTTTCCACAATGACTGGACCATATTGCATTCCCACCAACAGTGTAGAAGTGAAGTGTTCCTCTTTTTCTGAATCCTCACCAGGACTTATTGTCATGTGTTTTCTTGATGGTAGCCATTCTGACAGCATGGATGGAATCTCAAAGTAGTTTAAATTTGCATTTCCCTCATGGCAAAGGATGTAGAACATTTTTTTAGATGTTTATTCTAACAATCAGGGCTGGAAAGATGGCTTAGTGATTAAGGCCTGCAAAGCCAAAGGACCCAGATTTGATTCCCTAGGACCCACATAAGCCAGATGCACAAAGTGGCCCATGTGTCTGGAGTTCATTTGCAGTAGCTGGATGCCCTGGCATGCCCATTTTCTCTCTTTTTCTACCTGCTTCTTCACCCCCCCCCTCTCTCATAAATAAAAATATTTCAAAAACCAACAATCGATACAATGAAATTGAACAGAATTGTCACTTAGAGCATTCAGCTTTTGACAGTAGGCTTAACTTGATTGAAGAAAATGTTGGAACCCTCAAAAGAGATGTGAATGAATTAAAGGTGAGTCCAGAAATGGAAGATCTCAATAACTGATTAAGCTTAATGAAGACTTGATCAAATGTAGGAATGAATTCCAGGAAGCATCAAGAAAATCAGAACTCACACTGAAATAGTACCTCAAAAAAGAGATAGACACAATGCCAAATAACACAACAGAAAACAAAAATAAAATAGAGCTTATAAAAACCTCTCTAGAACCCCTCACTAACAGAGTTACTCATGTGGAAGACAGAACATCTGACCTGGAAGACAAGACAGAAGAAATTGATCAGGAGGCCAAGAACTTTGCTAAGTTCAAAAAATCAAGGGAACAGGATTCGAGGGAACTGTGGGATACCCTAAAATGACTAAACATCCAGATTATGGATATACCAGAAGGAGAGGAAATTCAGGCCAGAGGCATTGAGAATGTATTCAACAAAATTATTGAAGAAAATTTCCCCAATCTCTCAAAAGAGAGGTCCATCCAGATGCAAGAAGCCCACAGCACACCAAACAGACAGGACCAAAGAAGAAACTCTCCAAGGCACATCATAGTTAAAACTCTTTAACAATGAAAATAAAGAGAGAGTGCTAAAGGCAGCAAGAGAGAAACAACTCACTACATACAAAGGAAATTCCATCAGAATTACCTCAGATTTCTTAATGGAAACCCTGAAAGCCAGAAGGTCCTGGAATGGAACACTTCAAAGTCTAAAAAAACTATGGCTTCCAACCCTAGCTACTCTACCCAGCAAAAGTATCCCTCATAATAGATGGTGAAGGGAAATGTTTCCATGAAAAAAGTCAACTTTATAATTATATGAACACAAAGCCAGACCTACAGAGAATAACGCAGAGAATACTCCACAAACAAGAGTCAAGAGCCAACAAAAGAAGATCATAATAACCAAAAATAGGCTTGAAAAGTACAAAACACAAGGAAGCACCAAACCCCATAAAGCACTCCATCATGACAGGGATTAATTTGAACCTTAAATATTAATGGTCTTAACTCACCCATTAAAAGACACAAGCTATCCAGGTGGGTCAAAAAAAAATGGACCCTTCTATGTGATGTCTCAAGAAAACCACCTCACCACTAACGATAGACACCTCCTCAGGGTGAAAGGATGGAAAATCATACTCCAAGCAAATGGAAATAAAAACAAGCAGGTGTTGCTATATTAACATCTGATGAAAATAGACTTCAAATCAAAGGTAATCAAAAAGGACAAAGAAGGCCACTTCTTACTCATCAAGGGTATGATCCAACATGAAAACATCACAATCATAAATCTATATGCACCAAACACAGGTGCACCACAGTTTATAAAACAAAACAAAACAAAAAAAAAAAAAAAAAGAAAGAAAGAAATGAAAAGAAAAGAAAAAGAGAAAAGGGCTGGAGGGATGGCTTAGCAGTTAAGGTGCTTGCCTGCAAAGCCAAAGGACCCCAGTACAATTCCCCAGGACCCATGTTAGCCAGATGCACAAGGGGGCACACATGTCTGGAGTTTGTTTGCAGTGGCTGGAAGCCCTGCCACTCCCATTCTCACTCTCTCTCTCTCTCCCTCTGTCTCTGACTCTATTAAATAAAAATAAAAGTAAATCTTTAAAAAAAAAATCCTACTTGATAACAAAACAGAAATAAACACCAACACCATCATAGTGAGAGACTTCAATACTCCACTGTCTTCAATAGGCAGATCATCCAAGCAGAAAATCAACAGGGAAATAATAGAGCTCAACAACACTATAGATCAACTAGAGCTAATGGACATCTACAGAACTTTCCACCCCAACTATACAGAATATACATTCTTCTCAGTAGCCCAGAGAACCTTCTTTAAAAGAGACAATATATTAGGCCATAAAGTGTGCCTTCATAAATTCAGGAAAATTGACATAACTTCTTGCATCATTTCAGATCACAGTGCTTTAAAGCTAGAAATCAACAACAAGAGACTGATCAAGAACTCCACCAGCTACTGGAGACTAAACAACACACTTTTAAATAATGAATGGGTTGTGGAAGAAATCAAAAAAGAAATTATAAAATTCTAGGAATGATAATGCAAACAACATACCAAAACTTACAGGACACAATGGAGGCAGTCCTAAGGGGAAAATTTATAGCACTAAATACCTTCATAAAAAGACAGAGAGATCCCAAACTAATAACCTAACTGTCCACCTAAAGGCACTGGGAAAATAAGAAAAATCCAACCCAAAGAGCTCCAGATGGAAAGAAATAATCAAGATCAGAGTAGAAATTTATGAATTGGAAACTAAGAAAACAATTTTAAAAATTAATGAAATGAAGAGCTGGTTCTTTTAAAAAATAAACAAGATTGATAAAACCCTGGCCAATTTGGTGAAGCAAAAAAAGATAAGTCTCAAATTAACAAAAGCAGAAATTGGAAGAATCATCAGGGCATACTTCCAAAATCTACACTCCACAAAATTGGATAATCTGGGGGATGAATCCCTAGCCACATACCACCTACCAAAATTAAACTCAGAGCAGATTAATCTTCTAAACAAACCTGTCACATCCATGGAGATTGAAATGGTAATAAAAAACCTCCTCAAAAAGAAAAGTCCAGGACAGGATGGCTTCTTGACCAAATTCTATGAAACCTTCATTGAAGAACTGAAACCAATTTTTCTCAAACTATCCCACATAATCAGAGACTAGGGAAACCTCCCCAAGTCCTTTTATGAAGCTAGCATCACCCTAATACCAAAATCAGAGAGAGATGCAACAAGAAAAGAAAACTATAGGCCTATTTCCCTGATGAGTTTTGATGCAAAGACCCTGAACAAAACCCTCACAAACCTAATTCAACAACACATCAAAAGCATTATCCACTTTGATCAAGTAGGCTTCATTCCAAGGATGCAGGGATGGTTCAACATACAGAAATTGGTCAATGTAATATACCACATAAATAAACTTAACCACAAGAACCACATGATCATCTCAATTGATGCAAAGAAAGCTTTTGACAAAATACATCACCACTTCATGATTGAAGCACTGGAAAGAATAGGCATGGAGGGTTTATATCTCATCACAATAAAGGCTATATTTAAAGCATTGAAAGCCAAGTATACTTAATAGGGAAAGAGTCAAGGAGTTTCCACTGAGATTGAGAACAACACAGGGGTGCCCACTCTCACCACTGCTCTTCAATATAGTACTAGAAGTACCAGCCCAAGCAATAAGACAGGAGAAAGAAATAAAAAGGATTCAAATTGGAATGGAAAAAGTCAAGATAGCCCTATTTGCAGATAATATGATCCTATATATAAGTGACCCAAAAGTCTCCATCTCAAAACTTCTAAAGGTGATTAATTCCTTCAGCAAAGTGGAGGGATACCAAAATCAATGCACAAAAGTCAGTAGCCTTTCTATATGCAAAGGACAAATATACAGAAAAAGAAATCAGTGAGTCTGTCCCATTTTCAATAGCAACAAAAAAATTAAATACCTTGGAATAATACTAACCAAGGATACAAAAGACCTATATAACAAAAACATTTAAAAAAACTCAAGAAAGAAATTTAGGGGGTCTTGAGAAATTGGGAAGACCTCCCATGCCCCTGGATAGATAGAATTAATATTGTGAAAATGGCAATTTTACCAAAAGGAATGTGCAGATTTAATGAAGCACCAATAAAAATACCAGCATCATTCTTCACAGAGATTGAAAAAATGATCTCAATATTCATATGGAATGGCAGCACACCTCCGATGTCCAAACATATCCTTAGCAAAAACAAAACAAAAAAACACCTCCAGAGATATCACCATACTTCATCTAAAGCTATGTTACAAAGCCTTACAAAGCTATATTACAAAGTAAGAAAAACAGCATGGTACTGACATAAGAACAGAAACAGACCAATGTAACAGGAATTGAAGACTCAGACCTTAGGTCAAGTATCTACAGCTACTTGATCTTTGACAAAGGTGCCAATAATGTAGGCTGGAGAAAAGACAGCATCTTCAACAAATGGTGCTGGACAAATTGGATGACAATATGGAGAAAAATGCAACTAGACCCATACATCTCTCCATACAGAAACGTCAAGTCCAAATGGATTAATGACCTTAATATAAGACATGAAAAACTTCTCCTGCTGGAAGAAAAAATAGGAAGCACTCTCCATGATATAGGAGAGGGGAAAGACTTCTTGAACAAAACCCCAGTAGCCCAAGAAATTAAACAATCAGTCCACCAGTGGGATCTCATGAAGTTAAAAAGCTTTTGCAAAGACAAACACATCATAAGCAGAGCCAATAGATTATCCACTGAATGGGAGAAAATCTTAGCCAGTTATACCACTGACAGGAGCCTAATATCTAGAATCTACAAAGAGCTCCAAAAACTAAACAATAAAAAAATCAAACAACCCACTCCAAAAGTGGGGCAGAGAACTGAATAGTGAGTTCTCAGAGGAAGAAATACAAATGGCTAACACACACTTAAGAAAATATTCAACATCCCTAACTATTAGGGAAATGCAAATTAAAACAACTATGAGATTCCACCTCACTCCAGTAAGGATGGTAATCATTAAAACCTCTAACAATGGCAAATGTTGGTGAGGATGAGGGGAAAGAGGACCCCTCACCCACTTTTGGTGGGAACATAAACTTGTACACCCACTATGGAAATCAATTTGGAGATTCCTGAAAAGGATGAACATAGAGGCACCAACAGACCCAGTTATTCCCTTGCTAGGCATTTATCCTAAATGCTCCATGCATCAATACAGAGACATTTGCTCAACCATGTTTATAGCTGCTCAATTCATTATATCTAAGAACTGGAATCAACCCAGATGCCCACCATTGGATAAATGGATAGTGAAGTTTTGGTACATTTATACAATGGAATTCTGCTCAGCAGTAAGAAAAAAATGATACAATGAAAGTTGTAGAACCATGGATAGACTTGGAACAGTTCATACTCAGTGAACTCACACAATCAAAAAAAGACAAATGCCATATGGTGTCACTTATCTGTGGTTCTTAACCTGGACCTGTTCAAGTTGCTGACATACCTGATAGGCAACTCAAGGCCCATACAATAGGGACAGAAGGTTTTGGGCAGAGGGGAAAGGAAGAGAAGGGGGGGGGGAACAAACACAAAATTAAATGTAAAATAAGCTGAAACCATAGAAACCTTTATCCTTGAAGACAGCCTAAAAGATATAGCCCTCAAAAAGAGTAAGGGGGAGCACCTGAAAAGCAGGGCTCTGGTAAGGGTGGGATGAAGCCTAAGCTTAAAAGAAAAAAAAATTTTTTTTCTGTCTCTGACCTGTAACTCCCAGTACCAGAAATTGGTTGCTACCCACATTGAGCTGTTGATCGGAGAGACCTATGAGGTCCCCAAATCAAGACAGCTTTCTGTCAAAGCACTTGGTTACTTGCTTGTGGCACAAGCTAAGACCCTATTGCTGAAGACACCATATACTTCTGACACACAGCATGGCAAGACCTGGTTGGATTCCAGAAGAAAGCCAGTCCCCAGACAGTTAGCCTGTCTAGTGCTGGAAAGTGCTACATGAGTTACTGAGGGAAAATGCCCAACAATGATCTGAGCAACCACAGGACTAAGCCACTTAGAAGCAAACACCCATGCACAATGTAAACACCAGTGCAATAGTGGCACACAGCCTCAGTGGGTAACCAATAGCTTTCTGATTGGCTAAGAGGTCTGCTCAATATAAAGGAAACCATATCTGGAATTGGGAATCAGATCAGAATCCTATGTAGACAAAGATTATGTTCTCTGGTGTCAAGCTCTCTCTAGTCTTTGGCTAAAAGAGGGGTTAATACATAAAATTCTCACTAAATAATGCTTATCCCATTTCAACTTGCTGACTTCACTCTCTGTTGGAGAATCTATTCTTCTTTTTCAGAAGGTAGCGAGACCAGAAGAGATAAACTATCCCTTGCACTTCAGCCAAGCCATGGCTGAATCCACAGAGGAATATGGAGATGAGCAAGAGTGCTGCTTCCATACTGTTCCTGATAATCAGCACCAGGGTGTAGGAGACAGGCCCTGAGGATACTCAACACCTGCCAAAGAGATCCAGAGGCTCCTAAGACCTCATCACTGAAATAGACTTAAAACCACTCAACCACAGCTCAGGGAATTTTGTGCAAGAGGGGGCAGAAAGATTGTAAGAGCCACAGGTTGAGACATCATGCCCAGAGGCATTCCCTCCCCCCCAAAAATAACTGGCTACTGCTCCCACAATGCATGCAACCCTGTGGGGAATACCTGCAACCCCACTGTGGAGCATCCCCAATGGAATGAGGGCAAGGATGAGGGAAAAGAGGGTATCAACACATGATGTATCCATATGAAACATCTTGTTAATAATAGTAATAATAATAAACATAAGAAAAAATCAGATGGCTGCAGCTTCCAAGACATCTGGTTCCTCTATTCTGTTCCATTGGTCTACATGTCTGTTATTGTGCAATTACTATGCTGTTTTTGTTTCTATGGCTCTGTAATATAGCTTAAAATCAGGCATGGTGGTATTTTCAGCCTTCTTTCTTTCTTTTTTATTGACAATTTCCATAATTACAGAAAATAAAACCTGAGAATTCCCCCTCCCTCATTTTCCCCTTTACAACTCCACTCTGCATCATATCCTCTACATCTCTCAACCAGTCTTTTATTTTGATGTCATCATCTTTTCCTCCAATTATAATGGTCTTGTGTAGGTAGTGCCAGGCACAGTGAGGTCATGGACATCCAGAACATTTGGTGTCTGGAAGGGTGGATTATATGGAGTCCTTCCCTTCCTTTGGTTCTTACATTTTTTCCACCACCTCTTCCACAATGTACTATGAGCCTTGGAAGGTGTGACACAGATATTTTAGTGCTGAGCACTCCTCTGTCACTTCTCAGCATTATGGTGCCTTTTGAGTCATCCCATCAGTAACTGCCATCTGAAAAGAGAAGATTCTCTAACAAAAAGTGAGAATAGAATTAATATATGGGTATAAGCATTAATAAAAGTGCTTACTGGGCAGTTTGGGGATCATAATACATGCATTTAGCAAGATACCAGCAGGCATTACACCCCTAAGGCTTATGACTTCCCTGTAATAGGTTTTCAATATCAGGCATGTATTCCCTCCTGTTGAGTGGGCCTCCAGTCCAATTAGAGAGCAGTTGGGTTCTCTCATAACAGACATACCACTATTGCACCCATTGACTCATTTTGGCTTGGCTTGCAGTGTCCACTGTTGTTTATTTTCACTGGTGACTCCTCTCTCTCCTATGGAGCTGCATGCAGCATAGTTTGTTCCAGCTTTCTGTCAGCTGGGCTACAGGGAGGAGGTTTTCAGCTCAGCTCCAGCAGGATTTCTCAGTGACTTTGCAGCCCAAGTATGTGGACTCTTCAGCAATAGGATCTTCCCATCTATTCTCAGTGGAAAACCAAGAACCTCAGCAATGGCATGTGACGTTTCGGGGGGCATAAGTGACCTCCATGGCCAACAGCTCACTGAAAGATATCCCATCCCTGGCACTGAAAAATCATCTAGTAACAATTTATGGCTTCTGGGTGTGCCATTGTCCAGAAAAGTAGGTTTCCATGTGACCTATTCATACCCTCTTAGATTTTTTTTTTGTTTTTTTTTTTGTTTTGTTTTGTTTTGTTTTCGAGGTAGGGTCTCACTCTAGCCCAGGCTGACCTGGAATTCACTATGGAGTCTCAGGGTGGCCTCGAACTCACAGCAATCCTCCTACCTCTGCCTCCCGAGTGCTGGGATTAAAGACGTGTGCCACCACGCCCGGCTACCCTCTTAGATTTTGATTAGCTCTCCCACCAGTTTTCCTTCACTCAATCTCTTCCACTGAGCTCATTTAGGCCTTTCCACCTCCAGTAATCTGCTCTTCTGGCAGTGGCCAAATGGCAGCAACGGTCAGCTCTGGAGCATTATGCTGATGAGACACCGTTCATCAGGGCTGCAGCATCCAAGATGTTCTTTGGCAGGGCCAAGAAGTCTTTCAGCAGCCTCCTGGAGTGTCTGTTGCCTGATAGTTTGCACTAATGCTATCATTTCCTTGGAACTTTTGGAATTATTATAAGTTTATTACTGCTTATTTTTGCTTTCGTTTGCCCCTTCTCAGTAGTAATAGGGGAAATCCAACTCAGATGTATTTATACAGTCACCAGTGATTAAACAGGAAAAGAATGTTTCTACAGAAATTTCTGAGGCTGTAATGTTTAAACAGATGAACAGATTATGGATCCTGAAATTACAACTAGCTTGAATGTACAAAGTTTCTCAACACTGCAAATGTATATTTCACCTAATGAGACATGTTCCTCGCAATGCTATGTCACATGCCTTACCAATTGTTCCCAAGAAACATTACTTACAAGAAAATTCTTGGTGAGATGGTTCTAGGAATTAATGGGCACATTTCCTGAACCTACAGATGACTTACTAGAAACGGAGCCTGAAATGCTAGGGAGCAAAAGTAAACACCTTTCACATAATTGGGTTGGGCCCACACAAGGAAGTAAAACAGAATATGTAACTTTCAGAATTAACAGTAGAGTTTGGTGGGCTCCTAAAGGAAAGAAATCTATGCAAAACACTGGTTGGATATATCAACCTTTACCATATACAGGGGCATGCATTAATGGATTAAGATGGTCTGGAAAGATGGAAAAAGAGTTAAATATCAAAATCTTCCTTTTATGGAGAGACTTGCAAGGTCAGGACCAAACTGTAAAATGGAGCAACAAAGAAAGGTCATAGAGAGACAATTAAATCAGTACTGGATTAGAAATAGAGAAACATACTGTTATTCAGGCTGCAAGATAATATTATGTAGAGAGTGGCTAACATGGCAATAAAGAAGTAAAAATAACTGCCCTTTCCGAGGCCAAAAATGTCTATCACCTTATAACTGCAAGAGCTGCCTGCCAGGGCTCTTGGCTAGTTTCCATGAGCCTGGGTAACATATTAACCAGTTTGCAATCTTTGTCTTTCTTGTTTAAGATGTTATCAGAATGTCTATGGGGCAAGAGGTTCATGAGTTAAGCAGAAGCAGGGGAAACCAAGGGGAAAGAGGGATATTGTGCAAGATTTCTTAGAGAATAGAAGCCACATGAATAAGTTGCTATGTCTTGCTTGCAAAAAATGTGATGTATTTTAAAAATATAAATAAAGAAGCAGAGTTTTTCTCTGGGTCCTGTGTGCTTCACCTGAACTACTGGTCCAAATCATTTTCTCACAATGCCAAATCCACACATCCCCCTGGAGTTCTACAACCCTGCTGAGGCTGGATCCTAGCACTCTTCTACTTACATATATGCAGTACCATCCTCTTAAGTCTCCCCTAACTTTTCTATTCCCCTTATGCTCTCCTTTCTAGCTTACTGGCCTCTGCTACTGAGTTTATTTCAACTCAGTAGTCCAAATATTTGTAGCTAGGATCCACATAGGAGAAAGAACATGTGACTTTTGGGTTTCTGGACCTGGGTTACCTCACTAAGTATAATACTTTCCAGATCCATCCATTTTCCTGCAAATTTCATAATTTAATTTTTCCTTTACTGCTGAATAAAATTCCATTGTATAAATGTACCACATCTTCACTATCCATTCATCAGTTAAAGGACAACTAAGCTGGTTAAGTTTCTTTCTTTCTTTTTTTTTTCTTGGTTTTATGAGGTAGGGTCTCACTTTAGTTCAGGCTGACCTGGAATTCACTATGTAGTCTCAGGGTGGCCTCGAACTCACGGTGATCCTCCTACCTCTGCCTCCCGAGTGCTGGGATTAAAGGCGTGTGCCACCACGCCCGGCTAAGTTTCTTAACTATTGTGAATGGAGGCACAATAAACATGGAAGAGTAAGTATCTCTAAGGTAGTGAGATGAGCCCTTAGAATATATGCCTAGGAGTGGTATAGCTGGGTAATATGGTAAATCTATTTTGGGCTGTCTCAGGAACCTCTTCACTGATTTCCACAATGGCTGTACCAGATTACATTCCCATCAACTGTGTAGAACTGTGCCTCTTTTTCCACATCCTCACCAGCATTTATTGCCATTTGTTTTCTTGATAATAGCCATTCTGACAGGAGTGAGATGGAATCACAAAGCAATTTTAATTTGCTTTTCCCTCATAGCTAAGGCCGTAGAACATTTTTAGATGTTTATATGCCATCTGTATTTCTCCTTTTGAGAAATCTTTATTTAGTTCCATAACCCATTTTTAATTGGGTTGTTTGATTTGTTATTATTTACTTTTTTGAGTTCTTTCTATATTCTGGATATTAATCCTCTGTTAGATGTATAGCCAATAAAGATTTTCTCCCATTCTGTAGGTTGCCTCTTTGCTCTATTCACAGTGTCCTCTGATGTACAAAAGTTTGTGATTTCTAGGGATGGTTTAGTGGTTATAGCACATGCCTACAAAGCCTAATGACCCACGTTCAATTCTCTAGGTACCATGTAAGCCAGATGCATATAGTGGCACATGCATCTGGAGTTCATTTGCAGTGGCTAGAGGCCCTGGCATGCCAATTATCTCTCTCTCTCTCTCTCTCTCTCTCTCTGTGTATCTCTAATGAATAAATAAAAAATAAAATCTGTTTTTAAAAGTTTGTAATTTCTTGAAGTCCCAGTGGTAGATTAGTGGTTTTATTTCCTGAGCAAATCGGGTTATATTCAGAAAGTCATTGCCTATGCCAATATGTTCAAGAGTTTCCCCTACTTTTTCCTTTAGCAGTTTCAGAGTTACAGGTCTGATATTGAGGTCTTTGACACATTAGGGCTTAATTTGTGTCCATGGACAGAGATAAGGCTCTATTTTCACCCTTCTACAGATACATATCCAGTTTTCCCAGCACCATTTGTTGTAGAGGCTGTCTTTTATCCAGTGAGTATTTTTGGCATTTATGTCCATAATTAGGTGGCTGTAGCTGCCTGGACTTACATCTGGTTCCTCTATTCTGTTCCATTTATCTACATGTCTGTTTTTGTCACAGTACCATGCTGTTTTCATTCCCATGACTATGTTATATAGGTTAAAATCAGGTATAGTGATACCACCAGCCTTATTTTTGTTTCTCAAAAGCTTTTTTGATATTCAAGGGATTTTGTGCTTCCAAATGAATTTTAGGATTGTTTATTCTATTTTCATGAAGCATGCCATTCAAATTTGATGGGGATTGTATTAAATGTGTAGATTGCTTTTGGTAAGATTGCCATTTTCACAATATTAATTCCTCTAATCCAAGAACAAGGGGTGTCTTTAATTTCCTAGTGTCAACTGCAATGTCTGTCTTGAGTGTTTTGAAGTTTTCATTGTAGAGATCCTTCACTTCCTTGGTTAGGCATATTCCAAGGTACCTTTTTTGGAGGCACTTGTGAATGGGAATGATTCTCTGATTTCATTCTCAGTGTGTTTGTTGCTAACATATAGAAAGGCTACTGGTTTCTGTGTGTTTACTTAGTGTTCTGCTACATTGCTATAAGCATTTACCAGCTCTAACAGTTTGATGGTAGAGCTTTATGGTCCTTTATGTATACAATTATATCATCTGCAAATAATGATAATTTAATCTCTTCCTTTCCAAATTATATCCCTCTTATGTGTATCTCTTGCCTTATTGCCATGGCTAAGAATTTCGGTACTATATTAAATAGAAGTGGGACATTGGAAACCCTTATCTTGTTCCTAATTTTAGTGGAAAACTTCAAGTTTTTCTCCACTTAGTATTATGTTGGTTGTAAGTTTGTCATTAATTGCCTTAATTATGTTGAGAAATATTCCTTCTATTCCCAGTATTTGTAGGACTTTTACCATGAAGGGATGTTGAATTTTCTCAAATGCATTTTCTGTGTCTATTGAGATGATCATGTGATTTTTGTCCTTCATTCCATTTATATAGTATATTACATATATTGATTTGCATATGTTGAACCATCCTTGCATTTCTAGGATAAAGCCTACTTGGTCAGGGTCAATGATGTTTCTGATATATTCTTGTATTCTGTTTGGCAATATCTTGCTGAGAATTTTTTTAAACATTTTTTGTTCATTTTTTAATTTATTTGAGAATGACAGACAGAGAGAGGAAGGCAGAAACAGAGAGAGAGAGAGAGAGAGAAAGAATGGGCATGCCAGGGCCTCCAGCCACTGCAAATGAACTCCAGAAGCATGTGCCCCCTTGTGCATCTGGCTAACTTGGGTCCTGGAGAATCAAGCCTCAAACAGGAGTCCTCAGGCTTCACAGGCAAGTGCTTAACCGCTAAGCCATTTCTCCAGCACTTGCTGAGAATTTTTGCATCTATGTTCATGATAGAAATTGGTCTGCAATTTTCTTGTTTTGGTCTGTCTTTATCTGGTTTTGGTATCATGGTAATTCTGGCTTCATAGAGGAGTTTGGTAGTATTCCATTCTTTTTTATTTTATGGAAATTTTGAGAAGCACTGGTGTTAGTTCTTCCATTAAGGTCTGGTAAAATTCGCTCTTGAATCCATCTGGGTCTACATTTCTTTTAGTTGGTGGATATTTTTATAATGGTTTTGATGTCCATGCTTGTTATAGGTGTGCTTAAATTGTTTATCTCATTTTGACTTAATTTTGGTACTTCATATAAATCAATGAAATCATCCATTTCTTTCAGATTTTCAAACTTATTGGAGTAAATGTTCTTATGTTCCTATGATTTTTTAAATTTCTTTGATATCTATTGTAATGGTGCCTTTTTCATCTCTAATTTTATTAATTTGTGTCTATTTTCTCTGTCTTTTGGTCTGATTTGCTAAGGCTTTCAATCTTGTTTATCCTTTCAAAGAACCAACTCTTTGTTTCATTGATTCTTTGTATTGTCTTTTGGTTTCTAGTTCATTAATTACTGCCCTAATCTTTAGTATTTTTTCACATCTACTGATTTTTGGTTTGTCTTGTTCTTCTTTTTCCAAGGCCCTAAGGTGAAGCATTAAGTTGTTTACTTGTGAACTCTCTAATTTCTTAAGATAGGCACTCAGAGCTATAAATTTCCCTCTTGAGACTGCCTTCATTGTGTCCCAAAGGTTTTGGTATATTGTGTTCTCATTATTTGATTCTATGACTTTTTGATTACCTTCTTGATTTCTTCATTTACCCATTTATCATTTAGTTGTGTATTGTTTAGTTTCCATAATTTTGTATATGCTCTATAGCTCTTTTTGCTTCTGGTTGGTAGTTTAATTCCATTGTGATCAGACAGAGTGCAAGGGATTATTTTAGTTTAGTGTTGAGATTTGCTTTGTGTCCTAATATATGGTTTATTTTACAGCATGCTCCATGTGCTACTGGAAAGATTATGTATTATGCAGCATTTGAATGACATGTTCTGTAGGTATCTGTTAGGTCCATTTGTTCTATGACCTCATTAATCTGGATGCTTCTCTGTTTATTTTTTGCCAAGATGACCTGTAAACTGAGAATAGTGGGGTGTTGGAGTTACCCACTACAACTGTGTTTGGTGTTAGTTGTTTTTTTATTTTTTTCCTTTTTTTCTGTATTAGTTACTTTTGTATTCATCAAATACAGTCAGTTTGGTACCATTATTAGGCTCATCCATGACCTACCCCCTCCCCTTGGCCCCTCCTTGTTGAGGTATATGGGTCATGCATTGTGGAGTTTGGTGTTAGTTGTGACCTTAATTTTAACAGTGTTTGTTTGATGAAATGGGGAGCCCACATGTTAGTTGCATATAAGTTTAGAATTGTAATGTCCTCCTGTTGGAGTGTTCCTTTAATCAATATAAGGTGGCCTTCCTTATCTTTCCTAACTAATGTTGGTTTGAAGTCTATCATTATATCAGGATAGCAACACCACTTTTTTTCTAGGCCAATTTCCTTGAAATACCATTTTCAATCCTTTCATCATAATATAGTATCCATATTTTATGGAAACGTAAGTTTCTTGGAGGCAACAAATAGAAGGATTTGCTTTGTAATCCAGTCTGCAAGCCTGTGTCTCTTGTTTGCATCATTGAAGCCAGTGATAATAAGAGTTATTATTAAAAGGTGTGCATTCATTCTTGCCATTCTTCATGATTTGTAGTTCTTCCTGTTTTTCCTTTACTCTCTTGTGTTATTTTTTCCTGTTTCCTAATGTGTGTGCTTTGCATTCTCTTCTGCATGAAGGATCCCTCCAAGTATTTCTGTAGAGCTGGCTTAGTGGTCATTCCTTTAAACATTCCATTAGCATGTTTTGTTGTGGAATGCCATTTCTCCATCAAGCTGGATGTATAGCTTTGCTGGATAAAGTAATCTTGGTTGACAGTTGTTATCTTTCAGTACGTGGAGTCCATAATTGCAAGCCCTTCTGGCTTTTAAAGTTTGTGTTGAGTAATCTGCTATTATCCTGATGGTCTTGTCTTTATATGTGACTTGATTTTTCACTCTAGCTCCTTTCAATATATTTTCTGTGGTTTGTGTGTTTAGTAGTTTAATTATGATGTGGCAGTGAGATATTCTTTCATGTTTTATTTTTTCTGTTTGGCATTCTAAATGCTTCCTGTATCTGTATTGACATCTCTGTCCTTATTTGGGGGAAATTTTTCTTCTATGATTTTGTTGAAAATACCTAGTATGCTTTTGTAATGAAATTCTCCTTCTAGTGTACCATATGTTTGATCTCTTAATAGTGTCCTGAATGTCTTGAAATTCCCACTCATGCTTTCATATTACTTTTCCTTTCTCTTTGTTGGATTGTCTTATATCTGCCACCTGGTCTTCTAGTTTAGATATTCTGTCCTCTCCTTGATCCATTGTACTGGTGAGACTTTCTATAGTTTTCTACTTGATTTACTCTGTTTTTCACTTGAAAAAATAATATTTATTATTGGCATATTTTCATTCTTTCTATCTCCTTACTCATGTCTTGTATTGACCTTATTTCATTAAATTGGTTTCTTCTGTTTCTTGAGACTCCTTTAGGAGTTTGTTTCTTCTTTGATTTCTTTGAACATAGGTATAATCAATTTTAAAATTCTTTGTCAGGCATTTCATCTATATCCGTCTACTGGAGGTCATTTCTGATGGATTTATAATTTTCAGTTGAATTGTATTGATTTTTTGTGTTCCTTATATTATAATATAGAGATTTTTGCATCTTGAGTTAATTTGATACTTGTGTTTTCTAATTATCTGCAGTATTTTTAGACATGTAAATCTGATGTTATATATCTTCAAGGTTGGAGTTTAGGGTGCCAGGTCTGGCTCTCATATCACTCCCAGAGTAACAGCAGAAGTGATCCTAGCTGTTGAATTTGCCTGCTATGCAAGTATTCTAGCAGGCTATGTGACACAAATTACTGGCAAATTCTAAAATTTAACTGAGCAATGTATACCTTTGGTCCAAACCAGCACAGAGTATTTATGCAAGAGTGGGTATTAAAATAAACAGTTAATTTAATAAAGTCAAAGTCCCTACAAGTGTATACTGCCCCATACCATTAAACCTCTCAACTGGGAGGGTGAGATTTCAGGTCTGAAATGGGTTCCAGGTCAGCCTGGGACTGAGTGAGACTCTGTCTCCAATATATTTTTTAAACTCTTTTTATTGACAGCTTCTTTACTTACAGACAATAACCCATAATAATTCCCTCTCCTCTCCCACTTTCCCCTTCACAACTCCATTCTCCATCATATCCTCTCCTTCTCTCCATTGGTCTCTCTTGTATTTTGATGTCATTGTCTTGGGAAGATATTGCTAGGCACTATGAGGTCATGGATATCAAGCCCACTTTCAGCCTGGACTGTTGCATTGTTAGGAGTGGTACCCTTCCTTTGTCTCTTACATTCTTTCTGGCACCTTTTCTGCAATGGACTCTGAGCCTTGGAGGGTGCGATAGAAATGTTTCAGTGCTGAATACTCCTCTGTCACTTCTCAGCACTATGTTGCCTTTTGGGTCATCCCAGTGGTCACTACCATCTGAAAAGAGAAGCTCCTCTAGCCAAAAGTGATAGTAGTATTAATATATGAATATTGACATTAAGTATAGTGCTTTCAGAACAGTTTGGTGAGAATAATATATGCATTTAGCCAGGCAAGAGCAAGCTTTATACCCCTAAGGGGTATAAATGAATTCCATATGAATGAATACCATAGCCTTTTTAAAAAGCTTTTTGAAAATATTTTACTTTTATTTATTTGTTTATTTGACATAGAAAGAGAGAGAGAGAGAGAGAGAGGAGAGAGAGAGAGAGAGAGAATGGGCATGCTAGGATCTCCAGCAACTGCAAACGAACTCTAGACATGGGCACCCCCTTGTGCATCTGGCTAACATGGGTCCTGGGGAATTGAACTTGGGTCCTTTGGCTTTGCAGGAAAATGCCTTAACCACTAAGCCATCACTCCAGCTCTACCATGGCCTTTTTTTTTTTTAAATTAAAATTAGGTTTGCAGTACTAGGCATGCATTCCCTTCCATGGAATGGGCCTCCAGACCAATTAGAGAGCAGTTGTTCTCCCCCCAGAGTAGACATACCACTATTGCACCCATTTGGTCATTTGGCCTGTCTGGCCAAACTTGAGGCTTCCAGTGTCCACTGTTTTCACTGCTGATGACTTCTGCCTCCCATAGGTCTGCATACAGTGCAGCTCTTTCCAGCTTTCAGTTGGCTGGCCTACACAGAGAAGGTTTTTGGCTCAGTACTAGCTTGAATTCTCAGTGACCTTGCCACCCAGGCATATGAAGACTTCAGCAATAGGTTCTTACCATCTGTTACTTATGGGGAACCAAGGGCCTTGGCAATAATCTGTAATCTTTTGAAGGCAACAGGGACCTCCCTGGCCAACAACTCACTGGAAGAAATCCTGTTCCTGGCACTGAAAATTTTCTAATAGTAATCTATGGTGTCTACATGTGCCATTATCCAAAAAACAGGCTTTCATATGACTTATTCAGAATATCTTGAATTTTGATTGACCCTCCCCCCACCCTTTCCTTACTCAATTTCTTCCCCTGGCCACACTTAGGCCATTCCACTCCCTGTATTCTGTTCCTCTGTTTACATATATGCAATATCATCCCCTAAATCCTTTCCTCTCCTCAGTCCCTTATAGCATTTTTCTAGCTTACTGGCCTCGGCTACTGATTTTTTGTTCCAGCTCACACAGAAATCTAAACACTTGTAGCTAGGATCCACTTATGAGAGAGAACATGCGATGTTTGTGTTTCTGGGCCTGGGTTGCCTCATTTAGTATAATTCCTTCCAGGTCCATTCATTTCCCTGCAAATTTCATAATTTCATATTTATTTACTGCTGAATAGAACTACATTGTGTAAAGGAACCACATCTTTATTACCCATTCACCTGTTGAGGCACATCCAGGCTGGTTTGATTTCCTAGCTATTGTGAATGGGGCAGCAATAAGCATGGTTGTACAAGTATCTCTAAGGTAGTGAGAAGAGTCATTAGGATATATGCCTAGGAGTGCTATAGCTGTATCATATGGTAAATCTATTTTTAGCTGTCCCAAGATCCTCCACACTGATTTCCACAATAGCTATACCAGACTACATTCCCACCAACAGTGTAGAAGTGCTGCCCTTTTTTCCGCATCCCACAAATATTTATTGTCATTTCTTTTCTTTTTTTTTTCTGTTTTTTTTTTTATTAGTTAGTTTTGTATTCAGCAAATAGAGTCAGTTTGGCACCATTATTAGGCTCATCTGGGACCTACCCCCTCTCCTTGTCCCCTCCTTGTTGAGGTATATGGGTCATGCATTGTGGAGTTAGCCCACAGTTATGGGTAAGATAAATGTCTCCACATATCATGACCCAAATGTGGTTCTGACATTCTTTCCACCCCCTCTTCTGCAAAACTTCCCTGAGCCATGTTGTGTTCATTTATGGTCTGCTTCACTGATGAGGTGTTGGGGGCCTCTGAGGCTCTGGCTCTCTGATTTGGTAGGAGTTGATTTTTCTCTGTGTTGATCTCCTTCCCCCTTGTGCTGGTATCCGGTTCATCAGGAAAACAGCACCCTTGCTTGTTTCGCCAATTTTTATTAGTTTCAGCCAGGGCCCTTTTGAAGTATGATGGGGTGGCTCTCTCCTTAGGATCTACATCTATCTGAAAAAGAGAAGCAGATTCTCCAACGGAGAGTAAGTTAGCACCAGGACAAATGAGACAACCCTTAGTTTTTTTATAGAGAATTTTTTTTCTTTTTCTTTTCTTTTTTTTTTTCTTTATTAGTTAGTTTTGTATTCAGCAAATACAGTCAGTTTGGTACCATTATTAGGCTCATCTGCGAACTACCCCCTCCCCCTGGCCCCTCCTTGTTGAGGTATACGGGTCATGCATTGTGGAGTTAGCCCACAGTTATGGGTAAGCTAAATGTCTCTGCATATCATGACCCAACATGTGGCTCTGACATTCTTTCCGCCCCCTTTTCTGCAAAATTTCCCTGAGCCATGTTGTGTTCATTTATGGTCTGCTTCACTGATGAGGTGTTGGGGGCCTCTGAGGCTCTGGCTCTCTGATTTGGTAGGAGTTGATTTTTCTCTGTGTTGATCTCCTTCCCCCTTGTGCTGGTATCCGGTTCATGAGGAAAACAGCACCCTTGCTTGTTTCACCAATTTTTCTTAGTTTCAGCCGGGGCCCTTTTGAGGTATGATGGGGAGGCTCTCTCCTTAGGATCTACATCTATCTGAAAAAGAGAAGCAGATTCTCCAACGGAGAGTAAGTTAGCACCAGGACAAATGAGATAACCCTTACTCTTTTTTATAGAGAATTTAATAGGTGTAGGCCCTCTTGTAGCCCACGATTGATGGTAGCTTGATATTGGGGAGTGGGCTTATGTTTGGATATGGTTCTGACTTGTTTCCCAGCTCCAGCTATGGGTCCCGTACCACTGAGGAGATCAGTTAGCCAAATTAAGAGCAGTTGGTTCCCCACCATGGCTGTGTGCCACTATTGCACTTGTGTGGGCATCACAACAATTTATTTGCTGCTAAGTAGGATAGACGATGCGTTGCTTGGACAGATATTGGTCATTTTCCCCCAGTCGCCCATGTAGCACTTTCTGGCACTAGACACGCTGACTGTCTGGGGACTGACTCTCTTCCAGCTTCCAGCCATGCCATTCTATTTTGCATGTCAACCAATAAGGTGTCTTCAGCAGTAGGGTCTTACCCCTAACCTTTGGTGGGTCATCAAGTACTCTGACAGAAATCTGTCTTTCTTTTAGGAAACCTTGTAGGTCTCTCTGATCAAAAGCTCATTGTGGATGATAGCCCCATGCTGGTACTGGGAGTTACAGGTCAGTGCCCACTAAGAAAATGAGGAAAAAGATAACTAATATACAAGAGTTAGAGAGAATAGAGGGAGAGGGAGAGGGAGAGGGAGACGGAGAGGGAGAGGGAGGGAGGGAAGATGTAGAAGATTAAGGTTAGTCTTGATCTTACCCTCTACAGTGTCTTGTAGTTCAGGTGTTCCCTGTAAGGGCCTGGTGAAGGATCAGCCATTTGGTCTGTCTTTTAGTAAGCAGAATTTTATGGTACCATTGCCGTTTGGGTCTAGATTTGTGTTTCCCATCCCTTTGATGCCCTCCCCTCCCTCCCCTTCCATCCTAGTGTCTAGTCTTTAAGATGCTTGTAGGATATGTAAGGTATCTTGGGTAGATTCAGGTTAGGTGCTGTAGATGAGTGAGACTATGTGGCTATTTTTTTTTTTCTGTGATTGGGTCAGTTCACTGAGATTGATCTGTTCCAGGTTCAACCATTTTTCCTCAAACTTCATTGTGTCATTTTTTCTTACTGCTGTATAGAATTCCACTGTGTAGATATACCACATCTCAGTTATCCATTGTTCTAGTGATGGACATCTGGGTTGATTCCAGCTCTCAGCTATTACAAATTGAGCTGCTACAAATATGGTTGAGCAAATCTCTCTAGCCTGTGCTTTGAAGGTTTTGGGGCAGATGCACAGTAAGGGAATAACTGGGTCTGTTGGTATCTCTATACTCAGCTTTTTCAGAAGCCTCTATATTGCTTTCCAAAGTGGTTGTACCATCCTACATTCCCACCAACAGTGGATGAGTGTTCCTACTTCTCCACATCGTCGCCAGCATCTATTTTTATTTGATTTTTTGATGTTTGCTATCCTTATTGGGGTAAGGTGGAATCTCATAGTGGTCTTTATTTGCATTTCTCTGATGATTAGGATGATGAGCATTTCCTTAAGTGTATGTTTGCCATTTGTATTTCTTCCTCTGTGAACTGCCTCTTCAGCTCTTTGCCCCATTTTGTGAGTGGGGTGCTTGACTTCTTACTGTTTAGGTTTTTGAGTTCTTTGTAGATTCTAGAGATTAGGCCTCTATCACTTGGATAACCCGCAAATATTTTCTCCCATTCTGTGGGTAATCTATTGGCTTTGCTTATTGTATGCTTGTCTGTAAAGAAACTCTTCAGCTTCATGTGATCCCATTGGTTGAGTGACAGTTTAAGTTTGTGAGCTACTGGTGTTTTGTTCAGGAAGTCTTTTTCCATTCCTATATCATAGAAAGTACTTCCTAAATTTTCTTCCAGTAGTAGTTGAGTTTCTGGTCTTATATTGAGGTCTTTGATCCATTTGGACTTGAGTGTAGTGCATGGTGAAATGTGTGGATCACATTCCAGTTTCCTGCATATGGTTATCCAGTTTGTCCAGCAACATTTGTTGAAGATGCTGTCTTTTTTCCAGCCTATATTGTTTGGGCCTTTATCGAATATCAAGTAGCTATAGTTGCTTGACCCAAAGTCCGGGTCCTCAAGTCTATCCATTGGTTTATATTCCTGTTTTTATGCCAGTACCATGCTGTTTTTATTACTATGGCTTTGTAATATAGCTTCTGATCAGGTATGGTGATGCCTCCAGAGGTATTTCTTTTGCTGAGGATATGTTTGGAAATGCGAGGTCTTCTGCCTTTCCATATGAAATTTGAGATCATTTTTTCTATCTCTGTGAAGAACACTGTAGGGATTTTAATTGGAATTGCATTAAATCTGTATATTGCCTTTGGTAGGATTGTCATCTTCACAATGTTAATTCTGCCTATCCAGGAACATGGGAGGTCTTTCCATTTTCTCAAGTCCTCCTCAGTTTCTTTTTTGAGTGTTTTTATGTTTTCATTGTATAGATCTTTCACTTCCTTGGTTAATGTTATTCCAAGATATTTTATTTTTTTGTTGCTATTGAAAATGGGACTATGTCCCTTATTTCTTTCTCTGTATCTTAGTCATTTGCATAAAGGAAGGCTACTGATTTTTGTGCATTGATTTTGTATCCTGATAATTTGCTATAGGAGTTAATCACCTTCAGGAGTTTTGGGATGGAGTCTCTCAGGTCTCTTACATATATAATCGTGTCATCAGCGAATAAAGCTAACTTAACTTCTTCCTTTCCAAATTGTATCCCTTTTATTTCCTTCTCCTGTCTTATTGCTTGAGCTAGGACTTCCAGCACTATATTGAAAAGCAGAGGTGAGAGTGGACAACCCTGTCTTGTTCCTGATCTTAATGGGAATTCCTCCAGTCTCTCTCCATTATGTATTATTTGGGCCTTTGGAGCTTTGTATATTGCCTTTATTAGGTTAAGATATGAACCAACCATGCCAATTCTCTCCAATGTTTTGAACATGAAGTGATGTTGTATCTTGTCAAAGGCCTTTTCTGCATCTATTGAAATGATCATGTTGTTTTTATGATTTATGACATAGTCCCATTTTCAATAGCAACAAAAAAATAATAAAATAAAATACCTTGGAATAACATTAACCAAGGAAGTGAAAGATCTGTACAACGAAAACATAAAAACACTCAAAAAAGAAATTGAGGCTGACTTGAGAAAATGGAAAGACCTCCCATGTTCCTGGATAGGCAGAATTAACATTGTGAAGATGACAATCCTACCAAAGGCAATATACAGATTTAATGCAATTCCAATTAAAATCCCTACAGTGTTCTTCACAGAGATAGAAAAAATGATCTCAAATTTCATACGGAAAGGCAGAAGACCTCGCATTTCCAAATATATCCTCAGCAAAAGGAATACCTCTGGAGGCATCACCATACCTGATCAGAAGCTATATTACAAAGCCATAGTAATAAAAACAGCATGGTACTGGCATAAAAACAGGAGTATAGACCAATGGAACAGACTTGAGGACCCGGACTTTGGGTCAAGCAACTATAGCTACTTGATATTCGATAAAGGCCCAAACAATATAGGCTGGAAAAAAGACAGCATCTTCAACAAATGTTGCTGGACAAACTGGATAACCATATGCAGGAAACTGGAATGTGATCCACACATTTCACCATGCACTACACTCAAGTCCAAATGGATCAAAGACCTCAATATAAGACCAGAAACTCGACTACTACTGGAAGAAAATTTAGGAAGTACTTTCCATGATATAGGAATGGAAAAAGACTTCCTGAACAAAACCCCAGTAGCTTACGAACTTAAACCGTCACTCAACCAATGGGATCACATGAAGCTGAAGAGTTTCTTTACAGACAAGCATACAATAAGCAAAGCCCACAGAATTACCCACAGAATGGGAGAAAATATTTGCGGGTTATCCAAGTGATAGAGGCCTAATCTCTAGAATCTACAAAGAACTCAAAAACCTAAACAGTAAGAAGTCAAGCACCCCACTCACAAAATGGGGCAAAGAGCTGAAGAGGCAGTTCACAGAGGAAGAAATACAAATGGCAAACATACACTTAAGGAAATGTTCATCATCCTAATCATCAGAGAAATGCAAATTAAGACCACTATGAGATTCCACCTTACCCCAATAAGGATAGCAAACATCAAAAAATCAAATAAAAATAGATGCTGGCGAGGATGTGGAGAAGTAGGAACACTCATCCACTGTTTTCTTGATAATAGCCTTTCTGATAGTAGTGAGATGGAATCTCAAAGTAGTTTTAATTTGCATTTTCCTGATGGCTAACGATGTAGAACACTTTTTGAGATGTTTATATGCCATCTATATTTCTTCTTTTGAGAGTTCTCTATTTAGTACCATAGCCCATTTTTTAATTGGGTTGTTTGATTTCTTATTTTTTTTTTTTTTTTGAGTTCTTTGTATATTCTGGATATTAATCCTCTGTCAGATGTATAGCTGGCAAAGATTTTCTCCCATTCTGTAGATTGTCTCTTTGTTTTATTCACAGTGTCCTTTGCTGCACAAAAGCTTTGTAATTTCATGAGATCCCAGTGGTTGATTACTGGTTTTATTTTCTGAGCCATTGGGGTTATATTCAGAAAGTCATTGCCTATGCCAATATGTTAAAAGGTTTCCCCTACCTTTTCCTTTTTCACTTTCAGAGTTTCAGGTCTGATACCAAGGTCCTTGATCCATTTGGATTTGATTCTTGTGCATGGAGAAAGACAAGGATCTATTTTTATCCTTCTACGTATAGATATCCAATTTTCCCAGCACCAATGTTGAAGAGGCTGTCTTTTCTCCAGTGGATATTTTTGGCATTTTTGTCAAAAATCAGATTGCTGTAGTTGCCTGGATTAACATCTGGGTCCTCTATTCTGTTTCATTGATTTATGTGTCTGTCTTTGTGCCAGTACCATGCTGTTTTTGTTACTATGGCTTTGCAATATAGCTTAAAATTGGGTATGGTGATACCACCAGATATATTTTTGTTGCTCAAAATTGTTTTGACTATTTGAGGTTTTTGTGCTTCCAAATGAATTTTAAGATTCTTGTTTATATTTCTTTGAAGAATGCCATTTGGTGTTTTAGTGGGGATTGCATTAGATTTGGTAAGATTGACATTTTCACAATATTGATTCTTACAATCCAAAAACATGGGATGTCTTTCCATTTCATTGTGTCTTCTCCAATTTCTCACTGAGTGTGTCGAAGTCTCATTGTAGAGATCCTTCACTTCCTTGGTTAGGTTTATTCTAAAGTACTTTATTAATTTTTTTGAGGCAATTATGAATGGGAGAGATTCCCTGATTTCTTCCTCCTTATGTTTGTTGTTAGTATATAGGAAAGCTAATGATTTCTGTGTGCTTATTTTATTGTGCTACATGGCTATAGGTTTTTATCAGCTCTAACAGTTTGTGTGTAGAATCTTTAGGATCCTTTATGTACAGAATCATATCATCTGCAAATAATGATAACTTGATCTGAGGAACCAATTTGTATCCCTTTTATGAGTGTCTCATGCCTTATTGCTATAGCTAGGATATCCAGTACTATATTAAATAAAAGTGGGGACAGTGGATACCCTTGTCTTGTTCCTGAATTTAGTGGCAAAGCTCCAACATTTTCCCCATTTAGTATTATGCTGGCTGTAGGTTTGTAGCCTTCATTATGTTAAGATATGTTCACTGTATTCTCAGTTTCTGTAGGACTTTTACCATGAAGGGAGGTTGGACTTTGTTGAATGCCTTTTCTGCATCTATTGAGATATTGTGTGATTTTTGTCCTTCAGTCCATTTATAATAGTGTATTACATTTGTTGATTTGTGCATGTTGAACTATCCCTGCATCTCTGGGATAAAGTCTACTTGGTCAGGGTGAATGATCTTTCTGGTATATTCTTGTATTCTGTTTGCCAATATTTTGTTGAGAATTTTTGCATCTATGTTCATGAGGGAAGTTGTTCTGTAATTTTCTTTTTTGTTCTGTCTTTGTCTGGTTTTGGTATCAGGGTGATGCTAGCTTCATAGAAGGAGTTCAGTAGAATTCCTTCCTTTTCTATCTTATGGAAAAGTTTGAGAAGCATTGATTTTAGTTCTTCCATGAAGGGCTGGTAAAATTCCCAAGTGAATCCATGTGGGAATGGACTTTTTTTTAGTTGGGAGACTTGTTGTAACTGCTTGGATCTCCATACTTGTTATAGGTCTATTTAAATGGCTAATCTCATCTTGATTTAATTTAGGTAGGTCATATGAATCAAGGAAATCATCCATTTCTTTCTGATTTTCAAGCTTAGAGGCACATATATATTTAAAGTATGTCCTTATGGTTTTCTGAATTTCTTTGATGTCTATTGTAATGGTGAAATTTTTCATTTCTAATTTTATTAATTTTTGTCTCTTCTCTCTTCTGGTCAGAGTTGCTAAGAGTTTATCAATCTTGTTTATCCTTTCAAAGAACCAATTCTTTGTTTCTTTGATTCCTTGGATTTTTTTTTTTTGTTTGTTTCTATTTCCTTAATTTCTGCCCTAGTCTTTATTACTTTTTCCTGTCTACTGATTTTGGTTTGCCTTGTTCTTCTTTTTCCAAGGCCTAAAGGTGAAGCAGTCTAATGGTGTTTGTTTGATGAAATTGGGAGCCCCCATGTTAGGTGCATATATGTTTAGGATTGTAATGTCCTCTTGTTGGAGTGTTGCTTTAATCAGTACAAAGTGACCTTCTTCATCTTTCCTCCCTAGTGTTGGTTTGAAGTCTATCCTGTCAGATATTAGGATGGCAACCCCTTCTTGTTTCCTAGACCTATTTGCTTGAAATACCATTTTCCGTCTTTTCACCATAAGACAGTGTCTGTTTTTTATTGAGAGATAAGTTTCCTGGAGGAAACAAATGGCAGGATCCTTTAATCCAGTCTGCAAGCCTGTGGCTTCTGTTTGGGGTATTGAAGCCACTGATATTAAGAGTTATTATTGCAACGTATGTGGTCATTCTTGCCATTTTTCTTGTTTTGTAATGTTTCCTGTTTCCCTTTACCCTCCTGTTTTAACTGTTATTTGAATATGGTTTATTTTTTACTGTTTCCTCGTGTGTGTGCTTTGCTTTCTCTTCAGTGTGAATGATTCCTTCAAGTATTTTCTGTAAAGCTGGCTTAGTTGTCATAAATTCATTTAGCCTGTTTCTGTGGTGGAATGTCCTTAGTTTGCCTTCAATTCGGATAGATAGTTTTGCAGGATAAAGTATTCTTGGCTGACAGTTATTATCTTAAAGAACTTGAGATATATCATTCCAAGCCCTTCTGGCTTTTAAAGGCTGTGTTGAGTAATCTACTATGATTCTGATGGCCTTGCCTTTATAGGTGACTTGCTTTTTCTCTCTAACTGCTTTCAATATATTTTCTTTGGTTTGCATTTTTAGTACTTTACTTATAACATGGTGAGGAGAGGTTCTTTCCA
The DNA here is from genome assembly GCA_036346955.1 of Dipus sagitta. Lineage (NCBI taxonomy): Eukaryota > Metazoa > Chordata > Mammalia > Rodentia > Dipodidae > Dipus > Dipus sagitta. The sequence goes on along the minus strand of CM070779.1, from coordinate 67,260,508 downwards.
GGTTTTGTCTGTTTGGTGTTCTAACAGCTTCCTGTATCTGCATTGCCATTTCTTTCCAAATTTAGTGAAAATTTCCTTCTATGATTTTTGTTGAAAATGCCTACTATACCTCTGAAATGAAATTCTTCTCCTTCTACTATACCCTGAATTCTAATGTTTGATCTTTTCATAATGTCCTGGATATCTTGAAATTCCCATTCATACCTTGCTTTTAGCTTGTCTTTCTCTTTGTTGGACTGTATTAGATCTGCCACCTGGTCTTCTAGTTTAGATATTCTGTTCTCTCCTTCATCCATTCTACTGGTGAGACTTTCCACAGAGGTTTTTATTTTATTTTAATTTGACTGACTGTGTTTTTCAGTACTATAATTTCTGCCTGGTTTTTCTTCAGTATTTCTATTTCCTTACTCATATCATAGTGACCTCCTTATTTCATTAAGCTGGTTTCCTGTGTTCTCTTAAAATTACTACAGGAGTTTGTTTTCTTCTTTAATTCCTTTGTTTTCTTCTTTGATTCCTTTGATTTATTCTTTGATTTCTCTGAGTATAGATAAAATTATTTTTTTTGAAATCTTGGTCAGGCATTTAATCTAACAGTCTCTTTGGGGGCCATTTCTGATGGATTTGTAATTTTTGGTGGGATTGTATTGTATTGATTCTTTGTGTTTCTTGTATTGCAATGTGGCAATTTTTGCATCCCGAGTAGATTTGATTCTTCGGTGTAGGAGTTTAAGCTCTTGTACCCCAATCCAACTGCAGAAGTAATCCTAGGTGCTGAATTTGCCTGCTATTCAAGTATTCTAGTGGGCTGGGTGGAGCAATTTACTGGCAAATTCTAAAATTCAAGGGAGCAACACACACATTCAATAAAAACCAGCACAGATATGTTCCTTCTATTTCCAGTTCCTGATGAACTTTTACCATGAAGGGATATTGGTGTAATAGTGGCATGTCTGATCTAGGGATAAACAACTGCTCTCTAATTAGACTGGAGTCCCAATCTATGGGAGGGAATACATTCTGGATACTGAAAATCTAATCAAAAGCCTATGGCAGGGGAGGTCATGTGACTTAGTGGTATAAAGCCTGCTCTTGTCTGGCTAAATGTATGTATTATTCTCACCGAACTGCCCTGAAAACACTATATTTAATGTTCACATGTGTATATTAATGCTACTCTCACTTTTGGTTAGAGAAGCTTCTCTTTTCAGATCACAGTGACCATTGGGATGACCCAAAAGGCAACATAGTGCTGAGAAGAAGTGATGAAGGTGTGCTCAACATTGAAACATCTCTGTCACACCCTCCAAGGCTCAGGGTCCATTGTGGAAAAGCTGGTGGAAAGAATGTAAGAGCCACAGGAAAGGCACCACTCCTTACAATGCAACTTGCCCAGACAGAAAATGACCTTGATATCCATGCCCTCACAGTGCTTAGCAATACCTTCACAAGACCCTCATAATAGGAGAAAAAAATGATGACATCAAAATAAAATAGAGACTAATGGAGAGAGGGAGGGGATATGATAGTAGAGTTGTGAAGGGGAAAATGGGGGACAGGAGGGAAATATCATGGCTTATTTTCTTTAAGTATAGAAGCTGTCAAAAATAAATTAATAAACAGCACAGAGTATGCAAGTGTGGGGACTGAAACAAACAGATAACCATATAAAGCCAAAATCTCTAAAGGTGTATGTTGTTCTACACCCTTAATCCTGTCAGCTGGGCGGTTGAGATTTCTGTTCTGAAATGGGTTCCAGGTCAGCCTGGGTCTGAATCAGAATAATGACAGAAGAAAAAGACAAAAGCCCCATGAATCTGAAAGCATTAAAGGCAACAATAGTCAACCCCCAAATACAGCTTAATTGAGAATGGTAAAACCAATAATATGTAACCCATAACCTTCCCTGACATGGAAAGAGAGATTAGCACTTCCAGTGCAGTTCTATATACCTGCTTTTTTGTCAACTGGCCTTGTTACCTTTTAGGTGGCTTAAAATCTCACTAATGCTGAGTGCCTAACTCAATCCCTCCACGTTGTGCCATGAAACTGGTGCTCTGACCACCTGTGCTGGATGCCCTGCCACTTGGGAGCTGAATGTGTTCTCTGGAGTGTTGCAGTGTGGTCAGTTGGGGGATGGGAGAGTGCAGGAAGCCTGAAGTTGTACTGGAAACTGCTCAGCTGGTCCTGTCTGTGTCCCCTTCAGCAGCTCCTCTGCTGTCTCCCTTTCAGGTTTCTTGACTTGGCAAGGAGGCTGATGAGATTGGAAAATCCCCTTGTTTGGTCTCTGCTCCTGCAGCTGGGTGCCAGGGGTGTGTGGACCTGTGCGGGTCCACATGGATCGGGTCCGGGTCTGGGTCTGGGTCTGCAAGCTCCTCAGTGGGATTCTGGCTGATTTTCTCCTTTCTGATAGATCTTGGTCTCTCCTGTTTCTCTGCTCTTGCCAATGAAAACTTATACACCTTCACTTTTCAGATGAAGGGTGTATTTTGCTGTGGTTTTTCTCAAACCCCTCCCTAGACTGCATCAGTGTGACTCTTATGCAGCCATCTTACCTGGATCTGTCTCCAATATTTGACAGATGAAAAAGACAACGGCCTTAGAAATCACAAAACTTCAAAGGCAATAATCGTCAACACAAAAATACAGCTTATTTGAGAATGGTAAAGCCAATCAGGAGTATCAAATTTAACATGCAACCTGATCTGACGTGGAAGGCAAAGTTAGCACTTCTAGTGCAGGCCTATTTACCTGGCTTTGTGTAAGTAGGTCCTGTTACCTTTTGGGATGGCCTCTGCTCTCATCTGTGCTGAATGCCCTCCTTGGTCCCTTTCTGTTGTACTGTGGATTTAGGCTGCTTGAATCACTGGATCTGATGTTCTGATCAGCTGTGCTGGATGCTGTGTGGCTAGGGGGTGGATGAGTTCTCTGGTGGCTTGCAGTTCTGGTGGTTGGGGGTAGAGAGGCTATGCAGGGTGTATGGAGTTGTTCTGTAGCTGCTGAGCTGGTCCCAGTTGTGTTCTCTTTCAGAACCTGCTCCACTGTTCTCTGCTGTCTTTCTTTTCAGGTTTCTTGACTTTGCGAGGAGACCAGTGTGAATGGAAAAGCCATTCACCCAGCTTCTACTTCTGTGGTTCTGCACTGGGATGGGTGGGCTTGTGGACCAGGGCTGCTGGCATTGTGGCAGAATTCTGGTGGGTTTTATTCTTTCTAGAAGCTCTAGGTTTCTCCTGCTTCTCCACTGTGGTTAATAATTCCTTATACACCTCCAGTTTTTGGTAGAAAAGAAAATTTTGCAGTTTGTCTTCTTATTTCCCCCAAAGCTCCTTTGGTGTGTATACTATGCCACCATCTTACCTGGAAGTCTCATTTTTAAATTAAGCTAAAACATCCACCAAACTCCTAATCACACTCTTGTGCTATAAATGTAGTTTGAAATCCTCTAGTTTTCTTTTGCCACATAAGAAATCACTATAACCTTAACTGCTTAAACAATATCCTGTATATTCTGTAGGTCAGAAGTTTGGGTATCAAGTGGTTGGAGCCTCAGCTCAGGGTTTAGAAACTAAAATTAAATTATTAGTTGTGCCATGCTTTTTTGTTTTCCTTGAGATTTTTAGTAAGAGTCTGTTTTCCATGTATGTTAGTTTTTCTATTGCAGTGACAAAATACCTGGGAAAAACAATGTGCAGGAGGAAAGAATTTTCAGCTCACTTTTTCAGAGGTCTCAGTTCATAGTGAGCTGAGTCCATTGCAATAAGCCTATAATGAAGACAGACATGGCAGTAGGAATATGAACACAAGAGGCTGCCCTCCTCATGGTGGCTAGAGAGAAGAGGGAAAGATCAAGGACAAGATGCACCTTTCACAAACACAATTTATAGCTGTCTTTAACAGTGAGTAGTATTAAGGAGAGTCTCAGGTAGGCATGCAAATACTTAGTAGCTCACATGGAATTTCTTTCTGGGATATCTTGATAACTGATATTGTCAATGGTTTTCTCTTTCTATTCTCTTTTATTCCTTCCTTTCTTGTTCTTGTCTCTTTCCTCCTCATATATCTCCTCTCAGTTCTCACTTATTTTTTGAACAAGGTAGAGTCTCACTGTAGTCCAGGCTGACCTGGAATTCACTATGTAGTCTCAGGGTGGCCTCAAAATCACAATCCACCTACCTCTGCCTCCAGAGTGCTGGAATTAAAGGCATGCGCCACCATGCCTGGCCCTCATTGGCTTTTAATTTACGTAATGAAAAAGGCTCATTTTAACATTACCCAATACAAAATGTATAAGAAAAATGATTCCAACATCACTGCATCCCTGAACAAAACCAGTTATTGTATGCGTTCCTGCACTCTTAAAAGTTCATTCAGGTGGGAGGATCACTGTGAACTGGAGGACAGCCTTGGCTGCAGTGAGACTCTGCTTTCAAAACAAACAACACCAACAAAAAAACAACAACAACAGGGAGGATGGTATAGCAGCTATGTCAAAGAAGCCTATGGAAAGAAATAAGCAGAAAAATAGCAAAATATACTCTTCTACTGAAAAGTGAAAGTGTATAAGTTATTATCAACCACAGCAAAGCATCAGGAGAGACTAAGATCTTCCATAAAGGAATAAATTGGCCAGAATCCTGCCTAAGTACTGGAGACTATGGTCTATGTACCTGCCAGCCCAAATTCCCAGCTGGCACAGAGCTACAGGTGCAGCTGGAGGAATTTTCGACTCACAACAGCCTTCTCACAAGGTCAAGAAACCTGAAGGAGAAGACAGCAGGGACCAACCGAGCAGCTGCTGAAGGTGATTACAAAAGGGACCAGCTGTGCAGCTCTAGTATAACTCCAGGCATCTTGCACAGCCTCTCATCCCCCAACTTTCAGTGCCATGAAGCACCAGAGAACTGATGTTCCCCTGGCCACATGGCATCCAGCACAGTTGATCAGAACAATAGATCCACAGTGAAACAGAGAAGGATCAAGATGGGCACTCAGCATTGGTGATTGGAAGCCATACCAAAAGGGAACAGGGGCTACTTTCACAAAGGCAGGTACATAGGCCTGCACTGGAAGTGCTAATATCTCTTTCCATGTTAGGGCAGATTATGGTTACATATTCTTGGTTGGCTTTACCATTCTCACATAAGCTATATTATGGGGTTGACTATTGTTGCCTTTGATGTTCCTTGATTTATAGGGCTTTTTTATTTTTCTTCTGTCATTATTGGGGACAGGGTTTGACTGAGTTCCATGCTAACCTGAAACCCATTGCAGACCAGAAATCTCAACCTCCCAGTTATCTGTTTGTTTTAATCCCCACTATTGCATAAATACTCTGCGTTTGTTTGGATGGAATGCATATACTCCTCAGCTGACTTAAAAATTTTGCCAGTAAATTGCTATACCTACTCTACTAGAATACTTGAATAGCAGGCAAACTCAACACTTAGGGTCACTTCTGCTGCTTTCTTAGAGTATATGAGCTACACCTGGCACCTTAAGTTCCTACCATAAAAATATATAAGGTCAGATTTGCATGGATAAGCACACTGAAGATAAACAGAAAATCTAAGCATCAAATTAACCTAAAATGCAAAATCTCTACATCATAATATAAGAATCACAAAAAATCAAAACAATACAATCCCACCCAAAACTATAAATCCATCAAAAATAACCCTCAGTGAGACTGTTTCAGATTAAATGCCTGACAAAGATTTCAAAAAAAAAAAAAAAATGATTATGTCTATACTCAATGAAATCAAAGAAGAAAAACTTTTGAAGGAGAAACCAGGAAACCAACTTAATGAAATAAGGAGGTGAATACAAGGAATGAGTAAAAAATGGAAATAATGAAAAAAAAATCCCAAATATTGCAACTGAAAAGCAAAGTCAAAGAGAAAACTCTGTAGAAAGTCTCACCAGTAGAATGGGTCAAAGAGAGGACAGAATATCTAAACTTGAAGACCAGGTGGCATATCTAATACAGTCCAATAAAGAGAAAGACAAACTTATAGAAAGGCACAAATGGCAGTTTCAACACATTGGAGACACTATGAAGTGATCCAACATAAGAATTAAGGGCATAGTAGTAGGAGAACAATTTCACTCCAAGGTGTAGCAGGTATTTTCAATGAAATCAAAGACGAAGACTTCCCCTAATACAGAAAGTGATGCCAATGCAGACACAGAAAGCCTTTAGAATGCCAAACTGACAAAATCATGAAAGAACCTGTCACCATAATATTATATTTAAACTAAAAAACACACAGACCAAAGAAAATATATTGAAAGCAGATAGAGAGAAAAATCAAGTCACACAAAAAGGCAAGCCCACCAATGGAATAGACTTCAGGACCTGGACGTTGGGTCAAGCAGCTATAGCTACTTGATATCGACAAAGGCCCTAACAAAATAGGCTTGAAAAAAGACAGCATCTTCAACAAATGGTGCTGACAAACTGGATAACCATATGCAGGGAACTGAAACTTGATCCACACATTTCGCCATGCACTACACTCAAGTCCAAATGGATCAAAGACCTCAATATAAGGCAAGAAACGTAACTACTACTGGAAGAAAATTTAGGAAGTACATTCCATGATATAGGAATGGAAAAAGACTTCCTGAACAAAACCCCAGTAGCTCACGATCTTAAACCGTCACTCAACCAATGGGATCACATGAAGCTGAAGAGTTTCTTTACAGACAAGCATACAATAAGCAAAGCCAATAGATTACCCACAGAATGGGAGAAAATATTTGCAGGGTTATCCAACTGATAGAGGCCTAATCTCTAGAATCTACAAAGAACTCAAAAACCTAAACAGTAAGAAGTCAAGCACCCCACTCACAAAATGGGGCAAAGAGCTGAAGAGGCAGTTCACAGAGGAGAAATACAAATGGCAAACATACACTTAAGAAAATGTTCATCATCACTAATCATCAGGGAAATGCAAATTAAAACCACTATGAGATCCCACCTTACCCCAATAAGGATAGCAAACATCAAAAAATCAAATAAAAATAAATGCCGGTGAGGATGCGGAGAAGTAGGAACACTCATCCACTGTTGGTGGGAATGTAGGATGGTACAACCACTTTGGAAAGCAATATGGAGACTCCTGAAAAAGCTGAGTATAGAGATACCAACAGACCCAGTTATTCCCTTACTGGGCATCTACCTTCAAACCACAGGCCAGAGAGATTTGCTCAACCATGTTTGTAGCAGCTCAATTTGTAATAGCTAAGAGCTGGAATCAACCCAGATGTCCATCACTAGGAGAATGCATAACTAAGATGTGGTATATCTACACAGTGGAATTCTATACAGCAGTAAGAAAAAAATGACACAATGAAATTTGAGGAAAAATGGTTGAACCTGGAACAGATCATTCTCAGTGAACTGACCCAATCACAGAAAAAAAAAAAATCGCCACATAGTCTCACTCATCTACAGCACCTAACCTGAATCTACCCAAGATACCTTACATACCCAGCAAGCATCTCATGGACTAGACAATAGGATGGGTGGGGAGGGAGGGGAGGACAACGGAGGGGTGAGAAACACAAATCTAGACCCAAACGGACAATGGTACCATAAAATTCTACATCCTAAAAGACAGACCAAATGGCTGCACCTTCACTAGGCCCTTACAGGGAACACCTGAACCACAAGACACTGTAGAGGGTAGGATCAAAACTAACCTTAATCTTCTACATCTTCCCTCCCTCCTCTCCCTCTCCCCCTCTCTCTCTCTTCTCTCTAACTCTTGTATATTAGTTATCTTTTTCCTCATTTTCTTAGTGGGCACTGACCTGTAACTCCCAGTACCAGCATGGGGCTATCATCCACAATGAGCTTTTGATCAGAGAGACCTACAAGGTTTCCTAAAAGAAAGACAGATTTCTGTCAGAGTACTTGATGACCCACCAAAGGTTAGGGGTAAAACCCTACTGCTGAAGACACCTTATTGGTTGACATGCAAAATAGAATGGCATGGCTGGAAGCTGGAAGAGAGTCAGTCCCCAGACAGTCAGTGCATCTAGTGCCAGAAGGTGCTACATGGGTGACTGGGGGAAAATGACCAATATCTGTCCAAGCAACGCATTGTCTATCCTACTTAGCAGCAAATAACTTGTTGTGATGCCCACACAAGTGCAATAGTGGCACACAGCCATGGTGGGGAACCAACTGCTCTCAGTTTGGCTAACTGATCCCCTCAGTGGTACGGAGCCCATAGCTGGAGCTGGGAGACAAGTCAGAACCATATCCAAACATAAGCCCACTCTCCATTATCAAGCTACCATCAATTGTGGGCTATAAGAGGGCCTACACCTATTAAATTCTCTATAAAAAAAAAAGTAAGGTTATCTCATTTGTCCTGGTGCTAACTTACTCTCCGTTGGAGAATCTGCTTCTCTTTTTCAGATAGATGTAGATCCTAAGGAGAGAGCCTCCCCATCATACCTCAAAAGGGCCCCAGCTGAAACTAAGAAAAAATGGCAAAACAAGCAAGGGTGCTGTTTTCCTGGTGAACTGGGTACCAGCACAAGGGGGAAGGAGATCAACACAGAGAAAAACCAACTCCTACCAAATCAGACAGCCAGAGACCCAGTGGCTCCCAACACCTCATCAGTGAAGCAGACCAAAAATGAACCCAACATGGCTCAGGGAAATTTTGCAGAAGAGGGGGTGGAAAGAATGTCAGAGCCACATGTTGGTCATGATATGCAGAGACATTTATCTTACGCATAACTGTGGTTTAACTCCACAATGCAGGACCCATATACCTCAACAAGGAGGGGCCAAGAGGAGAGGGTAGGTCATGGATGAGCCTAATAATGGTACCAAACTGACTGTATTTGCACAATACAAACCTGATTAATAAAAAAAAAATAAAAAAATTTAAAGAAAGAGCCCTAGTAACTCTAGCTCAAGTGAGCATAAGTTAAGACCAAAGCATCAAATTTGTAAGTGATTAAAAGAAACATTTCACTCTTAAAAAAAATAAATAAAAATAAAAAGCAGTAGAAAATACAAACCAAATTGAACAAGCCCAAAAGTGCCCAGAAGCTCTCAAGAATCGAGTCAGCCATGTGGAGGATAGAAACTCAAAAAAAGAAGACAAAACAGAAAAAAAAAACAGTTCATGAGTCCAAAAGTTTCAATAAGTTCAAAATTTTTTGTGAGCACAACATGAGAGAGTTGTGGGATATCCTTAAAGGTCCCAACATTCAGATCATGGGAATACCAGATGGGGAAGAAATTCAGACCAAAGGCATGGAAAACTTATTCAACACAATTATTGTAGAAAACTTTCCCACTCTCTCCAAAGAAAGTCCCATCAAGTTACAAGGAGCTAACAGAAGTCCAAACAGACTGGACCAAAGGAGAAACTCTCCAAGACATATTATCATTAAGACTCTAAACATTGATAACAAATTGAAAGTCCTAAAAGCAGCTAGGGAGAAACAACATATTGCATATAAAGGTAACCCCATCAAAATTACTTTAGATTCCTCAATGGAAACCCTAAAAACCAGAAGGGCCTAGAATGGAACACTGCAAAGTCTAAGAACTTATGGCTTCCAACCCAAACTACTCTACCCAGCAAAAGTATCCCTCATAATAAATGGTGAAAGAAAAACTTGCCACAATAAAACTCAGCTTTACAACTATATGAACACAAAGCCAAACCTGCAAAGAGTACTTCAGGGAATTCTCTGCACAGAAGAATCAAAATCCAGAGATTACACATTCTTCTCAGTAACCCATGGAACCTACTCTAAAATAGATCATATACTGGGTCACAAAGCCTGCCTCCATATATTTAGGAAGATTGACATAATTTCCTGCATGATATCAGATCATAATGCTGTATTGCTACAAATTAACAACAAAAAATGGGCCAGGAATCCCATCGGCTCCTGGAAACTGAACAACACACTTTTAAACAATAAGTGGGTAGTGGAAAAATAAAAAATGAAAATTTAAATTTCTAGAAATTAATAACAATGAGAATACATTGTACCAAAACTTATGAAGAAGGCAGTCCTCAGGGGAAAATTCATAGCACTAAATGCCTTCATAACAAAGACAGAGAGATCCCAAATCAATAACCTAACCATCCACCTAAAGATACTGGAAAAGCAAGAAGGATCCAACCCAAAAAGCTCCAGACAGAAAGAATAATTAAAATCAGAGCAGAAAATAATAAATTGGAAACTAAGAAAATAAGAAAATTGATGAAACAAAGAGCTGGCTTGTAACTTCCATTACCAGCATGCAGCTAACATCCACAATGAGATGTTGATCAGAAAGACCTACAAAGGCTCCCCAAAAGAAGACACATTTCTGTCAGAGTACTTGATCAGCCACCAAAGGTTAATGGTACGACCCTACTGCCGAAGACACCATATGCTGTTGGTACAGAATATGGAGTGACCTGGCTGGAATCTGGAAGAAAGTCAGTCCCCAGACAGCATGTGTAGTGCCAGAAGGTGCTACATGAGTGACTGGGAGGAAAGGACCAACATTTGTCCAAGCAACTCATTGTCTAAGCTACTCATCAGCAAACAACCTGATGTGATGCTCACACAAATGCAATAGCAGCACACAGCCATGGTGGGTAACCAACTGCTCTTGATTTGGCTAACAGATCTGCTCAGTAGAATGGAATCCATAGCGGGATCTGGGAAACAAATCAGAGCCATATCCAAAAACTGAGTCTGCTCTCCAGTATTAAGCTCCCACCAATCATGGGCTACAGGAGATCCTATACCTATTAAATTCTTTCTAAAATAATAACAGTTATGCCATTTATCTGGTGCTGACTTCACTCTCTGTTGAAGAATTTGCTCCTCTTTTTCAGATGGATGCAGAACCTCACCAAGACCCCAGCTGAAACCATAGAGTAACTGGGGAAATGAGCAAAAGTGCTGCTTTCTTGGTGAACCTGGTACTAGCACAAGGGTGAAGGAGGTAGACACAGTGAACACCCATCTTCTACCAAACCATACATCCAGAGACACTGAGGTTCACAAGACTTCATCAGTGAAGTAGACCTAAAACAAACCCAACATGGCTCAGGGGAATTTGCAGGGGGCGGGGGGGTGGAAAGATTGTTAGAGCCACATGTTGGGACATTATGCACAGAGACATTGCCTGCTCCCCTTAAATGATGACCAACCCCACAATTCATGACCCACATTCCCCAATGAGGAGGGTCCCTCCAGAGGGGGGGGGAGGACAGGGAGGAGCCTAAAGGTACCAACATGGCTGTATACACACTGTGTACATAACTAACAAAGAAATCAAGTCAAAGTGGATCGAAGAGCTTAATGTAAGATATGAAACTCTGAATTTATTAGCATAAAGAGATCCAGGCACAAGCTAGAACTTTGTGAATAGGACTACAGTGACTTGGAAATAAAGCCATGATACCATACAGCTTCCATATAGCAAAGAAATCTATTAATCAAGTGAAGAGGAAGCCTAGATAATGGTAGAAAGTTCATGCCAATTATACATGTATACAATTATACATTAATGATCTGAATTAGATATCTCCATATACTCAATGTTTTTTTTTAATGCTTGATACCCAGCTTATGGCAATTTGGGAGGTTGAGCGGTGCTTGAGTTTGGCTCACTCTTTTGCTGCTATTAGCTGCTTGCTGTGGTGGAAGTGATGTCCAGCCTCTGCCCATCCCATGCTTTCCCCTTGCAATCATGGAGCTTCTCCTCGTGGCTATATAAATTAGTGTAACTGCTATGGAAGTGGTGTGGATTTTCCTTAAAAGTTTTTTTTTTTAAAAAAGCTAAAATATCATCCAGCTACACCACTCCTGGGCACACATCCAGAGGTATCTTTATCCTGCCATAGAGGTACTATTACATCCATATTCACTGCTGCTCTATTCACAATAGCTAGGAGATGAAATCAGCCTGGATGCCACCAACTGATGAATAGATAAAGAACCCAATCACAGAAAAAAAAATCGCCACATAGTCTCACTCATCTACAGCACCTAACCTGAATCTACCCAAGATACCTTACATATCCAGCAAGCATCTCGTGGACTAGACACTAGGATGGAAGGGGAGGGAGGGAAGAGCATCAAAGGGGTGGGAAACACAAATCTAGACCCAAACGGCAATGGTACCATAAATTTCTACTTACTGAAAGACAGACCAAATGGCTGATCCTTCACCAGGCCCTTACAGGGAACACCTGAACCACAAGACACTGTAGAGGGTAGGATCAAAACTAACCTTAATCTTCTAAATCTTCCCTCCCTCCCTCTCCCTCTCTCTCTCTCTCTCTCTCTCTAACTCTTGTATATTAGTTATCTGTTTCCTCATTTTCTTAGTGGGCACTGACCTGTAACTTCCAGTACCAGCATGTGGCGATCATCCACAATGAGCTTTTGATCAGAGAGACCTAAAAGGTTTCCTAAAAGAAAGACAGATTTCTGTCAGAGTACTTGATGACCCACCAAAGGTTAGGGGTAAAACCCTACTGCTAAAGACACCTTATTGGTTGACATGCAAAATAGAATGGCATGGCTGGAAGTTGGAAGAGAGTCAATCCCCAGACAGTCAGTGCATCTAGTGCCAGAAGGTGCTACATGGGCGACTGGGGGAAAATGACCAATATCTGTGGAAGCAACTCATGGTCTAACCTACTTAGCAGCAAATAACCTGTTGTGATGCCCATACAAGTGCAATAGTGGCACACAGCCATGGTGGGGAACCAACTGCTCTTAATTTGGCTAACTGATCTGCTCAGTGGTACAGGACCCATACCTGGAGCTGGGAAACAAGTCAGAACCATATCCAAACATAAGCCCACTCCCCAATATCAAGCTACCATCAATCATGGGCTACACAGGGCCTACACCTATTAAATTCTCTATAAAAAAAGTAAGGGTTATCTCATTTGTCCTGGTGCTAACTTACTCTCCATTGGAGAATCTGCTTCTCTTTTTCAGATAGATGTAGATCCTAAGGAGGGAGCCACCCCATTATACCTCAAAAGGGTCCCAGCTGAAACTAATAAAAATTGGTGAAACAAGCAAGGGTGCTGTTTTCCTGATGAACCAGATACCAGCACAAGGGGGAAGGAGATCAACACAGAGAAAAATCAACTCCTACCAAATCAGACAGCCAGAGCCTCAGAGGCCTCCAATACCTCATCACTGAAGCAGACCAAAAATGAACCCAACATGGCTGAGGGAAATTTTGCAGAAGAGGGAGTGGAAAGAATGTCAGAGCCACATGTTGGGTCATGATATGCAGAGACATTTATCTTACCCATAACTGTGGGCTAACTCCACAATGCATGACCCGTATACCTCAACAAGGAGGGGCCAAGGGGAGGGGGTAGGTCACGGATGAGCCTAATAATGGTACCAAACTGACTGTATTTGCTGAATACAAAACTAACTAATAAAGAAAAAAGAAAGAAAAAAAAAGAAAATTAGGTACATATTCACAATGGAATTTTATTCAGCAATAAAGAAGAGTGAGGGCTGGAGAGATGGTTTAATGGTTAAGCCACTTTCCTGTGAAGCCTAAGGACTCATGTCTAATTCTCCAGGCCCCATGTAAGCCAGACATACAGTGACACAAGCATGCAATGTTGCACATGCACACAAGAGGGCACAGTGTCTGGAGTTCAAGTGCAGTGGCTGGAGGCCCTCGCATGCATAAGAATGGCCAGTCTGTTGGTCTTGCTTCAAAAAATTAATTTTTTAATTAAAAAATAAAAAGGGGGGCAGAGAGATGGCTTAGCAGTTAAGGCACTTGCCTGTGAAGCCTAAGGACCCCAGTTTGATTCTCCAGTACCCACGTAAACCAATTGCATAAGGGATGCATGTACCTGGAGTTCATTTACAGTGGCTGGAGGCCCTGCTCTGCCCAGTCTCTCTCTATCTGCCTCTCTCTATAAACAACAAACAAATAAATAAATAAAAACTTTTTAAAAATAAAAATAACAAAAGAAGAATTAAATACCGCAATTTGCAGGAAGGTGGATCAGAGAGAGGAAGAAGTGAGGGGAAGGGTAAACCAAAACTGAGGATATATGAAAAAGCCTCAAATATTCTATGTAGCTTTGAACTCCTGGTCCTCATGCTTCTAGCTTAGCTTCTGAATGCTGGGATGTACCACCATGCATGGTTCTGGTTTGTTGCACTTGACTAATCATTTGTGGCTCCATGTTTCCTGCAACTGATATATTTTTCTTTTTTATTTTTATTTATTAGATACAGAGAGTGGGAGAGTGAGAAAGAGTAATAATGGGTGTGCCAGGGCCTCTAGCCACTGCAAATGAACTCCATCTGGCTTACATGGGACCTGGAGAATTGAACCTGGGTCTTTAGGCTTCGCAGGCAAGTACCTTAGCCACTAAGCCATCTCTCCAGCCCAACTGATATGTTTTCATTCTTTATAGCTGAACAAAATTTAGTTGTATCCATTAAAAAAAGAAATTTTGATATTTAGGAACAACTTTAATGGAATATATATGATTAAAAATGAATATGATAGTATTGCTTAGAAAAATTAAAGAAAATTTATATAATAAAGGGATCTATTTATTTATCACATTCATAGAGTGACAGATTGAATATTGTTTGGTTTCACTCTCTCCCAAATTGACTATACAGTCAATGTACATGCAGCCTAAGTTCTAGCATTCTCCTCTGTGGAAATAGACAGTATTTTCCCAAGATGTTATGAAAATGCAGAACTATTTTGCAAAAGAACCATCAGGGAGAACTGGCAGTATATAATGTCAAGACTAAATAAACAAGATAATGTGCTAGTGGCATAAATATAGACATGTGAATTATGGGGACAGATTAAAGAATTTTTAAATATCTGCCCATGAAAGGCAAGTAATTTTCAACAAAAATAATTTAGTGAGGAAAGAATAATCAAAGATGTTCTTTTTTTCCTTTTTTTAAATTAAGTAGAAACTTTGTATGGACACACCATATGTTAGTACCACGATCTTCCTCCTCCTTGCCCCCATTTCACTGCAAAATTCTGAGCTGTGGTGGGTGCGTTTTAGGTCTACTTTACTGTTGTGCTTTTGGCAGCTCCTGGATTTCTGTTTTAGTGCATTTTGAGTACTCTCAGTGTCTGTCTTCATGACCCTGGTGCTGATTGACAAGTTCTTCACTGAAGCAACACTCTTGCTCACCCATTCCTCTGTGGTTTCACTTGAACCTTGTCTGATGTGTGAGGAAGGACTGATCTCCTCAGTTCTCTCTGCCTTCTGAAAAAAAACAAAAACAGATTGTCCAGTGTAGAATGTGGGCAGCATATGTTCAGTTGGATAAGCATTGTAAATTAAGAGAAATTTTGATGGGTGTAGCTACTCTTTTGGAGTCCATGATCTTTGTCTCCATAGTGTTCTTGCTTGGATCCCAGCTCCAGCTATGGGTTCCTTTCCACTGAGCAGATATCTTAGCCAGAGAGCAACTTGTTACCCACCCAGACTGAGTACCACTATTCAACAGGCATGTCCATCTTGTCAGGCTGGTTGCTTTTGTATAACACTGTCCTGTGATAGTACACAAGGTTACTGGCCATTTTCCCCAGCACCTCATATAGTGTTTTCCATCATTATATGAGCTAACCATCCAATCAACAGCTCAATGTGGATTGTAACAATTTCCTGGTACTGGGAGTTACAAGCCAAAGCCAAATGTTTTAGGGTTAGGCTTACTCCCACTGTCTCCAGGGCCCTTCTTACTTAACAATCCCTGAATACTCCTGTTGAGGCTTGTATCGTTTAGTCTGCTACCCAGGAGGAAGGTTTCTATGGAATGAATTAATTTGGATTTAGTTTTGTGTATTTCTGCCCTCCCATTCCTCTTCCCCAACAAACTTTTATACCTATTACCTGACCCTCAAGTTGCCTGTTAGGTATGCCTGCAACTCAAAGTATTCCAGGTTAGGAACCACAGATGAGGGAGAACATGTGGCATTTGTGCATCTGTGCTTATGTGAGTTCGCTTAGTATGATCTGTTCCATGTTTGTCCATTTTCCTAGAAATTACATTGTATCATATTTCCTTACTGATGAGCAGAATTCCATTGTGTATGTGTACCACGTCTTCATTATCCATTTGTCAAACAGGCATCTGAGTTGATTCCAGTTTTTAGCTATTGTGAATTGAGCAACTATAAAAATGGTTGAGCAGTGAAGAGTGGAGCCCTTAGGGTAGATGCCCAATCAGGAATAGTTGGGTCACTTGGTAGTTCTATTTTCATCTTCTTCAGGAGTCTCTATATTGATTTCCATAGTGGTTGTACAAGTTTGCACCCCCACCAGCAGTGAATGAAGGTTCCTCTTTCCCTTTGTCCTTGCCACCATTTATGGTCATTTGATTTTGTAATGATTGCCATCCTGACTACAGTAAGTTGGAATCTCATAGTTGGTTGAATTTGCATTTCCCTGATGGTTGAGGATGTTGGACATTTTCCTAAGTGAGTATTATCCATTTGTATATCTTCCATGGGGAATAACCTATTCAGTTCTTTGTCCCATTTTTTTTGAGTGGAATGCTTGAATTTAATTATATTTTTAGTTAAGTAGAAAATTGTATGGATACGTCATATGTTACTACCATCATTTCCTTCCTCCTTGACCCCATTCTGCTGAGGGCCCTCCTAGTGGGATTGCTGGTATTCCCCCTAAGTTTGTGGGTTATGAGATGTGAGAGCCTCAGTTATTGTAAAGGGTGGTAGTGTCTCTGGACATTCTCTTCCACTCTGTGGCTCTTACATTCTTTCTGCCCCCACCTCTGAAAAATTCCCTGAGTCATGGTGGGTGTGTTTTAGGTCTACTTTATTGCTGTGTACTCAACAGGTTCTGGATTTCTGCTTTGGTGCATTTTGAGTATTTTCACTGTCTTTATACATTACCCTCTTATGGTTGTTAGGCTCTCCCTGGAAGCAGCACTCTTGCTCATCTCACCAATTCCTCTGTGGTTTCACCTGGGCCCTGGCTGATGGGCAAGGGGTGGTGTATCTCTTCATTCTAGCTGCATTCTAAAAAAGAAAAACAGATTCTCCAAAGGAGACTGAGGTCAGCATAGGTTAAATGGATTAAGCATTATTAATTAAGAGAGATTTTGGTGGGTGTAACCTCTCTTTTGGCTAAAGACTAGGGAGAGCTTCTTGTGGGTATCTACGATTTTGGTCTCCATAGGATTCTCATTCAGTTTTCAGTTCCAGCTAAAGGTTCCTTCCATTAAGTGGCTCTCTTAGCCAATCAGGGAGCCATTGGTTACCCACCTAGGCTGTGTGGTACTCTTGCACAGGCATGTCCATATTATCAGGCTGGTTGCTTCTGTATAGCAGTGTCCCCTGTTAGCACACAAGGTTTTTGGCCATTTTCCCTCAGCAGCTCATGTAGCATTTTCTAGCACTATACCAGCAGACCATCTGGGAAGTGGATTCCTTCCAGATTCCATCTGGAACTCTCAATGTTCCATGTTGGAAGTATGTGACATCTTTAGCACTAGGGCCTTACCTTTTACCTCTGGCAGTTAATCAAGTGCTTTGACAGAAGCCTGTCTTATTTTGGGGAACTTGTAGGTCTCTCCAATCAACAGATCAGTGAGGATTGTAACCAATTTCTGCCAGAGCCAAATGTTTTAAGGTCAGGCTTCATCCCACGCTCTCCAGGGCTATTCTTACCAGACAATTCCTGAATACTCTTGTTGAGGATTGTATCATTTAGTCTGCTTTGCAGGAGAAAGGTTTCTATGGAGTGAATTTATTTTGGATTTACTTTTGTGTGTATTTCTTCTGCCCTCACATTCCTCTTCCCTGACAAACTTCCATCCCTATTATCTGACCCTCAAGTTGCCTGTAAGGTATGCTTGCAACCCAAGAAGTTCCAGGTTAGGAGCAACAGATGAGAGAGAATGTGTGGCATTTGTGTTCCTTTGCTTGTGTGAGTTCGCTTACTATGATCTGTTCCAAGTCTGCCCATTTTCCTATAACTTTCATTGTATCGTGTTTCCTTACTGATGATTAGAAATCCATTGTGTATATGTACCACATCTTTATTATACAATCGTCAAATGATGGACATCTGGGTTAATTCTAGATTTTATCTCTTGTGAATTGAGCAGCTATACACATGGTTGAACAAATATCTCTGCAGTGAAGAGTGGAGTCTTTAGAGTAGATGCCCAATAGAGAACTTGGTGTTGACTCGGTGACTTGGTAGCTCTACTTTCATCTTCTTCAGGAGTCTCCATATTGATGTCCACAGTGGCTGTACAAGTTTGCACTCCCACCAGCCGTGAATGAGGGTTCTTCTTTACCCTCATCCTTGCCAACATTTATGGTCATTTGAGTTTTGAATGATTGCCATCCTGACTAGAGTAAGGTGGAATCTCATAATTGTTTTAATTTGCATTTCCCTGGTGGTTAGGGATGTTGAACATTTTCTTAAGTAAGCACTAGCTATTTGTATTTCTTCCTATTCAGTTCTCTGTCCCGTTTTATTGTGTGTATTGTTTGATTTCTTTTTTTTTATTGTTTAGTTTTGTTCTTTGTAGGTCTCTCAGTGGTAGTGAACAGTTTCACCCATCCTGTAAGTAGTCTGTTAACTCTGTTTATGGTATGTTTGTCTGTATAAAAGCTTTTAAGCTTCATGAGATCCCACTAGTTGAGTGATTGTTTAACTTTGTGGGCTATTGGAGTATTATTCAGGAAGTATTTCCCCATTACTATCATGGAGAATTCCTCCTATGTTTTCTTCCAGGCAGTTGAGAGTTTCAGGTGTTATGTTGATGTCTGTAATCCATTTGGAGTTGATTTTTATGCATGGTGAGAGGAGTGGGTCTAGTTTTGTTTCTCTACATCTAATTATGCAATTTGACCAGCACCATTTATTTAAGATGCTGTCCTTTTTCCAGTGAATCTTGTTGGCTCATTTGTCAAAGATCAAGTAGCTAGGGTTGCTTGAATTAAGGGCTGGGTCTTTGTGGTGGTTTGAACATATGGCCCCCAATATATTCCGTTGTTTATTTGTTTGTAGTTTGCATCTGCAGCCAACTGGTTGGAGGCAGTGTCACTGGGTGGATTTTAAGGTGTGGTGGTGGGTTTCAGATTTCAATCTAAAGATATGCAAAGTGTGCCTAGCTGGAGTTCCTGAAGTGTACTGTGGCTCTTGGCTTTTAGGCTTGTACTTCTCTCTCTCTGCTTGGTCCTGTGAAGGCAGGCCAGCTTCTTCTGCCATTTATGGAACTTCCCCTGGATCTGTAGGCTTCAATAAATATCCCTTCCTCCATAACTGTGCCTGGTCTGGAAGTTCATCTCAGTGAACCTGAAGCTGTCTGCTACAGTCTTCTATGATCTTCCACTAGTCTATATATCTGTTTTTGTGCCACTACCATGCTATGTTTGTTACTATGGCTTTGTAGTATAGCTTTAGAACTGGTATGCCAAGACCTCCAGTGTTGTTTATTTTGCTGAGGATATTTTTGGATATCCAAGGCTTTCTTCCTTTCCACATAAATTTTGAGGCTTTTTTTTTTTTATCTCTGTGAAGATTGATGCTGGTATTTTTATTGGAATTGTGTTGAATCTGTATATTGCTTTTGGTAGGATTGCCATTTTCATAATATATTAATTCTACCTATTCGGGAATGTGGAAGTCTTTACATCTTCTCATGTCCTCCTCAATTTCTTTTTTGAATGATTTTATGTTTTAAGTATATGTCTTTCACCTCTTTGGTTAGTGTTATTCAAAGGTATTTGAATTTTTTGTGGCTACTGAAAATGGCACAGCCTCACTGAATTCTTTCTCTGTGTATTTGTCTTTTGCATATCAGAAGGTTACTGATTTTTTTGTGTGTATGGTGATTTTGTATTCTGCCATTTTGCTGAAGGAATTTATCACCTTTAGAAGTTTTATAGTGGAGTCTTTTTGGTCACTTATGTGCAGGATCATGTCATCTGCAAGTAGCACTAACATGACTTCTTCCTTTCTAATTTGTATCCCATTTATATCTTTCTCCTGTCTTATTGCTTGGGGTAAGATTTCCAGTACTGTGTTGAAGAGCAGTGGTAAGAGTGCCCTGTTCCCAATCTTAGTGAAAACTCCTTGAGTCTTTCCATATTAAGTATGATTTGGGCTTT
This sequence comes from Dipus sagitta, assembly GCA_036346955.1. NCBI lineage: Eukaryota > Metazoa > Chordata > Mammalia > Rodentia > Dipodidae > Dipus > Dipus sagitta. Next base: position 67,240,335 of record CM070779.1, on the reverse strand, counting down.
AGATGCTTTATATATGGCTTTTTATTATGTTGAGATATAATCACTCCATGCCAGGTCTCTCCAGTGTTTTAGTGTTTTGATCATGAAGTGATGTATTTTAAAAATTATTTTCAGGGCTGGAGAGATGGCTTAGCAGTTAAGCGCTTGCCTGTGAAGCCTAAGGACCCCCGTTCAAGGCTTGATTCCCCAGGACCCATGTTAGCCAGATGCACAAGGGGGTGCACGCATCTGGAATTCATTTGCAGTGGCTGGAAGCTCTGGTGCACCCATTCTCTCTTTCTCTCTCTCTGCCTCTTTCTCTGTCTGTCGCTCTCAAATAAAAAAAATAAACAAAAAATTAAAAATTAAAAAAAATTATTTTCAAAAATATTTACTTATTTATGAGAGAGAGAGAATGGGCACACCAGGGCCTCCAGCCACTGCAAATGAACTCCTGACGCATGTACCACCTTGTACAACTGGCTTACATGGGTTCTGGGGAGTCAAACCTGGGACCATAGGCTTCGTAGGTGTTGCAGTCAGGTTTGCATTGCTGGTAGAAATCACCTGACCAAGAGCAGCTTGTGGGATAAAAGAGGTTTATTTTGGCTTACAGGCTCGAGTGGGAAGCTCCATGATGGCAGGGAAAATGATGGCATGAACAGAGGGTGGACATAACCCCCTAGCCAACATCAGGTGGACAACAGGAGAGTGTACCAAACACTGGCAACTGGACACTGGCTATAATACCTATAAGCTCGCCCCCAACAGCACACTGCCTCCAGGAGGCATTAATTCCCAAATCTCCATCAGCTGGTTGATTCCAATTCTTAGCTACAATGAATTGGGCAGCTCTTTTGTGTTATATACACATGGTTGAGCAAATATCTCTGTAGTGAAGCATGGAGCATTTAGGATAAATGCCCAGTAAGGGAATAAGTGGGTCTGTTGGTAGCTCTATATTCATCCTTTTCAGGAATCTTCATATTTATTTACATAGTGGTTGTACAAGTTTACATTCCCACCAACAATGGATGTGGGTTCCTCTTTCCCCACATCCTTGCCAACATTTATTGTTGTTAGATTTTTTAATGATTTCCATCCTTACTGGAAAAGGTGGACTCTCATGTTATTTTAACTTGCATTTCCCTAATGGTTAGGGATATTGAACATTTTCTTAAGTGTGTGTTTGTTAGCCATTTGTATTTCTTCCTCTGAGAACTCCCTATTCAGCTCTTTTTCCCTTTTTTTCTTTTTTTGGTTTTTCGAGGTAGGGTCTCACTCTAGCCCAGGCTGACCTGGAATTCACTATGGAGTCTCAGGGTGGCCTCAAACTCACGGCGATCCTCCTACCTCTGCCTCCCGAGTGCTGGGATTAAAGGGGTGCACCACCACGCCCAGCTGTCTTTTTCCCATTTTTGTAGTGGGTTGTTTGACTGTTCTATTGTTTAGTTTTTTTAGTTCTTTATAGATTCTAGATAGTAGGCTACTGTCAATGGAATAGCTAGCAAGATTTTGTCCCATTCTGTGGGTAATCCCTCTTACTCTGTTCCCATGATTTTTTGAACTAAGCAAAGTTTTTGGTTTCTTGATCAAGTTCTTCTGTCTTGTCTTCCAGCTCACAAGTTCTGTCTTCCACATGAGTAATTCTGTTACTGGGGGGCTCTTGCAAGGTTTTTAAAGCTCTATTTGATTTTTGTTTTCTGTTGTGTTATATTGCATTGTGTCCATCTCTTTTTTGAAGTATGATTTCAGTTTGAGGTCTGATTTTCTTGATGCTTCCTGTAATTCATTCTTGCATTTGATCAAGTCTTCATTAAGCTTAATCAACTTCATATATCTGTTTTGGGACTTCTAAGGTTTTCTTCAATTAAGTGAAGCCTAGTGTCAAAAGCTGAATGCTCTAAGAAATGATTCTGCTCAACTTCACTTATGCAATTGTTGTTTTTTAAAAATTTATTTATTTGAGAGAGAGAGAGAGGGAGATGCAGATAAATAGAGAGAGAGAGAGAGAGAGAGAGAGAGAGAGAGAGAGAGAATGGGTGCACCCAAGCCTCCTGCCACTGCAAATGAACTCCAGATGCAAGCACCACCTTGTGCATCTGGCTTATGTGGGTACTGGGGAATCGAACCTGGGTCCTTAGGCTTCTCAGGCAAATGTTTTAACCACTAAACCATCTCTGCAGCCCCAGTTGTTAGTTTTTTTGATGGCTTGCTTCCAGTTCAGCAATTCCTTTGATCAGGGTCACATTGGTTGTTGTGTTTTCATTTTGGAATTCAATTTCTGTTGATGTCTCTATGATTTCATTGGAGGCTTCCATTATGGGACTAGGCATCCTTGGTGGAGATCTCTGAGTTTTATGGCTTTCATTGGATTTTTTAAATTTTATGGTCTACCCATCTTGGGGAAATGTTTCATTCTATTGAGGGGGAAGCAAGTATTTGTCCTTGTAGGATCTTCGGTGGGTATTGTTTTAATTAGGAACTGTATTTGGTGTATAATTGTGTTATAACCACAGATCTGCAGGTTGTGAAGATTGCGAATACATAGAAGGTACCTGGGGAACTGAGAGGTGGGGAACTGGGAGCTCTTACCTACTTACTCCACTTGCACATACTCTTCAGCACACAGGCATCAGGGGTTGGGGAACCAGGAGCTGGGAAACTGGAGATCCAGGGGCAAGAGGCCAGCACCTACAGTGGCCTGTGCGCCCTCTGGTTTAGGAGATTAGGGATTTGAGTACCCAGGGGCCAGTCAATCAGGAAACCATAGCAAAAGACCTGCTTCCATAGGCCACATGCAGGGACCAGGCTGCCCCAAGGCAGCAGCAGAAGTACGTGGGCCAGGGAATTGGGCAGTGGGGAACCAACCAAGAACTCTGACCTACTCACTCCATACACACACCCTCCAGACCAGGGTATCCAGGAATTTGGGACCCAGGGGCCATTCAGTCAGGAAGGTGGAATAAGAGGCCTTCTTCTGCAGCAAGCTCACAGGATCCAGGCAGCCTCAAGCCAGCAGCAGGGGAAGGGGGATCAGGGAAATGTTGGGGGGGGGAGGGAAGGGGGCAGGGAGATATGGCCTATTATTCACTCTACATATGCACCCTCCAGAGAATGGTATCCATGAGTTGGGGACCCAGTGGCTCTTCAATCAGCAAGGCTGAGCAAGGTGCCTGCTTCCACAGCAAGCTCAAGGGTCCAGACAACCCCAAATCAGCAATAGTGGAACCAACCGGGACCAGAGAACTGGGAGGAGGAGGGAGAAAAGGGAAATCTGGGCTACTCACTCCGTGTACACATCTACATTTATTTTCTTCTTGTATCTCTGTCTTGTTTTGGCATTACGGTGATGCTAACTTCATAGAAGTCTTGGGGAGGATTCCCTGTTCTCTGAGTATGTGAATAAGCTTGTGAAAAATGGTGTCAGTTCTTCAATAAAAAATTGGTAGAATTTAGCCGGGCGTGGTGGTGCACGTCTTTAATCCCAGCACTCGGGAGGCAGAGGTAGGAGGATCGCCGTGAGTTCGAGGCCACCCTGAGACTCCATAGTGAATTCCAGGTCAGCCTGGGCTAGAGTGAGACCCTACCTCGAAAAAAAAAAAAAAAAATTGGTAGAATTCAGCTGAGAATCCATCAGGTCCTGTACTTTTCCTTTTTGGAAAGTTTTTGATTACATTTTCAGTGGCTATGCATCCATGTGTAGGAGATTGATCTGCTCTGGACTTAGTTCTGGTAGGTGGTATATGCCTAGGCATTGGTCCATTTCCTCCAGGTTATCCGATTTTGTGGAGTAGAGGTTTTGGAAATATGTTTTGATGATTCTTCCAATTTCATTGCTTTCTATTGTGACCTACCCCTTTTCATATCTAATTTTGATAATTTGAGACCTCTTTTTTCGTTTGGTCAAGTTGACAAGGAACTTATGAATCTTGTTTATTTTTTCAAAGAACCAGCTCTTCTTTTTGTCAGTTTTCTTAGTTGTTTTTGTAGTTTCCAATTCATTAATTTCTGATCTTAATTACTTCATTCTAGATGTAACTTTTAGGTTGGATTGTTCTTGTTTTTCCAACACCTTTACATGGATGGTTAGATAATTAATTTAAGATCTCTTTTTCTTATGAAGGTACTAGTACTATAAATTTTTCCCTTAGGACTTCCTTCATGTGTCCTATAAGTTTTGATATGTTGTATTTTTGTTATCATTCAGTTCAAGAAATTTTACAATTTCCTTTTTGATTTTGTACGTGACCCATTCATTGTTCAATAGTATGTTTTCAGTCTGTACATCCTGGTGCAATTTCTGTTGTTTCTATTGTTAATTTCTAGCTTTAAAGCATTATGATGCAGGAAGTTCTATCAATTTCCCTATATTTTTGGAGGTATGCTGTATGCTCTAATATATGATCTGTTTTGGAGAAGGTTTCATGGGCTGCTGAGAAGAATGGTATTCTATAGAAGTGTGGTGAGATGTTCTGTAGATATTTGGTAGTCTAATTGATCTATGGTGTTTTTAAGACCTATTATTTTCCTGTTGATTTTCTTCTTGGCTGATCTGTCTAATGATGATAGTGGGGTATTGAGGTCCCCTAGTATGATGGTATTAAGATTTATTTCTGATTTGTCATCAAGTAGGTTTTGCTTTATAAATTATGGTGTACCTGTGTTTGGTGAATAGAAATTTATGATTGTGTTGTACTCTTGTTGGATTGTTCCCTTGATGAGTAAAAAGTGGCCTTCTTTGTCCCTTTAAATTTCTTTTGGCTTGCAGTCTATTTTGTCAAATATTAGTATAGCCACTCCTGCTTGTTTCTTATTTGCTTGGAAAGTCATTTTCCATCCTTTCACCCTAAGGAGGTATCTATCTTTACTGTTAAGGTAGGTTTCTTGAGGACAGCAAATAGAAGGATCCATTTTTCTTACTCACTCTTGTTAACTTGTGTCTTTTTATGGCTGTGTTAAGTCATTAATATTTAAATTTATAACTGAGGTTTGATTTAATCCCTGCCATACTGGAAGCTTTGTGGGGTTTGGTGATTTGAACATTTTCATGCCTGCTTTAGTTTTGGTTATCTTGTTTGTCCTCTTGTAGGCTCTTGAGGTTGGTTGTTCAACTCTCCTGTGTAGAATATCTCCTGAAGTAGCCTCTGTAAGTTTGACTTTGTGTTCATATAATCATAGAGCTTTGTTTTGTCATGAAAAGTTTTCCTGTCTCAATCTATTATGAAGAATACCTTCACTGGGTAGAATAGTTTTGGTTGGAATCCATAGTGTTTTAGGTTTTGAAGTGCTCCTTTTCAAGCCTTTCTGACTTTCATGATTTCCATTGAAAAATCTGAGGTAACTGTGATGGGATTGCCTTTGTATGCAAGGAGTTGTTTTCCTCTTGCTGCTTTTAGTAGTCTCTGATTGGTTTCATTTTTTAGAGTTTTAACTATGATGTACCTTGCAGAGTTTCTTCTTTGGTCCTGTCTGTTTGGTGTTCTATAAGCTTCTTGTATCTCGATGGGCCTCTCTTTTGTGAGATTGGGAAATTTTTCTTCAATAATTTTGTGAGTATGAGCCCAGGGTCAAACAAGCCCTATACCAGTGGCAGAAGAACTAGGAACTGTGGAACCAGGAGCCTAGGCTTACTCAAGCCACATACATGCACCCTCCAGTGCAGTGGAAACAGGAGCTGGGGAGCTGAGAGCCCAGGCCTGCTCACACTGGAGGAATCCAGGGTCCAACCAGCTTCACACCAGCAGCAGTAGGGGAACTGGGAGCTGGGGAGCCATGAACCAAGGCCTACACAAGTTGCATATGTGCACTCTCCAGCACAAGGAAACTGTGATTTGGGTAACCAGGAACCCAGGCCTCCTCCCACCACACATGTACAGCATCCAAGCAGACCCCCAAAGATGTTCTTAAATCAATTCAACCTATTTAATAAATGAATTTCAACTTTTACTTTATACCATGTATAAAAAGTAAACTCAAAATGGATCCTCTATTGCTGAAGACTCCACATACTTGGGTGGCAAGGCCACTGAGAAATTCTGCTAGAACTGAGCTGATAACCTCCTCCATGTAGACCAGCTGACAGAAAGCTGGAAGAAGCCATTCTATATTTAGTTCAATGGGAGAGATATCACCAGTGAAGATACTCAACAGTGGACACTGCAAGCCTTATAATTGGCCAGCCAGGCCAAATGAGCCAATGGGTGCAATAGTGGCATGTCTGTCATGGTGGAAACCAACTGCCCTCCAATTGGACTGGAGGCCTGCTCCATGGGAGGGAATACATCCCTGATACTGAAAACTTAAAACAGGGTAGTCATGAGCCCTAGGGGTGTAACATCTGCTGATGTCTGGAAAAATGTATATACTATACTTATCAAACTGCCCAGTAAGCACTTTTCTTAATATTTATACCCTTATATTAATGCTACTCTCACTTTGGGTAGAGAATCTTCTCTTTTCAGATGGCAGTGACCTTGGGATGACTCAGAAGGTATCATAGTGCTGGAAAGAAGTGACTAGAGTACTGAGTAACATCTTGATCACACCTTCCAAGGCTCAGGGTCTAATGCAGAAGAGGTGGCGGAAAGAATGTAAGAGCCAAAGGAAGGGTAAGACTCCTTACAACGTCCTCCCTCCAGACATAAAATGGCCTGGATATCCATGACCTCATAGTGCCTGACACTACCTACACAAGACCATCATAAGAGGAGGAAAAGATCATGACATCAAAATGAAAGAGAGACTGATTGAGATGGGGAGGGGATATGATGGAGAATGGAGTTTCAAAGGGGAAAGTGGGGGGAGGGAGGGTAGCACCATGGGATATTATTTTTTATAATCATGGAAAATGTTAATAAAAATTAAGAAAAAAAAGAAAGAAAGAAAACAAAAAAGTGGATCCTATGTCTAGAATTTAAAACTATAAAATTTATGAGAATTGTAGTAGAAAATGTTTGAGAGTTAGAATCAAAGATTCCACTGTAAAAAAAAAGTCAAACAAAAAATTTGATAAATTGAATTTTTGAGTAAATTATAAAGGAAATGAAATTACAAAAGTATGAATTGAGAGAAAAATGGGAAGCCATATATTCAGTAAATGTCTATTCTCAAATGTACAACTTATTAACTAGGGTATAAAAAATCAGTAATAATAAATGAATAATATATTTGAACAGACATTACAAAATCAGATTCACAAAGGAATAGTAAACAAGCAAAAATAACTGTGACATCATTGCTTATCTCAGAAATGAAAAGTATAACCATATACTCACTAGAATGCCAAAATTAAAGATCGACAGTACTAATTATTATATACAAAATCCTCATACTTAAATGAGAGTGAAAAACTTATACAGTCACTTTGAAATGTCTTGTAGTTTGTTACAAACTTAAATATACACTACAATGTGATCCAACAACTCTCTCCCTGGGCATTTATTCAACAGAACTAAAAATATGTGTCCAAAATAATGTGGTATACATCTTCAGAGCTACATTATTTATAATTATCAAAATTCAGGGTGGACAAATGGCTCAGCAGCTAAAGGCATTTGTTTGCAAAGCTTGATAGGAAAAAAAAAAAAAGAAAAGAAAAGCTTGATAGTTTGGTTTCAATTTCCTAGTATGCACATAAAGCCAGATGCACAAAGTGGTGTGTTCATCTGTGGTTTGTTTGCAGTGGCAAGAGATCCTGGCATGCCCATATTCACACTGTCTCTTTCTCTCTTTCTCAAACAAATAAATAAAAATAATATAAAAACAACAGGAAACACCTACATACCCATCAATATATGAATAACAGATTACACTATATCCATACAGTGAGATATTACTTGATAATAAAAAGGAAAAAGTTGCTCACAAAGCATGGATGACTCTCAGAAGGAGCACAATGAGGGCTGGAGAGATGGCTTAGTGGTCAAGGCCCATGCCTGCGAAGCCTAAGTACCCAGGTTTGATTCTCCAGGTCCCAAGTAAGCCAGATGCACATGGTGGTGCATGCGTCTGGAATTCATTTGCAGTGGCTACAGGCCCTGGCATGCCCATTCTCTCTCTCTCTCTCTCTCTCTCTCTCTCTCTCTCTCTCTCTATCTCTCTATCTATCTATCTCTAACAAATAAGTAAATAAAAATAAAATCTTTTTTTTTTTTTTTTTAAAAAAAGAAGGAGCACAAAGTGCTAGTCACAGAGGAGTAATGCATACTACATCTCTAGGAAAGAACAGTCCTACCTATAGTAAGAAAAGTGAGGTTCATCAATGTTTAGGCTAAAATTAAGGGAAACTTATTTTATGTATTTTAAAATTATATCTTGCTTCATTTGGTTTGCTTTGTTGTTCTGGGGCCCTTACACCTGCTAGGCAAGCACTCCACCACTGAGCTATACCCACAGCCTGGGGGAAAATTATTTGGAGTGGTAAAAATGTTCTACATCTTGACTGGGAAGGTAGCTACCTTGGTATATGTACACCTCTGTCAATACATCAAACTTAGCCAGGCACGGTGGCGCACGCCTTTAATCCTAGCACTTGGGAGGCAGAAGTAAAAGGACTGCTGTGAGTTCGAGGCCACCCTGAGATTACATAGTAAATTCCAGGTCAGCCTGGGCTACAGTGAAATCCTACCTTGAAAAACCAAAAAAAAAAAAAAAAAAAAAAATCAAACTGTACAATTAAAATGGGTACAACCTATGTAACAAATTTTATCTTGATAAAATATATTTTAAAAATAAGTTCTGAGTCTGAGGGTGAAGCTCAGTGGTAAACTATTTGCTTTGCATGTAGAAGGCCCCTGAGTTCAATCCCTTGCACCAAAAGTAAATAAAATAAAGATAAAATAGAATGAGTAGTTTTTCATATGCCACCACCTTGATTTTGTCAAAATTAAAGTACTATGAAAAGCGCAAAATAAATGACACCTAAATCTTTGTATTCCAACTAAACAATAAAAAAGCTAGACATAATGAAACTATATTCAAAAGTAACAGAGTACATATTTGATAAAGTAGGTAAAGGTTTATTTATGTTACTGAAAATATATTTGAAAGCAAGATTGAGACCATGAGAATGTCTACAATATAGGCACAAATATATGAGTTCCCAAAGGCACGTCTTATCAGTCCAAAAGGTGGCTACTCACAGCTGTACTTGTTTCCCAAACTGAAACTTAACTGGGTTCCCCAAATTGTGTTCTTTTATTGGTAAACCTAGACACTGTCTTTGAACTTTTTTGTTTTGTATTGTTTTCAAGGTAGAGTCTTAGTCTAGCCCAGGCTGAACTGGAACTCTGTAGCTACATCCTAGCCTCTAACTCATGATGATCCTCCTACCTCAGCCTCCTTACTGTTGGGATTAAAGGTAGGTGCCACTACATCCAGCCTTCTTTGAACTTTTTGCTATTCTTTTTCCTTATACGTTCCATTATGACTGTCAAAAAAAATAATAGTTAAGTAATGTCCCCACTTTAATGCAAAAGTCTACCTGCCCATGCCATTTTAACCTAATGATTTGACACTATTTTCACTTTCTATTAAGGACATGGCCATAACGATGGCCGTTATTATAATGCCCATCATATATATGACTTCATGAGAAAATTTGCCTCTGCCTGAACTGCTTCATGGCACTTTTTACCTCCTCATTCCTGAAGGTGTAAATGAGAGGATTCAGCAAAGGGGTGACCACTGTGTAGAAGACAGAAACCACCTTGTCAATGGAGAAGCTGGTATCTGGCCGAGTGTAGATGAAGATACAGGGTCCAAAGAAAAGGGCAACTACCATGAAGTGGGCTGAGCAGGTGGACAGGGCTTTCCGACGTCCTTCTGCTGACTGTTTGCGAAGAGAAACCAGGATGACCGTGTATGAAGTAACCAAGGCCAGAAAACAGGTGAGGGAGATGGTTCCACTATTGGACACGATCAGCATTCCTGTAAGGTATGTATCTGTGCAAGCCAGTTTAATGACAGAAGGTACGTCACAGAAGTAGCTATCAATAATGTTGGGACCACAGTAAGGTAGACGAATGGTCAAAAAAGTCTGCACGAGTGAGTGAATCGTACCCCCAAACCAGAGTGCGAAGACAAGCTGCACACAGACTCTCATGTTCATAACAGTAGGGTAATGCAGTGGGGTGCAGATAGCTACATAACGGTCATATGCCATGATAGTCAGCAGAAAGATCTCCGCACAAGCAAAAAGGTGTAGGAAGAAGAGCTGTGTGATGCAATTGTCATAGGAAATGGTCTTTCTCTCTAAAAGCAAACCCTCCAGCATCTTGGGCACTGTGACAGATGAGTGGCAGATGTCGATAAAGGATAGATTGCTGAGGAAGAAATACATGGGAGTGTGAAGACGTGGAGTAAAGACTATGGTAAGCACAGTGAGAACATTCCCCAAAAGGGTTAGCATGTAAGTGGCTGTGAATGCTGTGAAAAACACTGTCTGCAACACCCAGTTATCAGTGAGTCCCAAGAAAATAAATTCAGTCATTCTTGTTTGGTTTAGAGCTCCCATCCAATGAATATTCCAAAGAACCTTGAGGAAAAAAATGAAAGTTAATATTATGTGAATACAACTAATTGGAATAATTATGTATTTCTATCTGAAATGATTATGTCTTACCAAAGACATACAGAACCTAAGATCAATTTAATAACAATGGTTGCATTTGTATAGATCAGGAGTCAGTCCAAGCTCTTCACGTACAATGATTGCTCTTGCTGATGACACCTGTGAAACTTGACATGAATAAATAAAATATCCAAAACTTTTACCCATGACTAAACTGGCTCTTTTCATTTTGGACTAATCCACTGATAGAATTAAATTAGTACTCCAAAAATGTACAATTCCAAACTAAAATCGCTCAATATTTGACTCCTGCTATCAAAATAAGAGTACTTTCAAAACCACATTTTTCAATGTTGCATCCTTCTACTTCATTTGTGTTTTTTCTGAACAAGTAATTCACTATGCTTCAGGCATGCTGTCTCCATTTATTCATTTTTCCAAAATCTTTGTCTTCATCATTTTTCTTCTGTTCAGACAGAAAACATGTGCTCTCTTCACCTCATCACTGACTGTTAAAATACAAGTCTCTCTTCACTCCATCTTTTGCTATGGCAAAGTGTTTCAGGAAATTTTCCCAATTGAATCAAAGGTTGTTTCTTCTTACTCATATTTTTTATTTTTCTTGATTATAAAAGAAAGTACAACAAAATATTTATTTTGGATCCTCATTACATTAAAGTTTACTCAAAAAGTTATAACCATACATGAATAATTTCTCTGTAGCACTTAGGAGGTACCTTAAGTATACAAAAACATTTTTATTTGAATTGAACTCAATTTCTGAGGAAGACAAAAGTTTCCAATCTTTCCTTCACATTGGAGCTAATAAGTTACTTATAAAACTTAATTCTTTCAATTCTGTAATATTATTTGTCCCTTTGGACATATTAGTATACAAATACTAAGTTATATTATCTCTAATGGAGACATGTTGGCTCTCTGGCCATAAACAGTTTAGAAAATAATCACAAATCACCAAAAAATTGCAGCCTTGATCCAATTATTTCACTTGGGGCAATCAATCATTCAAACCATCAAACCACAGAAAAGCTAAACAATATAACAGTCATGAGACTACTTTTTTGGGGAGGGGTCTGATTAAGTGTAGTGAAAGTTGACTAGAATTGTATGCAGCCATTAGGTATGACAGTGACAAAAGATTACCAGCATAAAAACTACAGATACGTACCACAGATTGATGATATAAAGTTTCTTGCTATATAAATTATCTAGAGGCAAATCAAAGACTAGAAGAGAAGATGAATTAGCCAGTTGAAAAGTAAGCAAAGAATCTAAATGCAAGGTCAGAGAGGTGTTCACCTTCAGTAGTGGGTGACAAACGAGATCAAATGCATTTTGTCTTTAATCAGATTGACAAAAGCGTAAAAAATGGAGCACACTTTATACACTGTTACTAGAAGTAGGTATTCTTAAGACCTTTTTGGAAAACATTCTGGAAGTACAAATAAAAATTTAAATGCCACACCTCTAGACTAAGGAATACCATTTCTAGGACTGTATTTCATAGATAAAGGACCCAGTAACTAAGGATATATGCTCATTGAAACACAGGGGTTTTTTGTTTGTTTTTGTTTTTCGAGGTAGGGTCTCATTCTAGCTCAGGCTGACCTGGAATTCACTATGTAGTCTCAGGGTGGCCTTGAACTCACAGTGATCCCCCTACCTCTGCCTCCTGAGTGCTGGGATTAAAAGTGTGCGCCACCACGCCTGGCATTATTGAAATATCTTCAGTAAAGCAGGGTACTAACTGGAACCAAACAATGTTTATCAGCAGAGGAGCAGATTAATAATTTAATTTAGTAATATAGTAAGATATAGTGATATAGTAATATATAATATATATAATACATATTATATATATACAATATACAATATATATAATATATATAATATATAATATACAATATTAAGTATATGACACATAATATAATAATACTATGTAACCATCAATGAGAAAAAGTTGGATTATGTATATTTATTGAGAGAAGGAGTTCTCAACATAGCTACACAGTAGAACCATCCAGGGTAGTTTTGTAAATTTTGGTTCCCAGGGATCACCTCAGAAAATGAATTCAAAATCTCTTGGAATTGACCTTGGTGTTATCAGTATGTGGTAAAATCACAATCTGCTAATTTCAAAGAAAGTCAATAATATATTGGTCAGTGGAAGAGTCTACTGTGCACCTTGAAGGAAGGAAGAAAAGGAAGCATGAAAGAATGAATGAAAAAATAACACAGGGGTGAATTAATCTAATGAGATTTGTGTGTGTGTGTGTGTGTGTATAAACATATGCATATATGCATGCATATATGTACATATTCTTGGACATATTTATGAATATTTAAATAAACGTACATATTCACAGGTTACATTTGTATTATTTATTACTAAAAGAATGGAAGATAGATTTGAAGAATACACATCAATCTTACTACTGCTTGACTCCAAAAGTATGGAATTTGTTTAGGTTTATATATGAATTGTGTTTTTAAAAAGGGAGCAATGAAAGAATACACAGGAGAAAGGACTTCAAGTAGTTTTCCTTCTCTGTGTCTAAGAAATTATAATATGGTTGTATATTTTTTGAGGTAGGGTCTCTTACTCTAGCTCAGGCTGGCCTGGAACTCTGTACTCCCAAGATGGACTTAAACTCACAGAGATCCTCCTACCTCTTACTCCCCAGTGCTAGGATTAAGGCTCCTGGCCTTTTTGGTTGTTTTGTTTTGCTTTTTAAAATGTAATCTCACAGCCGGGTGTGGTGGCACATGCCTTTAATCCCAGTACTCAGGAGGCAGAGGTAGGAGGATCGCCATGAGTTCGAGGCCACCCTGAGACTACATAGTGAGTTCCAGGTCAGCCTGGGCCAGAGTGAGACCCTACCTCAAACAAACAAACAAACAAAAAAAAATGTAATCTCACCATACTGCTCAGGCTTTCCTTAAACTTGCAATTCTCCTGCTTCAGCCTCTAGAATGCTGGTACTACAGGCAAGCATCACCATATCCAGCTATGACTATATATATATTTTTTAAATAAAGAAATATGTTGTTCTGGGTGTGTCTCTGCCACATGGAAGACATTAAAACATGAAGCTCCAGCGGTGGTGGTGCACGCCTTTAATCCCAGCTCTCATGAGGCAGAGGTAGGAGGATCACTATGAGTTCAAGGCCAGCCTGAAACTACACAGTGAATTCCAGGTCAGCCTGGACTAGATAGAGCATAACCCCACCTTGAAAAACCAAGAAAAAAAAAAAAAAAAAAAAAAAAAGAGTTTGAGCTTTAGCTTTTACTCTTGAGATGAACTTTGGCAAAATTAGTCTTTCTGAATTTCGATTTCCTCATCTGTACAAATGGAAATACTAAAACCTGCTTCATGAAATTTTAAAATAAACAAATAAATAATAAATACATGCGATTAACATATTCCCTGCACTTAAATGCATAAAAAAATCTGTTTTTAAGTTTTGCTCTGGCTTGATTTGGGTTTTTGGTTGTTCTGGATTGGCTTGTGTTGGGATTTTTGTAGAAAGTTTTTGAGGGGGGAATGTTTGAGATAAAATCTTAGTTTTATTTCTCAAGCTGGTTTCAAATTTGCTCTTTAGCCCAGTCTGGCTCCAAACTCATGGTCCTCCTGCCTTAGCCTAAGGGTATGTACTACCACAGCTAGCTAGGTCCTTTGCATTGAGAACTAAGGGACCCCTGTGAAAAAATGCCACCAAATATTTCCTAAGGGAGAAAATGTAAGTAGAACAGCTTGAAAACAGGAGCATGAAAAAGCAAATCAAAGAAAGTTTAGGGACTGGGGTTTGGCTCAGTTGTAGAACACTCACCTAGCATATACAGTCTTGGGTTCGATCCAAGGGAGGGAGGAAGAAAGAATGAGAGAGAGAAGGAGAGAGGTAGGATCATTAATTCATTATGCAAGTTTAGTGAGAGGCAGCACAGGATCTGAATCCAAAACATATTCTTCTCTCAGATCTTCCCAAGGCTCCTTCCTTCCCGCTTTTAAGGTCTCAGATATTACCTCATGGAGACTCTTTTGACCATTACAAAGAAAAGAAGTCCCAGTTGTGCATTATTCTGGTTCATCTTCATAGCATTTAAAAATACATGATTTATTTGAATTATTTGCATCCATATTTACCTTTTACCTCTTCAAATATGTACCGCTTGAGGGTAGGTACATGTCTATCATGTTAGTGGTTATGTCCAGAGGGGATGAGATCCGAACACCCAGCCCACAATATGTTTGGCAGTGACTAAAATCCCTGTTCTAGTAGATATCACTGAGGTTTCTTAGAAACTTTGTCTCTAAAAAAATCATACTGTCGCCGGGTGTGGTGGCACATGCCTTTAACCCCAGCACTAGGGAGGCAGAGGTAGGAGGATCGCGGTGAGTTCAAGGCCACCCTGAGATTACCTAGTGAATTTCAGGTCAGCCTCCCTAGAGTGAGATGCTACCTCAAAAAATAAATAAAAAATAATAATAAATAAATAAAAATCATACTGTTAAGAAGTATACAGCGGTTTTTGGAAATGTGAAATTTATCAGTTTGGTTTTCTGTTTGTGGTTTTGCTACTATTTTTTTGTTTGTTTGACATGTTGGGGAGATTGACCCCAAGGCCTCTCAAATTTGTATGCTGTACCACAGGCTACAACTCCAGCTCCTCTTCTGGGTTTTAAGGATGATTTTTCTTCTGCAATATGCAAAACATCTTTAAGAGTCACATTATGTCTTTACTTTTTTTCAACCTTTCTCACTTCTGTCTACCATAATGCTGATCAATATTTCCTCATCTTTTTTTGTTGTTTGTTTTTGTTTGTTTGTTTTTGAGGTAGGGTTTCACTCTAGTTCAGGCTGACCTGGAATTCACTATGTAGTCTCAGGGTGGCCTTGAACTCATAGCAATCCTCCTACCTCTGCCTGCCAAGTGCTGGGATTAAAGGTGTGAAGTACCATGCCTAGCTTCCCATCATTTTACTTCTCTCTTTCCCATCCCTTGAAAATTAAAAACAAAAACCTCTACATAGTTTAAAAAGTTATTTAAAAATGTGGAGATTTGATGCCCTTTGGGATGATGCAATAAACTGGAAAAACCTGAAAGAAGAAATGTGCACACAATATGTTAGTGATATTTCAGCAGTGTTATGCTACTACAGACACATGAAGTTTGAGTCACCCACTGAACAGACCTATGGACAAAACAATGTTTGTTGTTTTTTTTTCTTTTCCTTTCTCTTCCTTTCTTTCTTTTGCTTTTCTTTCCCTTTCCCCTTTGTCACTTCCTCCTTCCTTCCCTCCTTCCTTCCTTCCTTCCTCACCCCATCCTTCCCTTCCCTTTCTTTCCTTTCTTCCTTCTTCCCTCCGTCACTCCTCTTTCTTTCCTTTTCCCTCCTTCCCTTCCTTCCTTTCTTCTTTCCCTTCTTCTCCTTCTCTCCCCCCTCCTCCTTCACCCTCTCCCTCTCTTGTCTTTCTTCTTCTTTTTTTTGTCTCTTATGTAGCCCAGGCTGACCTCCAACTTGTGCTCACCATGCAGCTGAGGCTGGTCTTCAACTCCTTCTCTCCTGATCTTCCTGCTTGCCTCCACTTCCAAGTACTGAATGGAATTACAGGAATGCACCAAGACACATTCCCCCCACCGTGTGTGTGTGTGTGTGTGTGTGTGTGTGTGTGTGTGTGTGTTTATGTTGCTGAGGATTGAACCTAGGCCGTCATATATGCTAGGTAACCACTCTATGACTGAATGGTATCCCTAGCCCAAGGGAACTTTCAAATATAGAATAAATTATACTTATAGCTTACATAATATGGATGTTAAGCAGAAAATACTGAGTCCAAATTATTGGGTTAAAAAGGTTGGTTAGGAAATGCTTCTCTAGGGCTGGAGTATAGGACCTGTGGTAGAGCACTGCCTAGCATACACAATGCCCTGGGATTGATTCTTAGCAGAAGGAATGGAGTAAGAGTGGAATTCCTCTTCTACTGACTTAATAATAGGACTTTAAAAAGTATTTTATTTTATTTATTTTGAGAGAGAGAGAGAGAAGCGCCATAGCCTCCAGCCACTGCAAATGAACTCCAGACACATGTGCCTCCTTATGTGGGTCCTGGGAAAAAGAACCCGAGTCCTTTGGCTTTGCCTTAACTGCTAAGTCATCTCTCCAGCCCAAAAATAGGGTGTGGTAGCACATGCCTGTAATCTCTGTACTTGGCAGGCTGAGGCAAAAGGATCACAAGATCAAGTCCACCCTGGTCTTCATAATCAGGCTGGAGAAATTGCTCAGTGGTTAAGGTGCTTGTCTGTAAAGCCTAAGGACCTGAGTGCAATTCCCCAATACCCTGGTAAAGCCAAATATACAAGGTGGCACATGCATCTAAAGTTGGTTTGCAGTGGCTAGAGGCACTGGCACATCCATTCTCTCTCTGTCTCTCTCTCTCTCTCTTTCACTTTCTCTCAAAGAAATAAATAAAATATTTTGAAAAGTAATCAAAAACTAAATAAAGTTTTCAAATAAGAAAAAGGTTTTCAAATAAGTAAAAAGTAACTTCATTTTAAACTCAAATTCCAATGTATCAAAATTTGTCTTAATCAAGCTTTCATTTGTAATTTAGAGAGCTCATCTTTTAATGTACCAACAGATTGAGGTAGTAATTACTTGATGAGTGGAATGTTGACAAATTAGTGACAGGTAACATGGGGGTAGGATTCTACCACACTCTCCTAGGAATACTGAAGGAAATCAGAGACGAAGAATGCCACTTTCTCAGGTATAATAACAAATCATCTTTCAGAAGTACTTATAGCTCCTCAACAAGTACTTCAGTGCTGAAAATGTTAAGGTATGCATTCTGATCGGGCCTCCCATCAATACTCCTTCCCAACCAGGAAGCCATGGTGGTTATGCTTGCTTACTTCAACAGCATTTGTTTGTGGAATCGCTCCTGGGACTGTGAAGATTTGACTGGTGGATTAGGGACAGCATTTGTGGGAACTCACAAAGATCTAGAAAGACAAGATCTAGAGAGGATGAAGATTGGAAGGAACAAGAAAAGGTATCAAGTATAGACATTCCTAAAATACTGGATCACCCCTTCCAGTGCTGCGATGACTCTCAAATTCACAAAGAGATGAGACACAAAGAATTGAAAATCTCCTGGTACACACATTTTAGTAGCCTATAAATGCTACCCTTCAAACTTCTATGTCATCTTCCTTTCTCTCCATCTCCTCTTGCATTTCTAGGTCTCCAATATCTTCCAGCCCTGACTAACTGAAACTTTTTTTTTTTTTTTTGGCCTCGACTTCTCTTGGCTCATCCCTTACTTTTGACATGTTTTCTTCAAAGCTTTGTTTTTATCCTAAATAATTTCTTACTTTGATCATACTTACCCCATTTACTCTATCTTATCTTATCTGCTAAGCCCCTGATCATCTGCCCAATGAGCTCACCTCCCATTTTCATGTCTGTGTATGAGTGAGAGAGAGAGAGAGATTGAGAGAGAGAGAGAGAGAGAGAGTTGTATATTTACTTAAGATTGCTTGCATGAGTTTGGGTGAAGGATTATCTCCTGCAGCATGAGCAATTTACCTATGTTTAAACCACTGACAAACATGATTACTCTTCCCCAGCAACTAAAAAGTGCTAATAGCTCCCAAGGAGTAAGAGTGGGTCCCCATGAGCCCCTCCAGTATCCATAATTGAATTCCAACTGACCCAATTTTGTATAGGAAACTTCAGTTGCTGTGAGCTTATAAGGGCAATGGGCATGGATGTTCAGAGTACAGCTTTCCACATCACTTCTCATCCTTGTACTTTTACATTTTTCTACTACCACTCTTACTATGTGCTTTGGACTTTGGGTGGGAAGGGATGGGGGCTATATGTTCTATTTAGGGTTGAACCCTCCCTTGTCATTTAATCATTGCTCTGTGGTCAGTTATGTAGCTCTGTTTTAGCCCACTGCAAAAAGATGCTTCTCTGTCTGACCAAAACTGAGAGAGCACTAATCTATAGCTATAAACACAAATATTCAGAATTTTGAGTGCATATTCATTCAGCAGGATAACAGTAGTAGGTTCCTAATTTACGAACTTATGGTCTACCCAGCCATGGGTTTTAACCAGGCTTACAGTATCCAGCGTGAATTCTTGCTGTTGAGCATGCCTCACACCCAGTCAGAAAGCAATTGGTTATCCCCACAGCAGTCACACTACTGTTGACCAGTTTGACCCCATGTTTCCATAGGTAGTGCTGTTAGAAAAATAATGACTCTAATGTAAAATCAAGTGGGAAGAGCTCCTGTAATATCATAACCTAACTTAACTGATATTATATTGTTCACTTGGATTTGTTTTAATTGTATTGCAAACATGTATTTTTATATCCTGTTTTCACAGTATTAAAAGTGTATGACTGATATTTCATAACAGATTTGTGTCAGAATGTATAAACCCTTTCCATATGTGGTCATTCATGTTTGTAAATTCTTACTATTTAAAATAGTGGGATAATTGATTCTTAGCAGAACAGTGAGAAACCCTACTAAAACATACTTCAGATCATATCATTCTACTAATAAAAGACTCAATAGTTCCCCACCCACACTGTGAAAGCAGAGTCTCTATAGTAACCTGTAAAGCCCTAGATATAACATTTCCTCTCTGACCTTATCTCCTACCACTTTCCTCCACACTCAACTCCATTAATTGTCAAATATCACCTTCCCAGTAAGGTTTATGTTGATAAACCTATTTAAAAATGAAACTCATATAGAAGCCCCAGCATTCCTGATACTCTTTTCCTGGTTCTACCTTTTTGCTTTTTGAAAGCTCTGATGACCTTCTAAAATACTATATAATTCATTTATTTAATTAGCTTATTGTTTTTTTGTTTTTTTGTTTTTAATTTTTTTTAATTTACTTATTTGAGAGCAACAGACAGAGAGAGAAAGAGGCAGATAGAGAGAGAGAGAGAGAATGGGCGCGCCAGGGCCTCCAGCCACTGCAAACGAACTCCAGACGCATGCGCCCCCTTGTGCATCTGGCTAACGTGGGTCCTGGAGAACTGAGCCTCGAACCTGGGGTCCTTAGGCTTCACAGGTAAGCACTTAACCGCTAAGCCATCACTCCAGCCCAGCTTATTGTTTTTTGTCTCTTAGTACCAACATATAAATTTCATGGAGGCAAAGGTTTTTTTTTTTTGTCCACTGAAGTATCCAAAGATTCTAGCAGCTCAATACATATTTCTGAAGGATTATAGCTTCTCTAATATGTTAAATTGTTCATTGAAGGATTGATTTAAGGATAAGAGTGATCTGACTGTGACAACTGTCACTCCATTGACCCTTAGGGTTGATTTGACTAATCTGGTTGACAAGGCAGTTATTTCCTTCCTCCATCACCAGTGCTGAAGCAGTGTGCTCCGTCAATGAGGACCACCTTTCCAGATAGAGGAGGACCTTTCTGTGGTCAAGAATGTATGAGTAGCTGGACTCCCCTATTAGAACCTACAAATAGGCTCTCAAGAATAGGTTATCAGAATACAGAAACATGGTGGCCCATGCCTGTTATCTCAGCATTTGGGAAGCTGAGGACAATTAAGGTTCAAGGCCACCTAGGTATGTAATGAGACTGGATGACTAAAAATGAATTTATAGCCCAAAGATTTTAACTGCCTCCGAATATAGTGTTGCCAAACATATTTCCAACATGTAGACAGGAGTAAAGTAATACACTCATAGCCCCTCAACAACTGATTAAAATGGAACTTAAGCTTTCTAGAGTCTACACAGTAAATAACTGTTCCATGGTTGCTGGAAATACATATCTTCTCCAGAATGTAGCAAAGCTGCTCTTTAATATGGCTATCAGATTACAGGAAGGACAGGCTTTCTCTGGTGACACTGTAGGAAAATAGGAAAATCACTGTTTACTTGTCACTCTCAGGAGAAAACTTTTCCTGGAAGATCATACTATTTCCTCTCAGCCACGCATAATGTTCACTCTAAATAAACAACAATAAACTTATTTTAAAGATTAGGCAGCAAAAAGAAAACCCATGGTTATCAAATCAACCAGCTCAGTAGCTCTATTGAAGTTTCTGAGGCTCAAAGCAGAAATTAATAACATTTGCTTATAGACAAGATCTACTTATCTTACCTGTTTAAAATAACTTGATGACAATAGATAGTGAGAAAGGACACCACCTACTCCATATCTCCTTTACTGATTCAATTCTTTTACACCCTATCACACAAGCCTAGGATATAAAACTATGTGCATGATATATTTCAGACTTGAAAGCTTTGAGATTTTTCTCTGGCTGACAGAGGAGTTTGAAGTGATTCTTGAATGATTATAATTGAACTTTCTATCAATGAATACTCAGGGGCATTATTAAAAGTTTCCCATTTCAATACATTTCCTGTTATTAGTCTCACCCAGTTAGCAATTTCATAAGTGGACAATAAACCCAGATGCAGCTAAATATGGAAGAGTTCCAAACCTCTGGCAATTAGCATGGCATCAGTTTGTATAGTCACTGTAGTGATCACTGCCGTCCTTGCCAGGGATTCACCTGGATCAGAACACTACATTTTGTATGATTCTATTAATATTGAATGCCCAGAAAGGCAAACCTACAGATATAGAAAATAGATTATTGGTTATCAAAGGTTGGATGGAGGGAGGAATGAGAAGTGACTGCTAATGAACATGCATTTCTGAGGTGTTGGAAATGTTATAAAATTAGGATTCATTTGATGATTCCATTCGTATACCAAAGTTACTTAAGCATATTAATCTTTATTATATTGAAATTATAACTCAGTAAAATGATTGAAATGTAAAAGATCTACATGTTCCAATTAAAAATTATTTAAAAGGAAGCAATACTAAATCTATGCTCTTGTAAGAAGTTTTTTGTTTTTGAGACAAGGTCTCATGTTAGCACAGGCTGGCCTAAAACTTGCTAGATAGCCAAGAATGACTTGCACTTCCAATTCTCCTGCCTCAACTTTCTCCTGAATGCTAGAATTACAGGTGTGTGTCACCATGTCTGGTATTATTCAGTGCTGGAAATTGAACTCAGGGCTTCATGCATGATAGGCAAACATTGTACCAACTGAGCCATACCCACAGCAAGAATTTCACTTTAACTACAAAGACACAGGGAGTTAAAAGTAAAGTCATTGGGAAAATAATGTTCTATGCTAACATGAATCAAAAAGGGTGTTGCAGCCAGGCATGGTGATGCACACCTTTAATCCCAGCACTTGGGAAGCAGAGGTAGGAGGATAACTGTGAGTTCAAGGCCAGCCTGAACTAGATAGCCTGGGCTAGAGAGAGACTCTACCTCAAGAAAAAAAAAAAAAGGTGCCACAGAAATCCCAAGTCAGAGTCACCACTAGGCATAGACTACAACAAGCTCTAAAAGCTTCTCTAAGATCAAGGAAAACAATGATGGCCTAACAAGAGAAAAATAATTTGGGCAGTACTTCCCCTGCTTCTGCTAAACACCAACCTTCAGGTGATAACCCAGGCTTTACCTGCTGAGCTGGGAAGCTGATCTTCTATTACTTTTCCCCTTTCTCTGCCTTCCCCACCAAGAAGCTCATCTTCCATTACCCACATGGCAGAAGCAAATGGTTCCTCAGCAAGGCAGTGTCAGTGGGGTCAATAAAAATTATACTATTAATAAAAAGATATGAAAACTGACAGACCTAATTGTTTGGTTTCATCTGAAGGTTCTCTGTATTCTTTTCTTGTGTCTTAGAAGTCTGTCTTGCAACAGTGTGTTCCTCTTCAGAGTAGTCCCATTCTCCCTTCTGAGTGCATTGCTGGGTTCCCACTTGAGGTGCTGAGGGCAGTCTCATGGAGAGCAGTGAAAGGGGCCCTTCCATAAGATCTCAAGGAATGCATCTTCTGAAGGAGCGTCTGGAACGGGCCCTTAAGACTAGTTTGCCAAATGGCTATGTTGGCTACTTCCCCTGTGGAATCTTTTTGTTGTTGTTTTATTTTTGTTTTTCGAGGTAGTGTTTCACTGTAGCTCAGGCTGTCCTGGCATTTACTATATAGTCTCAGGGTGGCCTCGAACTCACAGTTATACTCCTACCTGTGCTACCTGAGTGCTGGAATTAAAGGTGTGCACCACCATGCCCAGCTGCCTGTAGAATCTTACCTTAAGGAAGTGGGGGAAAAGTCAGATGGTAGGAGATGTTGGCTGAGAGCTCAGAAAGTAGATTGTAGAGACTGCAAAAACATGTGCCTGTACCTTTTGTTTCATACATGTGCCAAATATATTTTGATCATAATTCCTTCCCAATATTTTTTTAAAAACTTTTTATTGAAAGCTTCTATAAGTATATACAATAAACCATGATAATTCCCTCCCCACCCCCATTGTTCTTACAAATCCACTCTCCATCATATCCCCTCCCACTCTCAATTAGTCTCTCTTTTATTTTGATGTCATCATCTTTTCTTCCTATTATGAGGGTCTTGGGTAGGTAGTGCAAGGCACTTTGAGGTCATTGATATCCAGGCCATTTTGTGTCTGGAAGATTGCATTATAAGCAGTCCTTCCCTTCCTTTGGCTCTTACATCTTTCTGCCACCTCTTCTGCAATGGACCCTGAGCCTTGAAAGGTGTGATAAGAGTTGTCTCAGTGCTGAACACTCCACTGTCATTTCTTCTCAGCGCTATGGAGCCTTTTGAGTAATCCTAGTGGTTACCACCATCTGAAAAGAGAAGCTTCTGTAACCAAAAGTGATAGTAGCATTAATATATGAGTATGAACATTAAGAAAAGTGCTTATGAGCCAGGAATGGTGGTGCACGTCTTTAATCCCAGCACTTGGGAAGGCAGAGGTAGGAGGATTGCCTTGAGTTCAAGGCCACCCTGAGACTACATAATGAATTCCAGGTCAGCCTGTGCTAGAGTGAGACCCTACCTTGAAAAACCAAAAAAAAAAAAAAAAAAAAAAGGTGCTTACATGGCAGTTTGGTGAGCATAATATACACATTTAGCCAGGCAACAGCAAGCATTACTCCCCTAGAGCTCATGATCTCCCTCACCATAGGCTTTGACTGTATTTTCAGTACCAGACATGTATTCCTTCCCATGGGGTGGGCTTCTAGTTCAATTAGAGAGTGGTTGGTTTTGCTCATAACAGGCTTGCCACTCTTGCACCAGTTGGCACATTTGGCTGGACTAGACAATCTTTGAGATTTGCATTTTCCACTGCTGTTTACCACCATTGATGACTTCTCGCTCCCATAGGGTTGTATGCAACATAGCGTTTTCTAACTTTCTGTCACCTGGTCTATAGGGAAGAGGTTTTTAGCTCAGCTCCAGTTTGATTTCTCAGTGGAGTCCTCAGCAATAGGGTCTTACTATTAAGTTCTAGTGGGAAACCAAGAGCCTTGGCAATGGCTTATAATGTTTTGGGGGCATCAGGCCCCTCCCTGGCCAACAATTCACTGGAAGGCATCTCATCTCTGGCACTGAAATTTTTCTAGTAACAATCTATGCCTTCTGATTGTGCCATTATCCAAAGAAGTAGGTTTCCATATGGCTTATTCATAACATCTTAAAGTTTGATTAACCCTCCTCTCCCATTCCTTTGCTCAATACCTTCCCCTGACCTCACTTAGGCCATTGCACCCCTAGTATCTGTTCATCTACTTACATATATGCAATACTCTCTCCTTAAATCCTTCCTTTTCTTCCTTCACTTACTTCCCCTTTCTAGCTTACTGGCCTCTGCCACTGATTTTTCTTTTTATTAAGTAGAAACTTTGTGTGAACAAATCATATGCTTGTACCATCATTCCTCTCCTCCCTGTCCCCACTCCACTGAGGGCCCTCCTTAGTGGGATTGCTGGTATTCACCATGGAGATGTGAGTTATGAGTTGTGAGAGCAGCAGTCAGTTAATGGGGGAAGGGGGAATGCCTCTGGATATTCCCTACCACCCTGTGGTACTTTCTTATATTCTTTTTTTGGGGGGGGGTTCAATTTCTATTAACATCTTCATTGATTATAAAAAATATCCCATGGTAATACCCTTCCTTTCCCCACTTTCCCCTTTGAAACTCCATTCTCCATCATATCCCCCACCCCATCTCAATCAGTCTCTTTTATTTTGATGTCATGATCTTTTCCTCCTCTTATGATGGTCTTGTGTAGGTAGTGTCAGGCACTATGAGGTCATGGATATCCAGGCCGTTTTATGTCTAGAGGGAGCACATTGTAAGGAGTCCTACCCTTCCTTTGGCTCTTATATTCTTTCCGCCACCTCTTCCGCATTAGACCCTGAGCCTTGGAAGGTGTGATCGAGATGTTACTCAGTACTCCACTCACTTCTTCCCAGCACCATGATATCTGCTGAGTCATTCCAAGGTCACTGCCATCTGAAAAGAGAAGATTCTCTACCAAAAGGGAGAGTAGCATTAATATAAGGGTATGAATATTAAGAGAAGTGCTTACTGGGGAGTTTAATAAGCATAGTATACACATTTAGCCAGACATCAGCAGATGTTGCACCCCTAGGACTCATGACTACCCTGTTTTAAGTTTTCAGTATCAGGAATGTATTCCCCCCCCCACATGGAGCGAGCCTCCAGTCCAATTGGAGGGCAGTTGGTTTCCGCCATGAAAAACGTGCCACTATTGCACCCATTGGCTCATTTGGCCTGGCTGGCCAATTATAAGGCTTTCAGTGTCCACT
Organism: Dipus sagitta; assembly: GCA_036346955.1. Taxonomy (NCBI): domain Eukaryota; kingdom Metazoa; phylum Chordata; class Mammalia; order Rodentia; family Dipodidae; genus Dipus; species Dipus sagitta. The sequence continues at coordinate 67,215,031 of CM070779.1, read as the reverse complement.
GTTGAGTATCTTCACTGGTGGTATCTCTTCCTCCCATTGACCTGCATGCAGAATGGCTTCTTCCAGCTTTCTGTCAGCTAGTCTATATGGAGGAGGTTATCAGCTCAGTTCCAGCAGGATTTCTCAGTGGCCTTGCTGCCCAAGTATGTAGAGTCTTCAGCAATAGGGTCTTACCATCTATCCCTGGTGGGAAACCAAGGGCCTCGGCAATGACCTATAATGTTTTGGGGGCTTCAGGGACCTCCCTGGCCAACAACTCACTGGAAGGTATCCCATCCCTGGCACTGAAAATTTTCTAACAACGATCTAGGGCTACTGAGTGTTCCATTGTCAAAAACCAGAAGATTCCATATGATTTATTTATATCCTCTTAGATTTTGATTAGCCCTCCCTCCACATTCCCTTACTCAATCTCTTCCCCTGACCTCACTTTGGGCCTTTTCACCCCTGTTAATCTATTCTTCTATTTACACATATACAATACCATCCTATTAAGTACCCTCCTCCCTTCCTTTCTCTTCCCTTTACATCTCTTTATTACCTTACTGGCCTCTGCTACTGAGTTTTTTCCTTCTCACACAGAAGCCGAATCATCTGTAGCTAGGATCTGCATATGAGAGAGAACATGAGGTGCTTGGCTTTCTGGGCCTGGGTTACCTCACTTAGTACAATCCTTTCCAGATCCATCCATTTTCCTGCAAATTTCACAATTTCATTTTTCTTTACCGCTGAGTAGAACTCCATTGTATAAATGTGCCATATCTTCATGATCCATTCATCAGTTGAGAGACATCCAGGCTGGTTCCATTTCCCAGCTATTATGAATTGAGCAGCAATAAACATGGTTGAGCACATACTTCTAAGGAAATGAGATGAGTCCTTAGGATATATGCCTAGGAGTGCTATATCTGGGTCATAAGGTAGATCTATTTTTAGTTGTCTCAGGAACCTCCACACTGATTTCCACAATGGCTGGACCAGATTGCATTCCCACCAACAGTATAGAAGGTTTCCTCTTTATCCACATCCCCACCAGCATTTATGATCATTTGTTTTCATGATGATAGCCAATCTGACAGGAGTGAGATGGAATCTCAATGTAGTTTTAATCTGCATTTCCCTGATGACTAGGGATGTAGAGCATTTTTAAAGATGCTTATATGCCATCCATATTTCTTATTTTGAGAGTGCTCTATTTAGCTCCATAGCCCATTTTTTAATTGGCTTGTTTGATTTCTTATTATTTAATTTTTTGAGTTCTTTGTAAATAGATATTAATCCTCTATCAATATATAGCTGGCAAAGATTTTTTCCCATTCTGTAGATTGCCTCTTTGCTTTATTCACAGTATCCTTTGCAGTACAAAATCTTTGAAGTTTCATGAGGTCCCAGTGGTTAATCTGTGCTTTTATTGCCTGAGCAATTGGGGTTATATTCAGAAAGTCTTTGCCAAGACCAATAAGTTGAAGGGTTTCCCCTACTTTTTCCTCTAGCAGTTTCAGAGTTTCAGGTCTGATGTTAAGGTCTTTAATCCATTTGGACCTAATTCTTGTGCATGGAGAGAGAGAAGAATCTATTTTCATCCTTCTACAGATACATATCCAGTTTTCCCAGCACCATTTGCTGAAGAGGCTGTCTTTTCTCCATGAGTATTTTTGGCATTTTTATCCAATATCAGGTGGCTATAGCTACCTGAACTTACATCTGGGTCAACTATTCTGTTCCATTGATCTATATGTCTGCTTTTGTGTCAGTACCATGCAGTTTTTGTTACTATGGCTCTGTAGTATAGGTTAACAGTAGGTATGGTGATACCACCAGCCTTATTTCTGTTGCTCAGTATTATTTTAGATATTCAAGGCTTTTTGTGATTCTAAATGAATTTTTGGATTCTTTTTCTATTTCCATGAAAAATGCCATTGGAATTTTGATAGGGATTGCATTAAATTTGTAGATTGCTTTTGGTAAGATTGCCATTTTCACAATATTGATTCTTCCAATCCAGGAACAAGGGATATTTTTCCATTTCCTAGTGTCTTCTGCAATTTCTTGCTTGAGTGTTTTATAGTTTTCATTGTAGAGATCCTTTATTTCCTTGGTTAGGTTTATTCCAAGATACTTTATTTTCTTTGATGCAATTGTGAATGGGAGTGATTCTTTGATTTCATCCTCTGTGTGTTTGTTGTTATCATATAGGAAGGCTACTGATTTCTGTGTATTTATTTTGTATCCTGCTACATGGCTGTAGGTGTTTATCAGCTCTAACAGTTTGCTGGTAGAGTCTTTAGGGTCCCTTATATATAGAATCATGTCATCTGCAAATAGTAATAACTTGATCTCTTCCTTTCCAATTTGTATCCCCTTTATGTGTGTCTCTTACCTTATTGCTATGGCTAAGACTTCCAGAACTATATTAAATAAAAGTGGGGACAGTGGACACTCCTGTCTTGTTCCTGATTTTAGTGGAAAAGCTTCCAGTTTTTCCCCATTTAGTATTATGTGGGCTGTAGGTTTGTCATAAATAGACTTTATTAAGTTGAGATATGTTCCTTCTATTCCCAGTGTCTGTAGGACTTTTATCATGAAGGGATGATGGATTTTGTCAAATGCTTTCTCTGCATCTAATGAGATGATCATGTGATTTTTGTCCTTCAGTCCATTTATATAATGTATTACATTTATCAGTTTGTGTATGTTGAACCATCCCTGCATCTTTGGGATAAAGCATACTTGATCAGGGTGAATGATCTTTCTGATATATTCTTGTATTCTGTTTGCCAATATTTTGTTTAGAATTTTGCATCTATGTTCATGAGAGAGATTGGTCTGTAATTTTCTTTTTTTGTTCAATCTTTGCCTGGTTTTGGTATCAGGGTGATGCTGGCTTCATAGAAGGAGTTTGGGAGGATTCCTTTTTTTTATTTTTATGGAAAAGCTTAAGAAGCAATGGTGTTAGTTCTTCCCTGAAGGTCTGGTAAAATTCAGCAGTGAATCCATCTGGGCCTGGGCTTTTTTTAGTTGGGAGATTTTTGAGAACTGCTTGGATCTCCATGCTTGTTATAGGTCTATTTAAGTGATTAATCTCATCTTGATTTAATTTAGGTAGGTCATATAAATCTAGGAAATCATCCATTTCTTTCAGTATTTTCATACTTAGTGGAATATATGCTTCTATAGTATGTCCCTATGATTTTTTGAATTTCTCTGGTATCTGTTGTGATGCTGCCTTTTTCATCTCTAATTTTATTAATTTGTGTCTCTTCTCTCTTTCTTCTGGTCAGATTTGCTAAGGGTTTATCAGTCTTATTTATCCTTTCAAAGAACTAACTCTTTGTTTCATTGACTCTTTGGATTTTTTTTTTTTATTCTATTTCATTAATTTCTGTCCTAATCTTTATTGTTTCTTCCCATGTACTAATTTTTGGTTTGCCTTGTTCTTCTTTTTCCAAGGCTTTAAGGCAAAGCATTATGTTGTTTACTTGCGACCTTTCTAATTTCTTAATAAAGGCACTTAAAGCTATAAATTTACCTCTTAGGACTGCCTTCATTGTGTCCCAGAGATTTTGGTATGTTGTGTTCTCATTATTGTTTGACTCTGTAATTTTTTTGATTTCCTTCTTGACTTCTTCACTGACCCATTCATCATTTAGTAGTGTGTTGTTTAATTTTCATGATTTTGTGTGTGCTCTGTAGCCTTCCTTGCTATTGATTTGTAGTTTGATTCCATTGTGGTGAGATAGAATGCAAGGAATTTTTTCAATTTTCCTGAATTTGTTAAGATTTGCTTTGTGTCCTAATATATATTCTATTTTAGAGAATGTTCCTTGTGCTGCTGAAAAGAATGTATATTCTGCAGCATTTGGAAGTAATGTCCTGTATATATCTATTAGCTCCATTTGTTTTATGACCTCATTTAGTCCAAATGCCTCTTTGTTTATTTTTTGCCAGGATGACCTGTCAATTGATGAGAATGGGGTGTTGAAGTTACTCACTACCACTGGTTTGGTGTTATCTGTGACCTTAGTTCTTATAGTGTTTGTTTGATGAATCTGGGGGGCCCCATGTTAGGTGCATGTATGTTTAGGATTGTAATGTCCTCCTGTTGGAGGGTGCCTTTAATCAATATAAAGTGGCCTTCCTTATCTTTCTTAACTAATGTTGGACTGAAATCTACCTTGTCAGATGTTAGGATAGCAACCTCTGCTTGTTTTCTAGGTCCATTTGCTTATAACACCGTTTTCCAACCTTTCACTCTAATATAGTGTCCATCCTTTGTAGAAAGGTGGGTTTCTTGGAGGCAACAAATGGAAGGATCCTGCTTTTTAACTAAGTCTGCAAACCTATGTCTTTTGGTTGGGGAGTTGAGGCTGTTGATATTGAGAGATATTATTGAAAGGTGTGTATTTATTTTTGTCATTTTTTTTGTAGCTCTTCTGGTTTTACCTTTGCTCTCTTGTGTTAACTAGTATTTGATTATTGTTTTTTTTTTTTTTTCTGGTTCCTTATATGTGTGCTTTTCTTTTTCTTCAGCATGGAGGATTCTTTCAAGTATTTTCTGTGGAGCTGGTTTTGTCTTCAAATACTCCTTTAGCCTGCTTTTGTCATGGAATGTCCTTATTTCTCTGTCTATTTGAATGGATAGCTTTTCAGGATAAAGTAACCTTGGTTGACAGTTGTTATCTTTCAGAACATGGAATACATCACTCCATGCCCTTCTGGCTTTTAAAATTTGTGTTGCGTAATCTGCTGTAATCCTGATCTGTGTGCCTTTGTAGGTAACTTGATTTTTCTCTCTGACTGCTTTAAATATTTTTTCTTTGGTTTGTGTGTTTTGTAGTTTGATTATAATATGGCGAGGAGAGGTTCTTTCCAGGTTTTGTCTGGTTGGTGTTCTAATGGATTCCTGCATCTGCATTTGCACCTCTTTCTCAATTTGTGTAAGGTTTTCTTCTATGATTTTGTTGAAGATGCCTACTATGCCTTTGGAGTGAAATTCTTCTCCTTCTACTATGCCCTGAATTCTTATGTTTGCTCTTTTCATAGTGTCCCGAATATCTTGAAATTCCCATTCATACTTTTCTATTAGTTTGTCTTTCTCTTAGTTGGACTGTATTAGATCTGCCACCTGGTCTTCTGTCCTCTCCTTCATCCATTCTACTGGTGAGATTTTCTACAAAGTTTTTTATTTCATTAACTGTGTTCTTTATTGCTAGTAATTCTAACTGGTTTTTCTTTATTATTTCTATTTCCTTATTGATATCTAGTATTGGCCTCTTTATTTCATTAAATTGGCAACCTGTGTCTTCTTTGATTCCTTTGATTTCTTCTTTGACTTCTTTGAACATATTTATACTCATTCTTTTGAAATCTTTCTAAGGCATTTCCTCTAACTCATTCTCACTGGAGGTCATTTCTGATGCATTAATACTTTTTGGTGGATTTATATTGTCTTGATTTTTGGTGTTTCTTGTGTTATAGTGTATATATTTTTGCATCCTGGATTATTTAATGATTGTACTTTCTAGTTAGCTCACTATTATTAGATGTATCAATCAATCTGATGTTATATGTCTTCAGGGTAGGAACTTAAGGCGCTAGGTGTGGCTCTCAAGTCTCTCAGAGTATCTACAAAAGTGACCCTAGGTGTTGGGTTTGCCTGCTATGAGAGTATGCAAGTAGGCTGAGTGGAACCAAATACAGATAGTTTCTACAATTTAACTAAACAATGTACGCTTTCCATGAAAAACATCACAGAGTATTTATCCAAGCATAGGTATTATGACAACCAGATCCTCTGTCTATCCCTTAGGCTGTGGTGCCCCTCCCACTCCCTTAATCCTGACAACAAGGAGGTTAAGATTTCTGGTCTGTTGAGGGTTCCAAGTCAACTTGTGACCAGGTGAGACCCTTCTCTAATGTGTAACAGAAGAGGAAACAAAGCCACTATACATCAAGAAGCAACAAATAACAAGCCCCAAATGTAGCTTATTTAAGAATGGCAAATCTGACCATCCATCAGATTTAACATATAATTTGTCCTGATATGGAAGGTGCAATTAGCACTTCTGGTTCAGGCCTATATACCAGGTTTATTAGGTGGGTACTGACCTGGTGTAATCCTAGTTACCTTTTGGGATGATTTTGGTCTCAGTTATGCTGCGCTCCTGCTTGGGTCCCTCTTTGGTGCTTTGTTCGCTGGAGCTGGGCACTGGCGGTGGGGGAGGGGAGGCTGCCGATGCTGCTCTAGTTCTCTTTCTCGCTGGTCCACTTATTCTTCTACCTTGTGATCTGCTCCTCTGTTGTTCACTGCCCTTCTCCCTTCACATTTCTTGAGTTTGCAGAGAGCTCTGGTGTGAGTGGAATATCCCCTCACCTGCTGGAGCCACTTCTGCCAGCCTGTGTGGGCTCTGGATGGTCTGGATCTCTCCTATTTCTCTGCTGCTGTTTCAATTTCTTTTTAGTAAAAGTGTGTGTCTTGCTGGTTTTTTTTTTTTTGTTGTTGTTGTTGCTTTTCCCCCCTAGGCTGCTTTGGCATGGTACCTACGCCACCATCTTAATCGGAAGTCCCTTTCTTATATTCTTTATGCCCCCTCTTCCACAAGAATTCCCTGAGACTTGGTGGGTGTGCTTTAAGACTACATTAGTGTTGAGTTCTCAGCAGTTTCTGGATTTCTGCTTTGGTGTGTTTTGAGTATCCTTGGTGTCTGTCTCCATCACCATAGTGCAGGTTGTCAGGGTCACCTTGAATGCAGCACTCTTGTTCATCTCACCAGTTCCTCTCTGTAGTTTCAGCTTGGCCCTAACTGCTGTGCATAGTGTGGTTCATCTCCTGCCAGGAAGTCTTGTTGATAGATTTTTGTTGTCCTTGGATATTGCTGCTTTTTGAAAAGGAAAAGCAAAAACAGATTCTCCAACAGAGAGTGATATTTAGGTTAAAGTGGATAAAAATTGCTAATTTAGAGAAATTTTATGGGTGCTACTGATTACTCCAACTCACATAGAAACCTAAAAATTTTTAGCTAGGATCCACATATGAGAGAGAACATGTGATATTTCACTTTGTGGGCCTGGGTTACCTCACTTAGTATAATCCTTTCCAGATCCATCAATTTTCCTGCATATTTCATAAGTTAATCTTTCTTTACTGCTTAATAGAACTCCATTGTATAAATGTACCACATCTTTATTATCTATTCATCAGTTGAGGCTGGTTCCATTTCTTAGCTATTGTGAATAGAGCAGCAATATACATGGATGTGCAAGTATCTCCAAGGTAGTGAGAAGAATCTTTATGATATATTCCTAGGAGTGGTATAGCGTGTCATATTGTAAGTGTATTGTTAGCTGTCTCAGGAACCTCCACACTGATTCCCATAATGGCCATACACTAGTTACATTACCACAATGTAGAAAGGTTCCTTTTTTTTCAAACCCTCATCAGCAATTTATCACTTGTTTTCTTTTTTAAAATGTTTTATTTTTTATTTTCTTATTTATGAGAGAGAGAAAGAAAGAGAATGGATAAACCAGGGCCTCTAACCACTGCAAACAAACTCTAGATACATTCCCCACTTCGTATGCATGTGCCACCTTGTGAGTATGCACCCTTTGTGCATCTGGCATATGTAGGTTCTGGGCAGTCAAACCTGGGTACTTAGGCTTTGCAAGCAAGCACCTGAAGTGCTAAGCCATGTCTCCAGCCCCTCATTTGCTCTCTTAATGATAGCCATTCTCAAAGTAGTTTCACATTTGCAATTCCCTGATGGCTAAGGATGTAGAAGACTCTTTTAGATGTTTACAGGCCATCTGTATTTCTTCCTTTGGGAACTCTCTATTTAGTTCCACAGCCTGTTTTTAAATTTTGGATTGTTTGATTTCTTATTAATTATTAATATGTAGCTCTCGTCCTTCAAGCTTGAGTTCAATGAAAGAACAAGGCATAGAAGAAGTACTGTACACAGTGTGACCAGAAGGCAAACCTTCTGAGAAATCTGTTCTTATTCTTGAGAACATCTTGCTGAAACTGAGGTCACTCTAAGTATAACAATTCTGTTAGTATTTGTGTAGAGTGCTTTCTGTTTAAACAAGTTAACTACCTAAAAGCATATTATTTTATAATGGTATTCGTGACATAGTTCTGATGCAATCTTATGAAGTGAGGAAGAACAGACTCTGGGAAATTAAAAGCACCTGACTGCTGTTGGCTTTCATAACCTCTGCATCAACTCATCTGCAGCTGTTTCTTCTCCTGTGGCTCCATACCTAAACACCTTCATCTTGGCTCCCATATATGGGACTTAAAGAAGTAAGCTTCTTTTCAGCAGAGGCAGTCAAAAGAGGCTAAATATGCTCTGAGGTACATGAAACTTTTGGCATTAAATGCAGAGTCATGGAGAATTCCCACTCACTCCAGCAAAAATTATATGGAAATATTGCAGGAGCTCTTGCATAGTACAGGAGTGAAAAATGAAATGATCTAGCTTTAATGAGCTTTTTACATTAATGCATAAACATTGTCATTGGTTCCATCCATCAGGAGGGCCTTGCCTTTATTTGAATGTTTGGAAACAGGTCATGTGAGTTCTCTGGTACACTCATCAGAGAGGAGACAAAATCCTTTTGATGGTTTGGTCTTTATGTAATTTTATTGCCATGGCATTAGAGCTTCTACATTCTGAATCTGAAAGTCCTCAAAAGATATGTACCATTAATTCAGGAGATGAAAAGTCCCTAGGTGGGTATGAAAATGAAACAGGCAGAAAAAATATTATCCACTAAAAAAGTTTGGAACTTTTAAATATTCTAAACAGGACACTGATAGTTCCTCAAAATGGTTTTGAATATTCAAGGTTTTTGTGCTTCCTAATTTTGAATTTTAGGATTTTTTTCTCTTTCCCTGAAGAATACCATTGCAATTTTGATGGGGATTGCATTAAATGTGTAGATTGTTTTTGGTAATATTGACAATATTGATTCTTCCAACCCAAGAACATGGGATGTCTTTCCATTTCCTAGTGTCTTCTGCAATTTTTCTCCTGAGTGTTTTCATTGTAGAGGTCCTTCACTTTCTTAGTTAAGTTTATTCCAAAATACTTTGTTTTTAGAGGTAATTGTAAGTGGAAGTAATTCCCTGATTTGATCATCACCATGTTTGTTGTTGGTATGTAGTAAGGCTACTGATTCCTTTGTATTTATTTTGTATCCTGCTATGTTGCTAAAAGAGTTCATCAGCTCTAACAGTTTGCTGGTGGAGTCTCTAGGGTCATATAGAATCATATCATCTGCAAATAATGATAATTTGATCTCTTCCTTTCCAATTTGTATCCCTTTTATGTACATCTCTTGCCTTATTGCTATAGCTAAGACTTCCAGTACTATAGTAAATAAAAATGGGGGCAATGGACACCCCTGTCTTGCTCCTGATTTTAGTGGAAATCTTCAAGGTTTTCCCTATTTAGTATTATGTTGGCTATAAGTTTGTCATAAATAGCTTTTATTACATTGAGATATGTTCTTTCTATTCCCATTTCTTTAGAACTTTACCACAAAGAGATGTTGGATTTTCTCAAATGCTTTTCCTGCATCTAATGAGGTAATAATGTGATTTTTGTCCTTCAGTCAATTTATATAGTGTGTTCCATTTATGGATTTGCATATGTTGAACCATTCCTGCTTTTTATTTTTGGAATAAAGCCTACTTGGTATTCTGTTTACCAGGATTTTGTTGAGAAGCTTTGCATCTATGTTCATGAGGGAAATTGGCCTGTAATTTTCTCTTTTTTTTTTTTTTTTTTTTTTTTTTTTTTTTTTTTTTGTTCTGTCTTTGTCTGGTTTTGGTATTAGAGTAATACTGGCTTTGTAGGAGGAATTTGATAGTAATTCTTCCTTTCCTATTGTGTAGAAAATTTCGAGAAGCATTGGTGTTAGTTCTTCTCTGAAGGTCTGGTAAAATTCACCAGTGAATCCATCTGGACATGGATGTTTTTAGTTGGGAGAGTTTTTACGAGTACTTTGATCTCTGTGTTTGTTTTAGGTCTGTTTAAATGGCTTATCTCATCTTGATTTAATTTTGGTAGGTCATATAAACCTAAGAAATTATCCATTTCTTTTATATTTCAAACTTAGTGGATTATATGTTCTTAAATATTGTCCTTATAATTTTCTGAATTTCACTGGTATCTGTTGTGATGGTGTATTTTTCATCTCTAATTTCATTAATTTGTGTCACTTCTCTTGATCTCTTGTCAGATTTGCTAAGGGTTTATCAATTTTGTTTATATCTTCAAAGAATCAACTTTGTTTCATTGATTCTTCATATGGATTTTAAGGTCTATTTTATTAATTTCTGCCCTAATTTTTACTATTTCTTCCCATCTAATGATTTTTGGTTTGCCTTGTTCTTCTTTTTCCAAGGCCTTAAGGTAAAGTATTAAATTGTTTACATGTGACCTTTCTAATGTCTTACTATAGATACTTACAGCTATAAATTTCCCTCATAAGAATGCCTTCATGTGTCTCATAGGTCTTGTTTTGTTGTGTTATCATTATCATTTAATTCTATAAATTTTGTATTTCCTGTCTGATTTCTTCAGTGGCACATTCATCATTCTTTAGTATACTGTTTAATTTCCATGATTTTGTATATGTTCTATTGTTTTTCTTACTGTTGATTTGTAGTTTAATTCCATTATGAACAGGTAGAATAGAAAGAATTATTTAAGTTTTCTTGTATTTGTTAAGATTTTCTTTGTGTACTAATATATGGTCTATTTTAGAGACTGTTCCATGTGCTACTGAAAATAATGTGTGTTTTGGAACATTTAGAGGGAATTTTTTGTAGATATCTGTTAGGTCCATTTGTTCTATAGTGCCAATTAATCCAGATGCTTTTCTGTTTATTTTTTGCTGGGATGACCTTTCAATTGATGAGAATGGAGTAATGAAATCTCCCACAATAATTGTGCTTGGTAGAATCTGCAACCTTAAGTCTCATAATGTTTACTTAATAAAATTGGGAACACCCATGTTAGTGCATATATGTTTAGAAATGTAAAGTACCCCTGTTGAATTGTTCCTTCAATCGATATAAACTGATGTTATCTTTCCTAAATAATGCTGGTTTCAAATCTATCCTGTAAGATATTAGAATAGCAACAACTGCTTAATCCCTAGACCTATTTCCTTGAAATAACATTTTCCATTCTGTCACTGTAAGAGCGTCTGTCTTTCATGGACAGGTGAGTTTCTTGGAGGCAACAAAAAGAATGATCCTGCCTTTAAATCAGGTTAGGGTTAGGTTTAGGGTTAGAGTTAGAATTGAGTTTTAAGCTTACAGTTAGGGTTATATTTGGGCTATGTCTAAGATTAAGGTTAGTGTTACAGTTTAGTGTCATGGTTAAGGTTATGGTTACAGCAAGAAAAAGGGTTAGGGATAATGTTAGGGGTTAATGTTAGTGTTAGACATATTCTCCTTTGGCATAATACTAGGAGCCAGTTCGTAACTGTAATTTCAGTGTTAGTTCTCCAAATCAGGTAACATACACATAAAAGTTCATCAATAGTAGGAAACACAGATGGTAAACAGGTATTGTTAGAAATTATATCCTAGCAAATGCATTCTCCAAGGTATATAACATATATATTCAGCTCATCTTTATTATGAAGGAGCATAAGCATGTTTTGTTAGAAAGCCTCATTTTACCCAACAGAGTAATCACTTGCCAAATGTATGAGTTTCTTTCAAGTGTTTTGCCTTTGAGTGTAACAAGTCTAAAAAGCATTCCTTCATACTTTCTAACACTAGGAGTTTCCAACACTAGGAATTTCATTTCAGTTTTAGTTCACTAAGCTAGGTAACATGAGTATTACATAGCACCATATTGAATGACACAAATGAAGTACATAATTTGTTTCATTTAGAAGCACTTCTTGGGCTGGAGAGATGGCTTATCAGTTAAGCACTTGCCTGTGAAGCCTAAGGACCCCAGTTCAAGGCTCAATTCCCCAGGACCGATGTTAGCCAGATGCACAAGGGGGCACATGCATCTGGAGTTCGTTTGCAGTGGCTGGAGGCCCGGTGCACCCATTCTCTCTCTCCCTCTCTCTCTCCCCCCTTTCTCTGTCTGTCACTCTTAAATAAATAAATAGAAGCACTTCTTTTTTAAATATACATTTTATTTATTTATTTATTTATTTATTTATTTATTTACTTGATACAGAGAAAGAAGCACAGAGAGAGAGAAAGAGAGGAGAGAATGGTGACCTCCAGCCACTGCAAATGAACTCCAAATGCATTTGTCCCCTTGTGCATCTGGCTTATGTGGGTCCTGGAGAATCAAACCGGGATCCTTTGGCTTTGGAGGCAAATGCCTTACCCACTAAGCAATGTCTTCAGCCCTAGAAAACACTTCTTAACAAACCAAGAGATTCTTGGAATGACGTTTACAATTTATGGAGTTTCTCCTGAGTTTGAATCAACATGTCACAAATATATATTCTAGTTTGGTATTGAACTTGTAGTTAGTTCTGAACTTTTATTTCAGTGTTAGTTCTTCAAGTTAGGTAACATACAAATTGCAGTTCCACTTTGGTATGAAACACAGGTTGTAACCAGTTTTTGTCAGAAGTCCTCCTTCTACCTAACCATTTGAATGTGTTGCAATTGTACAAATTCATCTTTTGTTTCAAGCAAAGATGGTTAACCATTATTCTTAGAAATCCTCATTGAAGCTGAGCAAAGCTGTAACACTTCAGATTAGGGTTAGGTTTAGGGTTAGGATTAGGTTTAAGGCCTATAGTTAGGAGTACAGTTAAGGCTTTGTCTAAGATTAAGGTTAGGGTTATGGTTTAATGTTAGTGTTAGTGTAGAGTGCTGTGCTTTGTGGGTGGTTGTTGGGAGCTGCAGGGGAGCTGCAGCTGCTCTTTGACTTCAGGAGCTACAGGTGGTCTTTAAAGGCCTTATCCTACAGCCTAGGTGAGAAGGCAGCCCAGGTGAGATGGCGCCAGTTACAAAGGCATTATTTAACATAAAGCATAGGCACCTGATAGAGGGGCGTTACCACATGGCCCTGGTGAAGCTGACCTTAGGCACGTAGGCATTATTGAGAAAGTATATAAGCTTGTGTCTGCCTGAATAAACCTGAGCCTTGATCAGAACTTGTCTTGGCTCCATTCCTTGTGTTCTTGTCTCAGATTCATTCCCACTCCCTCTTTTGGGGTCTGTTTTGACCTTCATGCTGCAGGCCAGCACATTGTGGCACCTGGAACAGGGACCTGAATACGAGGGACTTCAGTGAGGAACGCCAACATCAAGTCAGGATCCGTGGAAGAAAGTGAAATTTAAAAGAGGACTATGGTTGCCCACTCAGTCTTCTGGAATAAGGTCAGTTGGCACAGTTATGGGACAAGCAAAGAGTAAAAAGGAGCTAATTGCTGTAGTAAAAGATATTTTAAAAGCACAAGGAATTGGGATTGCATCAAGTTCTTTAAGCAAATTTTTTTATTTCGTCAATAAAATGAGCCCTTGGTTTATACAGCAGGGAAATTTTGATTCAGATGCTTGGGATAAAGTAGGGAAAGAGGGCTGGAGAGATGGCTTAGTGGTTAAGTGCTTGCCTGTGAAGCCTAAGGACCCTGGTTCAAGGCTCAATTCCCCAGGACCCACGTTAGCCAGATGCACAAGGGGGCACACACATCTGGAGTTCATTTGCAGAGGCTGGAAGCTCTGGCACGCCCATTCTCTCTCTCTCTCTGCCTCCTTCTCTCTGTCACTCTCAAATAAATAAATTAACCAAAATAAAAAAATTTAAAAAAAAGTAGGGAAAGAATTAAATGTCTTTTTACAAACGCATGGTCCTAATAAGGTTCCAGTAATTGCCTTTTCCTTATGGTCTTTGATAAGGGATGCCTTGGATTCAGGTACAAAAGATAGTTTAGTGAAACAAATGTTAAATCACACTCTAGATGTTATTGAAGAAATTAGAAATCAAAGCCCTGAAACAGGAACACCTGTAACTCACAAAGAATTGAATAAAACATTGCAATCTTTACAAATTTCTAAGGAAAATAGTGACGAGGAAGAGGAGGAATTAGAGCCAGAAGAAACAGCAGAATTAGAGGAGGAGGCCACTAATCATCATGCAGATTGGGACCCACCACATCCCTCTGTCCCCATGCTCCCCACACAAGTATATGTAGCAGAATGAAAAAATGAGGTAGCAGCTTTAAAGGAGAGAGTAAACCTAGAGAAAGAAAAAAGAAGGTTAAAAGATGAGTTAGATAGTATTATTAAGAAGCCTTCTGAAATTGTCCTCTCAGTTCCTTATTTAGAAACCTGTAGTAGAATAAGTCCTTCTTCTACTGTTTACAATTTGTTTGCACAGGTTCAACTTTTGATTCTCCAGCGCTTAGCACCTTTCTATGTAGGACACCTTCGTGCTCATTCTGGCCTCCCTGGAACCTTAGCTCAGGGAAATGCTATTACAGATGAGGCTACTAGAATTTTTTCTGTGGAAGAAACTATTAATGCTCATAAGCTTCATCATCTTAATGCTAATACTCTATGTCTTAAATATAAAATTACACATGAACAAGTACGACAGATAGTTAAAAATTGTCAACAATGTCTCACATTTTTACCTGTGCCACACCATGGTGTCAGTCCTCGAGGTTTGACTCATGGCCATTTATGGCAAATGGATATAACTCATGTTCCTGAGTATGGAAAAATGAAATTTGTACATGTTTCTATTGACACCTACTCTGGTTTCATTTGTGCTTCTGCTCAAACGGGAGAAGCTACTAAACATGTTATTGCTCATTGTCTTCATTCTTTTAATATTTTAGGAGTACCTAAACAACTGAAAACAGATAATGGTCCAGGATATACAAGTGCAGGATTTAAGCACTTTTGTTCTTCTTTCAATATTGAGCATGTTACTGGAATTCCTTATAACCCCCAAGGGCAAGGTATCATTGAACAAGCAAATGGAACATTAAAAATCTGGTTACAAAAAACTAAAAAGGGAGAAATGACACAGGGATCAGTAACAAAATGGTTAAATCATGCTTTATTTATTTAAATTTTTTACTTTTGGATGCAAAAGGGTTTTCTGCCACTGACCGTTTTGGCATGCACAAACCAAGACTAATTATGCTAAAGTAATGTGGAAAGATCCATTGACTAACAAATGGACCCTGTACTAATATGGGGATGAGGATCTGTTTGTATTTTTTCACAGAAAGAAAATGGAGCCAGATGGTCGCCAGAACATTTGGTCTGGTATGCAGGCCATGAGATCAAACAAGAGGACACTGCTGATCCTGATGATATGGTGTCATGTACGTCTTGTTTACAGTGAAGTCTACTGGACTGTCCTCAGGATTGTGGTGGTCAGACAATGGACATCAGCAAACTTACATGTGGAAAATTGCTACTGCTATGGGAGGTATCAAGGTTACATCTGACAGCAATAATTCAAATAGTCTTTCAAAGGGAACTGTTATGGCCTGTGTTACACCACCTTATGCCCTGATGTTAGGAAACATAAATATTACTTGGTATCACGGGTCTGAAGGAATGTTTAATGTTACCTGTGATAATTGTAGTCTGTCCAATTGTGTTTCTCATGATTCTGAAACTGTAATGATTGTCAAACAACATGCATTTGTTATGATTCCTATTAATTTTTCAAAGCCTTGGTATTCTGACAAGAGTATTCAAATTCTAGAGGAGGTTAAAAAATAGCTTAAGTAGACAAAAGAGAATTGTAGGTTTAATTATTGCTGGGATTGCTGCATTTATTACATTATTAGCTTCTATTACTACTGCTGCTGTTGCTCTTACACAAGAAGTTCATACTGCACACTTGGTTAATTGCGGCGAGCCCCCTGACCCGCAGGGAAGAACGACCACAAGACGAGGATCCTTCTTGATCACACTTTTATTGGAGAGCTCTTGGTTAACAGAAAGGTTGATGGCGAGGGGCGAGGAGGCGGGATGTGCAGCTACTTTTATAGAGGGAAGTGCAATGAGGCGCCCACTGATTGGTTGCTACCAGCTTGCCACCACCAGGCGCCACGGGATAGGCTCAGGACAGGTTGCGTCAAGCGCATGCGCGTACCTTGAATACAGTTGGCGCCAAGGCACTGTCGTAAAGAAGCTGAACACCACGAGGTTAGCGCCATCTTGTAATGGCGGATTAGATGTGGCTTCCTGCAGTGCCAGCGCCATCTAGTGTTGGCAACTAGATGTGGCCCCCTGCAGTTCCCCCTTTCTATTATAATGCGCAGCAGGTGAAGGTAGAGGTTTGATCTCTGATAAACAAAAGGACATTGTGAAGACCCCAGGCCAGGTGGCCAGCCAGGCTGGTGCCTCACCTGTCCGGTACCTTTTCTCAGAGATGGGATGTCGGTACCAACCCATATGCAATCAAACATGCCCTCCATGAGGCTGCTAAGAGCATACCTCATGTGCAGTACTTTGTCTCGCATCCTGAGCGTGATGAGTGCCGTGCTCCCAACACCAACCCTCTGCCCATCCTTGTGCAATGGGCACTTCAGGCCCTAAGGGTGCAAGGGCCAGGGGAAACTAGGTGCTCTTTAGGGCCGACAGCCAAATCTGGGGGGAGGACCCACACTCCAAAGCGGCAAGTGCCTGAGAAATGACCACCTTGTCCCGCCTGGTCTGGGCTCGCAGGCGGCAAACCAACCAGAGGCAAAGCACACATCCTCCCAAAAGTATATATGACTTTCTCAATACCCCCAGAAGTATTAAGACGCGTCCAGGATGGTCCGTATAATTTGCAAAAGATATTGAGAAGTACTATTTTCTGCACCAAATCTGGAATTACGTCTCTCTTGGGAAATTTTTTCCCCATATCCTATCATCCTTAAACCAACCAAAGGCCTGTTTTCTCAGCCCTATACAAAAATTACGGGGTGAATCAATTGTGAAGCAAAGGGCTCCGATTTTCTCAAAACTCCGATCTTCCCCTAAGCTGACATACGTGGTATCCCCAATCACAGTGGGGAGACCCAGCTCCTTCTGAGTTGTGAAGAAGCGAGGGAAGACCGCTGCAGCATGATGTACTGGCAGGGGCTTAGGAAAGGCTGACAAGATGCCCCAGCGTTGTTCTCCTCTACTGAGTGCCAAGCACTGGAGGGTCAGCATCCACAGACTCGTCCACATCTGGTTTTTCTGGTTTCTCAGGATCATCCTGGCTCTCCAAGCTGTCCTCTAGAGAAGGTCGGACCGTCTTCACCAACCGACTAGGAACCCAGTGGGGTGATTCTTGGTCCTGTGGAAAAACACAAACAGCTCCCCTGGATCTTATTAAAATAGGATCCGGGCCTCTCCATTGACCAGTCAAAACATCTTTCCACTTAACCATCTCCTGTGGCCTGTTAGGCTCTGAGCAATGACGGTCAGCCGCCGAATGGCCCTGACTGTCCAAATTTTAAAAATTAAGAGTAAAGAGTGCTATGGATATAGTCACTCGTGGGACTGAGGGCAGAGCCTCCTCGACTCCCCCTTTTTGTTTTATTAAATAAGACTTTAGAGTGCGATGAGCCCGTTCTATAATACCCTGTCCTTGAGGATTATACGGGAGACCTGTCAAATGGGTCACTCCCATCTGGTGACAGAACTGTCCAAATTTTTGAGAAGTATAAGCTGGTCCATTGTCAGTTTTAAGAATTTTGGGCTTCCCCCAGGCACTCCACGCCTCAAGGCAGTGTTGAATAACATGGGCTGCTTTCTCCCCGGTTAATGGGGAAGCAAACATAACTCCAGAACAAGTATCAATGGAAACATGTAAATATTGTAATTTGCCAAAAGATGGGACGTGAGTAACATCCATCTGCCAAATTTGTAATGGGCGAATTCCTCTGGGATTAAAGCAAGGAGAGACTAAAACAATGTAAACTCAACCACCATCAAACAAACATCAAACTTCTGCAGTTCAAGTTCAATAGCCTTGAAAAGCAGGTTCCTCCTCCAGTCAACTCTTTCCAAAAGTGTTTGCATTTCTATGATAGCCTTTCCTCAGGCATCCTTTCCATTGTTTTAATGTAAAGCAGTTGGAACATCTTCCTTAAGATTGCTAATGTGTTTGACAATAGCAGGTTCAGTAACCTAAAACCAGTCTCAGTGCCTGTAATTTTAACTTGCTTGAGGTTTTCCAGCTTAAAATCTTAAATCTCTCAGTCCAATATCTCTAGCCAAGCACATCAGTCCATTACAAATTTAACCTTGATCAAACACTCTGGGCCTGGGCAGCAGGACGCAGCCAGCCCTTATGCCAGTAGCCCAGTTCCAACAAAGTCCTCTGCAGTCTTTCCTTTCCCTTAGAAAGCTCAATGAGGGCATAATCATAAACTTCACCCATTTCTCTAAGCTCATCTTGTAAGCTTTTATCCTTTTTTTTCCTTTGTATTTCCTTTTTTGTTTTTTTCCTTTTCCTAGGCCTAGCTGGGGTTTCCCCATTTGTATCTGACTCAGAAAGACTATCCTGATGCCTTGCCAACGCTTTCCGTCCCTGTCTAATAATGTCTGTGTGGCTACCTTGACTTAGACAAGAATGAATAACAAAGGCAATAAAAAACAAAACCCAGAAGGGAAGGAAAACGGCAAGGATCAGATTAAAGTCTAGGTCAGAAAACTGCATGACTGGGGATGACTTACCGACGTCTTCCTCTCCGTGTGTCAAGTTCTGAATCCTCTTCGGCCCCTCGCCTGGTGACCACAAGGCTCCCGGCATCCCGGGATTTCGGCACCAGTTTGCGGCGAGCCCCCTGACCCGCAGGGAAGAACGACCACAAGACGAGGATCCTTCTTGATCACACTTTTATTGGAGAGCTCTTGGTTAACAGAAAGGTTGATGGCGAGGGGCGAGGAGGCGGGATGTGCAGCTACTTTTATAGAGGGAAGTGCAATGAGGCGCCCACTGATTGGTTGCTACCAGCTTGCCACCACCAGGCGCCACGGGATAGGCTCAGGACAGGTTGCGTCAAGCGCATGCGCGTACCTTGAATACAGTTGGCGCCAAGGCACTGTCGTAAAGAAGCTGAACACCACGAGGTTAGCGCCATCTTGTAATGGTGGATTAGATGTGGCTTCCTGCAGTGCCAGCGCCATCTAGTGTTGGCAACTAGATGTGGCCCCCTGCAGTTAATAATCTAGCTAAAAATGTTTCTGTTGCTTTGGGAACTCAAGTAGCCATAGACAAGAAGTTAGAAGAAAAAATAGATGCTTTGTTTGATGTAGTGACTTATTTAGGAGAGCAAATTCAAGGTATGAAGATTAGGGCTCGATTGGAATGCCATGCAGATTACCAATGGATCTGCATCACTTCTCAAAATTTACAATGCTAGTTATGAAGATTGGGTAAAAGTCAAAATGCACTTAGAAGGAATTTGGCACCATGATAACATTTCGTTAGATTTGGTTAGTTTACATTCAAAAATTCTAGTTATACAGAAGAGTCATCTTGATTTTGACGCCACTAAGGCTGCTAATGATTTACTTGCTGCAATTAAGTCTGTGTTGCCTGGTTGGGACTCTCTAAGTTCCTGGATAGGCAGCTTTGCAGCTATGGGAGTTTGCCTTCTGCTTCTCTTATGCCTATTGCCTATTTTCTTCAAGTGTCTAATGAAGTCTATTGTGAATGTTCACGCAGAGGTCCGAGGTATGCACTATAGAACACGTCCTTGGCTCCCTCAGACCTTATCCTAATTCTCCCTGAATTTATTCGGCTGGTAGCCAGAGATGGGTAAGATCGGGGGAGGAGGCATCCAACCTAAGACAGGGCACATATTGAAAGACAATATGTTTTTTCAATGACGGACTCCCCTCCTTTAGGACCTGCATAGGATTCAGACCTATGCATATCAGCTCACAATAAAGTGAGTACGATATGGGCACCAACATGGGTGCAAGGCAAAGCACCGCAAGGGAAGGTCCCTTTCTGACCGCTTCTGAATTCCCTGAGAGAAAAACCTGACTTGCATGGATGTTGGTACCACACCTATTATCATCACATAGGCCCTGCCTCCCCTTTCCAAAAGATACCAAGGGCCAAGATTGTGGGACGAAAAAATGACAGCCCACGGGAGGAGTCAGGTCAATACTCCCCCCTGTTGGTAAAAGCCCACCACTGAATAGCTGGTCTCCCCCTCTTTTGTATAAAAGAAGGGAGGAGATGTTGGGAACCACAGCTGCTCCTTGACCTTGGGAGCTAAGGATTTCCTTCTGCCCCTGACAACCTAAGACAAGCACAGTCGCTTCTTTTAATAAATAAAGAAGGGGGAGATGTTGGGAGCTACAGGTGGTCTTTAAAGGCCTTATCCTACAGCCTAGGTGAGAAGGCAGCCCAGGTGAGATGGCACCAGTTACAAAGGCATTATTTAACATAAAGCATAGGCACCTGATAGAGGGGCGTTACCACATGGCCCTGGTGAAGCTGACCTTAGGCACGTAGGCATTATTGAGAAAGTATATAAGCTTGTGTCTGCCTGAATAAACCTGAGCCTTGATCAGAACTTGTCTTGGCTCCATTCCTTGTGTTCTTGTCTCAGATTCATTCCCACTCCCTCCTTCGGGGTCTGTTTCGACCTTTGTGCTGCAGGCTGGCACAGGTGGTGTGTGTTGCACTGTGTTTGTGGTGTTTTTTGTGTGATGTTGGTGGACTGAGTTTGTATGTTGTGGTATATGCTGTGTGAGTGTTGTATATATGGTGTGTGTGTGTTGAGATGTTTGAGAGAGGATGTTTGTTGTTTTTGCTTGTGTTGGAGTGTGTGTGGTGCATTTGTGTTTTGTATGGTGTATGTGGGGGGTGTGTAGTGTTTTGTAGTGTGTGTGGTGTGCAGTGTTGTGTGTAGTCTGTGCTGTGTGTGTTTTGGTTTCTGCATTATGTGTGATATGGGTTATGTTTTTCTGTTGTGTGTTTTTGTGGTGTGGTATGCTTGGTATGTGTGATGTGTATGTTCTAAATGTGGTGTGTGTGTGGTGTGTGAGTTGTGTGGTGAATAATTCTGTGATGTGTGTACTTTTGTTTGTGTGTATGTCGTTTGTTTGTAAACTGTGTGTGGTATACTATGCTTGTGTGTGCATTGTGTGTGGGTTTGGAAAGTGTGTGGTGTAGTGTTTTTTGTTTGTGTGTATGTGTGCTTGATGTGTGTGTGGTATTTTTGTAGTGTATTGAGTGTGTGGTGTGTGTGCTATGGTGTGTGATATGTTAAGTATTGGGATATGTGATGTGTGTTTGGTGTATGCTGTATGTGGTATACTGTTTTATGCTGTTTATGTTTTATGTGTGCTTTGTGCATTGTGTTTGTGGTATTTTGTGTTCAGTATGTGTGGCGTTGTATGTTGTTTATGTGTGGTATGTGTGTGGTGTGGTGTGTGTGTGCTTGGTATATGTCTGCTGTGTGTTGTGTGGTGTGTTTGTTGTGGTCTGCTGTGTGTGTTTTCAGTGCTGTGTGTTGTGTTGTGTACATGGTGTTGTGTGGTATGTGGACTGTAAGTGGTGTGATATTTGTTGTGTGTATAGTATGTTGTGTGTACTGTGGTGTGTATGTGGTCTGGCATGTGTGTTGTGTATCTGCTGTGTGTGTGGAGTGTTGTGTGTGATGTATGTTGCTTTGAGTGTGTGGAGGGTGTGTTGTGTTTATGTGGTGTTTGTATGGTGTGTGTCATATTTGCATGTTTTGTGTGTTGTGTTTAAGTATGTAGTGTGTGTTTTTGACTGTGTGGTGCTTGGGTTGTGTGTCACATGATGTGTTCTGTATGTATGCTGTGGTGTCTTTGTGAAGTGGTCCATGTAGCATGTTTGTAGTGTGTGGTTTTTGTGGTGTGAACATTGCCTCTGTGTATGATGTGTGGTATGGTGTGTGTGGAGTTTCTGTTATTTGTGTGGTATTTGTGTATAGCATGTGTTGTGTGTGTGGTAAGCTCTGTGTGAGCTCTGTGTGTGGTGTCTGCTGTGTGTGGGGTTTTTTTTGGTGTAATGTGGGTGTCTGGTTTGTGTGTTGTGTATGGTATGGTATGAAGATTTTGTGTGGTGTGGTGTGTTCTGTGCATGGTATGTGGGTGGTGTGCACTTTGTATGTGATGTATGTGTTGTGTGTGTGCTGTTTCTGTTGTGTGTGTGGTATCTGGTGTGGGTGTATATATTGTGTGTACTGTCATGTGTATACTGTGTGTGGTGTGTGGTATGGTATGGTGTGTGGTGTGTACGGTGTGTGGTTTGTTTTTGTAGTTTCTGTGGTATGTGGTATGGTGTGGTGGTGTGGTTTTTTTTAATATATATTTTTATTGACAACTTCTATACTTACAGACAACAAACCATGGTATTTCCCTCCCCTCCCCCACTTTCCCCTTCAAAATTCTGCTCTCCATCATAACCCCTCCCCCTCTCCATTAGTCTCTCTTTTAATTTGATGTCATCATCTTTTTCTATTAGGAGGGTCTAGTGTAAGTACTGCTAGGCACTGTGAGGTCTTGGATATCAAGGCCAATTTCTGTCTGGACAGTAATATGAAAGGAGTGGTACCCTTCCTTTGGTTCTTACCTTCTTTCTGGCACCTCTTCCGCAATGAACCCTGAGCCTTGGGAGGTGTGAGGTGTTTCACTGCTGGACACTCCTCCATCCCTTCTTCTCAGCACTATGTTGCCTTTTGGGTCATCCCAGTGGTCATCACCATCTGAAAAGAGAAGCTTCTCTAACCAGAGTGAGATTAGCATTAATATATGAATATGAACATTAAGTGTGGTGCTTTCAGGGCAATTTGATGAGAGCAATATGTGCATTTATCCAGACAAGAGCAGGCTTTATACCCCTAAGGCTTATGACCTCCCCTGCCATAGGCTTTTGATTAGGTTTTCAGTAACAGGCATGTATTCCCTTCCATACAGTGGGCCGAAAGTCCAATTAGAGAGCAATTGGTTTCCCCCAGAGCAGACATGCCACTATTGCACTCATTCAGTCATTTGGCCTATTTGGCCAAACTTGAGGCTTCCAGTGTCCACTGTTTTCACTGCTGATGACTTCTGTCATCCATAAAGCTACATACAGTACAGCTTTTCCCAACTTTCAGTTGGCTGCGCTACAGACAGAAGGTTTTATGCTCAGCACCAGCTTGATTTTTCAGTGACTCTGCTGCTCAGACTTCATAGAAGTCTTCAGGAATAGGGCCTTACCATCTCTTTCTCATGGGAAACCAAGGGGCTTGGCAATAGCCTATAATGTTTTGGAGGCAAGAGGGACCTCTCTGGCCAACAACTCACTGGAAGGTATTCCATCTCTGGCACTGAAAATTTCCTAGTAATAATCTATGGCTTCTGGATGTGCCATTATTCAAGAAAGTAGATTTTCATATGTCTTATTCAGAATATCTTGAATTTTGAATGACACCCCCCACCTCTCTTTTATACAATCTCTTCCCCTGACCTCACTTAGGCCTTTCCCCTCCCTGTTATCTGTTCTTCTACTTACATATATACAATACCATCCCCTTAAGACCTTCCCTCTCCTCCCTCCCTTATAGCCTTTTCCTAGCTTAGGGGCCTCTGCTACTGATTTTTGGTTCCAGATCACACACAAGTCTATACATTTGTAGCTAGGATCCACACATGAGAGAGAACATGTGACATTTGGCTTTCTGGGCCTGGGTTACCTCACTTAGTATAATCTTTTCCAGATCCATCCATTTCCCTGCAAATTTCATAATTTCATTTTTCTTTACCACTGAATAGAACTCCATTGTGTAGATGTACCACATCTTTATTATCCATTCATCTGTGGATGGGTATCTATGCTGGTTCCATTTCCTAGCTATTATGAATAGAGCAGCAAGAAACATGGTTGTGCAAGTATCTCTAAGGTAGTGAGAAGAGCCATTAAGAAATATGCCTAGGAGTGCTATAGCTGGATCATGTGGCAAATCTATTTTTTGCTGTCTCAAGAACCTCCACACTGCTTTCCACAATGGCTCTACCAGATTACATTCCCACCAGCAGAGTAGAAGGGTTCCCCTTTTACCACATCCTCACCAACAATTATTGTCATTTGTTTTCTTGATAGTAACCATTCTGATGGGAGAGAGATGGAATCTCAAGGTAGTTTTAATTTGCATTTCCCTGATGGCTAAGGATGTAGAACCCTTTTTTAGATGTTTATATGCCATCTGTATTTCTTCTGATGAGAACTCTCTATTTAGTTATACAGCCTATTTTTTGATTGGGTTGTTTATTGTTGTTCTGTTTTTTGAGTTCTTTGTATATTCTGGATATTAATCCTCTGTCAGATGTGTACCTGGAAAAGAATTGCTCCCATTCTGTAGGTTGTCTCATTGCTCTATTCACAGTGTACTTTGCTGTTAAACAAAAAGCTTTGTAATTTCATGAGATCCATTAGTATATTAAATAGAGTGGAGACAGTGGACACCCTTGTTTTGTTCCTGAATTTAGTAGAAAAGCTTCAAGTTTTTCATCATTTAGTATTATGTTGGCTGTAAGTTTGTCACAAATAGCTTTTATTATGTTGAGATATGTTCCTTCTATTCTCAGTTTCTGTAATACTTTTACCATGAAAGGATGTTGGATTTTGTCAAATGCCTTTTCTTCATATATTGAAATGATGATGTGATTTTTGCCCTTCAGACCATTTATATGATGTATTACATTTGTTGATTTGCATATGTTGAATCACCCCTACATCCCTGGGATAAAACCAACTTGGTCAAGGTGAGTAATCTTTCTGATATATTCTTGCATTCTGTTTGCCAATACTTTGTTGAGAATTTTTGCACCTATGTTCATGAAGGATTTGTCTGTAATTTTCTTTTTTTTGTTCTGTCTTTGTCTGGTTTTGGTATGAGGGTGGTGCTGGCTTCATATAATGAGCTTGGTATAATTCCTTCCTTTTTTATTTTATGGAAAAGTTTGAGAAGCATTGATGTTAGTTCTTCCATTAAGGTCTGGTAAAATTCACCAGTGAATCCATATGGGCCCGAGATTTTTTTAGTTGGGAGTTATTTTATAACAGCTTGGATCTCTGTACTTGTTACAGATCTATTTAAATGGCTTATCTCATCTTGATTTAATTTTGGTAGGTCATATGAATCAAGGAAATCATCCATTTCTTTCAGAGTTTCAAACTTAGAGGCATATATATTCTTAAAGTGTGTCCTTATAATTGTCTTTCTTTGGTATCTGTTGTAATGGTGCCTTTTTCATCTCTAATTTTACTAACTTTTGCCTCTTTTCTCTTTCTTCTGGTCAAATTTGCTAAGGGTTTATCAATCTTGTTTATCCTTTCAAAGAACCAACTCTGTTTTGTTGATTCTTTGGGTTTTTTTGGGGGGGGGGTTCTATTTCCTTAATTTCTGCATAAAATCTTTATGATGATGACATCACATTAAAAGAGACTAATGGACAGAGGGAGGGGATATGTCATGACATATGACGGAGAGCAGAGTTATGAAGGAAAAAGTGGGGGAAGGGAGGGGAGGGAAATACCATGGTTTGTTGTCTGTAAGTATAAAAGTTGTTAATAAATATATATATTTTTTTAAAGTTAAGCATCTTGAGACTATCTAACCCCCATGCCAAAAATAATTTTTTTTGTTGTTGCTGTTCATTCTTTGGGTGGGAATACATGCTTTAAATGTTGGATGTTAAATGTTTAATAAAAAAAAAATTGTTACAGAATGGTTACATAGATTGTAAGGTTAAAGTATGTGAATGAAAGGAATGAGTAAGTTTAAACAAAAGGATTTTAAAAAATAGATAAACTGGGCTGGAGAGATGGCTTAGCGGTTAAGCTCTTGCCTATGAAGCCTAAGGACCCCAGTTCGAGGCTCGATTTCCCAGGACCCACGTTAGCCAGATGCACGAGGGGGTACACGCGTCTGGAGTTCGTTTGCAGTGGCTGGAAGCCCTGGTGCGCCCATTCTCTCCCTCCCTCTCTCTCTCTCTCTCTCTCTCTCCCTCCCTCTTTCTCTGTCACTTTCAAATAAATAAATAAATAAATTTTAAAAAAATAGATAAATTAAGTCTTAAAGTGCTTGATCAGATTACAGACTCTTTGGGGAATATAAGACGACTATTGGACTTGCCTAGGTCCTTTATCACACTAAAAATGGGATGCTCATACATGGATGCAGGATATCATGGTATTCAGGCTATAAATTTATGGCACCATGCCTTAAAATACCAAGGTTAAAACTTCAACTCACTGATGTTAAACTGTTCATGATAATGGTTGTAAAACACTAACTTTAGTGTGCTCAACCAAGTTCCTCTGTCAATCTTAAAACTACTGGAAAAACTGAAACTTATGTTTAAGGTTTATCACTAGTATTTTTCTATTATAAGGTTAATCTATGTAAAAACATTGTAACTTTCAGATGGTTCCTGTCTTGTTCATGCTGGTTCTGCTGGGGGGAGGGAGGGGGCCCATTACCGAGGTTATCATCTAAGTCTTATAAAAGGTGATTTAGTCATTGTGACTTTGTTCTTAGGAGAACTGAGGAAGCGCCCCAGTTTTCACCCCCTTCATATATATAAGCTTCATATATTCTAACAGTTATAAATATTGCTTTATGACAAGCTATAAAAATGGTTCAATGGTTATATGTACTTGCTTACAAGATTACTTTATGTCTATCATAATGTCTCTAATATATGTGAATGTCAGGCTGGTTTAGCTCAACAATGACCAGTTTGGATTTATTCTTAATCTGTGTATAATCAATCTCAGTTAAGGTTTTAGTTAAGTAATTGTCTCATTTCTGGTATCTTAAGTTCATTGCTCATAGGTATGTCAATACTTAAGATATGTTCCCTGCTCTAGGATACAACCTCATGTTCAAATGATCTTCACTGAAGAGAAATGATCTTAAAATCTGCTATTCTGCTTCCAGTGTTTTGGGGGGTGGGAGTTGGTACCTACATAGGTATACAGAATAGCCAAAGTTGTTTTCAAACACAGATGCCAATATTTTATCTGTCTTGTCTTTTACTGACATACAATTTCTAAATCAAATCCATTGATTTCTAGTTGTTGGTAAGATATTGTTTCCAGGGCTACTATGTTCTGCCTACACTTAATACTGGCAGATACTTAAAGATAAAATGTGTCTGCTTTCTGTGTTCCAGATACAGCGTACACTGTCACCTGACAACTAAATTTAAACATTAATCAGAAAGATTTTAAACCTTTGTGTCATTCTCTAACCAAATCTGTCTTTTTAATTTTTTTTTATTTGAAAGAGACAATGAGGCCAAGAGAGGGAGAGGTAGAGAATGGGTATGCCAGGGACTCCAGCACTGCAAACACACTTCAGATACATGTGCCACCTTATGCATGTGGCTTATGTGGGTCCTGGGGAATCGAACATGGGTCCTCTGGCTTTTCAGGCAAGTGCCTTAACTGCTAAGCCATCCCTCCAGCCCTCAGATCTGTTTTTTAGCCATATATGTTCTGTATTTATTTAACTGAATCTGTTCTGCTAACCAGATGTGTATAGTCCCTATGAGTTATTAATCACCATATTAGAAGCCAAAGCCAATTGGAAATATCAAAATTAAAAAGGACAACCAATATTTTGGTTCCTGTTCCCAGGTCAAAGGCTACAGGAGATGACTGGACACTTGCTAGCTTCTAGTCTCTGGTAATTTACCTATCTTATTGATCAGGGAGGACATGGAGACCCAGAGATGAATTCCAAGTCAATGCATCTGCAACAGGAGAGTCACATCAGAGGAAAATCAGTTCTCTGAGATTCCCAAAAGAGACAGGGCCACATGGTCATCATTGCCTTGACTTATCCTAGCAGATGACAATGCTGAGCCATAGAGTTCTTCACAAGTCCCTAAGAGTCTCTCCTACAGAGCCATCACTGACCTCTAAAAATACATTACATTGTCAATTTTGGCTGCCTACATGTTCTTAAACACCCAGTAAGAGACTATAACCATAAAATATTATAATATAAACAAAGATTAAGACTAATACTCTCCCCTATCTGATACTGAATTACAATACGAAGCTCTTACATTAGCTCATGCCTTCTTCTACCTCTGCCAGACCACCTATAGGTCAGCCCATATTTACTTTTGAGTGGGAAAATCCTGCCACCAGCCAAAAAAACACAACTGACTTAGACTACATCGTTGCAAGGATTTAAAAACTGCTCCACAATATTTGGAGAAGCTTTTTCAGATGCCCTGGTTCACTTTCTCAGTGAAGAAGAAAGTGCATACTTCTACAGTATGTAGATAACTTGCTTCTGGCAAGTGAGACTTTAGAGGACTGAACCTGGGGAACAGAGACCTTACTAGAATGGCTTCAAAGATCTGGGTACCAAGTTTATCTCAAGAAGGCCCAAATTTGTCAAAAGGGGGTTAGCTACTTAGTATTTCAGCTCTCAAGAGGGAATAAGACCCTGGGACATGAGCAGAAAAGGGCAATCTGGACTCTGCCTAACCCAAGAAACTGCAGGCAAATTAGGGAGTTCTAAGGCACTTCTGTCATATTTGGATACCTGACTATTCATTAATAGTCAAACTCCTCTATAAATTTACAAAGGGGGAGAAAAAGTACCACTTGAGTGGAGAACAAAGCATCAGGAAACATTTTTAATTCTAAAATGGCCTTATTAGAGGTTCCTGCTTTGTGACTCCTTGATGTAAATTGGGAGTTCAATATGTTTGTTCATGAAAAGAAAGAATGATTCAAGGAGTCCTGACCAAAATCTTTGGGCCCTGGCAGTGACTGATAGCCTGATAACAGTTGGACTTAGTAGGGGCTGGGTGGTCCTCCTGCTTAAGAACACTAGGAGCTATAGGTCTCCTAACAGGAAAAAAAAAAAAAGCGATAAACTGAGTATGTGTAAAAAGTCCGAATGTCAAAGTTCCACACACTGTAATTGCCTTGATGGGCAAAGAAGGAAGTCACCAAGGATTTTCCAAGGCAGTAAGGATAAAATGGAATGTGCACAAAGCCTACCAGAGTCATCAGGGGAAAATAAGCAGATTAACTAGACTCTAAAACAGGCCCTAAGTAAATTCTGTCAAGAGATCCAGTTACCCTGGACTGCTGTATTGCTCATGGTACTTCTGAGGATAAGATGTTGTCCCCAAGCAGACACCAACCTCTCACCCTATGAGATTCTGTTTGGCAGACCCACCCCCTTCTGAATAAAAGACTCCAGGAGACAAGAGGGAAGCTAAAATTTAGGAATCCACATTCAGCTACAGCTCAGCTCCTAGCCACCACCATAGCTCAGATACATAGGTGGGTGCTAAAGAGACTTCCTTTAACTTTAAGTAATCCTGTATATTCTTATAAACCAAGGCACTTTATGTAGGTGAAAGATTGGCATAAGACATCCTCAAGCCCACCAGGAAGGGACCCTATCCATCCCCCCCACAGCTTTAAAAATTGGATGTTTAGAGGCTTGGATTCATCACTCCACAATAAAGACAGCTGCTCTGTCTGATCAGCCAGCGAGCAGAGATCCTGAGAACATCCTCCACACCCACTGCTCTGCTTGTACCACACTAGAGGCTGATCAATCTATGCATGACTGAAGCTTGAGGAATGTGCAGCTCTGCTTCAGTGGCAAACACGAAGGACCACTGGTCTTCTCATGGCAGAAACATATGTGGGACACTTTTGGGTCTTGGTATGATGCCACCCCATCTATCTAGGACTGGGATTGGTCCTGCTACTGGTATAATCAACAGGACTGGGGACAGCAGCCTCACAGGACTGGAATTTGCTAGGAATAATAGCCATGTCTATGTTTTATATAGTTTAAAAGGGCATAGTTGTGAGTATTATGTCCTTCCTATAGCTCTTTGCCATCTCCCCATAAGTAAGACTGGACACCCATGGATCCCTACTTTAAACTTTTTGTAAAGGTTGACTAACAAGTCAACTTGATGGGTATGTCTCAACACCCAGATGGTTATAAAAGATATACCTCTACTAACACTTGTCTCTGTCAATAGAACATACTTTACATAATAGCAGAGAGTATTATTGAAAGGGTTGTCTGTTTATTTGTTATTGTTATTTGTTTTTTGTAACACTCTGTATTCTATAAAGCCATGCTATACTAGGAAATGTCCATGATGTTGTACAAATGCCACCAAAAGTCTTAAAAAAAAAATCCGACTTCCTGTCTTACCAGACCCAGGGATACCTAAACCTCCTAAGTAGATTTGTCTCCTCCCACCTAGAAGCTATAAAGTTTCAGATGTGTCTCCAGGGCTACCACAGAGTAAATATTAATGATACAGAAATGAGTAATGTCCCTTGAAGTCATTTATAAAAGACATCAAAGGAGGGATTGAGGTGGAAACTGGGGAAAGGAAATTTAGAAGCCCCCTAACCCCAAAGTCATGTCATCTACTGCATAGACTTTTGTATTGGTTATGTCCTGTAATGAACAGTGTTTTCTGTTGACTGACACTGTAGTTTTTGTACTGTTTCAAGATCATGATCTGTATTGTAGCTCCTATATATTGTAAACCATCTTATGCTTCTTTTTATCTCCATAGCACAACTGCAAGCATCTGTCTGCTAACTATTTTTTCAGTTTCTGTAAAACTTGTCTATCACATACTCAGGGTCTCAGGTACTAGGCCAGGGTTGTGAGGTCTGAAAAATACCAGTAACAAAAATAGTCCAAGATAAGATATATAAATTCCGAACCACCAAAAATTGGGGTCCACACTTTGGAAGAGATTCCCCTGAGCACAGCCTGGCATAAAAGTGAACTGATTCTCTACTCACCCTCTGGAGCCAGTTCTGTGAGCCTTAGTTTCCCGTATCACTGGCTTTACATGGTAGTGGGTAATTGAACCCAAGTTGCCAGGTTTTGAAAAAAAAAAAAAAAAAAAAGCACCTTTAACTAACCAAAGAAGCAACTTTGTTTATTAGCAGCTGCTGCAAACCTTCTAGTTGCTCTACAGGCTCTTCTAACTAAAATTAAATAGCAGGACTTCTGGGTAAGATGGTAGCATACTAACCACAACAAAACAGCCTAGGGAGGGAAATAAACAGAAACAGAGCAAAATACACTCTTCTGCCAAAAAGTGAAGGTGTATAAGTTATTATCAAACACAGCAGAGAATCAGGAGAGACCAAGATCTTCCAGAAAGGAGGAAACTGGCCAGAATGCTGCCAAGGCACCAGCAGTCCCATTCCAAGTGCATGCCCAGCCAGTGCCAAGCTGAAGGGGCGGAAACCAAGTGAGGGGAGTTTCCACTCACATCACCCTCCTGACAAAGTTAAGAAAACCTTAAGGGGAAGACAGCAGGGGCCAGCTAAGCAGCTGTTGAAGGAGATACAAATGGGAACTGCTGAACAGCTCAGGTACAACTCCAGGGATCCTGCATTGTCTCCCATCCCCCATCCCTCAGGGCCATGAACCTCCAGACAACTCATTCACACCTGGCCACCGGGCACCAAGAGGGATCAAGGTAGGCAATCAGCATTGGTGAGATTGGAAGCCAGCCCAAAAGGTAACAAGGCCTACTATACAAAGCCAGATACATAGGCCTGTGCTGGAAGTATTATCTCTGTTTCCATGTCAGGAAAGATTATGTATTACATTTGAATGATATATTCTTGGTTGGCTTTGAACCTCCCAAATAAGCTGTATTTTGATGTTGACTATTGTTGCCTTTGATGCTTCCTGATTTTTAGGGTCTTTGTCTTTTTCTTCTATCATTATTGGAGCAGGGACTGACTGACTCCAGGCTGATTTGGAACCCATTTCAGACTAGAAATCTCAACCTCCTAGTTCACAGGACTAAGGGTGTGGGACAACACACACCCTTAGGGACTTTGGCGTTATTAGATTATCTGTTTAGCTTAATCCCCATGCCTGTATAAATACTCTGTGCTGGTTTGAATTAAATGTCCATATTGCCCAGTTGAATTTTAGAATTTGCCAATAATTTGCTTTACCCAGTCTACTACAATACCGGAATAGCAGGCAAACTCAACACCTAGAGTAACTTCTGCTGTTTCTCTTGGAGTATAGGAACTACACTTAGCACCTTAAACTCCTATGCTGAAGATACATAAAGTCCAATTTGCACAACTAAGAACACTGCAGATTATTAGAAAACCCAAGTATCAAATTAACTCAAGATGCAAAATTCTCTACATTGTAATACAAGAAACACAAAAAATAAAGACAATACAATTCCACCAAAAATTACAAATCCATCAGAAATGACCTCTGGTAACACTGCTTTAGATGAAATGCCTGACAAAGATTATATATATATATATATATATATATATATATATATATATATATACATTCAAAGATATCAAAGAAGAAATCAAAGTAATCAAAGAAGAAAACCAACTCCTGAAGGAGAATACAGGAAACAAACTTGATGAAATAAGGAGGCTGTTGCAGTCCAGTTCACATTGCTAGTAGAAATCACCCAACTAAGAGCAGCTTTTGGGGAAAAAAAAGAGGTTTATTTTGGCTTACAGGCTTAAGGTGGAAGCTCCATGATGGCAGAGAAAACGATGGCATGAGCAGAGGGTGGACATCACCCCCTGGCCCATATAAGGTGGACAATAACAGGAGAGTGTGCCAAATACTGGTAAGGGGAAACTGGCTGTAACACCCATAAACCCACCCCCAACAATACACTCCCTCCAGGAGGCATTAATTCCCAAATCTCCATCAGCTGGGAACCTAGCATTCAGAACACCTAAGTTTATGGGGGACACCTGAATCAAACCAAAGCATTCCACCCCTGGCCCTTATAAATTGACACAGACACATGATGTAAAATACAATGCATTCAGTCCAACTTTAAAAGTCCCCATAGTTTTTATCAATCCCAATGATGTTCAAACATCCCCATAATCCAAGATAGTTTAACCGAGCCATAATACCAAAAGATCCCCCCAAAACCCATAATAGCACTGAATAAACATTCACACTACAAAAGATGGCATTAGGCATAGCAAAGAAATACTCAGCCAATATAAGATTTAAAACAACCAGGACAAACATCAAGCTCTGTAGCTCCAAGTTCAACAACTCTAGCCAGTGACAAATCTCCAAGTCTGGTAATTCTAACCAGCAACAAGACTCTGGTATTCCAATTCCATCCCTCCAGCTAGGCTACTCACAGTCCTGGAAAACTTCATCCAGGGCTGGCAGCTCTCCTTAGCAGCCATGTCGTGGTTCTGGCATCTCCACTGGGTCTCCACTGCAATCCACAGATCATCCTCATGGCCACATGGGGTCTCCATGCAGATAATCCAGAAAACCTGTTTTACACTGCCCATGGACATTTCCAAAACAGAAGACCATGTTGCAAACTCAATGACCCTCTCTTTCCTGCATTTCTTATACCCCACAATACCGGATAGGGTGCCAGTTTGTTAATCCAGAGGGGAATAAAGCAGACTTTGAAGAACAGGACACTCCTTGAACACTCAGGCCCCTTCAAAAGAGTTTACATTCTTCCTGTTGCCCCAGTGCAGGTCAGCTGGCTCACACTCAAAATTTGTAATCTCTCAATTGCAGCTGAACAGGCAGCAGATTTGGCCTAAACTTTTTTTTTTTTTCTGAGCCATATCCCTCTGCTCACACCAGTTCATTTCTATGCAAAGCAACCCTGCATAACCTCTCAGGACATGGGCATAACAGCAAGCTTCTCATACAAACTGCTAGCCCAGTCCAAGCAAAGCTCTTTCTCACCCTCACAAGCCAAACCTCACAGTCCATAGTTCTTACTGCATTCAAGTCTTTCAACTCTGACCAGAATAGTCCATCAAGCTGTACTTATAGCACTGCAAGGCATCTCTTAGGCCAAGGTTTCAAATCCTTCCATATTCCTCTTGAAAATCAGCTCCAAAAGGCAAAAGCCACACAGTCAGGTGTCTATCAGTGCCACTTTACTGTTGCAGTCTGGTTCACATTGCTAGTAGAAATCACCCAACTAAGAGCAGCTTGTGGGAAAAAGAGGTTTATTTTGGCTTACAGGTTCGAGGGGGAAGCTCCATGATGGCAGGGAAAATGATGGCATGAGCAGAGGGTGGATATCATACCCAGTGCACATTAGGTGGACAATAACAGGAGAGTGTGCCAAACAGTGACAAGGGGAAACTGGTTATAACACCCATAAGCCCACCCCAACAATACACTCCCTCCAAGAGGCATTAATTCCCAAAACTCCATCAGCTGGGAACTTAGCATTCAGAACACCTAAGATTATGGGGGACACCTGAATCAAACCACCACAGAGGCCAATACAAAACATGAATAAAGAAATAGAAATAATGGGGGAAAAATACCAACCAGAAATACTAGAAATGAAAAACAGAGTAAGTCAAATAGAAAACTCTGTATAAAATCTCACCAGCAGAAGGGATCAAAGAAAGTACAGAATATCTAAACTAGATGACCAGATGGCAGATATAATAAAGTGCGTCAAAGAGAAAGACAAGCTAAAAGGAAGGTATGAACATTCAAGAAACTATGAAGAGATCAAACAAAAGAATTCCAGGGCATATGAGAAGAGGAATAATTTCACTCCAAAGGCATAATAGATACTTTTAACAAAATCATAGAGGAGAACTTCCAGGAAGTAAGGAAAGTGATGCCAATATAGATACTGGAAGCCTATAGAATGCCAAACAGACAAAACCAGGAAAGAACATCTCACTGTCATATTATAAATTAAACTACAAAACACACAAACCAGAGCCGGGCATGGTGGCGCGCACCTTTAATCCCAGCACTCGGGAGGCAGAGGTAGGAGGATCACTGTGAGTTCAAGGCCAGCCTGAGACTACAGAGTGAATTCCAGATCAGCCTGAGCTAGAATGGGACCCTACCTCAAAAAACCACAAACCAAAGAAAATATATTGAAAGCAGTTAGAGAGAAAAATCAAACTACATACAAAGGTAAGCCTATCAAGATAACAGCAGATTACTCAACACAAACTTTTAAAGCCAGAAGGGCTTGGAATGATGTATTCCAAGTTCTGAAAGATATTAACTGTCAACCAAGAATACTTACCCACAAAACTATCTATCCAAATGATGGAGAAATAAGGATAATCCACAATAAAAGTAAGGTTAAAAGAATATATGAAGAGTAAACCAGCACCACGGAAAATACTTGAAAGGATCCTCAATGCAGAAAGAAAAAAAAAAAAAAAAAAAAACGTACACACATAACCCCAATTGCTCAGGAAAAGCCACAGATCAACCACTAGGACCTCATGAACTTACAAAACATTTGTAGAGCAAAGGACACTGTGAATAGAGCAGAATAGGAGAAAACCTTTGCCAGCTATACATTTGACAGATGATTAATATCCAAAATATATAAAGAACTCAAAAAAACTAAATAATAAGAAATCAAACAACCCAATTTAAAAATGTCTATGGAACTAAATAGAGTTCTCAAAAGAAGAAATACAAATGGCATATAAACATCTAAAAAAATGTTCTACATCCCTAGTCATCAGGGAAATGCACATTAAAACTACATTGATATTCCATCTCACTCCTGCCATAACAGCTACCATCATGAAAACAAATGACCATAAATGCTGGTGAGGATGTGGAAAAAGAGGAACACTGTTGGTGGGAATGCACATTGGTCCAGCCATTGTGAAAACCAGTGTGGAGGTTCCTAAGACAGCTACAAATAGATTTACTATATGACCCAGCTATACCACTCCTAGGCATATATCCTAAGAATTCATCTCACTACCTTAGAGATACTTGCTCAACTATGTTTATTGCCACTCTATTCACAATAGCTAGGAAATGGAACCAGCCTAGATGTCCCTAAACTAATGAGTGGATAATGAAGATGTGGCACACTTATACAATGGAGTTTTACTCATTGGTAAAGAAAAATTAAGTTTTGAAATTTGCAGGAAAATGGACTGGAAAGGACTATGCTTAGTGAGGTATCCCAGGCCAAGAAAGCCAAATGTCTCATATGTGGATCCTAGCTACTAATGATTGGACTTCTATGTGAGTAGGAATAAAAGTAGCAGAGGCCAGTAAGCTAGAAAGAATATATAAAGGTAATAGAAAGGGATGAAGGAGAGCCTTAATAGGATGGTATTGTATATATGTCAGTAGAAGAACAGATTAATGGGGGTGAAAAGGCCTAAGTGAGGTCAGGGGAAGAGACTGAGTAAAGGAAAGATGGAGGGAGGCTAATAAAAATCTAAGAATATATAAATAATTCATATGGAAACCTACTTTTTAGGACAATGGAACATTCAGAAGTTATAAGTTGTTACTAGAAAATTTTCAGTGCCAGGGATGGGATACCTTCCAGTGAGTTGTTAGCCAGGGAGGTCCCTGATGCCCCCAAAAACATTACAAGCCACTGCCAAGGTGCTTGGTCTCCCTCTGTCTCTCTCTCACTCTCTCTCTGTCTCTCTCCCTCTCTTTCTGTCTTTCCTTGAAAATTAAAAAAAGAAGAAGCCAGGCATGGTGGCTGTGGTGGTTTGAATAGAATAGATGGCCCCCAATATATTTCAGTTGTTTATTTGTTTGTAGTTTGCATCTTTAGCCACCTGGCTGGAGGCAGTGTCATTGTGTGGATCTTAAGGTGTGGTGGTGGGTTTCAGGTTTCAATCTAAAGATATGCAAAGTGTGCCTAGCTGGAGTTCCTGAAGTGTGCTGTGGTTTTGGCTTTTAGGCTTGCACTTCTCTCTCTCTCTCTCTCTCTCTCTCTCTCTCTCTCTCTCTCTCTCTCTCTGCTTGGTCCTGTAAAGGCAGGCCAGCTTTTTCTGCCATTATGGAACTTCCCCTGGATCTGTAAGCTTCAATAAATCCCTTCCTCCATAACTGTGCCTGGTCTGGAAGTTCATCTCAGCGAATCTGAAGCTGTCTGCTACAGAACTTGGTACCAAGGAGTGGGCTGTGATGTACCTGGCCACGTGCATGTTGATCTTTTGGAACCTTTGTTTTGGAGGAATAGGAATGGACTTGGTGCTTGCAACTGAAGATGTCATCTGGAGTGGTAAGCCAAGTTTTATGGACTATTCTGATGAGAGTCTGAGAATGCTAAGTGCAGACAGCATTGAACTTTGAGGCTTGGCTTATGAGCTTTCTAAGGGGAAGGAAAGACTGCAGAGGACTTTGTTGGAACTGGGCTACTGGCATAAGAGCTGGCTGCGTCCTGCTGCCCAAGCCCAGAGAGATTGATCAAGGTTAAATTTGTAATGGACTGATGTGCTTGGCTGAAGATATTGGACTGAGAGATTTAAGATTTTAAGCTGGAAAATCTCAAGCAAGTTAAAATTACAGACACTGAGATTGGTTTTAGGTTACTGAACCTGCTATTGTCAAACACATTAGCAATCTTAAGGAAGATGTTCCAACTGCTTTACATTAAAACAATGGAAAGGATGCCTGAGGAAAGACTATCATAGAAATGCAAACACTTTTGTTAAGAGTTGACTGGAGAAGGAACCTGCTTTTCAAGGCTATGATTTGTTTCATACCTGAATTAAGAATGTAGCTGTGTCCTGCACAACTGGGTATTGGTTTCAGAAGCATGAGAAATGCGAGGAAGCTTCGTGAATTGCACATGGTTCCAGAAGCTGCTGCTGAGATGCAGCATGAAGCAGGGCATGATGCCCTGATAGGCTGAAAGAGCCTTTGGAAGATGGACCGTGGTTTGCATGAAGACCTGAAGATGTTTTGTATATACCAGAACTGTGCAAGGGCTACCATAGAGCGCATTGTTGGCCTGGGATGGAAGTGTTCCCCAGCTACTGTGCCCAGCTGGAGGGGCGGAATTGGAAAGTCTGGCGACTGTCAGTCTCTGGTTGAATTGGACTTGAACTGCAGAAGTTTGATGTTTGTTTGATGGTGGTTGAGTTTGCATTGTTTTAGTCTCTCATTGCTATGCCTTATACCAGTTGAAAATGTTTACTCTGTGCCTTTATATTTTAGAAATGTTTAACTTGTTTGATTTTACAGGTCTTAATATCTTAAATTGCTCAAGACTGTGGGGACCTTTGAAATTGAACTGAGTACAATTTATAATGTGTGATGGTTATAAATCTATTGGGGGCCAGGGGTGGAATGTGGTGGTTTGAATAGAATAGATGGCCCCCAATATATTTCAGTTGTTTATTTGTTTGTAGTTTGCATCTTTAGCCACCTGGCTGGAGGCAGTGTCATTGTGTGGATCTTAAGGTGTGGTGGTGGGTTTCAGGTTTCAATCTAAAGAAATGCAAAGTGTGCCTAGCTGGAGTTCCTGAAGTGTGCTGTGGTTTTGGCTTTTAGGCTTGCACTTCTCTCTCTCTCTCTCTCTCTCTCTCTCTCTCTGCTTGGTCCTGTAAAGGCAGGCCAGCTTTTTCTGCCATTATGGAACTTCCCCTGGATCTGTAAGCTTCAATAAATCCCTTCCTCCATAACTGTGCCTGGTCTGGAAGTTCATCTCAGCGAATCTGAAGCTGTCTGCTACAGTGGCACACATCTTTAATCACAGCACTCGGGAGGCAGAGATTTTTTTTTAAATGCTTAATAATCATGCTTAATAATCACCTACAATTTTGTCTTAATGAGTTCCTATATCCCTATTGGCAAGGAGGCATCCAGAGTGATTTGCATCTATGTTTAAGTGTTGTTGGGGATGGTGTGGAAAGGGAGCCTGGTTCCATCTCCCATAGTTTATACTTCATATTTGGGCTTTTGCCAGGCTAAGTGAATATGGGTCTCACGAGTAGAGGACATGTGGCTTTCTCTTCTCACTAGAGCTGACTGGGGTGGTTTTGATTACTGAGAGCGACTTTTGGATGTCCCCCCCACACACACGCCTCTATGTTGCATGTTTGAGCATGGTGAATGGGTGGAGTATGGTTGGGCTGGTAGTGGTGGCTGGAAGGACTTATAAGGCACCTACTGCTTCATTCACTGAGCTATGACTCTGGTCATTCTGGCGAATTTTTTGGTTCTGGGGCACCCTGTAGGAGATGCTGTGGGGTGAGGTGGTGGTGGTGGTGAAAAAGGCTGGGTCATTGAGAAAGGGAGGGAGGGAGAGAGGGAGAACATGGAGTGTCGGTGGCTAAATGGCAGCCATGGTCAGCTCTGGAGTGTGACACTGATAGGATACCGTTCAGCAGGGCTGAGGCAGGGCCAAGAAGTCTTTCAGCGACCTCCTGGAGTGCCTGTTGTCTGATGGTTTGTGCTATTGCTATCTTTTCCTTGGACTTTTTGGAGTTATGATAAGTTTATTACTACTTATTTTTGCTTTCATTTTTCCCTTCTCAGTAGTAATAGGGGAGTCCAATTCAGATGTGTTTATACAGTCACCAAATTTCTGAGGCTATAATGTTTCAACAGGTAAACAGATTGTGGATCCTGAAACTATGACTAGTTTGAATGAACAAAGTTTCTTAACACCACACATGTACATTTCACCTAATGAGACATGTTCCTCACAGTGCTATGCTACTTGCCTTACCAATTGTTCCCAAGAAACATTACTTATGATTACAGGAATTAATGGGCACATTTCCTGAACTTACTGATGACTTACTAAAAAGGAGCCTGAAATGCTAAGGAGTAAAAAGTAAACATCTTTCAAATAATTGGGTTGGGCCCATGCAAGGAAGTAAATAAAACAAAGTATGTAACTTTCAAAATTAACAATAGAGTTAGGTTGGGCTCCTAAAGGAAAAACATCAATGCAAAACACTGGTTGGATAGATCAACCTTTACCATATACAGGGGCATAACACCTTATAACCACAAGAGCTACCTGCCAGGGCTCTTGGCTAGTTGCCATGAGCCTGGGTAAGATATTAACCAGCTTACAATCTTTGACTTTCTTGTTTAAGATGTTATCAGAATGTCTGTGGGGCAAGAGGTTTGTGAGCTAAGCAGAAGCAGGGGAAACCAAGGGAAAAGAGGAATATTGTGCAAGATTTCTTAGAGAATAGAAGCTACATGAGTAAGTTGCTATGTCTTGCTTGCAAAAACAAAAAATAATAATGTATTGCAAAGTATAAATAAAGAAGCAGAGTTTTGTTCTGTGTCCAGTATGCTTCACCTGAACTACTGGTCCACAACATTTCCTCACAATGCCAACTCCACACTTCCCCTTTGAGTTCTACAACCCCACTGAGGCTGGACCTTGGCAATGGAGAGTGAGTCCAGTGTGGAATAGATTTTGTGTGGCTTGTTCACTGCCTGGGGTTCTTGTTTCTGTCCCACTGACCCCCACCCTGCCCCTCAACTGTGAAGAAATTGAATAAGGCATGCAGAACACAAACGGTTTAATGAAAAAGAGAGCATCCAGGTTCCATGGTGAACTTTGTACAGAGGAGTGAGATTTCAGTATCCCCCCACACACAAAAATGTTAGTGTGATAAAATTAATATTTAGGGAAAAATGGCTCAGTGTTTAAGGTGCTTCCCTGCAAAGCCTAACAACTGGGGTTCCATTTCCCAGTAGATGCATAAATCCAGATGCACAGGGAGCTTCTTTTCAGCTATGGGAAGCCCTGAATTGCCAATTCTTTATTCTCTCTCTCTCTCCTACAAATAAATAAATAAATAAAAATATTTAAATACCAGGGAAGAGATTGAGTAAAGGAAACATGGGGGAGGGTTAATCAAAATCTAAGAGGGTGTGAATAAGCCATATGGAAGCCTACTTTTATGGACAATGGAACAACCAGAAGCCATAGATATTATTAGAAAATTTTCAGTGCTAGGGATGGAATACATTCCAGTGAGTTATTGGCCAGGGAGGTCCCTGATGCCCCCAAAACATTACAGGCTGTTGCTTAGGCTCTTAGTTTCCCACAAGGAATAGACAGTAAGACCCTATTGCTGAAGACTCCACACTCTTGGGCTGCAAGGTCACTGAGAAACCCTGCTGGAGCTGAGCTGAAAACCTCCTGCATGTAGACCAGATGACAGAAAGCTGGAAAAAATTATGCTGCGGGCTGGAGAGATGGCTTAGCGGTTAAGCGCTTGCCTGTGAAGCCTAAGGACCCCAGTTCAAGGCTTGATTCCCCAGGACCCACGTTAGCCAGATGCACAAGGGGGCACACACATCTGGAGTTTGTTTGCAGTGGCTGGAAGCCCTGGCGTGCCCATTCTCTCTCTGTCTCTATCTGCCTCTCTCTCTCTCTCTGTCACTCTCAAATAAATAAATAAAAATGAACAAAAAAATTTTTAAAAATTATGCTGCATGCAGCTCAATGGGAGAGAGAGAAATCACTAGTGGAGATACTCAACAGTGGACACTGCAAGCCTTAAATTTGGCCAGCCGGGCCAAATGAGCCAATGGGTGTAACAGTGGCACATCTGTTATGGAGGAAACTAACTGCTCTCTAATTGGAATGGAGGCCTGCTCCATGGGAGGAAATACATGCCTAATACTGAAAACCTACAACAGGGGAAGTAATGAGCCCTAGGAGTGTAACATCTGCTGGTGTTTGGCTAAATGTATGTGCTATGATCACCAAACTGTCCAGTAAGCACTTCTCTTAATGTTCATACCCATATGTTAATGGAACTCTCACTTTTGGCTACAGAAGCTTCTCTTTTCAGATGGCAGTGACCTTGGGATGACTCAAAAGGTACCATAGCGGTGAGAAGTGACAGAGGAGTGCTCAGCACTGAAACATTTCTATAACACCTTCCAAGGCTCAGGGTCCATTGTGGAAGAGGTGGTGGAAAGAATTTAAGAGCCAAAGGGAGGGTAGGAGTCCTTGTAACACACTTCTCTAGACACAAAATGGCCTGGATATCCATGATCTCACAGTGTCTGACACTGCTTACTCAAGACCATCATAATAGGAGGAAAAGATGATGTCATCAAAAAGAGAGGCTGATTGAGAGGGGAGGGGATATGATGGAGGGTGAAGTTGCAAAGGAGAAAGGGGGGGGAGGGAGGGAACTACCATGGGTTATTATTTGTAATTGTTGCCAGACATGGTGGCACCAGCCTTTAATCCCAGCACTTGGGAGGCAGAGGTAGGAGGATCGCCATGAGTTCAAGGCCACCCTGAGACTACATAGTGAATTTCATGTCAGCCTAGGCTAGAGTGAAACCCTACCTCAAAAAATAAATAAATAAATAAATAAATAAATAAAAATTAAAAAGTAATTGTTGAAGCTAGGTGATGTATTCATGGGGATTTATGATAACATTTCCTATTTTATGTATCTGAAATTTTATATAATAAAAACCTCTTACATTTTCTATCAGAAATAACTTAGAAATAAAAATGATATGCCATGAAAAAAAACTTAAGTAGGAAAAACAAAAAATGTTTAAATAAGGGAGGAGAGACAGTAGAAGACAAAAGAAAATGCTAGTTTTAAATGTATTTATTTATTTATTTTTATTTATTTATTTTAGATATGGTGTCACTCTTGCCAGGCTGACCTGACATTCATGCCCAGATACTTTTCTTTATTCATTTTTACTTATTCTACAGAATATGTACCCTGAAATAGCATTTTTCTTAATTTGTATTCTACAGAATAGTTTCTGTGAAAAGGTGTTTTTTTTTTTTTTAACTATTTTCTGTGGAATATTGTCCCTGAAGTAGTATTTTAATTGTATTTATTTTATCTTACGTAGAATATTTTCATTCAAATAGCATTTTAATGTCTTCATCCTCCAAAGAATATTTTTCTTCATTATTTCTATTTCCTTATTTATGTCTTGTATTGATTTCTTTATTTCGTTAAATTGGTGTCCTGTATCTTCTCTGATTCCTTTGATTTCTTCTTTGAGTTCATTGAACATATTTACAATCATTCTTTTGAAATCTTTCTCAGGCATTTTCTCTAACTCGTTTTCACTAGAGGTCATTTCTGAAGCATTGATGCTTTTTGGTGGATTTATATTGCCTTGGTTTTTGGTGTTTCTTGTGTTATAATGTATATATTTTTGCATCTTGGATTAAGTTACTGCTTAGATTTTCCAGTTAGCTGGGTATCCTTTGCTGTATCTATTGATCTGATATTGTATATCTTCTATGTAGGAGATTAAGATGTTAGGTGTGGCTCTTACCACTCTCAGAGTATCTAGACACGTGGTCCTAGGGGTTAAGTTTGCCTGCTATGGGAGTATTCAAATAGGTTGAGTGGAATAAAATATAGGTATATTCTAAAATTTAACTAAACCCTATACACATTCAGTCAAGAACAGCACCGAGCATTTATGCAAGATTAGGTATTATAAAAACCAGATCCTCTATCAACAAAGAAGTTAAGATTTCTGGTCTGTTGAGGGATCCAAGACAGCTTGTGACCAGGTGAGACCCTTCCCTGGTTCAATCCCAGTTACCTCTTTGGATGCTTTTGGTCTCAGTCAAGTTGCTGGCTGGGATGTTGGGCCGCTGTTCTGCTTTCTGGAACTGGGTACTGACTTTTCCTGTGGGGCAAACCAAGCCTGGCAACTGTGGCCCTGCAGATTGGCACCCCTGATGCTGGATCCCCGCTGCTGCCGCTGGAGCTGCCGCTGCTGGGACCACTGCTGCTGGATCCGCCACTGGAGATGCCGCTGCTGGGTCTGCCCCCGCTGATCCGCTGGAGCTGCCGCTGCTGGGTCCACCGCCTCTGATCCGCTGGTGCTGCCGCTGCGGGATCCGCCTCTGCCGCTGAAGCCGCTGGAGCCTCCGCTGCTGGATTCGCTGCCCTGAAGCCGCTGTGGCCGGTACCGGAGCAGCTGATGGTGTTTTTGGGGCTGGAGTCACGGCTTCCACCGCCGCTTCCGGCTTCCACCGCCGCTTCCGCTGCCGGGGTCTGAGCCGCCGCTGTTGGATCCCGAGTCGCCACTGCCGGTGCCCGAGATGCAGCTGCCGGTGCCCGTGCTGCCGCTGCCGCTGCCAGAGTCCGAATCGCCGCTACCGGGTCCCGAGCTGCCGCTGCCGGATCCCGAACTGCCGCTACCGGGTCCCGAGCTGCCGCTGCCGGAGCTGCTTCGGCCTGCCCGTGTGGGCTCTGGATATCTCCTACTTCTCCGCTGCTGTTTTAATCTGTTATACACCTCCCTTGTGTATTTTGCTGGGTTTTCTTTGGCTTTTTCTCCCCTAGGCTGCTTAGGCGTGGTTCCTATGCCGCCATCTTGACCGGAAGTCCAAAGAATATTTTTGAAGCCCAGCGTGGTGGCTCATGTTTTAATCAATCCCAACACTCTGAGGAAGGTAGAGGCAGGAACAAGTCCTATGAGTTCTGGCCAGCTGAGACTACATAGTGAATTCAAGGTTAGTATGGGTTAGAATGAGACCCTACATTGGAAAAACAAAACAAATAATTATAATAAATAAAATATAAATATAAAAATAATAAAAGTAAATATTTATTTGGCTACATGTGTAGTACCTATACCTATTTTTTTAATGAGTTCTCACTATAGCCCATGCTGACTTGGAATTCACAATCTGTAGTCCTTCTTGTCTGTCTACAACTGAGCAATATCCCAAAGCTTCTCTGTCTCCTTCTTCTGTAGACTGTCTTCTT
Organism: Dipus sagitta; assembly: GCA_036346955.1. Lineage (NCBI taxonomy): Eukaryota > Metazoa > Chordata > Mammalia > Rodentia > Dipodidae > Dipus > Dipus sagitta. The sequence continues at coordinate 67,170,506 of CM070779.1, read as the reverse complement.
TATGCATCTCTTTTAAGTGTACCTTTATCTCTGAACTTGTGTGCCCTAGCAGGCATGACAGAGGGTAAAATGTCAAACATTTGGTGCTATCTCTTCCCCATGCCAAAATGTGTGTGTGTGTGTGTGTGTGTGGTTTCTCAAGATACGGTCTCACTCTAGCTCAGGCTGCCCTGGAATTCACTATGTAGTCTCAGGGTGGCCTCCAACTCACTGTGATCCTGCTACCTCTGCCCCCAGATTGCTGGGATTAAAGGCGTGCACCACTACACCCAGCAACCAAAAGTAATTTTTTTTTTTTTTTTTTTTTTTTTGGTCAATACATAGTGCCATCCTCCAACTCTCCCATCTTGATGCTTGAGTCTCTTGAGGGAGCCTTTCCCTCCAGCCCTATCCTGTGCCTTCCACCACCACTCCACTACAGTGGCCCCTTTGGGGGCCCATTCTTCACTGGGAGAAGGGAGAGCGGCTTGGTTCAAGGAATTCTTTGAGAAATCCATCAATATCGCTGTCCCTTCTTCCCATTTTTTTCCCTGTAGAAGGGAAGACTGTGTGGTACATGCAATTGTTTCTAGGAGTCTACTTCATAGATTCAGTTCTGCAGCCTAGTAGGCTGGTACCCAGACAAGCATCCCAGAATCACTAAAAAGGATATTTTGTGACCCACATATGACTTGTAGGATTTTCACCTAGAATGAGTGTCAGGGCCTCGTGTCTTTGCAAACTAACTCCAGACACATGAACCACTTTGTGTATCTGACTTTACATGGTAGTGAGGATCAAACCAAGGTAATCAGGCTTTGCAAACAAGCACCTTTGTCGGGCACTGCCAGGCACAGGCTGGAGCCTTTCAGGAGAGGGGCCTGAGCTGCCAGGCATGTCTAAGGACCCCCAGGCTACAGGTTACTCCCTCTCCAAGCCCTGCACACCTGAACTTAGGCTTTGCCCATAGCCCTGTAACCTTTGGCCAGTTGCCTAGGAAACTCCTTATCAGCCTTCACACAGCCCATCCCCCTAAGACCCTAGATCACCTAACCCCCCTGCTATTGCCTACATGCTAGAATGAATGTCCCCTATATGCTACTTAGGCATCAGAAATGAACTTGGTACATCTCATCCCCTTAGGGTCCTCCCCTCCACCCTCAGATGCTTATAAACCCATTTCTCTAACAATAAACTGAGAGAGCTGTTCACCAAAACTCCTCCCAAAAGCCCTTTACTTTTGCACACTCACCCACCCCGGTTGCCTGGGCACCTTTGGGGGTACCGCAGCTGGCCTCCAGACCAAGGACCCAAGAACCTACAGCTGGCACCTGACCTTTAACCAATGAACCATCTACCCAGCACAAAACTCTCTTTACCAGCTACTGTGAATTTTCTAGTTTCCCTGCAGGCTCTTCTAACTAAGATAAAACAGCAGTTTTATAAAAGTGGGTCTTCCTTTTGAAGGATGGGGTACATTTCTTTCATCTCTCCAATGGATTTCTATGGGAGCGCATATAAAGAAGCAAGCACTCACAAAGCAATGCCCACAGGTCAGGGTTCTTCTCAACAATTTAGGAAGTGAAAAGAAATCTGGGTCAAAATGTGGGGTGGGGGGGGAATGCCAAGCCTCAACTGTTGATACATGGTATACAGATTGTGTAAGCTTGCCTTCTGACTATGTGTATGAGGTATATATGAAGACAAAGAGTTAAGAATTTCATGCTTAATAATCACCTACAGTTTTGTCTTGATGCGTTTATCCCTACTGGCAAAAAGGCATGCAGGGTGACTTGGATCTATGTTCAAGTGCTGTTGATTATGGTTGTGTGGGGGAGGCTGGGTCTATCTACCCCACCTTATACTCCATCTTTTGGGCTTTTGCCAGGCTGAGGGGTGAAGATGGGTCTCACAGGTGGGAGACATGGTGCTTTCCCTCCCGAGTGCAGCTGACTTGGAGTGGTTCTGGTTACTAGGAGAGAGTTGTGGGTGTTATAATCACAAACACACACACATATACACATACACCAGCCTCTGTGTTGTGTGTTTTTGCTTTGGTGTGGTCTTGCTGGTGGTAATGGCTGGGAGGACTTTGAAGGTGGCCAATAATTTCCTTAGCTGAGCTATGACTGGTTATTCTGGTGATTTTCCCAGTCCTGGGGCCTATGTAGGAGCTTGATGTTGTGGTAAAGAAGATTGGATCATGAGAAGTAAGGAAGGAATCAGAAAGACCTTGGAGAGTGAGTACAGTGTAGAGTAAATTTGGTGGGGACTGTTCATTATTCCAGAGTTCATCTTTCTGTCCTGTTTCCCCACACCCTGACCCTTGATTGTGGAGGAATTGGACAAGGGATGCAGAAGACAAACAGTTTAATGAGAAACACTCAGGTTCCATGGTGAATGTTGTACAGAGAATTTAAACATCGGTATCCCAGTTATCCATACACACACCTCCCAACCCTAGTAGTGTGTTAAGATTAGTGTCTAGGGCTGGAGAAATGGCTCAGTGTTTAAGGCACTTCCTTGAATTGCCTCATGACCTGGGATTTGATTTCCCAGTACTCACATAAATCCAGAATACATGTTCTTTTCAGCAGCACATGAAACATTCTCTAAAATAGACCATATATTGGGACACAAAGCAAATCTTAAATACAGGAGAAATGAAATTCTTCTTTGTACCTTATCTGATCACAATGCGATTAAACTACAAATCAACAGCAAGAAAGAATATATAACATATACAAGCTCATGAAAACTAAGCAGTACACTACTAAATACTGAATGTGTCCTTGAGGAAATCAAAAAACTTCATAGAATCAAATAGGAAAACTCAACATACTAAAACCTTTGGGATACAATGAAGGTAGTCCTAAGAGGGATGTTTATAGCTCGAAGTGCCTATATTAAGAAATTACAGAGGTCAAAAGTAAACAATTTAAAGCTACTATTAAGGCCTTAGAAAAAGCAGGACAAGGTAAACCAAAACTCAGTAGATGGAAAAAAAATAATAAAGACTAGGGTGGAAATTAATGGCATAGAAACAAAAAAAATTAATAAAACAAAGAGCTGGTTCTTTGAAAGGATAAATAAAATGAATAAACTCTTAGCAAAACTAACTAAAAGAGAGAAGCAGGCCGGGCGTGGTGGCGCATGCCTTTAATCCCAGCACTCGGGAGGCAGAGGTAGGAGGATTGCCGTGAGTTCGAGGCCACCCTGAGACTCCATAGTGAATTCCAGGTCAGCCTGGGCTAGAGTGAGACCCTACCTCGAAAAACCGAAAAAAAAAAAAAAAAAAAAAAGAGAGAGAAGCGATACAAATTAATAAAATTATAGGTGAAAGGTACCACTACAAGATAACAATGAAATTCAAAAAATCAGAAGGACATACCTTAAGAACATGTACTTTGTAAGTAAGTTTGACAATCTGAAAGAAATGGATGATTTTCTAGATATATATGACCTACAAAAATTAAAGCAATATGAGATAAACCATTTAAACAGACCTATAACATGCACTGAGATCAAAGTAGTTATAAAAATAATCTTCTGCTCGGCATGGTGGTGCACTCCTTTAATCCCAGCACCTGGGAAGCAGAGGTAGGAGGATCGCCATGGGTTCAAGGCTACCTGAGACTACGTAGTGAATTCCAGGTCAGCTTGAGCTAGAGTGAGACCCTACCGTGAAAATAATAATAATAATAATCTTCCAACTAAAACAAGGCCAAGCCCAGATGGATTTGCTGATGAATTTTACCAGATCTTCACAGAAGAATTAATATCAATACTTCTCAAACTTTTCCATAAAGTTTGAGAAAAGAATACTACCAAACTCCTTTTATGAAGCCAGAATTGCCCTGATACCCAAACCAGACAGACACACACACACAAAAAAGAAAATTACAGACCAATCTCTGTCATGAAAATAAATGCAAACAGTCTCAACAGGGGCTGGAGAGATGAATTAGCAATTAAGGCACATGCCTGTCAAGCCTAAGGGCCCATGTTCAACTATCCAGGTCCCACATAAGCCAGATGAATAAAGTGATGCAAGCGCACAAGTCTGGAGTTCAATTGCAGTGAGTGGAGGCCCTGGCAGGCCAATTCTCTCTCTCCCCTCCCTCTTTCTCTCTCTTTCTCTGTCTCTCTTTCTCTCTCGCATTAAAAATAAAAGGCCAATCTGTTGGGCTTGCCTGCAATGCCTAATGACCCAGGTTCAATTCCCCAGTACCCATATGAAAGCAGATGCACAAAGTGGCACATATATTTGGAGTTTGCAGCAGCTGAAGGCCCTGCAATGATCATATTCTCTCTCTCTCTCCTCTCCTCTCCCCCTTTAAAAATAAATAAAAATACTTTAAGAAGATTTTTTAAAAGACATGGACAACCAACAAAAAATGACTTAAACGGGAAGTAGAAAAAACTCAGTGACGATATTAACAAATTCAGGAATGAACTCCAACAAACAACTGGCAAGTCTAATCAAGAAATGAAACTGGAGCCAGGCATGGTAGCACATGCCTTAAGTCCCAGCACTTGGGAGGCACAGGTAGGAGGATTGCCATGAGTTCAAGGCCATCCTGAGACTACATAGTAAATTCCACATCATCCTGGGCTACAGTGAGACCCTACCTAATAAAATAAAAATAAAAATAGGAAAGAAAGAAAAAGAAAGAAGGAAAAGAAATGAAATTGGAATTCCACAAAGAGATGGAGATGCTGAAAAAAACACATAATAAACAACAGCAATGAAGTAACACTTTTAAAAGGCTCCCAAGAAAATCTCACCAAGAGTAGTCCATAAAAAGGCCTGACTAACAGAACTTGAGGATAAGACAGAGGAAATACTCCAGGAGTCCAAAACAGTAATAAATTCCAAAACAATGTGCACAGAATATAAGGGAAATATGGGACCCCTTAAAGAGAACAAATATTTAGATCATTGGCATACAAGAAGGGGAAGAAATATAGACCAAATACATAGAGAACATCTTCAACAAAATTATCAAAGAAAATTTCTCTAACCTCACAAAAGAGAGCCCCATCAAGGTACAAGTGATCATAACACCATATAGAAGCTGAGTGTGGTGGGGCATATCCTTTAATTCCAGCACTTTGGAGGCAGAGGTATGAGAATCACCATGAGTTCAATTGCAGTGGCTGGAGGCCCTGGGGTGCCAATTCTCTCTTATTCTCACTTTCACTCTCTCTCTATCTATCTCTAACTCATGTGCTCTCTCTCTAATAAAAAAAAAAAATGTTTTAAAAAGACACAGGTTTAAGTTGGTCGTGGTGGCACACACCTTTAATCCCAGCACTCTGGAGGTAAATGTAGGGGGATAACTATGAGTTCAAGGCCATCCTGAGACCACATAGTGAATTCTAGGGCTAGAGTGTGACCCTACCTCAAAAAAAAAAAAAAAAAAAAAAAGACAAAACAAAAAGACACAGGCTTAACTTACCAAAACAGAGATCCAGAGGCTCCTAAGAGCCCATCACTTAAGAAGACTTAAAATGCACCCAACATGGCTCAGGGAATCTTGTGAAAGAGGGAGCAGAAAGATTGTTAGAGCCACAAGTTGGGACATTATGCACAGAGACATCGGCTCTCCCCCTCAGCTGAATGCTGCCCCACAATACATGACGCATAATTCCCATAGGGTTGACCTGCATCCCCAACGAGGAGGGCATCTTCAGAAAAGTGGAAGGGATGAAGGAAATGATGGTACCAAGATATGTTGTTTACATATTAAGTATGTACATATCTAATAAAAATAAATTTTAATAGACACAGGTTTAAAAGGTGGATCAGAAAAATGGACCCGTTCATTTGCTGTCTACAGGAAATGTGTAGACAGCAAAAAAAAAAAAAAAAAAAAAATGTGCACTAACTAAATGCTTTCATTACAAAAACAGAGAGATCTCAAGTCAACAACTTAACCATCAGATGAAAACATTAGAAAAACAAAAACAACCCAAACCCAAAAGCACCAGACTTTAAAAAAAAAAAAAAACAAGATCAGAGCAGAAATCAATGAACTGGAAATCAAAAAAAAATTTTTTTAATTGATGAATCAAAGAGCTGATTCTTTTAAAAATTGAACAAGATTGATAAGCCCCTAGCCAATTTGATCAAAAGGAAAAAACAAGAAGGCTCAAATCAACAAGATCAAAAGTGAAAAAGGAGCTGTTACAACAGACCCTAATGAAATTGGAAGAACAAAATTGAAAAACTTGACAGCCGGGGTAGTGGTGCACACCTTTAATCCCAGCACTTGGGAGGCAGAGGTAGGAGGACTGCCATGAGTTTGAAGCCACCCTGAGACTACATAGTAAATTTCAGAACAGCCTGAGCTAGAGTGAGACCCTACCTCGGGGAAAAAAAAAAATGGAAAACCTGGGAGAAATGGATGAATTCCTTAACTCATACCACCTACCAAAACTAAGCCCAGATGAGATAAACTACCTGGATCAAGTCATAACATCAAGTGAAATTGGAGCTATAATTAAAAGCTTTCTAACAAAAAAAAGTCCAGGCCCAAACAGTTTCACTGCTGAATTCTACCAAATATTCACTGAAGAACTAAAGCCAAATTTTCTCAAGTTATTCCACACCATTAAAGATGAGAGAATGGTCCCTGATTCCATCTATGAAACCAGCATTACACTAATACCAAAGCCAGACAGAAACACAGGAAAGAGAACTACAGACTGATAACCCTGGTAAACTTAAGATGAGAAACCGAATTCAAGAACACATCAAAATCATCATCCACCTGGATCAAGTAAATTTCATCCTAGAGTTGGTTCAACAGACAGAAATCTATAAATGTAATATATCATATAAACAGACTCAAAGTCAGGAACCACATGATCATCTCAATAGATGCAGAAAAGGCTTTAAACAAAATTCAAAATTCTTTCATGATTAAAACACTAGACAAAGGCCAGTCATGGTGACAAATACCTTTAATCTCAGCACATGGGAGGCAGAGGTCGAGGATCACTGTGAGTTCAATGCCACCCTAGACTACTTAGTGAATGCCAGGTCAGCCTGAGCTAGATGAGAACCTATCTCAGAAATAACAAAAAAAAAAAAAAAAAAAAAAAAAAAAAACTGGAGAAGATAGGGATGGAGGGACCATATTTCAACATAATAAAGGCAACACACAACAAACCTAAAGCCTATGTTACACTAAATGGGGAAAAACTTGAAGCATTCCCTTTAAGGTCTGGAACTAGGAAGGGGTGCCCACTCTCACCACTGCTTTTCAACATAGTACAAGAGGAAGAAATAAAAATGATACAAATTGGAAAGGAAGAGGTCAAACTAGCCCTATCACAGATGACAAGATTCTATACTTAAGAGATCCAAAAAACTCCACCAACCAAAAAACTCTAAATCAACTAGAAGAGAAAATAGGGCGAACACTCCAAGATATAGGTGTAGGGAAAGACTTTCTGAATAAGACTCCAGTAGCACAGGGAATTAGGCACTCAACAATTTGGACCTCATGAAAATAAAAAATAACTATTTTTATTTTGAATTGAAGGAGAGAGAGAAAGAGCACGCCAGCATCTCCAGCCACTGCAAACAAACTCCAGACGCATGCATCCCCTTGTGCATCTGGCTAATGTGGGTCCTGAGGAATCGAACCTGGGTCCTTTGGATTTGTAGGCAAATGCCTTAACTGCTAAGCCATCCCTCCAGCCCTCATACCCACATATTAATGCTACTCTCACTTTTGGTTAGAGAACCTTCTCTGATGGCAGGGACCTTGGGATGACTCAGAAGACACCATGGTACTGAGAAGTGACAGAGGAGTGCTCCTCACTGAAATATCTCTATCACACCTTCCATAGCTCAGGCTCCATTGCGGAAAAGGTGGTAGAAAGAATGTAAGAGCCAAAGGAAGGGTAGGACTCCTTACAACGTGCTCCTCCAGACACAAAATCACCTGGATATCCATGACTACACAGTGCCTGACACTACCTACACAAGACCATCATAATATGAAGAAAAGATGATGACATCAAAAATAAGAGAGAGACTGATTGAGAGGGGAAGGGGGTATAATGGAGAGTGGAGTTTCAAAGGGGATAGTGTGGGGAGGGAGGGAGTTACCATGGGATATTGTTTACAATTATGGAAATTGTCAATTTAAAAAAATTCAGTGGCAGGGGTATAATACCTTCCAATGAGTTGTTGGCCAAGGAGGTCTCTGATGCCCCCAAAACATTACGGGCTATCACCAAGCTTTTTGGCTGCCCACCAGAACTAGATAGTAAAACCCTATTGCAGAAAAATCCATATACTTGGGCTTATGATCACTGAGAGATCAAGCTGGAGCTAAGGTAGGAACTTCCTCCATGTTGACTACCTGTCAAAAAGCTGGAAAGAGCTATGCTGGATGTGGCCTTTTAGGAAAAATAAGTCATTAATGGTGTTAAACAGCAGTGGACCCTGAAAGACCTAAGTTTGTCCAGCCTGGCCAAATGTGTCAACTAGTGTGATACTGGCATGTCTGTTATGGGGGAAACCAACTGCTCTCTAGTTGGACTAGAAGTCCAATCCACAGGAGGGAATGCATGCCTGGTACTGAAAACCTAGTCAAAAGCCTATGGTTAGGGAGATCATGAACCCTAGAGGAGTAACATCTACTGCTGTCTGTATAAATGCATGTATTGTGGCCTCCAAACAACCCTCTAAGCATTTTTATGTTTATATTTATATATTAATGGTACTCTACTTTTGGTTAGAGAAGCTTCTCCTTTTAGAACTCACTGAACACTGCAGTGATTTAGAAGTCACCACTGTGCTGAGAAGAAGTGACAAAGCAGTGTTCAGCACTGAAACATCTCTATCACATCTTCCCAGGCTCGAAGTCCAATACAGAAGAGGTTGCAGCCAGTTGTGGTGGTGCAGGCCAGTAGGAAATTGCTAAACAGGCAGAGGCCAGAGGATCAGAAGAGGTGGCAGGAAGAATATAAAAGCCAAAGAAAGGATAGAACTGCTTACAATGCAATCTTCCAGACACAAAATAGCCTGGATATCCATGACCTTGTAGTGCCTAATACCACCTACACAAGGCCTTCATTATAGGAGGAAAAGATGAAGACATTAACATAGAAGAGAGACTAATTGGAAAGAAGATATTAAATGGAAGATAGATTTAAGAGGGGGAGAGTAAGGGTGGGTGGGTATTATGATTTATTGTCTATACTTACGGAAAATGTGAATAAAATTATTTTTAAAAGATGCAGTTGTGACTACCCAGTACCTAGGAAGTCCCTGGGTAAAACTGAGCCCCTGTTGCCCTTAGCAGATCTCTAAGTACCAACCCACCTTCACTTAGTATTATCACTGCACACATTCATATTCCCATTTTCCCACTACACTTGTAGAGAACAGGTTCTTATATTTATGTATATGTCTGAGGATCTGCTCTGGGGGGAAGCTATAAGTCAAGGTTAAACAGAAGATAATGAAAGGAGATTTAAATGGGCAGAATGTGTTGGATATTTACAAAATCAGGTGATACTGTTGCACACAACCTAAGGAAGATCAAGATCCAGATCTATCAAGCAATCTGAGAGTTTCTTAAGTTTATCAGTGTACCAGGATACAAAATAAACCCAGAAATCTGTAGCCTTCCAATGTACGAACAACAAACATGCTGAGGATGAATTAAAGGAATCACTGCCATTCACAATTGACTCAAAAATAAATAAATAAATAAATAAATAAATAAATAAGCCTAACCAAGGAAGTGAAAGATCACTACAATGAAAACTTTAAAATACTCAAGAGAGAAATTGCAGAAGATACTAGAAAATGCGAAGACACCCCATGTTCTTGGATTGGAAGAATCAATATTGTGAAAATGCGAATGTCATAAAAAGCAGTCTAAACATTTAATGCAATCGCCATCAAAATTCTAACGGCATTCTTCATGGAAATAGAAAAAAAAGCCTAAAATTAATTTGGAAGCACAAAAAACCTCAAACAGCCAAAAGAATTTTGAGCAACAAAAGTAAGGCTGGTGGTGTCACCATACATGATTTCAAGTTATATTACAGAGCCATAGTAACAAAAACATCATAGTACTGGCACAAAAACAGACATGTATTTCAACGGAAGAGAATAGAGGACCCAAATGTAAGTCTGAGCAGCTATAGCCACCTGATCTTCAACAAAAATGCCAAAAATACTCATTGGAGAAAAGACAGCTTCTTCAACAAATGGTGCTGGGAAAACTGGCTATGTATCTGTAGAAGGATGAAAATAGATCCTTATCTGTCCATGCACAAGAATTAAGTCCAAATGGATCAGGGACCTTAATATCAGACCTAAAACACTGAAAATGCTAGAGGAAAAAGTAGGGGAAGCCAGGCATGATGGTGCATGTCTTTAATCCCTGCACTAGGAAGGCAGAGGTAGGAGGATCACTGTGAGTTCTAGGCCACCCTGAGACTACATAGTGAATTTCAGGTCAGCCTTGGCTAAAGCAAAAAAAAAAAAAAAAGTAGGGGAAACCCTTCAGCATATTGGTCTTGGCAAAGACTTTCTGAATATGACCCCAGTTACTCAGGAAATAAAACTACTAATCAACCACTAGGACCTCATGAAATTACAAAGCTTTTATACAGTAAAGGACACTGTGAATAGAGCAAAGAGGCAACCAACAAAATGGGAGAAAAATCTTTGCCAGCTATTCATCTGACAGAGGATTAATATCCAGGATATACAAAGAACTCAAAAAACTAAATAATAAGAAATCAAACAATGCACTTAAAAATAGGCTATGGGACTAAATAGAGGGTTCTCAAAAGAATACAGATGGCATACAAACATCTAAAAAAAATGTTCTGCATCCTTAGCCATCAGGGAAATGCAAATTAAAACTACTTTGAGATTTCATCTCACTCCTGTCAGAATGGCTATTATCAAGAAATTAAATGACAAAAAATGCTTGGATTGGAGGAATCAATATTGTGAGAATGTGAATGTCATAAAAAGCAGCTACAGAAAAAGATGAACCTGGGGCTGAGCGTGGTGGCACACACTTTTTTTTCTCAAATTTTTAAAATATTTTCCATGATTATAAAAAATATCCCCTGGTAATACCCTCCCTCTCCCCCTTTCCCCCTTTGAAATTCCATTCTCCATCATATCCCCTCCCCATCTCAATCAGTCTCTCTTTTATTTTGATGTCATGATCTTTCCCTCCTCTTATGGTACACACTTTTAATCCCAGCACTTGGAAGGCAAAAGTAGCAGGATCACTGTGAGTTCAAGGTCAGCCTGAGACTAGTGAATTCCAGGTCAGCCTGAGCTAAAAAAAAAAAAAAAAAGCCAGGCGTGGTGACGCACGCTTTAATCCCAGCACTCGGGAGGCAGAGGTAGGAGGATTGCTGTGAGTTCGAGGCCACCCTGAGACTCCATAGTGAATTCCAGGTCAGCCTGGGCTAGAGTGAGACCCTACCTTGAAAAACCAAAAAAAAAAAAAAAAAAAAAAAAAGAAGAAGAAGAAGAAGAAGGAAATGCATACATATGGCAAAAAAAAAAAAAAAAAAAAAGGAAGGAAGGAAGGAAGGAAGGAAGGAAGGAAAAGAGGAACGCTTCTAAACTTTTGATGGGAATGTAAATTGGTACCACCATTGTGGCAATTAGTGTAGAGGTTCCTGAAACAGCTAAAACTAGATTTGCTATATGACCCAGCTATAGCACTCCTAGACAGATAGCCTAAGGACTTGTCTTACTACCTTAGAGATACTTGCTATACCATGTTTATTGCCACTCTATTCACAATAGCTACGAAATGGAACCAGCCTAAATGTCCCTCAACTGATGAATGGATAATAATGTGGTACATTTATACAATGGAGTTCTATTCAGCAGTAAAGAAAAATGAAATTATAAAATTTGCAGGGAAATGGATGGATTTGGAAAGGATTAAAAAATAAAATAAAATAGCTAGGTGTGGTCGCACACACCTTTAATCCCAGCATTTGGGAGGCAGAGGTAGGAGGATCACTGTGAGTTCAAGGCCACCCTGAGACTACATAGTGAATTCCAAGTCAGCCTGAGCTAGAGACCCTACCTTGAAAAACCAAAACAAACCTATGATTGTAAAATTCTTAAGCCCTAGGCAGAAAACTATTACTGTTGTCTGTTGTCTGGCTAAACGCATATATCATGCCCACCAAACCACCCCTTAAATACTTATGTTTATGCCTATATACTAGTGATACTCTCTCTTTGGGTTAGAGAAGCTTCTTTTAGATGGCAGTGACCACTGAGGTGACTCAAAATTCACCATAGTGCTGAGAAGTGACAGTGAAGTGTACAGCACTAAATGAGACATCTCTATCACACCCATCAAGGCTCAGGGATCATTACAGAAGTGGTGTAGAAAGAATGAAAGAGCTAAAGGAAGTGGAGGAGTGCTTACAATGCTGTCATTCAGACACAAAGTGGCCTTGATATTCATAGCCTCATATTGGCTGACACTAGCTATGTAAGAACTGCTTAATAGTAAAAAATGATGATATCAAAATAGAAGACAGACTAATTAGAAAGAAGGGATTCAGTGGAGGGGGAATTTGACAGGGGGAAATAAGGGTAGTGGAAGGGAATTGTGATCATGGTATATTGTCTATATTTATGGAAGTTGTCAATAAAAAGTTTAAAAATTATAATGTTCTGACAGTTTTCCAGACATGTAGGTGAGAAAATTAAGGGCAGATATAAGGTATGACAGAAAGTGAGTTAAGTAATAATAAAGTCCTACATTCCTCTAAAATACATAAGTAACATTGAAAACTTTTACACTTCAAAAAGATGCCATAAGCCCAGTGTGGTGGTGCATGCCTTTAATCCTAACACTTGGGAGGCAGAGGTAGGAGGATTGCTGTGAGTTCAAGGTTACCCTGAGACTACATAGTGAATTCCAGGTCAGTCTCAGCTACAGTGAAACCCTACCTCAAAAACCAAAAAAAAAAAAAAAAAAAAAAAGATGCTATAAGAAAGTAGTCAGACATTGGGGCTACACCTATAATCTCAGCACTTGGGAGTTCAAGGTCATCTTTACCTATATAGCCAGCCTGCACTACATGAAAACCTATTTTGAGATAAACAAATATGTAAATAAACAAAAAGATATAGGAAATTAGGAGCTGAGGAGATTGTTCAGACAGTAATTCTTTTACAATTAATGAAGACTGGAATTCCCATGTAAAGCCAGATGCAAAGTGGCACATGCATCTGGAGTTCATTGGCAGTGGAAGGAGGCCCTCTCTCCCTGTGTGTGTGTGTGTGTGTGTGTGTGTGTGTGTGTGTGTGTGTGTGAAAAAGACACAAACATATTTAAAAAAAATAGAAGATGGCCAGGCATGGTGGTGAACGCCTTTAATCCCAGCACTTGAGAGGCAGAGGTAGGAGAATCACCGTAAGTTCGAGGCCACTCTGAGACTACACAGTGAATTGCAGGTCAGCCTGAGATAGAGTGAAACCCTACCTAAAAAAAAAAAAAAAAATTGAAGAGGCCCTTGTTGAAAAGGTGATCTGTAGAAGGGGAATGGGGAGCAGAGACAAAAGGAAGTAGTAAGAGGGGTTTCTAATCAAAATACTTTATATCTATGTATAAAAACTATCAATAAAAAGAAGTTTTAAGGCTAGAGAGATGGTTATGGCACTTGCCTGTGAAGCCTAAGGACCCATGTTGAACTCTCCAGATCCCACATATGGCAGATGCCTAAGTTGACACAAGTGCAAGGTCACACATGCACACCAGGTGGTGCATATGTCTGGAGTTCTATTGCAGTAGCTGGAGGTCCTGGCATGCCAATTGTCGCCCTCTCCCTCTCTTTCTCTCTGTCTCATTAAAATAAAAGAGGGCTGGACATAGTGGCGCACACCTTTAATCCCAGCACTTGGGAGGCAGATGTAGGAGGATGGCCATGAGTTTGAGGCCACCCTGAGACTACATAGTGAATTCCAAGTCAGCCTGGGCTAGAATGAGACCCTACCTCAAAAAAAAAAAAAAAAAAAAAAAAAAGGAGGAGAAGTTGTTGTTTTAGGAAGTTGGGAGATGGTTTTGCAGTTAAAGGCACTTTTTGCAAAGCTTCAGCCCAACTTTGATTCCCCAACATCCATGTAAAGTGGTTCAAATATCTGATGTTCATTTGTAATGAGCAGCAAGAGACCCTGGTGTGCCAGTACATGTACATACACATGTGCAAATAAGGAGATAATATTTTTAAGTTAAAAAAAGAAATATTGGGGCTGAAGAAATGGCTTAGCAGTTAAGGCACTTGCTTGACAAGCCTAAGGACCCAGATCTGATTTCTCAGTACCCACATAAGCCATATGCACAAGGTGGCATATGCATCTGTAGTTTGTTTGCAGTGGCTGGAGGCCCTGGCATGCCCATTCTCTCCCTCTCCCCCCCTCTCCTGTCTCTGCCTCAAATAGATAGATAAGTATTTTTAAAATATATTTACTTCCTGTGGGGAATCATTTTGTCTTCCTTTGAACCATGCAATCTATATAAACATTTAAATTTCTTAATTATAACTGAGAAAAATAATAGAACCAAGTTTGGAACTCAAATGCAAACATCATGTAGAATACTATGCCTTTAAATATTCAGACTTTAAGGACATCTCTGCTGAGTGTGGAGGCTCACACCTGCACTGGAGAGGCTGAAGGAGGAGGATCACTGTTGAGTTCTAGGTCATTCTTGCCTAGAGTGAGACCCTGCCTAAAAGCAAACAAGCAACAACAATAACAAAGAACATCTCAAGGCCCTATCATCAATGTATCACTACTCTAAATTTAACCCATCCTGCTCTTCTATTCAGAGGCTATTCACCCTCAATTTCTTTTTCTTTTTTTTTTCAAGGTAAGGTCTCACTCTAGCACAGGCTGACCTGGAACTCACTCTGTAGTTCCAGGCTGGCCTCGAATTCACAGTGATCCTCTGCCTCCCAAGTGCTGGGATTAAAGACGTGCACCACCATGCCCAGCATTCCCCAATTTCTTTATTTTTAAAAACTTATTTAAAATTTTTACTTATTTGAGAGAGAGTATATGTGTGAATATGGGGACACCAGGGCCTCCTACCACTGTAAATGAATTCCAGATGCATGTGCCACTTTGGGCATCTGTCTTTATATGGGTGCTGGGGAAATGGAAGCAAGTATCTTTTATTGGGGGGAGGGGTTCATTTTTCAAGCTCAGGCTGACCTTGAATTCACTCTGTAGTCTCAAGGTGGCCTTGAACTCATGATGACCCTCCTACCTCTGCCTCCCAAGTGCTGGGATTAAAGGCGTGCGCCACCACGCCCAGCAGCGATCAAATTATCTTTAACCACTGAACAATCTCTTCAGCCCTCATCCCCAATTTCCTAATTATTCTAACTTTCCTTTTTCACCAGAACCCTTATATAGCTCCTCTAATGCCCTGAGAAAAATGAGGGATAAACAACTCACCTGTAATGTGGTCATTTTCTGTTTGCTGTAAGATGATTGACAAGTGTGAGGTCTATTCTGCCTCTGCCCTAAAGCTCTGGAGTATGTCCTTGGCTATGTCTTTCACACTGTGAATGAAATTCTGGCACCAAGAACTCAATCCTTTCTTAACTCATACAAGCAGGCTTACTCTTAGGGAATCAGGACCTAAGGATGTGGGGCAAGTGGATTTAAATTAGCACCTTTAAACTGGAATTCTTTCATCCCTCATTAGAAAGGAATTTACAATCATCTAAGGCCATGACATGTAAAAAGCACATTCTCCCTTTGCTGTCAGCTAATGTTTTGACCAGAGTAGCTGAGCAGTGCCTTGATTTATGACCCTCCTTTGTTTGCTAACTATAAAAACTTGATGCGATAGTTATACATTGGAACATGGAATTTGGGGTAATCTAAATCTGTGTTCCTCGGCCACGGTCTCTCATATCTGGCTCCAGAATAAATTATCTCTTATTCCTTTAGAAGGGAGAAAGTGTTTTTTCCATTATTACAAGAAATTCATAGATAAATCTTTTATGAAAGAGGATGAGACCCACAGAAACACACAGAATTGAAGGAAGCTCCAACAACTTTATTATTTTATACATTGCTTGTCCCTTTCCTGGAGACCCAAAGGCCTCCACGCTCTGACTCCAGATCACCAATACACTTCTAGAAGCTCCCCCATTCTCATCTGTACATAATCTTGCTGTAGCTTTCCAGGATGAATCCACACTTATTGTTAGGGTTCTCCCTTTCCTCTCTCCTTGCTTCTTTTCTCACTCTCAGCATCTGCTGCTGTTCTTTGGAACAAGAAGCAGCAGCAAAGTTGATGGCTGATGGTGTTTCCATCCCTCACTTCCTCCTTCCAGACTATCTGATGGGAAAGACCTACAAGTGACCAAGTTTTTGGTTTCTCCAGAACAGTGAGTTCCTCCTCTCTCCCTCTCACTGATTTATGCCCCAGTTCTATCTATGAAACTTCCCTTTCAAGGTTGATCCTACATGACAACCAGATAGGTTTCACCTCCAAGAGCCTCTAAATTCTCAGAGTACATCCCAGGCTAAAGGATGCCTTATTTAAGTCCATGTAGTCATGGAGTGAGACTGGGTCTCACCCTCCACAACAATGTGTTGTCCACAAGGGATACCGTCTAAGTGGATGTTGCACCTACACTAGGACTTACACAATGGGCCTCACATTGTCTGTTCCCTCTGACTCATGCCTGGGATGTATGCATTCTCAAAAATTGGTCTGAGGGCTAGGAAAATGGGTAAGTGGTTAAAGGTGCTTGCTTGCAAAGCCTGCTGCACAGGGTTCAGTTTTGAAACTGCCCACAAAAGCCAGATGTAGAAAGTCAGGCATGGTGGCACATGCCTTTAATCCCAGCACTCAGGAGGCAGAAGTAGGAGGAACACTGTGAATGCACAGCTAGCCTAAGACTACAGAGCAAATTCTAGGTCATCCTGGGCTAGAGTAAGAACCTACCTCAAAAAAAAAAAAAAAAAAAAAAATTGGCGAGCATGGTGCTCATGCTTTTCATATCACCATGTGGGAGGCTGAGGTAAGAGGATCATTTCCTACCAGCCTGGGTTTGTCTTTTCTGTATTATATAATCTTGATCAAGTTTTATCTTCAAGCTTGCTAATTCTTCTACTAGTTCAAATCTGTTGATCCCTCTAATTATTTATTTGACAGAGAAAGAGGGAGGGGGAGAGAGAATGGGTGCACCAGGGCTTCCAGCCACTGCAAATGAACTCCAGACGCATGCGCCCCTTGTGCATCTGGCTAACATGGGTGCTGGGGAATAGAACCTGGGTCCTTTGGCTTTGCAGGCAAATGCCTTAACCTCTAAGCCATCCCTCTAGCCCAGATCCCTCTAATTTTTCATTTCAGTTATATTTTTCACTCAAGACCTTTCTGGGTGTTTTGAAGATGTATATTCAAATAAGTGGGCACACAAATGAGGTGTTTACCTGTTTGTATAAGTGCCTTGCACACCATTCAGCGGTGTTTGGATAGATACAAAATGAACACACCACAGGCAAAATATGATTTAATGGAAGGTCAGGGATGAGTTTGAGCGCCCCCCCACTGCCTGTACTCTCAGTTTTTATTTAGATTCAGGTAGCCAAAACAATGGGGAGTCAGAGCACAAGACAGATTATGACTTTGCTTCAGACCAGATCATGAGTTGTTTAGGTTTATTTCCATCAGGAACTCTTTGGAGAAGCTGTGAATTTCCCATCTTCAAGAAGCTCCACCCAATGCTGTGGTGGCAAAGGCCTTTAATCCCAGCATTAGGAAAGTCAAAGTAGGAGGATCACTATGGAGTATGGATTTGAGGCCACCCAGAGACTAACAGTGAATTGCAGCTCAGCCTGGGCTAGAGCAAGACCCTATCTCAAATACAAACAAACAAACAAACAAAAAAGTGACCCATGCCTTTAATCCCAGCACTTGGGAGGCAGAGGTAGGAGGCTACATAGTTAATTCCAGGTCAGCCTGGGCCAGAGTGAGACCCTACCTTGAAAACACAAACAAACAAAAAAAGCCAGGCATGATGGCATAGTTCACCTTTAATCCCAGCATTCCAGAGGCAGAGGTAGAAGGATCACCATGAGTTTGAGGCCACCCTAAGACTACATAGGGAATTCCAGGTCAGTTTGGCTAGAGTAAGACCCCCACCTCAAAAAAAAAAAAAAAAATTAAAAAAAAAACACTATGATCAGCCAGGTGTGGCGATGATCAATCAAAACCTATCAAAGCAGAAATCCAGAGGCTACAGAGAGCTCAACACTAAATCAGACTACTGCCAATAGGCCTGCCATGGCTCAGGAAACACTGCAGGAGGGGGGGGTGGGGACAGAAAAACTGTATCCTAAAGTACACTCCCTCAACTATTCCACATGGACTAAGGCTTCTATGACCCCACAGTGAATACCACAATCCCAGAGGAGGGCCCCCACAGTAACAGGAGCAGAGGTGAGGGGATAAGAGTACAACCTATTATAATATATATAAAATAAAAAGTGAAGGGCCGAGCATGGTGGTGCACACCTTTAATCCTACCACTTAGGAGGCAGAGGTAAGAGGATTGCCATGAGTTCAAGGCTGAGACTATATATTAAATTCCAGGTCAGCCTGGGCTAGAAAAAGACCCTACCTCAAAAAGCCAAAACAGGGCTGGAAAGGTGACTTAGCAGTTAAGGCACTTGCCTGATAAGCCTAAGAACCCATGTTTGACTCTCTAGGTACCACATAATCCAGATGCACAAGGTGAGACACAAGCATGCAAGGTCACACATGCACACAAGGTGGTGCATATGTCTAGAGTTCGACTTCAGTGGCTGGAGGCCCTTGCGTGCAAATTCTCTCCTTCCCTCTCTTTCTCTCTCGCACTTTCTCTCATAAAAAAAAAGGAAAAGAAAAGAAAGCAGGGCGTGGTGTCACACACCTTTAATCCCAGCACTCAGGAGGCAGAGGTAGGAGGATCGCCCTGAGTTCGAGGCCACCCTGAGACTCCATAGAGAATTCCAGGTCAGCCTGGGCTAGTGAGACCCTACCTCTAAAAACCAAAAAAAAAAAAAACCACCAAAACAAGAAAATGTGAAAAAAAATATACCAGCAATGGGCTAGGGAGATGGCTCTGCAGATAAGAGACCAGGTTGCACAAGCATGAAGACCTGATTTTGATCCCCAGCACCCACATTAAAAAAATAATAAGATAGGGGCTGGAGAGATGGCTTAGCGGTTAAGGCACATGCCTGCAAAGCCTAAGGACCCAGGTTTGATTCTCCAGTTTCCACATAAGCCAGATGCACATGGTGGCACATATGTCTGGAGTTCATTTGCTGTGGCTAGAGGCCTTTGCACCCAATCTCCCTCTCTCTCTCTTTCTGTCTCTAATAATAAATAAAAATAAAATCTTTAAAAAAATAAATTAAATAGGGCTGGAGAGAGACTTAGTGGTTAAAGCACTTGCCTGCAAAGCCAAAGGACCCAGGTTTGATTGCCCAGGACCCATGTAATGCCTGATGCACAAAGTGGCATATGTATCTGGAGTTCCATTTCCAGTGCCCTCTCCCTCCCCTACCTCTTTCTAATAAATAAAACAATTGCAGAAGAGGTGGCGGAAAGAATCTAAGAGCCAAAGGAAGGGTTGGACTCTTCACAATGTGCTCTTCCAGACACAAAATGGTCCGGTTATCCATGACTTCACAGTGCCTGACACTACCTATACAATACCATCATAATAGGAAGAAAAGATGATGACATCAAAATAAAAGAGACTGACTGAGAGGGAGAGGGGATATGATGGAGGGTGGAATTTCAAAGGGGAAAGTGGGGGGAGGGAATTATCATGGGGTATTGTTTACTATTATGGAAGTTGTCAATAAAAAAATTAATTAAAAAATAAATAAAAATAAAATAACCTCCTTCCTGTAGACAACTGGAAAAAGCTACGCTGCATGCAGCTCAATGGGAGAGAGAGAAATCACCAGTGAAGATACTCACCAGTGGACACTGCCAAGCCTTAAATTTGGCCAGTCAGGCCAAATAAGCCAACAGGTAGAATAGTGGCATGTCTGTTATGGGGGAAACCAATACCTTTGTAATTGGACTGGAGGCCCACTCCACAGGAGGGAATACATGCCTGATGCTGAAAACCTACAATGGGGGAAGTCATGTGTCCTAGGGGTGTAATATCTGCTGGTGTCCAGCTAAATATATATAATATACTCACCAAACTGTCCAGGAAGCACATTTCTTAATGTTCATACCCACATATTAATGCTATTTTCAGTTTGGGTTAGAGAAGCTTCTCTTTTCAGATGGCAGTGACCTAGGGAAGACTCAGAAGGTACCACAGTGCTGAGAAGAAGTGACAGAGGAGTGCTCAGCACTGAAATACCTCTATCACACCTTCCAAGGCTCAGGGTCCACTGTAGAAAAGGTGGCAGAAAGAATGTAAGAGCCAAAGGAAGGGTAGGACTCCTTACAACGTGCTCCCTGCAGACACAAAATGGCCTGGATATCCATGACCCCACAGTGCCTGACACTACCTACACAAGACCATTGTAATAGGAGGAAAAGATGATGACATCAAAGTGGAAGAGAGACTGATTGAGAGGAAGAGGAGATATAATGGAAAGTGGATTTGTGAAGGAGAAGCTGGGGAAGGAGAGGGAATGATCATGGTTTAATGTCTATAATTGTGGAAGTTGTGGATTAAAAAATGAGAAAAAATAAGCCGGGCGTGGTGGCACACGCCTTTAATCCCAGCACTCGGGAGGCAGAGGTAGGAGGATTGCCGTGAGTTCGAGGCCACCCTGCACGCCTTTAATCCCAGCACTTGGGAGGCAGAGGTAGGAGGACTGCCATGAGCTCAAGGCCACCCTGAGACTACAGAGTTAATTCCAGGTCAGCCTGGGCCACAGTGAGACCCTACCTCAAAAAAACAAAAAACAAAAAACAAAAAAAAAGAGAGAGAGAGAGAGAGAAAATAACCAAAAATAAATAAATAAAATAAAGGCCAGGAGTAGCCACACATACTTGTAACTCCAGGCGTGATGAGCGGGGTGGGAGGGCAGAAACAGGAGAATCACTGGGACTTACTAGCAAGCCGGTATAACAAAAACTGCAGATCTCCAGGTTCAGTGAAAGTCTGGCTCAAGGATATAAGGTAAAAGAACAACAGTGGAGGATACACTCTGCATATATGCAATGGGGCGCACACCTGCACACACGTGTGCATACACCACACAGGCTCACAAAAATTAATTTTAAAACTATCAGGAAATACCTTTTTCAAAGTATATTTATATTAGGACTAAGTGAACACCTGATATATACTGAAGTTTTTATTTATTTATTTTTGGTTTTTCGAGGTAGGGTCTCACTCTAGCCCAGGCTGACCTGGAACTCACGATGTAGTCTTAGGGTGGCCTCGAACTCATGGCGATCCTCTTACCTCTGCCTCCCAAGTGCTGGGATTAAAGGTGTGTGCTACCATGCCCAGCTTTTTTTATATACATATTTTTATTAGTAGTATTCTTTTCTTAGAATCCTACTGATATCACCAACTAAACCTACAGAATTGATTCCCAGAATGACTCAATGCAATTCCATTTTGCATCAAGTTCTTGAGCCTTATGTATGCTTCCTTGTATTATTTACCACACTATGCCAAGCAACATTCAATTGAAATCCCTCTATTATAAGACAAAGAAACTCCCTTTTAGGCAAGAAAACTCCTACAGTGATATTGAAAAATACAAGGATGTTATGCTACAAACTATCAAATACAACATATATATATATGTGTGTATATATATATATATATATATATATGTACATATGTACATACATATAGAAATTGAGTTATGTGCAAATTTATGAAAATCTTGAAAAGTGCTTATTATGAAAATCTTAAAAAGTGCAGTATTAACTAGAGGAAGTCACACAAAATATTCCTTTACTCATGGGTTAAGCTCCTTGTGGTATTATTTTATCTATTAAAACAAACCAGGTATTTGTAATTTTTGGTGTTTGTCGGCTGGTTCCCTGCTGTTTGCTGCTTTTGTGTGTGCGTGCTGGTGCTGGTGTTTCGTTGTGGTGGTTTTTCCTCTCTACTTGGATTTATGGAAGCAATTTCCTCAACCATTGATGAACTTTCCCTGGATCTGTGAGTTTGAAATAAATCCTTTCCTCCTATTTAAAAAAGAAGAAGAAGCTGGGCATGATGGCACAAGCCTTTAATGCCAGCACTCAGGAGGCAGAGGTAGGATGATCGCCATGAGTTCAAGGCCACTCTGAGACTACATAGTGAATTCCAGGTCAGCCTTAGCAAGAGCAAAACCCAAAAAAAAAAAAAAAAAAAAAGGAGAAAAATCAAAATATTCCTACTCTCACCCGGGCATAGTGGTGCACACCTTTAATCCCAGCACTCGGGAGGCAGAGACAGGAGGATCAGGAGGATCGCCGTAAGTTCAAGGACACCCTGAGACTCTATAGTGAATTCCAGGTCAGCCTGGGCTAGAGTGAGACCCTACCTCGAAAAACCAAAAAAAAAAAAAAAAAAAAATGTTCCTACTCTCTCATGAAAAACTACCTTACTATTTATAAATAAGGTGATCTTTATTCTACAAAATCATGCCTTCGAGGCTGGAAAACAACTATCCAAATAACACATTCTCTGGGAAAATGTTTCCCTAGCTTACTAAACTGACAAGGTGTTTCAATATTATTGGTACAAATACTCATAACACTACTAACCACACTTGGTATGTCTACTGCTCCTCAGTCCTTCAACTAATCTGTTCTCTGCAAAGAATTGTGTGAAGAACTTCTGAAAGATTTTGCAGACTTGTCACAAATATTCCACATCTCCCATACAACAAACTTGATGTGGGGGCATTTTTGTATTTCCTGCTTCTAATTCTGTCTGGCTTGTCCTCTCACAACCTTCTATGAGAGCCTAATATTCACTTCATCACTTGCATGTCTGCCTTATGTGTTTTCCGATGTATACGAAGCCCTGAGTTCCAACAGAAGGATTTTCCACATTCAGAGCATTTCCAGGGTTTCTCTCCCGTATGAACTCTCTGATGTTCACTGAGGGAAGACTTCTGAGTAAAGGCTTTTCCACATTCATCACACTTAAAAGGTTTCTCTCCAGAATGACTTTTCTGGTGTATCTGAAGAGATGCCTTCCTGGGATAGGCTTTTTCACACTCATTGCATTCATACGGCTTTGCTGCTGAGTGAGTTCTCTGGTGTATAATTAACTGTGATTTTCCACAGAAAGCTCTCTCACACAAGCTACATTCATAGGGTCTCTCTCCTGTGTGTATCCTTCCATGTATGACGAGGTATGACTTGCTGCTAAAAGCCTTTCCACACTCACTGCAAACATAGGGCTTCTCTCCTGCATGGGCTCTCAGGTGAGCAGTGAGCTGCTCCTTCCGGCCAAAGGCTTTGCCACACTCAGTGCACTGGTAAGGGTTGTTTCCAGTATGAACTCCTTGGTGAACAATGAGTTGTGTCTTCATGTTAAAGGCTTTTCCACAGTCACTACATTGAAAAGGTTTCTCCCCTGTATGCATTCTTATGTGAACAAGGAGGTAAGACTTACTCCTGAAGGCCTTCCCACATTCTTTGCACTTATGAGGTTTGACTCCTGTGTGAGTTCTCTGATGTACAACAAATGGGGACTTCAAACTAAATGCTTTCCCACATTCACTGCATTCATATGGTTTCACTCCTGTGTGACTTCTCTGGTGTAAAACAAGCTGAGATTTCCAACTATAGGCTTTCCCACATTCACTGCAACAATAGGGCTTCCCTCCTATGTGAATTTCCTGATGGACAATGAGTTGTGACCTAAAAGAGAAGACTTTCCCACATTCACTACAGGAATAGGGCTTTTCTCCTGTGTGAACTCTCTGATGTGCATTAAGATTTGACTTGGCACTGAAGGCTCTTTCGCATTTAGTGCATTCATATGGTCTCTCCCCTGTATGAATTCTGAGATGCACAACAAGCTGTGATTTACATCGAAAAGCTTTCCCACATTCATTACACACACAGTTTTTCTCTATGCCATGACTTCTTTGATGATTCAGAAAATATGATTCCTCGTAACTGAGAAATTCATCAAGATTCTTTCCTATATAACTTCTACTTGAGCTTGAGTTTCGTGTCAAACTTTTCCCACTACTCTTACGGAGTTTCTGTCTTGAAGAAGTATGGGTTCTGCTCAGGTGATTTCCAAACACATTATAAGCATATTTTCTCTGCAGACTTTCAAGCTCATCTTGATTTTTCTGGTACCATTTTTTCCAGACTTCTAGAAGAGGGGGAAAAAAAATTCTTCAGTTCTGATATGGAATTAAAGAGCTTTAAAAATAAATTTAGGGGGACACTTCCAGGTAAGATGGCTGCATAGGAGTCACACCAAACTAGCCTAGGGAGGGATTTAAGTAAAACCACAGCAAAATACACTTTTCTTCCAAAAAGTGAAGGTGTATAGGTTTTTTTTTGAGACAGAGGGAGGGGAGGGAAAGAGGGAGGGAGGAAGGGAGGAAGGAAGGGAGAGGAGAGAGAGAGAGAGAGAGAGAGAGAGAAAGGGCACACCAGGGCCTCTAGCCACTGCAAACAAACTCCAGATGCATGCGCCACCATGTGCATCTGGCGTATGTGGGACCTGGAGAATCAAACTTGGGTCCTTAGGCTTTGCAGGCAAGCGCCTTAACCACTAAGCCATTTATCCAGCCGGTGTATAGGCTTTTATCAGCCACAACGAAGAAGCAGGAGAAACCAAGATCTACCAGAAAGGAGGAAACCAGCCAGAATCCCACAGAGGCGCTTGTGGCCTGCCCAGCTCAGCATCCAGCTGCAGGAGCAATGACCAAACAAGGGGATTTTCCAACCTCATCAAACCTGAAGGGGAGACAGCAGAGATCAGCTAAGGAGCTGCTGAAAGGGATACAGGTGGGACCAGCTGAGCAGTTCCAGTACAACTCCAGCTTCCTGCACTCTCCCATCCCACAACTGTCAGAACTGCAAACCTCTGGAGAACACATTCAGCTCCCTCCAGCAGGGCATCCAGCACAGCTGATCAGAGCACCAGCTCCACAGCACAACACGGATAGAGGTGGGCACTCAACCTTGGTGAGATCGGAAGCTCCCCTAAAAGATAACGTGGCCAACTGACAAAAAAGCAGGTACATAGGCCTGCACAGGAAGTGCTAATCTCTTTCTATGTCAGGGCAGATTATGGGTTACATATTCATTGTTGGCTTTACCATTTTCAATTAAGCTGTATTTGGAGGTTGGCTATTGTTGCCTTTGCTGCTTTCAGATGCACAGGGCCTTTGTCTTTTTCTTCTGTCATTACTGGGCGCAGGATCTTATTCGGACCCAGGCTGACCTGAAACTCATTTCAGAACAGAAATCTCAACCTCCCAACTGACAGGATTAAGGATGTAAAGCAACACACACCCTTAGGGATTTTGGCTTTATATGGCTATCTGTTTCATTCCCCACACTTGCATACTATGTGTTGGTTTTTATTGAATGTTTATACTGCTTAGTTGAATTTTAGAATTTTGCCAGTATATTGTTCTACCCAGCCCACTAGCATACTTGAATAGCAGGCAAAATCAACACCTAGAATTGCTTCTGCAGTTGGATTGGAGTACAAGAGCTACACTTGGCACCTTAAACTCCTACTCTGAAGTTACATAAAGTTGGATTTCCAAGTCTAAGATCACCACAGATAATTAGAAAACCCAAGCATCAAATCAACTCAGGATGCAAAAATCGCTACATTATATTACAAGAAAGAAACACAAAGAATCAAGACAATACAACCCCACCAAAAATTATAAATCCATCAGAAATTACCCCCAATGGTCACTTTTAGATGAAATGCCTGACAAAGATTTGAAAAAAATAATTTTATCTATACTCAAAGGAATCAAAGAAGAAAATGAAAGAATTAAAGAGGAAAACAAACTCCTAAAATTCCCACCCACCTACTATTAAAGGTTATTTTTTTTGTTACTTTGTTTTTTGAGACATGGTCTCAAGCTAACCTAGAACTCAACTCTTAGCCCAGGCAAGCCTTGAATTCCTATCAACCCTGCTACTTCAGACTCCTCAGTGCTAAGAACAGAAGCATGAGTGACCATGTCCAACTTGAAAACAATGCTTTAAAATGGTTTTTAAAATATACTTGCACTTAAATTATTTTATATCTGAATTTTATGTTCCCGATTCTTTCATATCAGAATTTTGTTACTACAAGATTTTCCTTGTAAACAGGAGGCTGGAGAGATAAGAGGTTAATGTGCTTCAAAGCCTAACCCTCCTAATTTGATTCCCCAGTTCCCACTTAAAGCCAGATACACAAAGTGGTACACGCATCTGCAGCTCATTTGCAGCAGCTGGAGGCCCTGGCCCACCCATATTCATCTTCTCTCTCTCTCTCCCCTCTCTCTCTTTTTCTCTTCTCAGTATCTCTCCTACTTGCAAACAAATAAAGAAAAATGTTTTTTTTTTTTTTTTAAAGCCAGATGTGGTGGCACACGCATTTAATCTCAGCACTCGGGAGGCAGAGGTAGGAGGATCACCCTGAGTTCAAGTCCACCCTGAGACTACATGGTGGATTCCAGGTTAGCCTGGGCTAGAGGGAAACCCTACCTCTAAAAACCAAAAATTAAAAAAAAAAAATTAATGTAAGACATTTAGGTAAGGGGACCAAAAAGAAAAGAAAACTAAGCTGGACATGGTTGAGCACACATAAAGTGCCAGCATTTGGGAGGTAGTGGCAGGAGGATCTGCTTGGGCTACACTCAAAGACCCTGTCTCAAAAAAAACAAAACAAAACAAAAAAACCCACAAAAAAGTTGTTATTGCTTCAAGGTAAGGTCTCACTCCAGCCCAGGCTGCCCTGGAACTCACTCTGTAGTGCAGTTCATCTATCTCTGCCTCCCAATAACTGGGTCTAAAGAGGTGTGCTATCATGTTCAACCCACAACTTGTAATTTGAGGGTAGATTTTTTAATATGTATGTGTATGGTATGTACTTATGCATATACGTATATATATAGTATGTATATAGAATATATTAATTTTTAATTATTTATAAACAGAAAGAGAGAAAATGGACTCAACAGGGCCTCTTGCCATTGCAAATGAACTCCAGATGCATGCACTCTGTGCATCTGGCTTTATGTGAATACTAGGGAACTGACCCTGGGCCATCAGGCTTTGCAAGCAAGTGCCATTAACCACTGAGCCATCTCTCAAGTCCCCAAACACTTTTTTTGAATTGTATTTTTTTTTTTTATTTGTGTGTATGTACATCAGGGTCTTGTGCCGCTGCAAGAGAATGCCAGTCCAGCTTTATGTGGGTGGCTAGTAAACTGAATCTGGATCACGAAGTTTGCAAGATAGCACCTTTAACCAGTGAGCCATTTCCCAGTGTTGATTTCTATTTTTTTTTTTAATATTTTCATTTATTTATTTGCAAGCAGAGAGAGATAGAAGAAAGACACAGAGAGAATAGGCGTATCAAGGCCTTTAGCCACTGCAAACAAACTCCAGATGCAATGTGCCACTTTGTGCATCTGGCTTTATGTGGGTACTGAGGAATCAAACCCAAATCTTTAGGTTTTGTAGGCAAGACCTTAACCACTGAACCATCTCTCCAACCCAATTTCTATTTTTTTACTCATGTTAGATCAGTGAGTTAAGATACATGTTCATTTTCCCAGACTAATGATTAAATACTTGTGAAAAAAAATCTAGTGTAACACCAAAATAGAACATGAGAGATCTCTAATATGGTTAAGAATGAACTAAAAAGGAGGTAATGCTGTTTTAGTCTGAGTAACAATTAGGGACACAAGTGTTTCAACACATTCTTCTTCGACAAAATACCAACAGAAACAGAAGCAACAGAAAGATTGCCAAGACTAGATGTGCAACAACAGTTTTATTAAAATGGAGAAACCACCGGGTGTGGTGACACATGCCTTTAATCCCAGCACTCCAGAGGCAGAGGTAGGAGGATCACCAAAGACCACCCTGAGAGTACAGAATGAATTCCAGGTCAGCCTGGACTAGAGTAAGACCCTACTTCAAAAAAAAAAAAAAAAGAAAAGAGAGGGGGAACCATGGAAAAATGGTGACTGTGGAAGAAAATGTTTCTTATTTCTGATACCAGATTGAAGTCTGAGAAATACAGGGGACCTCTCTTGAAGGAAAATAAAACCCAGGAACAAGTGCAGAAGAAAAAGAGAAGTTTCAATTTTAGTGTTGCATTAAGGGGGGGCGGGGAGACTTAAATTTTTCAGAATGGGAGAGCTTTTCCATAGTTACAAAACAGAAAAGGAGGGCTGGGCGTGGCAGCACACACCTTTAATCCCAGCACTGGGGAGGCTGAAGTAAGAGGATCACAGTGAGTTTGAGGCCAGCCTGAGACAACATAGTGAATTCCAGGTCAAGCTAGGCTAGAGTGAGAAAACCAAAAAAAAAAAAAAAAGAGAGAGAGAGAGGATAGCCTACCAGAGAGATGGGAAGGCATGTAAAATTAACCAGTGATGTTATAAGATGGGGAGGCGGTGGGGGGTTGATGGATAAGGTCTAAGCAATATGTATGCAGAAAGCAAAACAGAAACTGAAAGTACAGGAAGTAAAGGAGCATAAGCCACACCAAGAAAGAGGAAATTCTCTGAAGGACTTACTAACCATGGAAAATAAGAAAACTAACCCAGAAAGCAGGCTCTGCTGAAAGAAGAGCACCTCTACCTCTGAGATGAGAGAGGAAGGAGAGCCAATATTCAAACTAACAGTGACTTTTTTTTTAACAGTGACTTTTTGATGTAAGGAGCTAGTGCATGGTCTCATACTGAGTCAGATGCACCAGTTCTAGTTCAAAAACTTTCAAGAGTTTCTATGCAAAATGCAGCACCAGTTCCAAGCCCTGAACAAACAGCTGATTTACCTTTATACCTCATACCTTTCTGGTTCTCACTCACCCACCTGGACATTTTGTCTGGGTGGACATTTTGGCATTTACTATCCATGGCTCTTCTTCTTGCTCCAACTTGAAGATTAAATCAGGTTTGATACCATGATAACCTGTGAACAGAAAATCAGAGAGCTAGGCAGTGGGGTGCATGCCTTTAATCCCAGCACTCAAGAGACAAGAGGTAGGAGGATCACAGAGAGTTCGAGGCCACCCTGAAACTACACAGCGAATTCCAGGTTAGCCTGGGCTAGAGTGGGATC
This sequence comes from Dipus sagitta, assembly GCA_036346955.1. Lineage (NCBI taxonomy): Eukaryota > Metazoa > Chordata > Mammalia > Rodentia > Dipodidae > Dipus > Dipus sagitta. The sequence continues at coordinate 67,141,209 of CM070779.1, read as the reverse complement.
TTACCTCGGGGTGGGGGGGCGGAGAAAGACAGAAAAGAAAATCAGAAAGCCAGCCAGGTATGGTAGTGCATGCCTTTAATCCCAGCACTTGGGAGGCAGAGGTAGGAGATTTGCCATGAGTTCGAGGATTGCCATGAATTCAAGTACAGCCTGAGACTACACAGTAAGTTTCTGGTAAGCCTAGGCTAAAGAGAGACCCTACCTTGGGGGGGGGGAGGGAGGAAGAGCTGGGCATGGTGGCGCTCGCCTTTAATCCCAGCACTCAGGGAGCAGAGTTAGAAGGATTGTCATGAGTTCAAGGCCACCCTGAGATTACATAGTGAATTCCAGGTCAGCCTGAGCTAGAGTGAGACCCTACCTCAAAAAAAAAAAAAAAAAAAAATGCCAGGCATGGTGGCACACGCCTTTAACCCTAGCACTCAGGAGGCAGAGGTAGCAGGATTACTGTGAGTTCAAGGCCACCCTGAGACTACAGAGTGAATCCTAAGTCACTGGGCTACAGTGAACCGCTACCTTGAAAAAAACAAAAAAGAAAAAAGAAAGGAAGGAAATCAGAAGGGGGCTGACGAGATGGCTGAGCAGTTGAGGCACTTGCCTGCTCAGCCTAAGGACCCAGGTTCAATTCCCCAGGACCCAAGTAAAGCCAGATGCACAAGGTGGCATTTACGTCTGAAGTTCATCTGCAGCAGCTGAAGACCCTGATGTGCCCATTCTCTCTATATATGTTTCTCTATTTCTCTCAAATAAATAAAAAATTTTTAAAAAGAAAAGGAAAAGCCGGGCGTGGTGGCGCACGCCTTTACTCCCAGCACTCGGGAGGCAGAGGTAGGAGGATCGCCATGAGTTCGAGGCCACCCTGAGACTACATAGTGAATTCCAGGTCAGCCTGAGTTAGAGTGAGACCCTACCTCGAAAAACCAAAAAAAAAAAAAAAAAAGAAAAGAAAAGGAAAGAAAATCAAAAGTGGGCTGGAGAGATGGCTCAGCAGTTAAGGCACTTGTCTATAAAGCCTAAGAACCTAGGTTTGATTCCCTAGTACCCACATAAAGCCAGATGCACAAGATGGCACATGTGTCTGAAGTTTGTAGTGGCTAGAGGCCCCAGCATGCCCATTCTCCAACACACCCCCCCCCCCAATCCTTTCTCTCTGTTTCTCTCTGTTTGCAAATAAAAAGGAAAAGAGAACCAAATAGGACTAAGAACACCTACTTCTCAAATTCAAGTTCATAGGCACTGAGCACTTCACAGTTTCAAAGTGGGTCAACAAAAGAAAAACAGATGGCAATTTATGACTCCCAGCTTAGTTAATAGAGATCCTGAACTCACCCACAGATAACAGGTTGCTGTAGTTTTCTAGAGTCACCTCCCTGTACAGGTGCCTTTGTGCAGAGTCCAACAGCTGCCATTCTTCCCAGGACAACTCCACATATACATCTTTGAATGACAATCCCTGTAATAGTACACACTGCATTTCAGTGAGCTGTATTCAAAGGTGACATGGAAAGGATACAGAGGAAGTAGAAAAAGAAAAACACTCCTTTACACCTCTGAATTTACTCTGTAAAAGAATTAAAAATCATGCTGGGAACTGGGCACTCAGAAGGCAGAGGTAGGAGAGTCGCTGTGACTTTGAGGCCACCCTGGGCTACAGTGAAACCCTACCTCCAAAAAAAAAATCATGCTGGGTATGGCAGTGCACACCTTTAATCCCAGCTCTCAAGAGGCAGAGGTAGGAGGATCAACATGAGTTTGAGGTCAGTCTGGGACTACAGAGTGAGTTCCAGGCCAACCTGAGCTAAACTGAGACCACAACTTGGGAAAAAAAAAAAAATCAAGTCAAGCATGGTGGCACACATCTTTAATCACAGCACTCAGGAGGCTGAGGCAAGAGAATCACCCTGAGTTAGGAACCAGCCTGAGACTACATAGTGAATCCCAGGTCAACCTTGGCTACAGGAAGACATTACCTCAAAAAACCAAAAAAAAAAAAAAAAGATCCATCAGGCTGGGAAGATGGCTCAATAAGTAAAGTGCTCACAAAAGCACGAGGATTTCCAGTACACACATAAAAATGCCTAGTATGGGGCTGGAGAAATGGCTTAGCAATTGAGGCACTTGCTTGCCCAGGACCCACATAAGCCAGATGCACAAGGTAGCACATGCATCTGGAGTTCATTTGCAGTAGCTAAAGGCCCTGGCACACCATTCTCTCTTTCTTTTTCTCTATCTACCTGCCTCTATCTCTCTAAAATTAATTAATTAATTAATTAATTAACAAAATAGGTCTCTTAATAAATGTCAGTTTTTTTAAAATTTCAAATGCCTAGCATGTTAGTATAAGCCAATACACACAAAAGCACACATACCTACATACATACAAACATAAACACACATGCTATACACATACACAAGCAAAAAAAAAAAAAAAAGGAACCCAATCAATCACTGAATCTACAAGCCAGATACTCTTTGAAGTTCTAGAGATCTCAGGGTAAGTAAAATCCCACTCTGTCCTTGAGGGGCTTTCAGACTTGCAGTGGTAAACAAATGACATGCAAATGTTAAAAGAGACCCAAGGAGCTGGAGAAATGGCTTAGTGGTTGAGGCGTTTGCCTGGGAAGCCTAAGGACTAAGGTTCAATTCCCCAGTACCCATGAAAGCCAGGTGCACAAGAGGGCACTTGCATCTGAGTTTGTTTGTTTGCAATGGCTGGAGGCCCTGGCATGCCCATTCTCTCTATCTGCCTATTTTTTGCTAAAAAAATTTTTTTTTAAATTAACAAAAACAGACCCAGGGTATGCTGCACAGAAATGGAGAGAACAATTTTCAATAAGCATCCAGACTTGGCTCCACTGAGTCAACTGAGAAGTGGAGAGTCATGGAGAGTCATGATGGTTCCCCAAGACAATGGATAGAATATGAATTCAGAGGGTGATTAGGTTGAGGCTCACCTAGGAGCAATGGAGAAAAAGCAATAATGGGAGAACAGAGTTTACCTTCCTGGTACAGATATCTGAAGGCAACTAGGCTGGGGTAGAGCACTGTCTTCCACCTTCCGCTGTGCTCTGCATGGCTTCTATGCTCTAGGTAACTAAGAAGACACTGGTCATCAAATCTTTATTCAAAGTGAGGGAAAGGGGAATGCTGGGAGGGAATAGCAGGAATTTAGAGGTGTGTTTCTTCTTTATGCCCACTGAAAAATTGTTAAGTCTATTACCTAAGAAAGGAAAATGTACAATAGGGATAATCTATAATCCCTGTAAAAGAAGCAAACAAAATCCAGCACACAAGGCAGAATATTCAAGGACTAAGGCATCTCAGAAACTGAGAGAAAGGTTCTAAAGGGGAATAGTTAATAGCCAGACCACACAACAGACATGGAGTGCTTTTGCAGCCAAGAATAGCAGTGTAGGTTTACATAAACAAAAGAAAAACAGGATAAGAATAGCTCAGCAGTTAAAAGTACTTGCTTACAAAGCCTACTGGCTGTAGTTCAACTCCCCGGTACACATATAAAGCCAGGTGCACAAGTGCCTAGAGTTTGTCTGCAGCAGCAAGAGGCTTTGCACTCTCTCAATTTTTTTTTTTTTTTTTTTTTTTTTTTTTTTTTTTTTTTTTTTTTTTTGCGGGGGTTCGAGGTAGGGTTTCACTCCAGTCCAGGCTGACCTGGAATTCACTATGTAGTCTCAGGGTGGCCTTGAACTCATGGTGATCCTCCTACCTCTGCCTCCCGAGTGCTGGGATTAAATGTGTGCACCACCACACCCGGCTCAAATAAATTTTCATTTATTTTTTTGAAAATGTATTTATTTTCAAGAGACAGAAAGGAGACAGGGCAGAGGTGGGGAGAAGAATAGGCATGCAGAGGCCTCCAGCTGCACCAAATTATCTCCACATGTATGTACCTCTCTGTATATTTGGCTGTACCTGGGTATGGGGAATCAAGCTCAGGTTGTTAGGCTTTGCAGGTAAGTGCCTTCACCACAGAACCATCTCTCCAGCCCTAAATAACAATTTTTTTTTGGGGGGGGGGGGTTCTGAGGTAAGGTCTCGCTCTAGTTCAGGCTGACCTGGAATTCACTATGTAGTCTCAGGGTGGCCTCGAATTTACGGCAATCCTGCTACCTCTGCCTCCCCAGTGCTGGGATTAAATGCATGCGCCACCATGCCCGGCTAAATAACTATTTTTTAAAAAAAGAAAAACAGGATAACATTTAAAGAAATATAAGCTGAAATTCCTTCAGAAATGAAGACAAGTATGTTAGCTCATATTACAAAACCTTACTAAGTAATTGAAAAGCAAGCTCAACTACCAAAAAAGTCCAAATTTAAACAGAGGGCAACAAAGTCCCAAAAATTAAGGTGTAAAGAAAATATGGGTTAACCTACTAAAGGGAAATAACAGTATACATTTCAAAGTAGGAGAAAAATACTGTATCGAGAAAAATTATTTTAGCTGGATATAATGGATTATGCCTTTAATCCCAGCACTCAGTAGTAGGCTGAGGTAAAAGAATCACTGTAAAAAAAAATTATTTTGATTTTGACATCTAATTTACACCAATAAAATTAAAATGCAAGAACAGAGGGGAAAAGATATTTTCCAATATACAAAAAAAAAAACTCAGAATATCTATATCCTATGGAAAGACACATTACACTGCAGAGAGAGACACAGAAGAAATTAGCAAAGAGCTGGACAGAAGGTAAGAGATGAAATCAGTAAAACACAATGGTAAATGTAAATATTTTTCTTCCAGCATGTTTGGATTTTTTTTTTTAAAAACCATGAACTAAAATCACAATTAGCTATTAGAGGTATAGGTATGATGCTGTCAGATGAGAATAAAAGAAAATCAAAGTGTGCAGCATAAGAAAACTACTTTTATATAGAAAAATTCAAGACACCAACTTTAAATGTTGGTTTAAAGAAAAAAGATCAGTGTACCTATGAACAACTTAAAGGTAACCACTATCAAAAGCCACAATCAAAAAAAAAAAAAAACATTGTAGAACTCCTTACAACGTCCTCCCTCCAGACATAAAATGGCCTGGATATCCATGACCTCATAGTGTCTGACACTACCTACACAAGACCATCATAATAGGAGGAAAAGATCATGACATCAAAATGAAAGAGAGACTGATTGAGATGGGGAGGGGATATGATGGAGAATGGAATTTCAGAGGGAAAGTGGGGGGAGGGAGGATATGTTTTATAATCATGGAAAATGTTAATAAAAATTAAGAAAAAAAAACATTAAAAAGGAGGGAGAGAGATAACTGAATAATTTCAAAAACAATGAAAAAGAAAAGCCATGGATGGTATCTCATATCTAAAATCCTGGTACTAGTGAGGCTGAAGTAAGTAGACAGGCATAAGTTTGAGGTCAGCCTGGGCTACAGAGTGAGTTACAAGTCAACCTAGGCTAGAGTGAAACCCTGCCTCAAACCAAAAAAAAGAAGCATCATAAGAAGGAATATGTTCAATCCAACAAATCAATAGAAAGAAGAAAATCATGATTATGTAGAAATATGAAACACAAAACATGATAGCATTAATAATTACAAATATTATCATATTAATTAGTATGAAGCTAATGACAACTCAATTAAATAGGAGATGCATGCATTGCATAAACACAATTAAATGTTTAAAAGAAACATATTCAAAACAAAGAAAGCTTAGATTAATGAGATAAACCAAAGAAAATACATAAATTTAAAATTAAAGGAATGTAAAATGGCATGGTAGAACATGCCTGCAATTCTAGCACTTTGGGATGCAAAGACAGGAGGACTTCAATGTCAGCCTCCAATACTAGGTATTGGTACACATGTATATACTCAGCGCTTAGGAGCCTGAGGCAGGAGGATGATTAATTTGAGGCCAGTCTGAGCTACAAAGTGAGACTCTGTCTTAAACAAAAGAAGGTACTATACAGTTCAGACAGTAAAGCAATTACCTTGCAATCCATAGGGCCCACATAAATGGGACAGGCATGGTGGCATGCCTTCAATCCTAGCACTTGGGAGGCAGAGGCAGAAGAAGCACTGTGAGTTCAACTTAGCAGTTAAGGTGCTTGCCTACAAAACCTAACAGAGTCTGAATCCTCAGTACCCATATAAAGCTAGATATACATAGTGAATTCCAGGTCAGCCGGGGCTACAGCAAGACCTACCTCAAAAAACTAGGGGAAAACAAAAAAAGGAACCCACATAAACAGGCTGGGGAGATGGCTCAGAAGTTAAAGGCACTTGTTTGCAAACCCCAGGTTCAATTCCCAGTACCCACAAAAATACAGGTGTACAATGTGGCACATGAGTCTGGAATTCATTTGCAGCAGCAGGAGGCCCTGGCATGCTAATTCTCTCTTAGTCTCATGTCTCTCTCTAAAATAAAATAAAATGTAAAAAGAACCCACATAAAATAGCAGGGCATTGTGGAGCACACTTGTAATCCCAGTACTAGGGAGGCAGAGATCCATAATGATAGAAATTTGGAGTAAACTACCCTCATTTTGTAGGTAGGTAGTGAGCGTTACAGGTCCAAGAAAAGTATCACCAATAAAAAAATGCAGACAAGCTAGGCATGGTGGCGCACGCCTTTAAACCCAGCACTCGGGAGGCAGAGGTAGGAGGATCGCCGTGAGTTCGAGGCCACCCTGAGACTACATAGTGAATTCCAGACCAACCCGAGCTAGAGTGAGACCCTACCTCAAAAAAAAAAAGAAAGAAAGAAAGAAAGAAAGAAAAGGAAAAAGAAAAAGAAAGAGAAAAAGCAGATAAAATAGAAAAGAAATAAACCAGGAACGCTGGCACACGCCTTTAATCCAAGCACTTGGGAGGCAGAGGTAGAAGGATTGCTGTGAGCTCGAGGCCACCCTGAGACTACATAGTGAATCCCAGGTCAGCCTGGGCTAGAGTGAGTCCCTACCAGGACAAAAAAAAAAAAAAAAAAGTGGAATAGGGCCAGAGAAACAACATGTTAAGTTGTACTCTTGTCTCAACACACAGGTATATGAATACCAACACACACACACACACACACACACACACACACACACACAGAGTATTGGGTGTTGCTGGCATAAGAGTTTGCATTAAGTTGGGCATAGTGGTGTACGCCTTCAATCACTTGGGAGGCAAAGGTAGGATCGCTGAGTGAGAGGTTACCCTGAGACTACATAGTGAATTCCAGGTAGCCTGGGCTAAAGCAAGACCCTACCTCAAAAAAAAAATGCAAATGCAAGATGATTTCATTGAAAGGAATTCTCAGGAAAGCTTGCAGCTGACAAAGTCCAACTACTGAAGACACCAGACACCAAATACCAAAGGAGCATTTCAGGAGGCCCGGAAGTTCGGGGGCATCCGGTCCTGGGTGTGACTGAGGAGGGCAAACTCGCCCATCGGCGGTGTTGAGTCGCCTCCTGGAAGTGACCCTACTTACCCAACACGAAGCTGTCTGGGACCTGGCGGGCAGGCGGTGACTGCGAGGTTGCACGGGTTGCAGACCGCGGCCCCGCTTGTCCGCAGCCCGGGCTGCCCCGGGACTGGGTGAGAGGAGATCGCGCCGCCCGGGGCCCTGACACGCCGCGCCGGGCCAGTCAGGATAGGTCCGCATTGGTCCCACGAGGAGCGGGTCTCAGGTTCCGGCCGTGGAGTCCACAGAACGGGCCCACGACAGCCACCAAAACCAGCGGCTCCCGCGCGCCACACCCGCAGGCTTCCAGAGCCGCCAGCGACAATCAAGAAGTGCGTCCTGCGCGGGTCCGACCAGCGCCGGAAGCAATCTCACTTCCCAGAATGCCGTGCGGAGCGGGTCCGTGCCTGCTTTACCCACGGCTTGAGATGCTGCCTGGAACGGCCAGCCTACCTTCACAGCACCCGCTGACGGAGCAAACAGTTTCACACAAAAAGGGAGTGCAGTAGAATGCCCGGAAAGACTAAGCTGCGGGCTGGAGGGATGTCTTAGCGGTTAAGGCGCTTGCCTGAGAAGCCTAACAACTCATGTTCAGTTCCCCAGGACCCACGTAAACCTGATGCTCGAAGTGGCGCATGCGTCTGGAGTTCATTTGCTGGGCCCTGATGTGCCCATTCTCTCTCTTTCTCGCTCGCTCTCAAATATTTTTTTAAAAGTTGCAGTTTACAAGATTACATACACTTTTCACTTCATTAAAGGAGAAACTGGAGAGGCTGGGGAAATGGCTCAACAGTTAAGGCCCGTGCTTGCAAAGCCTACCAGCCTGGATTCCATTCCCTAGTACCCAAGTAAAGCCAGATGCACAGAGTGGTACATGTGTCTGGAGTTGGTTTGAACATCTTTACATGGGTATTGAGGAATCGAACCCACACTATCAAGCTTTGCAGGCAGTACATTTATCAAGCCATATCTGCAGCCCCACTTTTCAGAATTTCTAGCAGAACATTTTTTGGTTTCTTTCAAAAAAGTACAGTAGGGCTGGAGAGATGGCTTAGCAGTTAAGGCGCTTGCCTGCAAAGCTAAAGAACACATGTGGAGCTATATGAACAAGGTGGCAGGTGCATGCATCTGAAGTTCATTTGCGGTGGCTGGAGGCACCGGCTTGCACATTCTATCTGCCTCTCTCACCACCACCACCACCTCTCTCAAATAAATATTTAAAAAAAATTTTTTTAAGTACAGTAAATTTTTTCTTTTTTAAAAAACCTAAGCTACAAGCATTTTCACAGTTCTTTAGATCCAGTGTGGATTAGATTGATTACTTTGAATGTAGATGGGAGGAAACTAGGCACCATGTTAGAGTGGCTTATTTTGGCTATTTTGAATGTAAATGGGGGCTCTTGACAAAAACAAACAAGGGCACAGGATTGGTGGTCAGATGACATCTTGGTGAGTCAAGGCTTTTTGGAATTCAATCCCCAGACTCTATTCTCTAGGCTTGTCATTGGTGATATTTTTGGTGCCTGTAACCCTAACTACCTACAAAAATGGGACTAACTTATGCCTAATTCCTATCACAGAAAGAAGTAGGCAAGGAAACACCACTCTGAGACATGCTTTTACTGAGCCTCATGCTATAACACCAAGGGAACCAGCAGAAGAAAGTATGTCCCAGACAACTCACTAAGTGAGCCTGCTCTTGTATGTACTTCTAAGGCCCAAGAAGGGATGTTTGGCCCAATCACAGGCTTTTGTTTAAAGAAATACAGCCTTTTCTTTTGAGCCAATCACAACCTTCACAATACAAATTATAGTCTTTGTGATTTATGTTTTTGGACCAATCACAGTCTGTGTCTTAGCACCAGTCAACTGTAGTCATTCCAGAAAGGGAACTAAAGAAGAGAAAAATAATAAATATCTGCATCAGGTTGCTTAGCACCCTTGAGCTTATGTGACATTATACTATGCCTCCTCTGTAGGCCACCTCCTTCCCCACTTCCCTCTGCCCTGTAAGCAATTATGGTAAATTCTGCCTGTTAGGACAGTAAACACTGCTTAACAAGTTCAAAATAACCAATCAAAATATGTGTAGCAAAAAAAAAATGTGTATCAACCCAGGCACAGTGGTGCATACTTTTAATTCCAGCACTTGGAAGGCAGAGGTAAGAGGATTTCTGTGAGTTCGAAGCCAGCCTGGAACTACAGATTGAATTTCAGGTCAGCCTGGGTTAAAATAAGACCCCACCTCAACAAAAAACAAAACAAGTGTGTTTGTGTCTCATTGGAACTGAGAAGATCGCTCAGTGGTTAAAGGCACTTACTTGTAAAGCCTGTTGGTCCGTTTTCAATTCCTCAGTACCCACATAAAGCACATAACTGGGGAACAATTATCATGCTTTATCGTAGACATAATTTATTTATCACTTCACACCTGACAACTATACGAATGACATTCTAAGTTAAAAAACACATGGCCAGGTGGAGTGGTGCACGCCTTTAATCCTAGCGCTTGGGAGGCAGAGGTAGGAGGAGTGCTATAAGTTCAAGGCCAGCCTGAGACTACATCATGAAATCCAGGTCAGCCTGAACTAGAGCAAGACTCTACCTCAAAAAACCAAAAACATAAAAAATTAAAACCACACATGGAGTTCCATTTCCAGCTACTGAGGCATGAGGATCCGGTGGTCCCATTCAGCGAGAAAATAAGGCCTTTGACTAGAGACACGTGTAATGGTTGAGAAGATCATGAACTGTATTTGGGTGAATCTACAGATGCTGGTGGACAGGCCCAGCAGCACCTACTGCTTCAGGCTGCACATCAACTGAGTGTACTATGTGAGTGAGAACATCCTGAAGCTGGCCGCCAATATCTCCGGGACTAAATTGGTACCGCTGGGGACTGGCTTTGGAAAATTCACCAAGACCCACAAGTCCCCATGTTACAGCTCTGGATTACCTCACTCCTTATGCCAAGTATAAAGTATGGATAAAGCCTGGAGCAGAGCAGTCCTTCCTGTATGGAAACCATGTATTAAAATCTGATCTGGATGGAATCACTGAAAACACATGTCAGTACCAGGGAGTGGTGGTATACTCCATGGCAAACATTCCTTTGGGTTTCACGGTGGCAGCAAAGTTGACACAAGACTGAAGGGAAGTAGACTCACATGGCAATTGTGGTATTTAATCAAGCAGACATTGGAGAATACATACATCAGGAAGAGTCACTGACTTAAAACAAAGTCATCAAAGACTGACCTGTGTGGAAGCGCCTAGCTTTGTTTCCTGTGTGCAAACGTCATCATGTTGAATTATGTGAGGACTTTGACCTCCAAGGGGATTTTTTAGTTTAATATTCTATTGCTGACAAGTGTAAGCTGGATTCTTTCTATACAGAAATGGCTCAAAAGCACCATTTCAGCCCCTCCAGAGACAGAGGTAGAGGCAGGAGGATCATGATGCAAGGCCAGCTTGGGTTATACCAGGCTAGCCTGGCTACATAATGAGGCCCTGCTTCAAATGAAGGTGAGAAAAGTGGAGTCTCATATCTTTTTGTGTGACTAAATAGAATATTTTTATTCTGTATCTGAATCATTTGTATATTTGAATTGGAAACTTGTTCTAAATTGTTGAAGTGCCAACAAGAACAGTTTTATTGTTATCTGTGATAACCCTTGATTTCCAGGCTCATGAATTTTCCGTTATTTATATCAGGAAATATGAATATTGCTATATAAGAAGAGTGGGCCATTCCTGGGATTTTACAAATGAAATTTAGGTAAAATAATAATTGCAATTTATTTAGCTATTTTTCTATATAGTAAGTAGAATGGGAGAAAAGCTTGGATTCAAACCTCAGTTCTGACACCTACCAGCTACATGGCCTTAAATTAGTCATTCAACTTTCACATGCTTCATTTTCTTAACTGTATAAAAAACAAAATTGAGGGCTAGAGAGATGGCTTAGCAGTTAAGGCATTTGCATGTGAAGCCAAAGGATCCAAGTTCAATTCCCCAGGACCCACGTTAGCCAGATGCACAAGGGGGCACACACATCTGGAGTTTGTTTGCAGTGGCTAGAGGCCCAGGCGTGCCATTCCCTCTCTCTCTCTCTCTCACTCCCTCTTTCTCTGTCAAATAAATAAATTAATCAAATATTTTTAAAAAACTGAAACAGCTTTAATCATCAAGCTAAGAATGAGTTTCAGAATTAAAAGTAAGGGGCCAGAATTATCTAGTACAATGCCTAGCAAATGATAGGTGTTGAATGAATACTAATTTTTTTATTAAGTAGAAACATTGTATGGACACATGATATATTGGTACCATTATTTTCCTCTTCCCTGGCCCCATTACACTGAGGGCCCTCAGTAGGATTGCTAGTATTCACCATGGAGTTATGAGTTATGAGTTGTGAGAGCAGCAGTCAGTCAATAAAAGGTTGTTATATTAAACACTGCTGTTACTAAGCACATTAGAAAAAACACATGGAGCTCTCCCCTGTGGTTTCTGCCTCTGGCTAAGCAATGTCAAGGGTACTACTCCACCTCCACACTCAGTTAGAGTGACTGCTGACAGGATCCACTCAGCCTGGTCCAAGAGTTCAGAGTTGGATGGGGGAGTCCCAAACAGTCTGACCTGCTTTCAGAGTTGGGTTCCAGAACTACACAGCCCAAATGGTGATGGTATGAGCATCCAAGGGTGAAAAAAGTGCCTCCTAAATTATCAGTGGTGGAAGGACTGGCAGGAACTCCAAGGTAGAAGTTCTATAGGAGTCAGACAGCTGGTGTCACTGAAGTCACTGGATACTTGTTCTAATGGTTCCAGGGGACTGCCTTTATCCCCAATTTGGATTGCCTGATTGTTCATGATAAATGACACTATTGATGGGTGTGACCAATGGCAGTTGTGGATAAGGTTGTGTCTGCTTATAGTTTTGTTTTTCTCATTTTAGCTGCTGGCAACTTCTAATGTCATCACATCTTGTCCATAGTGCAGCCATATTTGTGTCTACACCTTTATACATTACACATTGCAAGGCACAGCCTTGTTTATATCATACTCACACATTGTACCTCGCACACTGTGAGCAACAGGGTTTTATTTACATTGTTTACCCAGATCACAAGTTGTGGGCCAGGCATGGTGGCATATGCCTTTAATCCCAGCACTCAGGAGGCAGAGGTATGAGGATCACCATGAGTTCGAGGCCAGCCTGAGACTACATAGTGAATTCCAGGTCAGCCTGGGCTAGAGTGAGACCCTACCTCAAAAAAAAAAAAAAAGGTTGGGTGACTTGTTCGGTACTGTGTTCCTATCACCCATGTATCTGGAGTTTGGTGGCAGAAGCCCTGGAGTCTCTCTCTATCTCTGTCTTCCTCTGTTCACAAATAAAGAAATAAAAAAATATTTTTATGTATTTGGTGTGACTCATGTGAGCACACGTATGTTGGGGTGTGTACACATGTGTGGAGGCCAGAGGTTAATATTGGGGGCCTTCTCTTCATTGCTTTCCCCCTGTATTTAATGAGGTAGGGTCTATCACTTGAACTTAGAGCTTGAATATTAGACTGGGATGACAGGTGGGTCACCACGCCCCACCTAGCATTTTAAGTAGGTGCTGGGATGTCACAGTCAGGTTCACATTGCTGGTAGAAATCACCCAACCAAGAGCAGCTTGTGGGAAAAAGAGGTTTATTTTGGCTTACAGGCTCAAGGGGAAGCTCCACAATGGCAGGGAAAAATGATGGCATGAACAGAGGGTGGACATCACCCCCTGGCCAACATAAGGTAGACAATAGCAACAGGAGAGTGTGCCAAACAATGGCATGGGGAAACTGGCTATAGCACCCATAAGCCACCTCCAACAACACACTGCTTCCTAGAGGTGTTAATTTCCAAATCTCTATCAGCTGGGAACCTAGCATTCAAAACACCTAAGTTTATGGGGGACACCTGAATCAAGCCACCACATTCTGCCCCTGGCCCCCATAAACTGATAACTACACATGATATAAAATGCAATGCATTCATCCCATCTTTAAAGGTCCCCATGGTTTTTATCACTCCTAATGATGTTCAAACATCCCCATAGTCCAAGATCTTTTAACTGAGTCATAATACCAAAAAATAGCCACAGAAAAACCATAATGGTGCAGAATAAACATTCACACTGCAAAAGAAGACATTGGGCATAGCAAAGAAATAGTCAACCAATACAATATTTTAGACAGGGAAAACATCAAACTCTGTAGCTTCAAGTCCAACAACTCTAGCCAGTGACAAATCTCCAAGTTCGATAATTCTAACCAGCAATAAGTCTCTGGTATTCCAATTCTGCCCCTCCAGCTAGGCTACTCACAGCCCTGGAAAACTTCATTGGGGCCAGCAGCTTTCTTAGCAGCCATCTCATGGTCCTGGCATCTCTACTGGGTCTTCACTGCAATCCACAGTTCATCCTCATGGCCCCATGGGGTCTCCATGCAGGCATCCAGCAAACCTGCTTCACACTGCCCATGGCCATTTCCAAAACACAAGACTGTGTTGCAAACTCAATGACCTCTCTTTCCTGCATTTCTTACACTCCACAATACCAGGTAGGGTGCCAATTTGTTCATGGGGGAGGGGTGAATAAAGCAGACTTTGAAGAACAGGACACTTTTTGAGCACTCAGGCCCCTTCAAAAAGAGTCTACATTCTTCCTGTTGCCCCAATACAGGTCAGCTGACCCATTCTCAAAGGTTGTAATCTCTCAATTGCAGCTGAACAGGCAGCAGTTTTGGTCTAAACAGCCCCCAACAATACACTCCCTCCTGGAGACGTTAATTCCCAAATTTCCATCAGCTGGGAACCTACCATTCAGAACACTTAACTTTATAGGGACACCTGAATCAAACCACCACATGGGAATCCCTATTCGAGTCCTCACAATTGCTATCCTCCCCCCACCAGCCCCACAAGGATGTATATCATTAAACTGCTTTCTGTCACCATTGAGATGATTATTGTATGGTGTTTTTCCTCTGGGCATAACACACTCTGGAAAGTAGAAGGTTAACTAGAAGTGGGACTCCATGATGCAGCTTCCATAAGGTTGCCATTCAGGATACAGTGGGATTTGTAGTGATGAAGCTGCCCTTGAGTCACCCATGTTCCTATAAATAATCCCTCACCCATGTGCTGTAAGTAGCCCCAAATAAACTCACTGGTTCACCAAACCTGATTTTGGTGTTAACTGTCCTTTGGTCTGTCATCTGTGCACTATCTGGGGAAGTGTGATGGGAAATAAGTTGAGTCAGCAAGAGTAATCAGGCAAAATCCATTTCAGAGAAAGGGAGAGAGATTTTATTGAAGATTTGCATGAGGATCTGCTAGCTAATGCCAAAACAGAGGCACTGAAAATTGATTGTATTGGAGTTTTATATCGTTTACAATCCTTTGTTTGAATTTTCCATGCTTGCAGAGGGGAAGAGATTTACATTCTGTGAGTATAAGGTTAAGATATTTCTCTGTATCAAATAACATGAACCACAGGCTATTGTCTCCCAAGATAAGGTTATGTTGTCTAAAAAGGCTCAGGCGCCGGGTGTGGTGGTGCACGCTTTTAATCCCAGCACTTGGGAGGCAGAGGTAGGAGGATCGCCATGAGTTCCAGGCCACCCTGAGACTACATAGTGAATTCCAGGTCAGCCTGGGCCAGAGTGAGACCCTACCTCAAAAAAAAACAAAAAAAAATAAATAATTTTTAATTTTTAAATTTTAAATTTTTAAAAAATAAAAGGGGTCAGGCTTGGAATCAGTTCCTGCCTGTGTAACTAGCTGTATTGTCACAAAATTCTGGGTTTTTTTGTTTGTTTGTTTGTTTGTCTGGTTTTTTGAGGTAGGGTTTTACTCTAGCTCAGGCTGACCTGGAATTCACTATGTAGTCTCAGGGTGGCCTCAAACTCATGGACATCCTCCTACCTCTGCCTCCCAAGTGCTGGGATTAAAGGTGTGCACCACCACACCCAGCTCAAAATTCTTATTAGTTTTACAATAAATTGTTTAAAGGAACCTTCCTGGCTACTGTTCCAGAAGAGTGAAAACAAATGTTTATTAGCATACGGAAGTCTTAGGAGTATGCATGTATTTCTTTTTTTTAATGTTTTTATTGACAACTTCCATAATTATAGACCATGATAATTCCCTCTTCTCTCACTTTCTCTTTCACAACTCCACTCTCCAGCATATCCCCTCCCCACTCAGTTAGACTCTCTTTTATTTTGAGGTCATCATCTTTTCCTCCTACTATGATGGTCTTGTGAAGGTAGTGCCACGCACTGTGAGGTCATGGATATCCAGGCCATTTTGTGTCTGCCACCTTTTCCACAATGGACCCTGAGCCTTGAAAGGTGTGATAGAGATGTTTCAGTGCTGAGCATTCCTTTATAACTTTTTCTCAGCAGTATGGTGCCTTTTGAGTCATTCCAGAGGTTACTGCCCTCTGAAAAGAGAAGCTTCTCTAACCAAAAGTGAGAGCAGCATTAACATATGAACATTAAGAGAAGTGCTTATCAGGCAGTTTGGGGAGCATAATATGTGCATTTAGCTAGACATCAGCATGTGTTACACCACTAGGGCTCATAACCTCCCCCATCATAGGTTTTCAGTATCAGGCATGTATTGTCTCCCTTACAGCAGACCTCCAGTCCAATTAGAGAGCACATGGTTTCACCCATTTCAAACATGCCACTATTGCACCTGTTGGCTCATTTGGCCTGGCTGACCAAACTTAAGGCTTGCAGTATCCACTGTTGTTTATCTCTACTGGTGATCTCTCTCTCTGTCTCTCTCTCTCTCTCTCTATCTCTCTCATAGAGCTGCATGCAGAATAGCTTTTTCCAGATTTCTGTCAGCTTGTCTACAGGGAGGAGGTTGTTTTCAGCTCAGCTTCATCAAGATTTCTCAGCGACTGTGGTGGTTTGACTCAGGTGTCCCCCATAAACTTAGGTGTTCTGAATGTGAGGTTTCCAGCTGATGGAGATTTGGGAATTAACACCTCCTGGAGGCAGTGTGTTCTTGGAGGCAAGCTTGTGGGTGTGATAGCCAGTTTCCTCTTGCCAATGTTTGGCACACTCTCTTGTTGCTGTTGTGTACCTGACGTTGGTGAGGAGGTGATGTCCACCCTCTGATCATGCCAGGCTGACCTGGAATTCACTATGTAGTCTTAGGGTATCCTCAAACTCATGGAAATCCTCCTACCTCTGTCTCCCAAGAGCTGGGACTAAAGGGGTGCACCACCATACTTGGTGTTGCAGTCAGGTTCGCATTGCTGGCAGAAATCACCTGACCAAGAGCAGCTTGTGAGGTAAAGGTTTATTTGGGCTTACAGACTTGAGGGGAAGCTCCATCATGGCAGAGGAAAACGATGGCATGAGCAGAGGGTGGACATCACTTCCTAGCCAACATCAGGTGGACAAAGGAACAGGAGAGTGTGCCAAACACTGGCAAGGGGACACTGGCTATAATACCCATAGGCCTGCCCCAGCAATATACCACCTCCAGGAAGCTGTAATTTCCAACTGCCATCAGCTGGGGAATATAGCATTTTGAACACCTAAGTTTATGGGGGACACCTGAATCAAACCACCACATTCTGCCCCTTGCCCCATAAACTGAAAACATCCATGTTACAAAAATCAATGTATTCAGTCCAACTTGAAGTGTCCCCACAGTTTCTATCAACTCCAATAATGTTCAAACATTCCCATAGTCCAAGACTTTTAACTGAGCCATAATACCAAAAAAAAAAAAATCCCCCCAAAACATATAATGGCACAGAATAAACATTCACTTTGCAAAAGATGGCATTGGGCATAGCAAAGAAATATTCAACCAATACAATATTTTAGACAGGGAAAACATCAAACTCTGTAGTTCCAAGTCCAACAACTCTAGTCAGTAACAAGTCTCCAAGTCCAATAATTTTAACCAGCAACAAATCTCTGGAGTTCCAATTCCACCCCTCCTGCTAGGCTACTCATTGTCCTGGGAAGCTTAATCCAGAGCCAGCAGCTCTCCTTGGCAGCCATATTGTGGTCCCTTCATCTCCACTGGGTCTCCACTGGAACCCACAGTTCATCCTCATGATTCCACTGGGTCTCCATGCAGGCATCCAGCAAACTGGCTTCACACTGCCCATAGCCATTTCCAAAACACAAGACCACATTGCAAACTCAATGACCTTCTCTTTCCTGCATTTCTTACACTCCATAATGCCAGCTGGGGTGCCAATTTGTTAATCCAGGGAGTGAATAAAGCAGACTTTGAAGAACAGGACACTCCTTCAGTTTATGGGGGCAAGGGGCAGAATGTGGGGATCACACACCCTGAGGGACTTTGACTTTATTAGATTATCTGTTTGTTTTAATCCCAACTCTTGCATAGATACTATATGCTGATTTTGAGTTGATTTTGATTTGAGTGTGATGATTTAGAACAAAGCACAGGATGGTCTTGTTTTGTAATTTTATCTCCAGTGACATTAACATATTTATTATACTTAACGGACAGGCCAGTGACATTATTAACTAACTGTTGGTGGACTGAGTCTCCCTTCTGTAGGCAAAAGAACATTCATTCATGGTGTACCCAAAAGTTTTGAGTATTACAAGGCTCTAGGAGGCTCATGGAGTCACATTTGAGGTGGCCTTTGAGTAAATTGTGTCTGTGGAGAATCCCTTCTTAAGTTTGATACAAGAGTACTGTCCTGAATCTGAAAGATTAGATGGAGTTTTATAGATACCAAAGTTTATGTTATCACTTTCAGATTGATTTGTGAGATTTTTCCATGGTCCTTGTGTGACACCTTGATGAAATATTTCTTGATTGTCTTTATACCATCTAATAGGGCCAATTATGATGTTAGGACATGAAAAAGTACAATTTAGCATTAAGTGAGATCCCACAGTAGCAGGTTCTATTAGGAATATAGAGGGGACACATGAATCAAGTATAGTGTCAGCATGCATTATAATCTTTGGGAAGAGTTGGAAGTAGATAGAATGTGGTAGAAAGAGTAAGATGAGTAGAAATAGGGGTGACATTTCTTGATTATGATGATGATGAAATATGACTATAATAGGAGAGCCATCTTTTCACTGTGGGACCAGTTAGGGGGTATGGCTGTGATGAGTCCAGTGGTAATAACTGCAATGGTGATGAGGGCAAGGATAAGAGGGAGGATGGAGCAGAGCATGGGCATTCCTGTGAAGGGCAAAGTGAAGGGCAAGGGTAAAGAACACAATCTAGTGAGGTTGAAAAGACGCAAAAGTGCCCTGTAACCAAAGGAGCTCAGCAGCCTCAAGCAGCTGTTCAAAAGTGTGGATGGACCATGGCATTAGCCATATGTCCTCCACCAGGTCAGTCAGGAAAAGGTGAAACTGATAAAGACTCAATGTCATTCGGTGGATCTGGAAAAGGAAGCATAAGCTTAATCGTGGTTTTGGTTGTTTCTTCAGGATTTGATGGGAGATGAGAGATTTTCAGTTTGATGGGATTTAGGAGGGTAGAGAAGTAGGAGAGGTGCCTTTTTGAGGCATGAGAGATGAAACCAAGGAGCAAGGTTTTGGAGCTTGGCAGTCATGAGGGTAAGGAGTATGACTTTATGAGGCCCTTGCTATTTAGGTTGCAAGAAGAGTGGGTGTTGGAAGAGATGTAGACCAGGTCACCAATTTGGAAAGAGGGAAGAGGAACATTGGGGATTGGTACAGGGAGGTTTGAATCAGCAGTCTTCCATAGTTCTACTCTGAGGAGGAAAGAAAATCCTGGGCAAGGGTAGGGAGCAGATGAGAATCTGCATGAAGAAGCCTGTAGAGGCAGTGATGTGTCGGCCATACCTCAGTTCAAATCGGCTGATGTTATTTGGTTTACAGGAGAGGGCATAGAGACAAAGAGAGCCAGGGGTAAGAGCTTGATCCAATCTAATTTTAGTTCCAGGTTAGTTTAGTCAAAATTCCTTTGAGAGAGCAATTGGCTCTTTCAACTTTCCCAGATGATTGGGGTATGGCAGGGAATATGAAACTTCCAGGGTATACAAAGAGCTATGGCTACATGTTGGGTGACAGTGAAATAAATTCAGGCCCATTATTGGATTACAGAGAGGAGAGTAAACCAAATTGGGGGATCAGTTCTGGTAAGGAGAAGTCTAGTGACTGATTAGGCCCTTTTGTTAGTCGTGGGGAAGGCTTATATCCACCCTGAAAAGCTATCAATAAAAACCATAAGATATTGGAAATGTATGACAGATGGTATATGATGTAAAGTCTGTTTGCCAATCCATAGCAAGAGAGGCTCCCCTCATTTGATGGGTTGGTGGATATATATTAGAGTTAGGATTAGTTTTTTGACAAATAGAGCAAGAAACAGTAATGTTTTGGAGATAAAGCTTGTCTTTAAGGGTGAGGTTGTATGTGCCCTGAAAGGAGATAAAAGTGCTGTTATCTAGATAGAACATGGAGTGTAGGTGTGAAAGCATTTCTTGAGTGGATGGATTAGAAGTGCTGTGAATTGTGTCTTGGGGTAGGAGTAGAGGTGTAGTTTCAGAAGATAGGAGAAGGGTTTCAGCTTGTTTCAATGAGTATTGTGGGTAAGTGAGAGCCATCTGGCAGTCATGAGTGTCTCCCTGGTTATGGAGAAAAGTAATGTACTGTGTGTTTCATTGGTGGCCCTTGCAGTGAATAATAGTGACTTGAAAGTTGGGCATGGTGGTGCACGCTTTTAATCCCAACACTCAGGAGGAAGAGGTAGAGGATCGCTGTGAGTTCGAGGCCACTCTGAGAATACAGAGTGAATTCCAGATCAGCCTGGGCTAGAGTGAGACCCTACTTCGCATCCTCCAGCCCCCAGCCCCCCCCCCAAAAAAAGCGGCTTGAGTGGGAAGTAGGGCTCAATCTGAGAGTCCCTGGATAAGGGATGAGTTGGTGATGGGGGATCCTTTTTTGTGTAAGGAAGCCCCTTTCCCTCCAGATTAGAATATTTGAATGTACGATGCTATGCGTATTTAGAATCGATATAAATGTTAACATGGTGAGTGATTGCTCCAGTGTGTCCCCAGGTTAAAACAATAAGTTCAGCTTGCTATGAAGTGGTGTATGGAGGCAGAGACCTTGCTTATATTATTTGTGGATGGAGTGGGTTTTGAGGGTCACTGTGGAGGATGTTGTAGCCTCCTGTAAAGGGCCCTTGTTTAAGAGCACTATTATCAGTGAACCAGTTGGGGTCATCAGGTAAGGGGGAGTCTTGGATGTGTGTGAACGAATTCAGAGAGAAATCCAGGATATCTGTGCAGATATGAATGGTGCTATCAGATAGTGTAGGGGAGCATGTGGCATGTAGGAGAGTAGCAGGATTTGTAGGGGGTGATTGTTCAAAAAGGAGATTAGGATTGAGAATATGGGCATGGAGGACCTGTATGGGAGAAGGGGGGAGAGACAGAAAGGCTCGGTGACCCAGGAGGTCCTTTAAAGAGTGAGAGGTGAAAAGCAGGGCATGGTGGTGCACGCCTTTAATCACAGCTTTTGGGAGGCAGAGGCAGGAGAATTGTGTGAGTTCAAGGCCACCCTAAGACTACATAGTGAATTCCAGGTCAGCCTGAGCTAGAGTGAGACCCTACCTCCAAAAACCAAAAAAAAAAAAAAAAAAAAAAAAAAAAAGAGTGAGAGGTGAAAATATGGAGAGGGCTATGGAGGGGTATCTTGTTAGCCTCAGGGACAAGGAGGACCACTGCTACAAGTGTTGGAGGCAAGGGGGGCCATCCCCATGCTACCATATCCAACTGTTGGGAGAGGTAAGCTGGGGGCGAAAAGTGTCACCACCTTTTTGGCAGAGGATGGCTAAGGTTTGTCCCAGGTTGGCCTTTAAGAAAAGGAAAAAAGGCTTCTTAGTGTTAAGTAGAGAGAGGGCAGCAACTGTGAATAAAGATCATGTGAGGAGGTGTATGGGGGCCTGGAGATATGTGGTGGATAGGAGTGGCTCATCAAGGGATCCCTAGGTTACCTCATAAAGGGGGTGGGTTATGAGAGAGAAGTTTGGGATCCAGAAATGGAAGAAATTAGAAAGACCAAGTAATGCAAGGAGTTCACGTTTATTATGAAGGAAGGGGTAATTGTTGAGATTTTTAATTCTAGAAGTAGGGATAGTTTTGCCCTTTTGTGAAAGTGAAAGGCCAAGGTAGAGAACAGAGGTTTTACAGATTTGGGCCTTATCCTTAGAGGCTCTATAACCCCAGGATACTAAGGAGTTGAGAAGTATGGTAGCATGTGTTAAGTTGAGATCTCTGGAGGGGCTGCATTACAGATCTTCAGATTATATGATTACATATGATTATATGATTATAGATTATATGATCTTCATATTGGAGCAGAAAACTAGGTTTGAGTTCCAAGGTGGCCAGGTCCCACTGCAAAGCCTGCCCCAAAAAAAGAGGGACTGTCCCTAAAACCCCAGGGCAGGACTGTCCAGGTTAATTGTTGGGCCTATAGTGTATCAGGATCTTCCCAAGTAGAGACAAAGAGTGGTCTTTGTTTAGTGTATAAGCAGATAATTAGGAAGGCATCTTTGAGATCAAAGACAGAGAAATATTTTGAAGAGGGTGGGATGGAGGAAAGGAGAGTATAGGGGCTGTTGACAACAGGAAAAGTTGGGACAAGAGCACAATTTATTTTTCAGAGGTCCTGGACTAAATGATAGGATCCATTAAGTTTTCTGATGCCCAGGATGGGGGTGTTATGGGGTGAATGAATAGGGGTGAGCAGAGAGGCCAAGAGTAAGCACCAAATAATTGGTTTAAGTCCTTGGTGGGGGCCAGGGCACAGAGGGTATTGTTCCTGAGGGATGTAGGTAGAAGACTCTTTAAGGTTTATGAGTATAGGAGGGTAATGGGAGGCAATGGCAGGATTGGAAGTGTTACATACCAAAGGGTTGACAGAGGGTAGCAGAAAGGGATACGTACCAATTTGAGAAAAGACTTGAGATGGGCATGGATCCATATGTAGAAGGAAAACACTGGTTACCTTTAAAGGGGGTATGTAAAGGGAAACCATAAGTTTGGAGAGGATATCCCTGCCAAGGAGAGGGAGGGTTCATTGAGGCATGACAATAAACTGGTGAGTTAGAGTTAGGTCCCCAAATTGGTAAAGAACAAGTGGGATGCAGCGGGTATTGTGGAAGGGGTCCCTGAGACCCCTGTAATAAGGACTGTAGTGGGGAGCGTTTGTCCCCACCAAAAAACAAGTAGAGAATAGGAGGCGCCAGCATCTAAGATAAAAGTGATCTCTTCATCAGTCACTATGCTTTTTACCCTGAGTTCCTATGAGCCAGGTGTTAATTTGGCTTGGGACCAGGAACTTGGGCTGTGTCATTGAAGAAGGGCATGAGAAAGAGAACTAGCCTGGTTGCCAAAGGAGCCACCTGGGCGGCTAGTCAGACAATCCATTTTCCAGTGTCCCCATTGTCCACAGACTGGACAAGCCCTGAAAGGGGGCCAATGATTGGGGTATTCCTTTGCCCAGTGGCCAGGTTGGATGCAGTGGAAACAAGGACCAGGGGGCTGATACCACTTACCAGAGATAGAAGGTGAAGGCAGTGGCTGGGATCGGTGTACGGTAGCAGCCAGGAATTGAAAATCAGCCTGGAGCTCTTTCTTAGTTGGTTCCCAATCTCTCTCTCCCTTCTGGCTTCCTCCTCTCTACCATTAAGACTTTGAAAGCCAGATCAAGTAATTCATTTTAGGGAGTCATAGATCCTTTTTGAAGTATTTGGAGTTTGTGCCTGGTGTGGGGAGCTGAGTGTCCTAGAAAATAAATGTGAAGAAGAAAGATGCCCTCACAGGAGTTTATATCTCCACTAGTGAACTGGGTAATGGCCTCAGATAAGTGGTTGAGAAAAAGGGCCAGGTTTTCAGCGGGGGCTTCAGTGGCTTCTTTTGTTTTGTCAAAATTGATCCTACCATGGGCATTTTGGTGCATCCCTTCAGCTAGGCAGGTCACCACATGCTGGAGATGCTTTGAACCTGTGCCTGTCATTTGATAGTCCCAATTGGGTTCTGGTAAGGAGACTGCCTCAGCCCTAGGAGAGGACTGGGGGTCCTGTTGACTCAGTCTATCATCATGAGTCTAGGCTGCCTTCCAAATGTGTTTCCTTTCACCAGGAGCAAGGGTTGAATTTAGAATGTGAAAAACACCCCTCCAAGTGAGGGTGTAGATTTGGGTGAGTCTTGTGAAGTGAATCCTATAATGGAGAGGGTTCTCTGGAAAAGACCCTAATTTCTGTTCAATTGAGTCAATTTCATTGAGAGTGAAAGGGACACGAATGTGAGTGGGTCCATCTGTCCCGACTACCTCATATAAAGAAAACATCCCAAAGCCTCTTGTTGGTTCCCCTCATGATCTAGTGTGGGGTGTAGAGGGAAATGGGGAAGGGGGATTTATGGTGTTAATGGGAGTTGGCACAGAAGGGCAATTGGGTGGGGGTGAGCAGGTGGAAAGGGTGAGTTTCAGGAGGTTGATGTAAAGGAGCAGGAGGGGCAGAAGGATGCTGAAGGGGAGCAGGTGCAGAAGGGGGGTTAGGAGAATTGTATGGAGGAGGTTCATCAGCTGGGTCAAAAGAAGATGAGTCCTGAGAGGACTTTTGTTTAGAGGGAGGTTTAGAGAGTCTTTGGTGATAGAGAAGGACCCTGGGAAGTGTGCTTGGGTGTCCTTAGCTTGGTGGTCTTCTCCGACACTGCCCTCTGTGGGCTGACTCTGGTATGAGACACTTGTCTCTTGGAGGAGCACCTGGACCTGGGAGAAGATGGGTTATTGCCAGGCCTACAAGAAATTATTGGGATTCCCAGGGCCGGTCTTTTAGTGGAGCGGCCTTGTAAATTTGCTGGGATAGCATCTCTGGGTGAACAGCTGTCACAAGGTATGGGGAGACACCTGAGGCTCTAATGGTGAGTCATTTCGATGCTTTTGAGTTTTCACTTGCGTGCCAATGAATAAGGTTCTTGGGAGGGTGTTTTGGGGTGACTTTAAATGGCTTAGATCATGGATTTTATTAACTGAAAATCATGTTGGTTGGGAGGACGTTGGAACCCTCGGTTCCTGCACAGATTAGGAAATTTCCGGGCTTAGGAATTCTAGGAGAGCTCACTATGAAGAACCAGCACCCCAAACAATATCGATTCTTCTGGAAAGTGCTCCCTTGTTTGCCTGTGACAAACCCAGGTTCTGGTCCTCCACATCTCATTCTTACTTCATAGGGGATTGATGAGTAGCATAAAGGTTTGTAAACCAAATTTTGATTAAGTTTCCTTCTTTCCACTAAATTGCCTGAGCTTTAGCCCACATAAACCTCTCCTTAGGCAGAGAAACAGATTTTCTGTCTGCTCATTTCACCCTTTTATTCCAGTTGGCCACACATCATTCTTTCCACATTTTTTTTTAACTTTTAAAAGAAAATCCCATTCTTTCTTGTCTCTCTGAGGGGTCCAGGGTTCTGCTCCTGCAGTGTGACTCTACTGTTGCAACAATCCATCTCCTCCTCTCCGACTTTCCAACAATCCCTTCAACTTTGAACTTTCCCTGCTCTGGAGCCTGGTTGCTGTTTGTGGAGGTGAGTGGTTAGGAAGCATGTGCTGAGGATTCTTTAGGCCAGTATTTGGAGATCTTGTAACTGAGACATCAGAGATGGTGGCACTAGTGGGATCTGAGTAGAAAATGAGTGTGGTAGTTAGGGTGGTGAGAGTGGCTTTAGTTAGGGTATTAGTGTGGGGCTGCCAGCGATCAGTGGGCAAGCATGAAGCACAGAATGGGTGTCATACGCAGGTGTATGCAATGACCCTGTGAACATGGGATGTTTAGTGATTTGGAAGCTAGTTTAGGTGGTGTGTGGTGGTGAGAGATAGCAAGCCTGAGGATGTCCATCATGGGGAGAGGATCTGAGAAAAGTGAATGGACACCCACAGGAGAGAGTGATTGGAGTTCTTGGGGCCTTTTGGGACTAAGTATTTGCAAATTTCACTGACTTGGTTCTAGTTAGTGAATAGACAATCTTAAAAGACTGTTAAAGCCAAGCATGGTGGCTCACACCTTTAGTACCAGCACTTGGGAGGCAGAAGTAGGAGGATTACTGTGAGTTTGAGGCCATCCTGAGACTACATAATGAATTCCAGGTCATCCTGGGCTAGAGCAAGACCCTACTTCAAAACACCAAAAAAAAAAAAAAAAAAAGAGTGTTAGGTTGGGGGTTAGAGAATGCTAATGATTAGTGTATATAGACTTTGGTCCCATAGAGGCTGTGGCCATGATTAGAGCTGCTGTGATTTAGGAAGGGCTGACACCAGGTCTAGGTATTTGTGGCTGAAGAATTCTCAAGTAATTCCAGGGTGAGAGATGGAAGAAGTCACATTTGTAGGTGTGGAGGCAGGTCTGGATCTCTGTTGGTCACATGTCAAATTAAGCAAGCCTCTCACAAGACCATTTCTGTAAATCAATGTGCTACTTTGGTGTTTTAGCCCATCACTGCAGTACATGATTGTTGACTTTTTCCTCTTGTAAATGTGCTTAGTGTTCAAAGGCTGGAGATGTAGCTCAGTGAAACACTAGACCAACCTGCATAAAGCCCTGGGCTAAGTCCTTAGCACAGAGGGAAAAAGAAAAAAAAGAAAAAAGTTGCCTACGAAACCTAAGGACCTGGGTTCGATTCCCTAGTACCTATGTAAGCCAGATGCACAAGGTGGTATATGCATCTGAAATTCATTTGCAGTGGTTAGAGTTGCCCTGGCACACCCATTCTCTCTCTCTCTTTCCCTCTCTCTCTCTCTCTCTCTCTGCCTTTTTCTCTCAAATAAATAAAAAAAATTTTTTTTCTTTTTTGAGGTAGAGTTTCACTCTAGCCAGGCTAACCTGAAAGTCACTATGTAGTCTCAAGGTGGCCTCAAACTCATGGTGATCCTCCTACCTCTGCCTCTGGAGTGCTGGGATTAAGGGTGTGCACCACCATATCCAGCTAAATATTTTTTTAAAAAGGAAAAAGCAGCACTAAAATAAAAGTTCTCATTGCTTGGCTAAGCATGGTGCATATGCCTATAGTCCTAGGTCTTGGGAGGCTAAGGAAGGAGGATTATTGATTCCAGGCCCGCCTGTCTGCATTGTGAGACCCTGTCGCAAAAAAGGGGAGGGCATAAATAAAGTATTTTTTAAGTTTTTTAACTTAATTTTATTATTTATTTATTGGGGGGGGCAGGCAGATAGAGAATGGGCATGCCAGGGCCTCTAGCTGCTGCAGACAAACTCCAGACACATGTTCCACCTTGTACATCTGACTTACATGGGTCCTGGGGAAAGGTAGGGTGTCACTCTAGCCCAGGCTGACCTGGAATTCACTATGTAGTCTCTGGGTAGCCTCAAACTCATAGCAATCCTCCTATATCTGCCTCCCAAGTGCTGGATTTAAAGGTGTGCACTACCATACCTGGTGTTACAGTCATGTTCACATTGCTTGCAGAAATCACTCAACCAAGAGCAGCTTGTGAGGGGAAAAAGGTTTATTTTGGCTTACAGACTCGAGGGGAAGCTCCATCATGGCAGGGGAAAATGATGGCATGAGCAGAGAGTGGACATCCCCCTGGCCAACATAAGGTGGACTAAAGCAACAGGAGAGTGTGCCAAACACTGGCATGGGGAAACTGGCTATAATACCCATAAGTCTGCCCCCAACAATACACTGCCTCCAGAAGGCTTCAATTTCAAATTGTCATCAGCTGGAGAGACCTAGCATTCAGGATACCTAAGTTTATGGAGGACACCTTAAACCACCATATTCTGCCCCTGACCCCCATAAAGTGATATCCATACATGATATAAAATACAATGCATTCAGTATGATTTTAAGAGTCCCCATAATTTTTTGTTTGTTTGTTTGTTTTGTTTTTGTTTTTCAGGGTAAGGTCTCACTCTAGCTCAGGCTGACCTAGATTTCACTATATAGTCTCAGGGTGTCCTCAAACTAATGGTGATCCTCCTACCTCTGCTTTCCTAGTGCTGGGATTAAAGGCATGTGCCACCATGCCGGGCAAGAGACCCTAAGGTTTTTATCAATCCTAATGATATTCAAATATCCCCATAATCCAAGGTCTTTTAACTGAGCAATAATACCAAGCATAACCTCAAAAAAAAAAAATGTCACAGAACAAACATTCACACTGTAAAAGATGACATTGGATCAGGGAAATCCAGGTTAAAACTACATTGAGATTCCATCTCACTCCTTCAGATTGGCTACCATCATGAAAACAAATAACCATAAATGCTGGCAAGGATGCATAGAAAGAGGAACCCTTCTACACTGTTGGTGGGAATGCAATCTGGTCCAGCCATTACGGAAGTCAGTGTGGAGGTTCCTAAGACAGCTGAAAATAGATTTACCATATGACCCAGCTATAGCACTCCTAGGCATATATCCTAAGGACTTGTCTCACTACCTTAGAGATACTTGCTCAACCATGTTTATTGCCACTCTATTCACAATAGCTAGGAAATGGAATCAGCCTAGATGTCCCTCAACTGATGAGTTTATAATGAACATATGGCACATTTACACAATGTTCTACTCAATGTTAAAGAAAAATGAAAAGAAAATGGACAGATCTGGAAAGGATTATACTTAGTAAGGTAACCCAGACCCAGAAAGCCAAAAGTCACATGTTCTCTCTCATATGTGAATCCTAGCTACAAATGATTGGACTTCTATGTGAGTAGGAATAAAACTCAGTAGCAGAGGCCGGTAAGCTAGAAAGGGAATAGAAAGGGAGGGAGGGGGGACTTAATATGATGGTATTGTATATATGTAAGAGGAAGAACAGATTAATGGGGGTGAAAAGGCCTAAGTGAGGTCAGGGGAAGACATGGAGTAAAGGAAAGGTGTGGGGAGGGCTAATCACAATCTAAGAGCATATAAATAAGTCATATGGAAACCTACTTTTTTGGACAATGGAACACTCAGAAGCCATAGATTGTTACTAGAAAATTTTCAGTGCCAGGGATTGGATACCTTCCAATGAGTTGTTGGCCAGGGAGGTCCCTGATGCCACCAAAACATTACAGGCCATTGCCAAAACTCTTGGTTTCCTACCAGGAATAGATGGTAAGACCCTATTGCTGAAGACTCTTCATACTTGGGCTGCAAGGTCACTGAGGAATCTTGCTGGAGCTGAGCTGAAAACTTCCTCTGTGTAGACCAGCTGACAGAAAGCTGGAAAAAGCTACCCTGCATACAGTTCAATGGGAGAGAAATCAACAGTGGAGCTACTCAACAGTGGACACTGCAAGCCTTAAATTTGGCCAGCCAGGCCAAATGAGCCAACGGGTTCAATAGTAACATGTCTTGCATGGGGACAATCAACCGCTGTCTAATTGGACTGTAGCCCTGCTTCTTGGGAGGGAATACATCCCTGATACTGAAAACCTACAGCAGGGGTAAACATGAGCCTTACAGGTATAACGTCTGCTGGTGTCTGGCTAAATGTATATACTATGCTCACCAAACTTCCCAGTAAGTACTTCTCTTAATGGTCATACCCATATATTAATGCTATTCTCACTTTTGGTTAAAGAAGCTTCTCTTTTTAGATGGCAGTGACCTTAGCAGTGACTCAGAAGGCATCATGGTGCTGAGAAGAAGTGACAGAGGAGTTCTCAGCACTGAAATATCTCTATCACACCTTTCCAGGCTCAGGATTCATTGTGGAAGAGGTGGCAGAAAGAATGTAAGAGCCTGTTGCACTCAGGTTCACATTGTTGGCAGAAATTACCTGACCAAGAGCGAAAAATAGGTTTATTTTGGCTTAAAGGCTCAAGGAGGAAGCTCCATGATGGCAGGAAAAATGATGGCATGAGCAGAGGGTGGACATCACACCCTGGCAAACATAAGGTGGACAATAGCAACAGGACAGTGTGCCAAACACTGGCAAGGGGAAACTACTGTAACACCCATAAGCCTGCCCCCAATAATACACTGCTTCCTAGAGGTGTTAATTCCAAAACCTCCATCAGCTGGGAACCTAGCATTCAGAACACCTAAGTTTATGGGGGACACCTGAATCAAGCCACCACATTCTGCCCCGGGCCCCCATAAGCTGATAACTATACATGATGTAAAATGCAATGCATTCAGCCCATCTTTAAAAGTTCCCATAGTTTTTATCAATCCTAATGATCTCCATACATCCCCATAGTCCAAGGCCTTTTAACTGAGCCATAATACCAAAAAAAAAAAAAATCTCCCCAAAACCGATAATGGCACAGAATAAACACTGACACTGAAAAAGATGGCATTGGGCATAGCAAAGAAACATTCAGCCAATACAAGATTTAAAACAACCAGGGAAAACATCAAACTGTAGCTTCAAGTCCAACAACTCTAGTCAGTAACAAATCTCCAAATATGATAATTCTAACCAGCAACAAGTCCCTGATATTCCAAATCTGCCCCTTCAACTAGGCTACTCACAGTCCTGGAAAACCATTGGGGCCGGCAGCTTTCCTTAGCAGCCATCTCTCAGTCCTTACATCTCCACTGGGTCTCCACTGCAATCCATGGTTCATTGTCATAGCTCCATGGGGTCTCCATGCAGGCATCCAGCAAACTGGCTTCACACTGCCCTTGGCCATTTCCAAAACACAAGACCGCATTGCAAACTCAATGACCCTCTCTTTCCTGCATTTCTTATATTCCACAATACCAGGTAAGGTGCCAATTTGTTCATCTAGGGGGAGAACAAATCAGACTTTGAGGAACAGGACACTCCTTGGGCATTCAGCCTTTTCAAAAGAGTCTATATTCTTCCTGTTGCCCCAGTCCAGGTGAGCTGGCCCAATCTCAAAAGTTATAATCTCTCAATTGCAGCTGAATGGGCAGCAGTTCACCCAAAGATTTTTTTCCTGTGCCATATCCCTCTGCTCACACCAGTTCATTTCTATGCAAAGCAACCCTGCACAACTTCTCAGGACACAGGCATAACAGCAAGCTTTTCACACAAACTGCCTCTAGCCCAGTCCAAGAAAAGCTCTTTCTCACCCTCATAAGGCAAATCTCACAGTTCACAGTTCTTACTGCATTCAGGTCTTTCAACTCTGACCAGAATAGTCCATCAAGCTGTACTTACAGCATTGCAAGGCATCTCTTAGGCCAAGGGTTCAAATCCTTCCACATTCCTCTTGAAAATCAGCTCCAAAAGGCCAAAGGCACACAGTTAGGTGTCTAGCAGCAATCCCACTCCTTGGTACCAGTTTACTGTTGCAGTCAGGTTTGCATTGCTGGCAGAAATCACCCAACCAAGAGCAACTTGTGGGTAAAAAAAATAGGTTTATTTTGGCTTAGAGGCTTGAAGGGGGAGCTCCATGATGGCAGGGGAAATGATGGCATGAGCAGAGGGTGGACATCACTCCCTGGCCAACATCAGGTGGACAATAGCAACAGGAGAGTGTGCCAAACACTAGCAAAGGGAAATTGGCTTATAACACCCATAAGCCTGCTCCTCAAAATACACTGTTTCCTGGAGGTGTTAATTCCCAAATCTCCATCAGTTGGGGACCTACCATTCAGAACACCTAAGTTTATGGGGGACACCTGAGTCAAACCACCACAAGCTAAAGAAGGGTAGGAATTCCTTACAATGTGCTCCTCCAGACACAAAATGGCCTGGATATCCATGACCTCACAGTGCCTGACACTACTTAACACAAGACCCATCATAATAGGAGGAAAAGATCATGACATCAAAATAAAAGACTGACTGAGAGGGGGAGGAAGTATGATGGAGAGTGGAGTTTCAAAGAGGAAGAGGGAGGGAATTATCATGTGTTATTGTCTACAATTACGAAAGTTGTCAATAAAAGAAATAAGTTTTAGAAAAGGTGGCATTGAGCATAGCAAAGAAATACTCAAGCAAGAGCCAGGTGTGGTGATGCATGCCTTGAATCCCAGCACTCGGGAGGCAGAGGTAGGAGTAACACCATGAGTTTGAGGCCACTCTGAGTTTACATAGTGAATTCCAGGTCATCCTGGGCTAGAGCGAGACCCTACCTGGAAAAAAAAGAAAGAAAGAAAAAAAAAAAAAAAAACCACTCAAGCCATGCACAATTTAAACAGTGCAAACACCAAACTCTGTAGCTCCAAGTCCAACAACTCTAACCAGTGACAAGTCTCCAAGTGTAACAATTCTAACCAGTAACAAGTCTCTGGAGTTCCAATTCCACCCCTCCAGCTAGGCTATTTACAGTCCTAGAAAACTTCATCGGGGCTGGCAGCTTTCCTTAGCAGCCATCTCGTGGTCCTGGCATCTCCACTGGGTCTCCACTGCAACCCACGGTTCATCCTCATGGCTTCATTGGGTCTCCATGCAGATAATCCAGCAAACCTGCTACATACTGCCCATGGCCATTTCCAAACCACAAGACCATGTTGCAGATTGAATGACCCTCTCTTTCCTGTATTTCTTTTACTCCACAATACCAGGTAGGGTGCCGATTTGTTAATCTGGGGGTGGGGGAGATAAAGCAGACTTTGAAGAACAGGACACTCCTTCAGCATTCAGGCCCCTTCAAAAAGAGCCTACATTCTTCCTGTTGTCCCAATACAGGTCAGCTGACCCATTCTCAAAGGTTGTAATCTCTCATATAATTGCAGCTGAACAGGCAGAAATTTCAGCCCACAGACTTCATTTCTTTGTTATATCACTCTGCTCACACCACTCTTTTTCTATGCAAAGCAACCCTGCACAAATTCTAAGGAAATGGGCATAACAGCAAGCCTCTCATACAAGCTGCTTCTTACACAGTCCAGGCAAAGCTCTTTCTCACCCTCTTATTCCAAACCTCACAGTCCATAGTTCTCACTGCATTCAGGTCTTTCAACATCTGACCAGAATGGTCCATCAAGCTGTATTTACAGCATTGCAAGGTATCTCTTAGGCCAAGGTTTCGAATCCGTCCACATTCTTCTTGAAAATCAGCTCCAAAAGGCCAAAGCCACACAGTCATATGTCTAGCAGCAATCCCACTCCTCTGGCACCAACTTTACTGTTGCAGTCAGGTTCACATTGCTGACAGAAATCACCCAACCAACAGCAGCTTGTGGGCAAAAAGGTTTATTTTGGCTTACAGACTTGAGGGGAAGCTCCATCATGGCAGGGAGAAATGATGGCATGAGCAGAGAGGGTGGACATTACTTCCTGGCCAACATAAGGTGGACAAAAGCAACATTAGAGTGTGCCAAGCACTGGCATCAAGAAGCTACCTATAACACACGTAAGTCTGCCCCAACAGTACACCACCTCCAGGAGGCTTCAATTTCCAGCTGCCATCAGCTGAAGAGACTAGCATTCAGAATACTTATGTTTATGGGGAACAGCTGAATCAAACCAGCCCACCCAACTAGATGAATTTGTTTTTATTCCTTTTTAAAATTTATTTCTTTGAGAGGGAATGGGTGTGCCAGGGCCTCTAGCCATTGCAAACAAACTCCAGACACATGTGCCACCTTGTGCATCTGGCTTACATGGGTCCTGGGAAATCAAACCTGGGTCCTTTGTCTTTGCAGGTAAGCACCTTAACCACTAAGTCATCCCTCCTTTTTCATTCTTTTTGTTTTTTTAAGGTAGGGACTCACTCTAGCCCAGGCTGACCTGGAATTCACTATATAGTCTCAGGCTGACCTCGAACTCATGGCAATTCTACCTCTGCCTCCTGAGTGCTGGGGATAAAGGTGTGCACCACCATGCCTGCCTAGATAAATTTTTTTAATTCTTTTTAAAATTTATTTATTTGAGAGAGAGAAAATGGGTGTGCCAGGGCCTCTGGCCACAGCAAATGAACCAGACACATATGCCACCTTGTGCATTTGGCTTTGTATGGGTACTGGGGAATTGAACTTCGGTCCTTTTCCTTTGTAGGCAAGTGCCTTAACCACTAAGCCATGTCTCCAGTCCAGAAATAAGGTCTTTGATACCCTTGGTTGGTGTGGCCTTCTCACAAAAGCCTCTTGCTCAAAATCTTCTTGTTCAGTTTAACTTACTTTTTGGAAAGGTACCCACTACCTTGTCAACCACTGTTGGGCACTGCCAGGCACAGGCTGGAGTCTTCAGGAGAGGGGCCTGAGCTTCCAGGCATAGCTAAGGACCCCCGGGCTACTGGAGGCCACTCCCTCTCCAAGTCCATCACACCTGAATTTAGGCTCTTCCCATAGCCTGTAACCTTTGGCCAGTTGCCTAGGAAACTCCTTATCAGCCAGCAGCATTCACAAAATCCTGAGACCCTAGATCACCTGACACACCTCCTGCCATTGCCTCCGTGCTAGAATGAATGACCCCATATGCTAATTAGGCATCAGAAATGAACTTGGTACATCCAATCCCCTTAGGACCCTTTCCCCCACCCTCAGATGTTTATAAACCCATTTCACTGACAATACACTGAGAGAGCTGTTCAGCTATCTCTCAGAAGTGTTTCTATCATCACCCACCCTGGTTGCCTGGGCGCCTTTGTGGGGGACCATGGCCAGGCCCCCGAGGACACAGAAATCCATAGCTGGTGCCTGAACAGGGACATTATGAGAGAGACAGGGTAGGTGAGTGCTCTCCCAGAGGGACTGGGAGACATCGGCCCATGCAGCCTTGCTTCCACGTTTTTTTTAAATTAATTAATTTATTTATTTGAGAGAAAGAGGCAGAGAGAGAGAGAGAATGTGCACGCCAGGACCTCCAGCCACGCAAACAAACTTTAGATGCATGCGCCCCCTTGTGCATCTAGCTTACAGGGTCCTGGAGAGTCAATTCGGGATCCTTTGGCTTTGCAGGCAAGTGCCTTAACTGCTAAGCCATCTCTCCAGCCCCTTGCCTCCACAGTTTTGAGGGCTGGCAGGTTTCTCATTTTCCTCCTTTATTTTTGGTTCGCGCCATCACGTGGGGCCAGACACGAGGAACTAGCAACTGAAGTCTCTTGGCAGAGGCCACTCTTCTGTATTGACTGAAGGCCAGCCGTCCTCTGCCTGGACCCTGACAGCCCACTGGGTGTTGGCAAAAACCCTGTATCTATTTCTCTTTCCTTCATCAAATGGAAGCTATTTTTCTTTTCCCTACTTTACTTTAATATTGTCTTCCAGCAAATAAATAAATAAATCACAGATTCGTAGATTATGGGCTCTTCTGAAAGTTAAGGGAATTAAGCTGTTCCAGAGGGAGGCTGGCTCCTTTTGAGAAATCCTCCAGGTTGCCCCCTGGATTTCTGGGCATCCATGTGGCCCTGACACATGGACCCGCATAGTTTATCTGGCTAGGAAATGAAAAGTTCAGGAAGGAAATTTTCCCTCACTCCCTTTAAGTAGTGAAAGTACAAGCCAGCTTTGCAAGTGCTCCAAAGCGGCTCAAGTCAGAGTCAGGTGGCAGGCTCACTCATGCCCAGCAATGGTGCCTCGGCCCATGCAGGTGCCATGTCTCCACCTCCTTTCCCAGCGCCCCCCCCCACGGACCCCTTTTTTCCTAGTGGACCCCCTCCTTCAGCAGCCTCCCAGTGGTCCTGGAGGGCCCCCTCCCTTCTTTCCCCTTCAGGTAGCCAGACTTGGACCCCTGCGGTCATCTCAGCCATTATCTCCACATGTACTACTAGACCTGGGGGTGAGCACCAGGGAGCTGGGCAGGATTGATCTAAGATGTATGCAAGCCCCGCCCAGCTGCCTCAGTACACCAAAACGGGGCAAGAAAGAAAAAAAAGGTCATGTTTAGCTAAAGCCTGTGGTGAACTAAAGTTTTACGTAAAGAATGTTGGAAGTCTCACTCTTTCACTCTCTTGCTCAGTCTTGTTTTGAGATGGAGTCTAAGGTTATAGACATGCCATACCACACTTGGTGTTTATGTGGGTTCTGGAGATCTGAACTCAGGTCCTTACCCTTGGACAATAAACACTTGACCCACTGGACCATTTCCCCAGCCCAGAAATATTTCTTCCAGGGTTTCTTAAGTTTAGAGCATAATTCTCAAGAACTCAGACCACAGTTTTATAGAGATTTAAGAGAGGAACCTTGACTACACATTCAACTTATGAGTCTAGTGTTAAGAAAGAGAACTTCATTATTTAGCAGACAGGCTGATCTTTACATGATCCTTATAGTCTCAGATTATTTCTTAGGTAGGTTCTTACTATGTAGCCCACACTCGCTTTGAATTTGTAATCTTCCTGCCTTAGCCTCCTAACTAGTTGGAATTTTGGTGTGTTTAGCAAGAAGTGTCTGTGGCATGCAGAGATTGCTCAGTAGCTAGAGGCACTTGCTTGCAAAGCTAAGCCTGTCATTCTAAGTTCAATGCCCCAGTACCATGTAAATACACAAAGTAGCACATGCATCTAGAATTTGTTTGCAACAGCAAGAGGCCCTGGCATGGCCAAGTGTTCTCTATCTCGTTCTCTGTCTCTGTCTCTCTTGCACAAAAAAATAGAATTTTTAAAAAAGAACAGGGACTGGAGAGATGGCTTAGTGGTTAAGGCACTTGTCTGTGAAGCCTAAGGACCCAGGTTTGATTCCCCAGGACCCACGTAAGTCAGATGCACAGGTGGCACATCCATCTGAAGTTTGTTTACAATGGCTGGAGGCCCTGGCATGCCCATCATATCTCTCTCTCTCTCTCTCTCTCTCTCTCTCTCTCTCTCTCTCTCTCAAAATAAAACAAAATAAAATAAAAAGAAAGGGCCTGGCTTGGTGGTGCATGCCTTTAATCCCAGCACTTGGGAGGCAGAGGTAGGAAGGTAGGAAGATCATTGAGTTCAAAGCCAGCTTGGAACTGGAGTGAGTTTCAGGTCAGCCTGGGCTAGAATGAGACCCTACCTCAAGAAGCCAAAAAAAGAGGGCCAGGCATGGTGGTGCATGCCTTTAATCCCAGCACTTTAGAGGCAGAGGTAAGAGGATTTGATGATTTCAAGGCTACTCTGAGACTACACAGTGAATTCCAGGTCAGCCTGAGCTAGAATGGCACCCTACCTCAGAAAAAACAAAAAAGAAAGAAAAAAAGAAGAGGTGGCAGGAAGAATGTAAGAGCCAAAGGAAGGGTAGAACTCCTTACAATGCACTCTTCCAGACACAAAATGGCCTGGACATCCATTACCTCACAGTGCCTAGCACAACCTACACAAGACCAGCATAACAGGAGGAAAAGATGACATGAAAATAAAAGAGAGACTGATTGAGAGGGGGAGAGAATATGATGGAGAGTGAAACTGAAGGGGAAAGTGAGGGGGAGGGAATTATCATGGTTAATTATCAATAATTATGGAAGTTGTCAATAAAAACAAAACAGAAAGAAGACTGTGCATCTGTTGGCAAAGTAGTGGTGGGCAAGTGTCCCCAGTTGTTTCCATACTCTGGCTCAAGAAAACGAATTCTTACCTCATATCTACCCTCATTCTTTGTCTCTTTTTAAAAATTATTTTATTTTATTTACTTGTTTGTTTTGGTTTTTCAAGACAGGGTCTCACTCTCTAGCTCAGGCCAATCTGGAATTCACTATGTATTCTCAGAGCGGCCTTGAACTCATAGCAATCCTCCTATCTCTGCTTCCCAAGTGCTGGGATTAAAGGCATGCACCACCACACCCACCTTTTTTTTAAAATTTTAATGACAGCAAGATATGCCTTTTAAAAAGTTTTATTTTATTTTACTTATTTGAGAGAGAGAATGGGAGCACTAGGGCTTTCAGCCATGTAAACAAACTCCAGACACATACACCATCTTGTGCATCTGGCTTACATGGGTCCTGGGGAATTGAACCTGGGTCCTTTGGCTTCCCAGGCAAATACCTTAACCACTAAATCATTTCTCCAGCCCTGTGGATTTTTTTGTGTTTGTTTGTTTGTTGAGATAATGTCTAGCTACTATCTATCTACTTAAGCCTGAATATCCAAATCTGATCCTTGGAGTCCAAGCCATTTGAGGCTTCTTTAATTCCAACACACTGACAGCCAAATGGGAGGGAGAATTTCCTGGAAGCTCACAGCAAGTGGAACAAAGAACAACAGCACAGAGTGACCCAGAGGGAGAGTGAAACTCTGCTTAAATGCGGTAGAAAGGCAAGGACTGACCCAACACACAACATAGGACGCACACACCAGCACTCTCATGCACACACACAAAAGGAAAAATTAAATGTCACTGCATATTTATGTATCTAATAAAATTCTTGAAAGAAAGTAAAAACAGACAAAGCCAAGGTAGCACATGCCTTTAATCCCAGCACTTGGGAGGCAGAGGTAGGAGGATCACCATGAGTTTGAGGCCAGCCTCAGACTACACAGTGAATTCCAGGTCAGCCTGGGCTATAGTGAGACCCTATCTCAAAAAAAAAGAAAAGAAAAGAGCAAGCCACAAAGAGCAATGATTAGTCTTTCTATCACTTCTACAATGGTGTATGTGAAAAGCCTCTTCACCCGAGCATGTGGCATCAAGTAACAGCCCCAAATTTGTGGCCCTTGCTGCTCATCGTTGATACTAATCATAGGGTATTCAATGAACCTTAACACCTTCCTGCAAGAAGGGTGATTATTTTATTTTCATGGACAGTAAACAACAGGATTAAAGGCTTATTGGAAGGGACAAGACAGACTACACAACTTAGGCAAGCAGCTTGGTACCTTACTGCAAGCAATTCCCATTTGTGCTGTTTTATCAAGCTGTCTTTAATTATACACCTTTTAATACCTTCATATCAGCTCTGTAGGGGACAATGCAGGCCCTTCCATCTTCTTTCTGGAGGGTCAAGTAGAAAGAATATTATGTAAACACATTTTAAATACATCTTCTGAGGACTGGGGAGGGTTGGTTCAGTGGCTAAAGCAACTTCAAAACCTGCTGGCTGGGGTTCAATTCCCTGGTACCCATGTAAAGCCAGATGCCCAGAGTGATGTACGCACCTGGAGTCATTTGCAAAAAGGCCTGACTTTCCCATTCTCTCAATATCTCCCTTCTCCTTTCTCTTCTCTCTTTTATTCTCCCTTTCCTTTTCTCCTCTATGTCTCTCTGTCTCCCTCTCTTTCTCTCTCTGCTTACTGATAATTTTTTTTAAGAGACAGCTGTATAGCCCAGGCTGGTCTCGAATTTGCAATCCTCCTACTTCCTGAGCACTGTGATTACAGGTATGTATCGCCACACTAGGCTCCATTTAAAATGTAAAATATTCAGGATCTGAGGTTAGGCTGATGGTTCAATTGGTAAATGTTTGCCTCACAATCCTGAAGACCTGAGTTTAAGCCCTTGAACCCATTAAATGCCAAGTATGGTGTCACACACTTGAAATCCCAGGGCTGGGAAGGTGCAGACAGGTAGATCCCTATAGTGTGCTGACCCAGTTGAGACCAGTAATCCAACTGAGAGATGCTGTCTCAAAAGGGGCAGACAGGGTTGTCCTTTGCCCTCTACATGCACTCATATATTTACACCTATATTCATACATGCATGCACACATACCGCACTCACACACACAAAAGATTTAGGATATGCCTGAACCAACCAATTCTTAAACATGATGCATTTTTCTGGCTAAGTTATATAAAAATATTTTAGCAGGGGAAGGGAGATACAGAACTAGTTGGACTGATGGGTAGATGAATGGCAGTTCAAGTAGGCCATGTCAAGAGTGTGGACAGTCAGGACTGGGCTCCATTTTGGGCCCTTTCCACATGCACCTGGTAGTCTGGCAATAGGTTGACAGGGCTGTTTCCCCCACATTGTTAGGTGTGCTTTTTATGGAGTACTAGTAAGGTTATTACACCCCCATTGTTCTTTTGTGTTTGATAAGTTCTCCTGCTGGGTTTTTATAATATGGTTTTTACATGCCAGTGTGCCCATATGCTGCCATTGATAAGTTTATTATAGTGATACTGTTTTGCTGGTGTAAATAAATTATTTATGAGTCTGTGTCTCATGGTTGATTCCTGACAGGTAGTGTTGATGTATTCAATAACCCAGTCAAGACTTGAACAATTCTATTGCCCCTGAGAAGACATGCTACCTATTA
Source organism: Dipus sagitta (assembly GCA_036346955.1). Lineage (NCBI taxonomy): Eukaryota > Metazoa > Chordata > Mammalia > Rodentia > Dipodidae > Dipus > Dipus sagitta. Next base: position 67,101,715 of record CM070779.1, on the reverse strand, counting down.
GTAAAATGGCATGCTTTGTGCCCTCATCTATCTTTAACCTCTAGATCTTTCTGTTTTGAGAGATAACTTGGGAGGAGAGTTTTAAGCTAGCCCCTGGGACCTTATGTCAAGTAAAAAGAATTAGAAAGCACAACAAAACAAACATGGTGCCACATGCTTTAATTCTAGCACTCAAGAGGCAGAGGTGGGAGGACTGCCGAGAGTTTGAGGCTACCCTGAGACTACATAGTAAATTCCAGGTCAGTTTGGTCTAGAGTGAGACCCTTCCTGGGGAAAAAAAAATATATTGTTTTTGCAGTCTCAAAGAAAAGAAATAGAAGACAAAACAAACATGATTGTTTTTGCAAAGATACTTGCACTGTGAACTTAGCTCACACACCACATAAATCAACATTGTGATTACAAATTTTCAGGGGATAGTTCCTTACCCTCCAAAAGTTTGAGGCAAGGAATTAATTATCTTTGATTTTGTTTTGTTTTGTTTGTTTTTCAAGGTAGGGTCTCACTCTGGTCCAGGCTGACCTGGAGTGCTGGGATTAAACGTGTTAGCCACCACGCCCGGCTCTTTGATATTTTTTAGGTATTTATTTTAGTATTTTTTGTGGTGCTGGAGATGGAACCTATGGCCTTAACACATGTTAAACAAGGACTCCACCACTGAGCTCTATCCTCGGCCCCTTAATACTATTTTTCATTTATCCAAATGCTTAGTTGCACCTTTGGGGTTGCAACTTTTTGAGCAAATGTGTCTTATTAGAGCTCTACTAGAGCTTGTTCTATGTTTTTCTCCCTTATTCTGTGTCTTTTGTCCCTGTTTGGGCTAGCATGCTTAAATTTGATTGAGTTCAAATAAAATAAATATATTTCGTGGCCTTAGCTTTTATTTTAAGAGCCCAAGATTGTCTTCATCACCATTCTCCCACACCATTTGTTCTATTTGTTTTGCTGATGGACAGTGAAACATACTTGTTTTCATGCCTCTTCTGAAATGTCCCGTTCTCTGTCTACCTGAGTCATGTACTTATTAAGCCTGACCTTCTATTTCTGTTGCCTAATCCACTGTCTCAAAGTAGTGATTATTACCTGTATTGCCCCATATTTGTCTCACAGCTCCATAATGCCTTATTTGCCAATGGTCTGAAAAACTAAAGAATATTTAAGATTATTTTCTTTTTCTACTCATCTGCATGTCTTTTCTAGTGCCTGTAACCTCAGTCACTCCACACTTGTGGTTTAGAAGATATCCAGAAGAGCTTCCTAGTTGTTCTGATTAGAGAGAAGTGCATGCTTTTGCTGTTGTTGATGATGATGATGTTTTTGGTTTTGGTTTTTTAAGGTGAGGTCTTGCTGTAGCCCAGGCTGACCAGGAATTCACTCTGTAGTCTCAGGGTGGCCTTAAACTCACAGTGGTCCTCCTAGCTCCACCTCTCAAGTGCTGGAATTAAAGGCATGTGCCACCACACCTGGCAAACATGTTTTAAGTGTGTAACATGTGCCTTGGATTTGATAGTAGCTAAGAGATCAGGCATGCTAGAGGATGTACACTGCATAAAGCATTTCTGCTCAGCTGAGAATTGTTCTTACTCACTGAATAGGTAGTTAAATGAATGAATTGATAATGATACATTTTCTTGACGCAGTCTTGTTATATACCCTCGGCTAGCTATAAACTTGTTTCTGGCCCTTCCCCCACTTCTGTCTTCCTAGTAGCAAGAATTACAGCTAATGATAAATATTTTAATATTTAGTTTCTAAGCCGGGCGTGGTAGCACATGCCTTTAATCCCAGCACTTGGGAGGCAGAGGTAGGAGGATTGCTGTGAGTTCAAAGCCACCCTGAGATTATATAGTGAATTTCAGGTCAGCCTGGGCTAGAGTGAGACCCTACCTCAAAAAACCAAATATATATATAATATTTAATTTATTTTTTCTAATTTTTTGTTTTTATTTTTATTTATTTGAGAGCGACAGACAGACAGAGAGAAAGAGACAGATAGATAGAGAATGGGCACGCCAGGGCCTCCAGCCATTGCAAACGACCTCCAGATGCATGCGCTCCCTTGCGCATCTGGCTTACGTGGGACCTGGGGAATCGAGCCTCGAACTAGGATCCTTAGGTTTCACAGGCAAGTGCTTAACCACTAAGCCATCTCTCCATCCCTTAATATTTAATTTCTTATTCAAAGTATAATACATGATAAGGATATCATAGTTATAGTTATATATTGCTGTGTAAATAATTGCCCAAAACCTCAGTATCTGAAAACAGTAAACATTAACCTTACAGTTTCTGTGTTTTAGGAATATGCCATATGCTTACCATTTTGGCTCTGGAGCAGTCTCACATAACCTACACATCAACGTGTCAAAAAGGAAAGAAATAATCCTTAGGTGCAGTGGTGGGTGGTCCCACCCACACACCTACATAAAGGTGTGTTGTTGTTGGCAGAGAACTCTGGACCAAGTGCAGTTTGGGTCTTGTGGGAGGAAAGGGTTTATTTTGGCTTACAGATTCAAGAAGAAGCTCTATGATGGCGGGGGGGGGGGAGGAAATGGCATGAGCAGAGAGTGGACATCACCTCCTGGCCTAAACGAGGTAGACAACAGCAACAGGAGAGCATGCTAAATACTGGCAAGAGGAAGCTGGCTATAATGCATATAACCCTGCCCCCAACAACACACCCCCTCTAGTTGACTCCAGTTTTCAAATTGCCACCAGCTTGGGACCTAGCATTCAGAACACAAGTTTTGGGGGGACACCTGAATCAAACCACCACATTCCGCCTCGGGCCACATAAACTGGTAACCATACATGATCTAAAATGCAATGCATTCAGTCCAACTTTAAAAGTCCCCACAGTTTTTATCCATACTGATGATGTTCAAACATCCCCATAGTCCAAGGTCTTTTAACTGAACTGTAATACAAAAAATAAATAAATAAATATTCACGCTGCAAAAAGTGGCAGTAAGCATAGCAAAGAAATATTAAAGATTTAAAATAAACAGGGCAAACATTAAACTCTGTAGCTCCAAGTCTGACAACTCTAACCAGTGACAAGTCTCCAAGTCCAAGTCCAATAATTCTAACCACTCATCAGTGACTCATCAGTCTCTGGAGTCCCAATTCCACCCCTCCAGCTAGGTTACTCACTGTCCCAGAAAACTTCATCTGATGCTGGTAGCTCTCCTTGGCAGCCATCCCATAGTCCTAGCATCTCCACTGGGTCTCTACTGCAACCCACAGTTCATCCTCATGGCTCCATCAGGTAATCCAACAAGTCTGCTTTGCACTGCCCATCACCATTTCCAAAATATAAAACCATGTTGCAACTGCAATGACCCTCTTCTATCCTGCATTTGTTATACTCCACAATACCAGGTGGGCTACCAGTTTGTTAATCCGGGGGGGAGGGGGGGGATAAAGCAGACTTTGAAGAACAGGACACTCCTTCAGCACTCAGGCCCCATCAAAAGAGTCTGCATTCTTCCTGTTGTCCCAATGCCAATCAACTGGCCTAATTTCAATGGTTGTAATCTCTCAAACAATTGTAGTTGAGTGGGCAGAAGTTTCAACCCAAAGATTTCTTTTTCTGTGCCATATCCTTCTGCTCACACCAGTCCATTTCTATGCAATGAAACCTGCTGGGAGCCAGCCCCAGCTAAAGTGAGGTCCTCAAAGGAGATGCTGAGTCAGTGAGGGAAGAATGAGAGACACAAGGCTGCTGTTTCAGGTGATTCAGGCATCTCTGCCTTCCTCAAAAACTTGTGTTTTATTTATACTACTACAGAACAAAAGTAAGCTTATTTTCCAGAAAATATCAGCAAAGTGCTAAACAGACTGTTTCATACCGAAAGGCCATTCTTCTAACTTTTTTATACATTCTTTGTAGCCAAGCTTAGCAAAGTACTTATTAACTTGTTTGATTAAGTTCTCTGGATAAAACACCAAGCAGGGCCTGAAAGCCTTTCCAAAAAGGGCGATGAACTGTAGCGTACCCATTTTCCATTCTTATTTACTACATGACCTGAGTTTTCATCATGAATTTCTGCATAGGGTAGAGGTGGGTCAGTAGGGTCAGGAAATCTAAATGCATTTGTCTTAGCTCCTCAAGGTGGACTTCACAATTTCTGGTGTTGTAATGGGAGGATCAAGTAATTCTTTTTTCTGTAAGTTTGCAAAGAATTCCTTATTAGTCATAGTCTTATATTTATCTAGGGAGCATAAGTCTGTACAAATGGTTTTAGTTTCATTTTCTTTTAGCCCTCTTATTTCTCTACAGCAGGGAATAGCTTAAGTTTCCTTTTCTTGAAAGCCGAAAAAAGTCAGGAGTGCGATTGCCATTAAAAGAATTAAACAGAGTGGTTTCAGTTTTATCATGAAGTTGCAGCCATGCACAAACCTCCTCCTAGTCAGGACCATGCCAAGTGCCAGGAATGATTTTGCCTCTGCCAGAAACCCTGCACAAGTTCTCAGGACACAGGCATAACAGCAAGCCTCTCACACAAACTGCTTCTATGCCAGTCCAGGCAAAGCTCTTTCTCACCCACATAAGCCAAACCTCTTACTTCATTCAGGTATTTCAACTCCGACCAGAATGGTCCACCAAGCAGTCTAGTGGAAGTGAGTCAGTGAGGTCAACCCACAATTGGGGACAGAGATACACATCACTAATGCCCAGAGATCAATGGAGCCATCTTAGAGGCAGCTCAATACAGAGAAGCAAGTTTGTATTCTGCAAGGCTTCATGAGAATCACTTCATATTAAATGTAGGCTAGGAAGGTAACTCAGTCAGTAAAGCATTTGCCACCCAGCACAAGGACCTGAATTTGGATCGCAAGTACCCACATTAATGCCAGGCATGGTGTTGTGTACCTATAATCCAAGTGCTTGGAAGTGGAGGCAGGCAGATCCGTGGGGCAAGCTGGCTAGCTACTCTAGTCAAATCAGTGAGCTCTAGATTCTGTGACAGACCTTGTCTCAGTAAATAGGGTAAGGAGTAATTAATTGTGTAAGACATGCAACATCAGTATCTTGCCTCCATCCATCCATGCACACAAACCACACACACACATGCACATGCAAATAAAACCAATAAATTATAACTAGAAAACAATGATTGTGCTTTTCAGATATCACTGGAGGATGTGGCTGTGGACTTTACGTAGGAGGAGTGGCAGCTGCTTAACCCTACTCAAAGGACCTTATACAGATGTGATGTTGAAGAATTATAGCAACTTAGTCTTCCTGGGTGAAATTTAGTGTGTGCACAGAAACCCATACCTCTGAGGTATTCATGATATGAGTATGTATTCCAGATGTCATGTTTCTTTATTTCTATAACATTGAAAGATTTTTTTTTAGTCACTTGCTTCATTTCATGATCATTTTAATAAAACTTCCTAAATATTTGAGTCACTCAACTCAAGCAATTGGGCTCAAGCCCTTTTGCTAATGGACAGTTTGTCCAATCTTCAAACCTGATGCAGTTTTCAAGCTGGACCAAGAAAAGCCAAAACTTTTCTGGTTAGAAATAACTGGAGATATTAGAAAGAGTGAAAATTAAATAACAGGCATTTGGTGATAGGTGTACTTTGAAAGTATTGTTCATAGATTGTGTTTAAACTTCCTAAATCAGCCAGAGTGCTTGCACACATTTTTATTATTTTGTTTGTTTCTTTGTTTGTTTTGATTTTTCAAGGTAGGTCTCACTCTGGCTCAGGCTGACCTGGAATTCACTATGTAGTCTATGTAGTCTCAGGGTGGCCTTGAACTCACAGTGATCCTCCTACCTCTGCCTCCCCAGTGCTGGGATTAAAGGCATATGCCACCACACCCAGCTTGTTGTTTTGTGTTTTTTTTTTTTGTTTTGTTTTTTGTTTTTTGAGGTAGGGTCTCACTCTAGCTCAGGCTGACCTGAAATTCACTATGTAGTCTCAGAGTGGCCTCGAACTCATGATGGTCCTCCTACCTCTGCCTCCCAAGTGCTGGGATTAAAGGCATGTGCCACCATGCCCAGATTTGCACACACTTTTAATCCCAGTACTTGGGAGACTGTGGTAGGAGGATCACTGTGAATCTGAGGCCATCCTGAGACTACATAGTGAATCCAGGTCAACCTGGGCTAGAGCAAGATCCTACCTCAAAAAAGATAAAAATAAAATAAAAAAAAATCTTCCTAAATCTTCAGCATAGGTATGTTAGCAAAGGTTCCAAAGCAGACAATATTTATGATTAAGCTGAGAGTATTATGAGATATGGATGAACAGGCTAAAAGAAACCAGGTTATAAGAGCCTGCATGCCATGATAAAACTTTATAGAAGTTTTTAAACATTACTAGATGCTCTATTGAGGATAGAATTCAAACTGGGTTGGAAATAGGAATATTATTTTAGAGAAATGGTTCAAATTATGGATGCTGTGGACCAAATGACACAGAAACAAAGTGCAAAAATATGCATGTACCCTTGTGTTAGAACAGCAGTGGTCCACCTTTCCCCCACAGTAACAACGTGGTTTTCTGTACATTCATTTTTTAAAAAATTTGTTTCTATTTTTATTTATTTATTTGACAGAGAAAGAGTGGGAGAGAGAGAGAGAGAGAGAGAGAATGGGCGCACCAGGGCCTCCAGCCACTGCAAACAAACTCCAGATGCATGCGGCCCCTTGTGCATCTGTCTAACATGGGTCATGGGGAATTGAACCACAGTCCTTTGGCTTTACAGGCAAATGCCTTAACTGCTAAGCCATCCCTCCACTTTATTCCAATCACACTTTATTCCAATATCACAGGGAAAGGGGCTGAAGATGGGAAGCAAAGGTGGGGAGAAGGAAGGTCATGGAGCTCAGGGGGTTTTCTGTACATTAAAAAAATTTATTAGTTTTCTGGAACAGAGTCTCACTCTAGCTATGGAACTTACTATGTAGTTTACCCTGGCCTGAAATTCACGGTGTAGCCAGGGCTGGCCTGGAATTTACAGCAATCCTCCTGTCTTAGCTTCCCAAATACTGCACCATGCCCAGTTTGTGTAAAATTTTGACAGAGTTGCATTTAAGCCTTTAAGTATATAAATGATTGGTTTTATTATTATTATGCATAATTTTATTTATTAATCTGAAATATATATATATATACTTTTTTCAATACTAGGGGTAGCATCCAGGGTCTTGCAAATGCTAGAAAAGTACTCTACTGCGAGATATATCCCCAGCTCTTTTTTTAAAAAAAATTAAATTTTTTATTATTTATTTATTTGAGAGAGAGAATGGGCACACCAGGGCCTGTAGCCACTGTAAATGAACTCCAGATGCCCACCACCTTTTTCATCTGGCTTACTTGGGCCCTGGGGGATCAAATCTGGGTCTTTTGGCTTAGCAGGCAAATGCCTTAACCATAAGCCACCAGTCCTTTTTTTTTTTTTTTAATATGTTTATGTTAAGATAAGAGCTCACTGCTTGAGTATGCAAGCCATTCAAGTTGCTGGGATTGTATAAATATGTTCCATAATTCTACTTTTAATTATTTATTTGAGAGAGAGAGAAAGAGGCAGATAGAGAGAGAATGGTAGCACCACTACAAATGAACTATAGACGCATGTGCCACCTAGTGCATCAGGCTTTATGTGGGGCTTGCAGACTCAAACCTGGGTCCTTTGGCTTTGCAGGGAAGTACTTTAACTGCTAAGCCATCTTCTAGCCCCATAATTCTACTTTTTAAATTACAGTTTATAGGGCTGAGTATGGTAATGCCTATTTGTAATCCCAGAACTCAAGAGGCAGAGGCAGGAAGATCAGGAGTTCAAGGTCACCTTCATCTACATAGCAAGTTTGATGTCAGCCTGGGCTATATGAAAACCTGTCTCAAAAATACCTGGAAAGTTTTGCTGGGCATGGTGGTGCATGCCTTTAATCCCAGCATTCGGGAGGCAGAGGTAGGAGGATCACCATGAGTTCAAGGCCAGCCTGTGATTACATAGTGAATTGCAGGTCAGCCTGGACGAGAGTGAAACCCTACCTCCAAAAACCAAAACTAAATAAATAAAATACCTGGAAAGGATTATACTTAATGAGGTAACCCAGGCCCAGAAAGCCAAGTGCCATATGTTCTCTCTCATATGTGGGTCCTAGCTACAAATGTAAGTTGGAATAAAGCTTGGTAGCAGAGGCCAGTAAGCTAGAAATGGGTTATAAGGGAGGGAGGAGAGGGGAGGATTTAAGGGATAGTATTGTATATATGTAAGTAGATGAGTAGATTACTGGGGGTGGAAAGGCCTAAGGCAGGTCAGGGGAAAAGATTGTGTAAAGGAAGGGTGGGGGAGAGTTAATTAAAATCTAAGAGGGTATGAATAAGTCATATGGAAACATACTTTTTTGGACAATGGCATACCCAAAAGCCATAGATTGTTACTAGAAAATTTTCAGTGCCAGGAATCTGATACCTTCCAGTGGGCTGTTGGCCAGGGAGGTCCCTGATGCCCCCAAAACATTACAGGCCATTGCCAAGTCCCTTGGTTTCCCACCAGGAATAAATGTAAGACCCTATTGCTGAAGACTCCACATCCTTGGGCTGCAAAGTTACTGAGAAATCTTGCTGTAGCTGAGCTTAAAGCCTCCTCCATGTAGACCAGCTGACAGAAGGGTGGAAAAAACTATGCTGCATGGCAGAGAGAGAAGTCATCAGTGGAGATAAACAACAGTGGATGTTCCAAGCCTTAAGTTTGACCAGGCAGGCCAAGTGAGCCAATGGATACAGTAGTGGCATATCTTGTGGGGGAAACCAACTGCTCTCTAATTGGACTAGAGGTACTCCACAAGAGGGAATACATGCCTGATACTGAAAACCTATGATTGGAGGGGGGTCATGAGACCTAGGGGTGTAACACCTGCTGTTGTCTGGCTAAATAAATGCATATATTATTCTCACCAAACAGTCCAGTAATAACTTCTCTTAATGTTCATACCCATATATTAGTGCTACTCATACTTTTGGTTAGAGAAGCTTCTCTTTTCAGATGGTGGTGACCTTGAGATGACTCAGAAGGCACCATAGTGGTGAGAAGAAGTGACAGAGGAGTTCTCAGCACTGAAACATCTCTATCACACCTTCCAATGCTCAGGGTCCATTGTGGAATAAGTGGTGGGAAGAATATAACAGCCAAAGGAAGGGTAGGACTGCTTAGAATGGAGTCTTCCAGAAACAAAATGGCCTGGATATCCATGACCTCACAGTGCCTGGCACTACCTACGCAAGAGTCTCATAATAGGAAGAAAAGATAATGACATCAAAATAAAAGAGAGACTAATCGAGAAGGGGAGGGGATATAGTGGAGATTGGATTTGCAAAGTGAAAGTGAGGGGAGAATTATCATGGTTTATTGTCTATAATTATGGAAGCTGTCAATAACATAAGGAGAAAAAGTACATATTCTTTATTCTCACAGTTCATAAAATAACTTGCTATTAATACTTCAAGTGACTCTCTCTTAAGCTGTCCACATACAATCTTGCTGTTGATCTCTAGACTTCTTCCCATTGTCCTTTATCTCCATGAATTTTATTGTAGACAGATGTATTATCCACTAAACCACTAGCCCGGTGCTTCCATGAATTTTGTTATCACTCACTTATGCCCAAAACACTAAGCCCTCATTTCTTTCTTCTCTATATCAGCACCTCTAGTTGGTCTCTCCTCTGATATTCTGATATCTAAGAATTAGATAAGACTTTTTTTCCCCACACACAAAATAAATCTCTTACCCTAGGTGTGGTGGTGCATGCCTTTAATCCTAGCAGTTGGGAGGCAGAGGTAGAAGGATCTCCATGAGTTTGAGGCCACCTTGAGTCTACATAGTGAATTTTAGGTCATCCTGGGCTAGAGCAAGACCCAACCTCAAAAGAAAAAAAAAAAACAAAGAAAAATTCTCTTTCAAAAAAAGAGTAATTACTTTGTATTTGAGATCTTGCCAAATATTTCATCTTCTGGGGTGCTTTCTAGAAAATTACCTTGCAATTGTTAGTGAAGAATATTTTAAAAAAGCAAAGCAGGTGTTGGGAGATGGCTCAGGGATTAAAGGCTCTTGCTTGTAAAGCCTGCTGGACCAGGTTCAATTCCCCAGTACCCATATAAAGTCAGATGCACAAAGGAGCATATGAGTCTGGAGTTTATTTGTAGCAGCAAGAGGCCTTGGTGTGTCCATTTTCTCTCTCTAATTAATAAACAAATAAAAATATTTTTTGCCAGGTGTGGTGGCACACGATTTTAATCCCAGCACTCAGGAGGCAGAGGTAGGAGGATCGCCATGAGTTCAAGGACACCCTGAGACTACAAAGTGAATTCCAGGTCAGCCTGGGCTAGAGTGAGACCCTACCTTGGAAAACCAAAAAATGAAATACAAATAAATAAATAATAAAAAGTAAACACCCCTTTGAAAGATCATTTTAAGATATTCAACAGAGATTACATTAAAATATTAATAAAGAGCTAGGGAGATTGCTTAGCAGTTAAGGCACTTGCCTGTAAAGCCTAAGGACTCAGGTTTGACTCCCCAGAAACCCACATAAACCAGATACACACATGTATGGAGTTTGTTTGCAGTGGCTAGAGGCCCTGGCATACCTGGTCTCTCTCTCTATCTCTCTCTCATCTATCTATGTATTATCTATCTATCTCTTTCCTTCTCTCTCTCACTCTCATAACTAAATTTTGTTGGTGAACCAGGTACCAGCAGCACAAGGGTGAAGGAGATCAACACAGAGAAAAATCAACTCCTACCAAATAAAAGATCCAGAGACCCAGAGGCCCCCAACACCTCATCACTGAAGCAGACCAAAAATGAACCCAACATGGCTCAGGGAAATTTTGTAGAAGAGGGGCCCGAAAGAATGTCAGAGCCACATGTTGGGTCATGATATGCAGACATTTATCCTACCCATAACTGTGGGCTAACTCCACAATGCATGACCCATATACTTCAACAAGGAGGGACCAAGGGAAGGGGGTAGGTAATGGATGAGCCTAATAATGGAACCAAATTGACTGTATTCTCTGAGCACAAAACTAATTAATAATCTAAAAAAAGCTGGACCAAGGGGCTGGAGAGATGGTTTAGTGGTTAAGGTGCTTGCCTGCAAAGCCAAAGGACCCAGGTTCAACTCCCCAGGAGCCATGTAAACCAGATGCATAAGGGGGCACACTCATCTGGAGTTCATTTGCAGTGACTGAAGACCCTGGCACTCCCATTCTCTCTCTCTCTCTCTACCTGCCTATATCTGTATCTCTCTCTCTGTGTCTCTCTCTCAAATAAATAAAATATATTTTTTACAAAACCTTCCATGACAAAACTCAACTGTACAACTATATGAACACAAACCCAAACCTACAGAGTATTTCAGGAAATTCTCCACACAGACAAATCAAATAATCAACCTCAAGTATCTACAAGAAGCAGATCACAATAATCTAACTCAGAGAAGGCACAAAAAACTTCCAAGTCCATGAAAACACCAAACCACATAAACCAACATAATATGACAGGGATCAAATCAAACCTCACAGTTATTACCCTAAATATCAATGGTCTTAACTCACCCATAAAGAGACACAAGCTAACAGGGTGGATCAGAAAATTAGACCCCTCAATCTGTTGTCTTCAAGAAACCCACCTATGAGCCGGGCATGGTGGCGCACTGCCTTTAATCCCAGCACTCGGGAGGCAGAGGTAGGAAGATTGCCATGAGTTCGAGGCCACCCTGAGACTCCATAGTGAATTCCAGGTCAGCCTGGGCTAGAGTGAGACCCTACCTCGAAAAAACCAAAAAAAAAAAAAAAAAAAAAAAAAAAAAAAAACCCACCTCACCACTAAAGACTGACACCTCCTCAGGGTGAAAGGGTGGAAAATAATATTCCAAGCAAGTGTAGCTATACTAATATTGGATAAAATAGACTTCAAACCAAAAAGAATCAAAAAAGACAAAGAAGGCCACTTACTACTGCTCAAGAGGATATTACAATCATCAATCTTTATGCACCAAACACATGTGCACCACAATTCATAAAACAAAACCTAGTCAACAATAAAACAGAAATAACCACTAGCACCATCATAGTTGGGGACTTCAATACATCATTATCAGCAATAGACAGATCATCCAAACAGAAACTCAACAGGGAAGTGAGAGAGCTCAACAAAACCATAGAACACTTAGACCTAACAGACATCTATAGAAAATTCAACCCCAAATCCATGGATGACACATTCTTCTCAGCAGCACACGGAACCTTCTCTAAAATAGATCATAGACTGGGTCACAAAGCCTGCCTCCGTATATTTAGGAAGATTGACATAATCCCCTGCATGATATCATATCACAATGCTATATTGCTAGAAATTAACAACAAAACATTCATCAAAAATCCCATCGCTCCTGGAAACTGAAAAGCACACTTTTAAACAATGAATGGGTAGTGGACAAAATAAAAAATGAAATAGAGAAATTTCTAGAAATGAATGACAATGAGAACACATCATACCAAAGCTAATGTGATACAATGAAGGCAGTCCTCAGGGGAAAATTCATAGCACTAAATGCCTTCATAAAAAAGACAGAAAGGTCCCAAATCAATGACCTTACCATCCACCTAAAGGCATGGGAAAAACAAGAAAAATCCAACCCAAAGAGCTCCAGAAGGAAAGAAATGATTAAAATCAGAGCAGAAATCAATGAACCTGGAAACGAAGGAAACAATTAAGACAATTGACAAAACAAAGAGCTGGTTCTTTGAAAAAATAAACAAGATTGACAAACCCTTGGCCAATTTGATCAAGCAAAAGAAGGAGAAGCTTCAAATTAACAAAATTCAAAATGAAAAAGGAGAGATCACAACAGACGTAAGTGAAATTGGGAGAATCATCAGGACTTATTTCAAAAACCTCTACTCCACAAAACTGGATAATGTGGAGGAGATGGATAAATTCTTGGACACATACCATCTACCAAAGCTAAACACAGAGCAGATTAATCAACTCAATCAACCCATGACACTCATAGAGATTGAAAAAGTAATAAAAAAGCTCCCAAAAAAGAAAAGTCCAGGACCAGATGGCTTCTCAGCTGAATTCTATCAAACCTTCATGGAAGAACTCAAACCAATCTTCCTCAAACTGTGCCACACAATTGGTGAACAGGGAAAGCTACCCAACTCCTTTTATGAAGCTAGCATCACCCTAATTCCAAAACCAGGCAGAGATGCCACAAGAAAAGAAACCTACCGGCCTATTTCCCTGATGAATTTAGATGCAAAGATCCTAAACAAAATCCTTGCAAACCGAATCCAACAACACATCAAAAGCATTATCCACCTTGACCAAGTGGATTCATTCCAGGAACACAAGGGTGGTTCAACATACGGAAATCTGTCAATGTAATACACCACATAAACAAGGTTAAACACAAAAACCACATGATAATTTCGATAGATGCAGAAAAGGCCTTTGACAAGATTCAACATCACTTCATGTTCAAAACATTGGAGAGAATTGGCATGGTTGGTTCATATCTCAACCTAATAAAGGCAATATACGAAGCTCCTAAGGCCCAAATAATACTTAATGGAGAGAGACTGGAGGAATTCCCATTAAGATCAGGAACAAGACAGGGTTGTCCACTCTCACCTCTGCTTTTCAATATAGTACTGGAAGTCCTAGCTCAAGCAATAAGACAGGAGAAGGAAATAAAAGGGATACAATTTGGAAAGGAAGAAGTTAAGTTAGCTTTATTGGCTGATGACATGATTATATATGTAAGAGACCCGAGAGACTCCATCCCAAAACTCCTGAAGGTGATTAACTCCTATAGCAAATTATCAGGATACAAAATCAATGCACAAAAATCAGTAGCCTTCCTTTATGCAAATGACAAAGATACAGAGAAAGAAATAAGGGACATAGTCCCATTTTCAATTGCAACAAAAAAAATAAAATACCTTGGAATAACGTTAACCAAGGAAGTGAAAGATCTATACAACAAAAACATAAAAACACTCAAAAAAGAAATTGAGGCCAACTTGAGAAAATGGAAAGACCTCCCATGTTCCTGGATAGGCAGAATTAACATTGTGAAGATGACAATCCTACCAAAGGCAATATACAGATTTAATGCAATTCCAATTAAAATCCCTACAGTGTTCTTCACAGAGATAGAAAAAATGATCTCAAATTTCATATGGAAAGGCAGAAGGCCTCGCATTTCCAAACATATCCTCAGCAAAAGAAATACCTCTGGAGGCATCACCATACCTGATCTAAAGCTATATTACAAAGCCATAGTAATAAAAACAGCATGGTACTGGCATAAAAACAGGAGTATAGATCAATGGAATAGACTTGAGGACCCGGACTTTGGGTCAAGCAACTATAGCTACTTGATATTCGATAAAGGCCCAAACAATATAAGCTGGAAAAAAGACAGCATCTTCAACAAATGGTGCTGGACAAACTGGATAACTATTTGCAGGAAACTGAAACTAGATCCACACATTTCCCCATGCACTACACTCAAGTCCAAATGGATCAAAGATCTCAATATAAGACAAGAAACACATATACTACTGGAAGAAAATTTAGAAAGTACTTTCCATGATATAGGAATGGAAAAAGACTTCCTGAACAAAACCCCAGTAGCTCATGAACTTAAACCGTCACTCAACCAATGGGATCACATGAAGCTGAAGAGTTTCTTTACAGACAAGCAAACAATAAGCAAAGCCAATAGATCACCCACAGAATGGGAGAAAATATTTGCGGGTTATCCAACTGATAGAGGCCTAATCTCTAGAATCTATAAAGAACTCAAAAATCTAAACAGTAAGAAGTCAAACACCCCACTCACAAAATGGGGCAAAGAGCTGAACAGACAGTTTACAGAGGAAGAAATAGAAAAGGCAAACATACACTTAAGAAAATGTTCATCATCCCTAATCATCAGAGAAATGCAAATTAAAACAACTATGAGATTCCACCTTACCCCAATAAGGATAGCAAACATCCAAAAATCAAATAAAAATAAATGCTGGAGAGGATGTGGAGAAGTAGGAACACTCATCCACTGTTGGTGGGAATGTAGGATGGTACAACCACTTTGGAAAGCAATATGGAGACTTCTGAAAAAGCTGAGTATAGAGATACCAACAGACCCAGTTATTCCCTTACTGGGCATCTACCCTAAAACCTTCAAACCACAGGCTAGAGAGATTTGCTCAACCATGTTTATAGCGGCTCAATTTGTAATAGCTAAGAGCTGGAATCAACCCAGATGTCCATCACTAGAAGAATGGATAACTAAGATGTGGTATATCTACACAATGGAATTCTATACAGCAGTAAGAAAAAATGACACAATGAAATTTGAGGAAAAATGGCTGAACCTGGAACAGATCATTCTCAGTGAACTTACCCAATCACAGAAAAAAAATCGCCACATAGTCTCACTCATATACAGCACCTAAACTGAATCTACCCAAGATACCTTACATACCCAGAAAGCACCTCCTAGACTAGCCACTAGGATAGAAGGGGAGGGAGGGAAGGGCATAAAAGGGGTGGGAAACACAAATTAGACCCAAATGGCAATGGTACCATAATTTTCTACTTACTAAAAGACAGACCAAATGGCTTATCCTTCACCAGGCCCTTACAGAGAACACCTGAACCACAAGACACTGGAGAGGGTATGATCAAGTCTAACCTTAATCTTCTACATCTTCCCTCCCTCACTTCCCCTCTCCCTCTCTCTCCCTCTTTTATCTCTAACTCTTGTATATTAGTTATCTTTTTCCTCATTTTCTTAGTGGGCACTGACATGTAACTCCCAGAACCAGCATGGGGCTATCATCCACAATGAGCTTTTTATCAGAGAGACCTACAAGGTTTCCTAAAAGACAGACAGATTTCTGTCAGAGTACTTGATGACCCACCAAAGGCTAGTGATAAGACCCTACTGCTGAAGACACCTTATGTGATTGACATGCAAATTAGAATGGCATGGCTGGAAGTTGGAAGAGAGTCAGTCCCCAGACAGTCAGCACGTCTAGTGCCAGAAGGTGCTACATGGGCGACTGGGGGAATATGACTAATATCTGTCGAAGCAACGCATGGTCTAACCTACTTAGCAGCAAATAACTTGTTGTGATGCCCACACAAGTGCAGTGGTGGCACACAGCCATGGTGGGGAACCCACTGCTCTCAATTCAGCTAACTGATCCCCTCACTGGTATGAGACCCATAGCTGGAGCTGGGAAACAAGTCAGAACCATATCCAAACATAAACCTACTCTCCAATATCAAGCTACCGTCAATTGTGGGCTACAAGAGGGCCTACACCTATTAAATTCTCTATTAAAAAAGTAAGGGTTATCTCATTTGTCCTGATGCTAACTTACTCTCCGTTGGAGAATCTGCTTCTCTTTTTCAGATAGATGTAGATCCTAAGGAGAGAGCCACCCCATCATACCTCAAAAGGGCCCCGGATGAAACTAAGAAAAATTGGAGAAACAAGCAAGGGCGCTGTTTTCCTGATGAACCGGATACCAGCACAAGGGGGAAGGAGATCAGCAGAGAGAAAAATCAACTCCTACCAAATCAGAGAGCCAGAGCCTCAGAGCCCCCCAACACCTCATCACTGAAGCAGACCCAACATGGCTCAGGGAAATTTTGTGGAAGAGGGGGCGGAAAGAATGTCAGAGCCACATGTTGGGTCATGATATGCAGAGACATTTAGCTTACCCATAACTGTGGGCTAACTCCACAATGCATGACCCGTATACCTCAACAAGGAGGGGCCAAGAGGAGAGGGTAGGTCATGGATGAGCCTAATAATGGTACCAAACTGACTGTAAAAAAATGAAATAAAATAAAAAATAAAAATGAAAAAAATAAATCCCATCACTCCTGGAAACTGAAAAGCACACTTTTAAACAATGAATGGGTAGTGGACAAAATAAAAAATGAAATAGAGAAATTTCTAGAAATGAATGACAATGAGAACACATCATACCAAAGCTAATGTGATACAATGAAGGCAGTCCTCAGGGGAAAATTCATAGCACTAAATGCCTTCATAAGAAAGACAGAGAAATCCCAAATCAATAACTTAACCATCCATCTAAAGGCACCAGTAAAGCAAGAAAAATCCAACCCAAAAAACTCCAGATGGAAAGAGATAATTAAAAGCAGAGCAGAAACCGGGCATGGTGGCGCACGCCTTTAATCCCAGCACTCGGGAGGCAGAGGTAGGAGGATCGCCGTGAGTTCGAGGCCACCCTGAAACTCCATAGTGAATTCCAGGTCAGCCTGGACTAGAGTGAGACCCTACCTCGAAAAACCAAAAAAAAATAAAAAAAAATAAAAAAAATAAAAAAATAAAAGCAGAGCAGAAATTAATGCATTGGAAATTAAGAAAGCAATTAAGAAAATTGATTAAACAAAAAGTTGGTTCTTTGGAAAAATAAACAAGATTGACAAACCCCTGGCCAATTTGATCAAGCAAAAAAAGAGGTGCTTCTAATTAACAAAATTAGAAATGAAAAAGGAGAGATCACAACAGACATAAGTGAAATTGGGAGAATCATCAGGTCTTACTTCAAAAACCTCTACTCTACAAAATTGGAAAATATAGAGGAAATGGATAAATTCCTAGACACATACCATCTACCAAAACTAAACTCAGAGCATATTAATCTCCTAAACAACCCTATTACACCCATGAAAATTGAAGAGGTGATTTAAAAAAAGTCCCCAAAAAGAAGAATCCAGGACCAGATAGCTTCTCAGTTGAATTCTATCAAACCTTCATGGAAGAACTGAAACCAGTCTCTCTCAAACTGTGCCACACAATTGGAGATCAAGTAAAGCTCCCCAACTCCTTCTATGAAGCTACTATCACCCTAATACCAAAACCAGGCAGAGATGCCACAAGAAAAGAAAACTATAGGCATATTTCCCTGATGAACTTAGATACAAAGATCCTGAACAAAATCCTCGCAAACCAAATTCAACAACACATCAAATCCATTATCCAACTTGATTAATTGGGCTTCATCCCAGGAATGCAGGGGTGGTTCAACATATGGAAATCTGTCAAGGTAATACACCACATAAACAAGGCTAAACACAAAAACCACATGATAATTTCAATAGATGCAGAAAAGACCTTTGACAAAATACAATATCACTTCATGATCAAAACACTGGAGAGAATCGGCATGGTTGGTTTATATCTTAACACAATAAAGGCTATATACAAAGCTCCTAAAGCCCAAATAATACTTAATGGAGAGAGACTGGAGGAATTCTCATTGAGATCAAGAACAAGATAGGGGTGTCCACTCTCACCTCTGCTCTTTAATATAGTACTGGAAGTCCTAGCTCAAGCAATAAAACAGGAGAAAGAAATAAAGGGGATACAATTTGGAAAGGAAGATGTCAAGTTAGTGCTATTCACAGATGACATGATTCTATATGTAACAGACCTTAGAGCCTCCATTCCAATACTCTTAAAGGTGATAAACTCAGACTGGAGAGATGGCTTAGCCATTAAGCACTTGCCTGTGAAGCCTAAGGACCCCAGTTAGAGGCTCGACTCCCCAAGACCCACGTTAGCCAGATGAACAAGGGAGTGCACGCATCTGGAGTTTGTTTGCAGTGGCTGGAGGCCCTGGCATGCCCATTCTCTCTCTCTCCTCTCTCTCTCTCTCTCTCTCTGCCTATTTCTCTGTCTGTCTCTCTCAAATAAATAAATAAATAATAAAATTTTTTAAAGGTAATAATCTCCTTCAGCAAAGTACCAGAATACAAAATCAATGCACAAAAATTAGCAGCCTTTCTATATGCAAATTACAAAGATACAGAGAAAGAAATAAGTGACATTATCCCATTTTCAATAGCAACAAACAAATAAATAAATAAAATACCTTGGAATAACATTAACCAAGGAAGTGAAAGATCTATACAATGAAAACATAAAAACACTCAAAAAAGAAATTGAGGAGGACTTAAGAAAATGGAAAGACCTCCCATACTCCTGGATAGGCAGCATTAACATTGTGAAAATGGCGGTCCTTCCAAAGGCAATCTACAGATTTAATCCAATTCCCATCAAAATCCCAACGTCGTTCTTCACAGAGATAGAAAAAAATTCATATGGAAAAGCAAAAGACCTTGGATATCCAAGCATATCCTCAGCAAAAGAAATACCCCTGGAGGCATCACCATACCTGATCTAAAGCTTTATTACAAAGCCATAGTAATAAAAACAGCATGGTACTGGTACAAAAACAGGCATATAGACCAATGGAATAGAATTGAGGACCCAGACTTTGGGTCCAGTAACTACAGCTACTTGATATTCGACAAAGGCCCTAACAATATAGGCTGGAAAAAAGACAGCATCTTCAATAAATGGTGCTGGACAAAGTGGATAACCATATGCAGGAAATTGAAACTTGATCCACTCATCTCACCATGTTCAACAATCAAATCCAAATGGATGGATCAAAGACCTCAATATAACACCAGAAACTTGGCTAGTACTGGAAGAAAAGTTAGGAGGAACATTCCATGATTTAGGAATGGGAAAAGTCTTCCTGAACAAAACCCCAGTAGCACAGGATCTTAAACAATCACTCAACCAATGGGATCTTATGAAGCTCAAAAGTTACTTCACACACAAACATACCATAAGCAGAGCCACTAGATTACCCACAGAATGGGAGAAAATATTTTCAGAATATCCAACTGACAGAGGCCTAATTTTTAGAATCTACAAAGAACTCAAAAACATAAACAATAAAAAGTCAAACAACCCACTCACAAAATGGGGCAAGGAACTGCACAGGCAGTTCTCACAGGAAGAAATACAAATGCCAAACACACACCTAAGGAAATGTTCATCATCACTAATCATCAGGGAAATGCAAATTAAAACTATTATGAGATTCCACCTTACCCCAGCAAGGATAGCAAACATCAAAAATCAAATGAAAACAATTGCTGGTGAGGATGTAGAGAAATAGGAACCCTCATCCACTGTTGGTGTGAATGGAAGATAGTACAACCACTTTGGAAAGCAATATGGATACTCCTAAAAAAGCTGACTCTAGAGTTACCAACAGACCCAGTTATTCCCTTACTGGGCATGTACCCTAAAAGCTCCATGCGTCAGCTCAGAGAGATTTGCTCAACCATGTTTATAGCTGCTCAATTTGTAATAGCCAAGAGCTGGAATCAACCCAGATGTTCATCACTAGACGAATGGATAAGTAAGATGTGGTATATCTACATGACGGAATTCTACACAGCAGTAAGGAAAAACAACATAATGACATTTGAAGAAAAACGGTCGAGTCTGGAACAGCTTATTTTCAGTGAACTCACCCAATCACAGAAAGATAATTGCCACATAGTCTCACTCATCTACAGCTCCTAACCTGAATCTATCCAAGTTGCCGACATACCTACCAAGTACCAGACAATAAGGAGGGTGGGGAGGGAGGGGAGGGTAAGGAAGGGAGGCAGGCACACAAAACTGGGCCCAAAAGGCAATGGTATCATAAACTCTACATCCTAAAAGACAGACCAAATGGCTGAACCTCCACCAGGCCCTTAGAGGGAATACTGGATTCACAAGGCCCTGGAGTATGACAAAAACTGTTCATTATCTCCTCCTGTTTCTGCTTCTCTCTCTCTCTCTCTCCCTCCCTCCCTACCTCTCTCATCTCTCTATTTCTTTTATATCACTTATCCTTTTCTTCCTTCCCTTCTTGGCTGCTTACCTGTAACTCCCCGTACCAGCAGATGGTAATCATCCACAATGAGCTTTTGATCACAGAGACCTACAAGGTTTCCCAAAAGAAGACAGATTTATGTCAGAGCACTTGAGGACCCACCATAGGTTAATGGTAAAACCCTACTGCTGAAGACACCATACACTGTTGGTATGTAGCATGGAGTGACTTGGATGGAAGCTGAAACAGAGTCAGTCCCCAAACAGTGCATCTAGTGCCAGAAGGTGCTACATGAGCGACTGGGGGATAAAGACCAATATCTGCCCAAGCAAAGCATGGTCTAACTTACTTAGCAGCAAATAACCTGTCCTGATGTTCATACAAGTGCAATAGTGGCACATAGCCATGGTGGAAAACCAACTGCTCTCAATTTGGCTAACTGATCTGCTCAGCGGAACAGAACCCATAGTTGGAGCTGGGAAACAAGTCAGAGCCATGTCCAAAAATGAACCCACTCTCCACTAAACTCTCTCTAAAAAACAATGGTTATCACATTTACTTGGTGCTAACTTTACTCTCCATTGGAGAATCTGCTTCTCTTTTTCAGATAAAATCAGATCCTAAGGACAGAACCACCCTATCATACCTCAAAAGGGCCCCAGCTGAAACTAAGAATAATTGGGGAAACATGCAAGAATGCTGTTTTCTTGGCAAACTGGGAACCAGCACAACGGTGAAGGAGATAGACACAGAGAACAACCAACCCCTACCAAACCAGATATCCAGAGACACAGAGGCACCTAAGATCTCAACATGAAAGCAGACCTAATATGAACCAAACATACTCCAGGGAAATTTGCAGAAGGAGGTGAAAAGAATGTCAGAGCCACACATTGGGTCATGACATGCAGAGACATTTCCTCCTACCTGAAACTAAAGGCTAACCCCACAATGCATGACCCATATACCCCAACAAGGAACGTTCCTGTGGGGGGGGGGGCGGACAGGGAGAAAGCTAACAATGGTACCTGTGCCGGCCTCTGGCATGAGTCGAAACAGACCTCGAAGGAGGGAGTGGGAATGAATCTGAGACAAGAACACAAGGAATGGAGCCAAGACAAGTTTTGATCAAGGCTCAGGTTTATTCAGGCAGACACAAGCTTATATACAGAAAATAAAACTTTCTCAAAACAATGCCTTCATTTCTGAAGTCTGCTCCACCAAGGCCATTAATGCCTCTGTGTCTGAAGTCTGCTTTACCAAGGCCGTATGATAAGGCCTCTATGCCTGGTGCCTGCTTCAGCAAGACCCTATGTTAATTGCCTCTGTGTCAAGAATCAAAGACCAGCTGCGGTTCCCAAGGTCTCAGAGAAGCTGCAGCTCCCGACATCCCCCCCTTCTTTATTTATTAAAAGAAGCGACTGTGCCTGTCTTAGGTTGTCAGAGGCAGAAGAACATCCTTACCCGTCATTGGACAAACGTATTATCCTTCAATACGTGCCCTGGCTTAGGTTGGATGCTTCCTCCCCTGATCTTACCCATCTCTGGCTACCAGCTGGATAAAATTCAGGGAGAATTAGGATAAAGTCTGAGGGAGTCAAGGACGTGTTCTATAGTGCCTAGTTCGGACCTCTGTGTGAACATTTACAATAGACTTTATTAGACACTTGAAGAAAATAGGCAATCAGCATAAGAGAAGCAGAAGGCAAACTCCCACAGCTGCAAAGCTGCCTATCCAGGAACTTAGAGAGTCCCAACCAGGCAACACAGACTTAATTGCAACAATTAAATCATTAGCAGCCTTAGTGGCGTCAAAATCAAGATGACTCTTCTGTATAGCTAGAATTTTTGAATGTAAACTAACCAAATCTAACGAAATGTTATCATGGTGCCAAATTCCTTCCAAGTGCACTTTGACCTTTACCCAATCTTCATAACTAGCATTGTAAGTTTTAGAAGTGATGCAGATCCATTGGTAATCTGCATGGCATTCCAATCGAGCTCTAATCTTCATTCCTTGAATTTGCTCTCCTAAATATGTCACTACATCAAACAAAGCATCTATTTTTTCTTCTAACTTCTTGTCTATGGCTACTTGAGTTCCCAAAGCAACAGAAACATTTTTAGCTAGATTATTAACAAAGTGTGCAGTATGAACTTCTTGTGTAAGAGCAACAGCAGCAGTAGTAATAGAAGCTAATAATGTAATAAATGCAACAATCCCAGCAATAACTAAACCTACAACTCTCTTTTGTCTACTTAAACTATTTTTAACATCTTCTAGAATTTGAATACCCTTGTCAGAATACCAAGGCTTTGAAAGATTAACAGGAATCATAACAAATGCAGGTTGTTTGACAATCATTACAGTTTTAGAATCATGAGAAATACAATTGGACAGACTACAATTATCACAGGTAACATTAAACATTCCTTCAGACCCGTGATACCAAGTAATATTTATGTTTCCTAACATCAGGGCATAAGGTGGTGTAACACAGGCCATAACAGTTCCCTTCGGAAGACTACTTGAATTATTGCTGTCAGATGTAACCTTGATACCTCCCATAGCAGCAGCAATTTTCCACATGTAAGTTTGCTGATGTCCATTGTCTGACCACCACAGTCCTGAGGACAGTCCAGTAGCCCAATCATTAACCCATTCAGTTTTACTCCCTATAGAACCTGTTGAGGTATGCGGGTCATGCATTGTTGTATGCATGACCCGCATACCTCAACAAGGAGGGGCCAAGGGGAGGGGGTAGGTCACGGATGAGCCTAATAATGGTACCAAACTGACTGTATTTGCTGAATACAGAACTGACTAATAAAAATAAATAAATAAAAAAATTTAAAAAAAGAACCTGTTGATCCTGACCAATCCTTAGCATATCTAGTAGATCCAGAAATATTATACCTGATAAATTTTTTTTCCTACGCATTTGCTCCAATGTATACATTTATTGAACCAAGGTGTATTTCCTTCACAAGGAATAAAGTCCTCTGGTGGACTATCCCCTGTAACTTGATTTCCATAGGGAAGCCAAATAGAAATTCTGCTTGTTTGAACCTGCTTTATCTTTTTTGTACCTTGTACATGCTCTTGTACATGCTTTACAGTAATGTTTCTTTCCTTTATTTCAAAACATCCCACTATGCTGGTCTTAGAAAAGCATAGTGGAATACCTAGACCATGCCCTGAATATGAATTTATAATTACTTGATGTAATTGTATATTTTTACTAGATGGCGTGCTTAGCAACTGAGTGTTATTGACTAGAACTATGATTTCTTTTTTCTCCCATGTCACTGGATGTAATATAGGAGGATCGGGAACATAGGTCCAGTAGAGTTCACTGTAAGCAGGATGTAGATGACTCCATATTATCAGGATCAGCAGTGTCCTCTTGTTCAATCTCGTGGCCTACATACCGGACCAAATGTTCTGGCAACCATCTGGCTCCATTTTCTTTCTGTGAAAAAATACAAACAGATCCTCGTCCCCATATTAATACAGGGTCGGGTCCACTCCATTTGTTAGTCAATGGATCTTTCCACATTACTTTAGCATAATTAGTCTTGGTTTGTGCATGCCAAAAACGGTCAGCAGCAGAAAACCCTTTTGCATCCAAAAGTAAAAAATTTAAAATAAATAAAGTATGATTTAACTATTTTGTTACTGATCCCTGTGTCATTTCCCCCTTTTTTGTTTTTTGTAACCAGATTTTTAATGTTCCATTTGCTTGTTTAATGATACCTTGCCCTTGGGGGTTATAAGGAATTCCAGTAACATGCTCAATATTAAAAGAACAAAAGTGTTTAAATCTTGCATTTGTATATCCTGGACCATTATCTGTTTTCAGTTGTTTAGGTACTGTTAAAATATTAAAAGAATGAAGACAATGAGCAATAACATGTTTTGTAGCTTCTCCCATTTGAGCAGAAGCACAAATGAAACCAGAATAAGTGTCAATGGAAACATGTACAAATTTCATTTTTCTAAACTCAGAAACACGAGTTATATCCATTTGCCATAAATGGCCATGAGTCAAACCTTGAGGATTGACACCATGGTGTGGCACAGGTAAAAATGTGAGACATTGTTGACAGTTTTTAACAATCTGTCGTGCTTGTTCACGTGTAATTTTATAATTAAGACGTAGAGTATTAGCATTAAGATGATGAAGCTTATGAGCATTAATAGCTTCTTCCACAGAAAAAGTTCTAGTAGCCTCATCTGTAATAGCATTTCCCAGAGCTATGGGTCCGGGGAGGCCAGAATGAGCACAAAGGTGTCCTACATAGAAAGGTGCTGAGTGCTGGAGAATCAAAAGTTGAACCTGTGTAAACAAATTGTAAATAGTAGAAGAAGGACTTATTCTATTACAGGTTTTTAAATAAGGAACTGAGCAGACAATATATTGGCTATCAGTGTAAATATTGACAGATATAGTAGCAGTATGTTGCAATAAAGCTTTAAAGGCTGCCAGTTTTACAAATTGTGCAGATTTATAAGGAGTATTAAAAGTATATGTTTGTCCATTTAAAGAATAAGCAGCTAGGCCAGAAGAAGATCCATCTGTAAAGGCCAACATAGCATCCTTGATAGGAGAAAATTGTGTATTGCAAGGAAAAATGACTTGATGTTGCATGAAGAACTGAATCAACTTATGTTTAGGGTAATGATTATCAATGCTTCTTGCAAAAGCTGCCATGGATAATGCCCAAGTATCTGAAAAAGCAAAAAGCCAAGAAACCTGTTTTGAATTATAAGGCTGACAGATAACCTGTGGTTCTATTCCAAAATATTTAATAGAATCAGCCCTTTCTTTCATCACTACTTTAGCAACATCATCATAATAAGGAGTGACAGTTCTTGGAGGAGAAGATGCAAGATGTACTCATAGTATAGGAGCTCCTTGCCATAACAATCCTGTTGGAGTATACGGGGTAGGAAATACAAGTAACCACAACTCTTTACTATAGTCAATATAAGTGATAAATTGTTCTTCTATAGCCTTTTGTATTGTAATTAATGCTTTAGAAGCTTCAGGTGTAAGAGAACGAAAAGAAGGATTAGAGTCTCCCTGTATTATATTAAATAAAGGTTTTAGTTCATGAGTAGTAAGTTTTAAATAAGGCCTAATGCAATTAATATCTCCTAACAATTTTTGAAAATTATTTAAAGTGGTAAGGTTCTGTGTTTTAAGAGTAACTTTCTGTGGTTTAATTTGTTTTGGATATAAATAAAACCCAAGATAAGAAAAAGGGGAATCTTGTTGTACCTTTTCAGGTGCAATTTTTAATCCCCACATAGTGAGCTGTTGTTCCATGTAAGAAAAACAAGTCAAAACATCTGTCTTTTTCTTTCCAGCTAATAAAATATCAGCCAGATAATGAATAATATATATTTGAGGAAATTTGCTTCTTGCAGAAGCTAAAGCCTTAGCCATAAATTTCTGACATAAAGTTGGACTATTAGCCATACCCTGAGGGAGAACTTTTCATAGATATCTTTTCATAGGTTCCTTAGAATTACTAGAAGAAACACTAAAAGCAAAATGGCAACAATCTCATGGATGTAAAGGTATAGTAAAAAAGCAATCTTTTAAGTCAATAATCATTTTAGAAAAGTCATCTGGAATAGCTACAGGACTAGGCAGACCAGGTTGCAATGCTCCCATTAAATGCATAGTAACATTCATAGTTCTCAGATTTTGTAGTAATCACCATTTTTCTGATTTCTTTTTAATGACAAAAATTGGAGTATTCCAGGGTGAAGATGATTCCTCTATATGCCTTGCCTCTAATTGCTCTTGAATTAACGCTTGAGCAGCTATCAGTTTTTCCCATGTCAAAGGCCACTTTGAAAAGGAATTCCTTGTAACGCTGTAGCCATGGCTATCCTCTGCGTATAGCTGGGACCAATATCAGCACATAATCTAATATATCCTTGTAGATCAACTTTTTTTCTATAAGGCCGTATAGCTGCTTTGCAAGCACTATTTGCATTTTCATAAGCAAGCTGTTTTACAAAGTCCATACCAGCGCCAGCATCTCCAAATATTCTCCCTGCTGTTTTTATCAATCTAGCAACAAAATCAGCATAATTTTCATCAGGACCCTGTTGATCTTAGTTAAATTCTCCCCCACAGCTTCTCCTTTTTTTTTTTTTTTTTTTTGGTTTTTGCGAGGTAGGGTCTCACTCTAGCCCAGGCTGACCTGGAATTCACTATGGAGTCTCAGGGTGGCCTCGAACTCATGGTGATCCTCCTAACTCTGCCTCCTGAGTGCTGGGATTAAAGGCGTGCGCCACCACACCTGGCTAGCTTCTCCTTTTGAAGGAAGAGTAAACCATGCTTTACGAGCTGCTGTGGCTATTTGTTGATAAACAGCACAGGGATATGCAATTTGATTGTCATTCCCAGCATAGTTTCCTTCCCCAGTAAGCATATCAACATTCTAATTATCATTTCCTGCCTGTTGATTCAATATTGCAGTCTTTTTGTATAAGTCATAGAATTCTATTTTCCAAATTAAATATTCTCCTCCTGATAATCAAGCTTTGCCTAGAGATTTTCAAGTAATAGGACATTAAGATGCCAAAATTGAGACAGTTACTTTACATACAATAGAGTAGGATCTGGTATTTTTTGAGCCAAAACAGCTAGCTAAATATTAATATAACCCTTGATAAATCTTTTTGAAAGAAAAAAACATTATTTGACAGCCAATGGTTTTGGCCTAAACTTGATAGCTATTGATTTTATGTATCACAGAAATTTTTATTAACATAAAACAATTTTATGTTTTACCCATGACTTAAATTTGATAAAGCTTAAGCAAGCTATCCCAACATATTTAGTTTAAAAACCTCTAACTTTAGGCATGGTGTTTAGGTTTAGCCTGAACATTTCTTTTTTTCTTTCTTTCTTTCTTTTTTTTCAATAT
This sequence comes from Dipus sagitta, assembly GCA_036346955.1. Classification (NCBI taxonomy): domain Eukaryota; kingdom Metazoa; phylum Chordata; class Mammalia; order Rodentia; family Dipodidae; genus Dipus; species Dipus sagitta. Next base: position 67,073,986 of record CM070779.1, on the reverse strand, counting down.
CCATACGCCTTTATTTACATACTTTAACATTCTGATCTAAGTACCACTCAAAAAGCATTTTTAACGAGCATTCTATGTCCCAACATTGAAAAATTCCTTTCCAGTTTCTTCAATCAATTCATCTCACCACATTATTAATCATCTTTCTTATAAGGCTATTAAAAACTTACAGCAAATTGATTCTAGAAGAGAAAGGGGTGTCATCTGCGTTCATCTCATCTCTTTAGTCATAAACAGTCACAAACACGGCACGACTAGCAAGCACAATGAGCACACATAAACACATGCACACACACACACACAGAAGTTAGTTCAGACATTTAATTCTTTCCCTACCTTATCCCAAGCATCTGAATCAACATTTCCCTGTTCTATAAACCAAGGGTTCATTTTATTAATGAAATCAAAAAATTTGCTTAAAGAACTTGATGTAATCCCAATTCCTTGTGCTTTTAAAATATCTTTTACTACAGCAATTAGCTCCTTTTTACTCTTTGCTTGTCCCATAATTGCGCCAACTTATCTTATTCCAGAAGACTGAGAGGGTGACTACAGTCCTCTTTTTAATTTTTACTTTCTTCTGTGGATCCTGAGTTGATGTTGGCGTTCCTCACTGAAGTCTCTCATATTCAAAGTCCCTGTTCAGGCGCCACTATGTGCCGGCCTGTGGCACGAGTCGAAACTGACCTTGAAGGAGGGAGTGGGAATGAATCTGAGACAAGAACACAAGGAATGGAGCCAAGACAAGTTTTGATCAAGGCTCAGGTTTATTCAGGCAGACACAAGCTTATATACAGAAAATAAAACTTTCTCAAAACAATGCCTTCATTTCTGAAGTCTGCTCCACCAAGGCCATTAATGCCTCTGTGTCTGAAGTCTGCCTTACCTAGGCTGTACGATAAGGCCT